>OZ037778.1:39362830-39792830 GCA_964035525.1 Porites cylindrica
AATTTGTTTAATTCAGCGAGTTGTAATTGTTAGCGGCCGCATCTGAGTTCATGAATGAAAGAAGGAAAAAATTGTGTGATCTTGTTTCCCAGTCCCATATAAAAACTTGCGAAGACGGCCAAAATTAGAACGAAAGAGTGTAATGCAAGTTCACAGCTAGTGCTTTGCTACCTCAACTTAGCCACGTTCGCCCGGCACTGGGCGAATCAGTTTGACCGGCCGAATAATTTGACCGGACACCTCCTTCACACGAAACCGTTCACACGGAACTTAAAATTACTAAGCGTCTATATTTCAGTACGGTTAAGGTGGTACAGTATGAACCGAACACCTCAAAGCGCATATTTTCAACCGGTCGAAAATTCGTCTGCTGCCGTGTAATGGAAACCTTAAAATTTTCTCCTTATGGTTTTTGGACGCTTTTAATCTCTGAAATCTACAACACGTCAAACACTCATTTTTGTATTGACCCTTCCTTTCTATTACATTCAACTACTGGAACTCCAAACTGACGGTCCCCGAGGGGACCCCAGAAAGTGTCCGTATAGTAACGAGGTGTCCGTATTATGCGGGTAGAATATTTAGCAATTAATGAATTCGGCTTTCGTAGGATATGAAGAATTAAGCCGATCGAGGAGGGTGTTATGGCCGAGGTGGATAACACCCTCCGAGATCTGCTTAATTCTTCATATCCTACGAAAGCCGAATTCATTAATCGCTTTATTATTCATTCAAAATAATTCCTAGTTTAAAAACATAGCTAAAACATGCTTACCTGCATCGATGTTAAGTTCATCTTCGATAGCGTACGGTAAGGTTTTTCCAGCTCCGCAAATATTCTCCAAATAGCAGGTGTCGCCCTCCGAGTTGTCTTCTTGCTGTTTTTGCTATGTTTTTATCTATTATTTCGCCTATTTCCAGCTGTAGTTCTTACACCTGAAACGGGTGAAGTGTGCGCCATTTTTGTTTTCACAACCAAAACAACTCAACCTTTTCCCCAGGTCTTCTCGGTAACGGTGCTTTAACCTGTAGGTCATTTCCTCGTTTAACATACCCTGGTCCCAGAGGTTTTTCTTGATTCTTCTTCGCGAGAGCAAGCCGCGAAGCGACTCCGCTTGGTGGCTTGCGCTCTCTTTCGCGAAGAAAAATCAAGAAAAACCTCTGGGACCAGGGTATGTTAAACACAAAATTCTTCCAAATTTGGTCATCAGTATCTGGTTATGGTGAATTATGCGTGTTCTTTTAGCCAGTCAGAATTGGGGAAATATTTGGAATATTTTGAATGAATAATATTATTATTCATACATTACTAAAATTAAAATAGTACTCGTTATAACTCATTTGTTTCCAAAAAAGTCAAAGTTCAATTTGTAGAAGAGGGGTCGACCCCGTGCATGGGTGGCAATCCCTATAATGGCTTATACGGGAGAATTTCACTTGCTGAAGTATATGACAGGGTGGGGAAACCTGTAGAGGGGCTAACAGGTGCATTTATGGCTGTGAAAAAGTCGAGGAAAAGATTTGGTTTTGTGATTAATTTATATTTAAACGGTACATTTACAAGTTCTCAACGAAGGTAATAAAAGGGTCAAGGGTTGGACCTCGGGGCGGCGGAACCTCCCCTTATAAAACTTTGTTAAATCCCTCTTGGTCGGAGGAGGGGGGGGGGGGGGGTCAACGGAGTTCATTGTTCTTATGTTAGTTTTCTATTTTGTCCCTGAACAAGAATCAGAAAACGGAACAGAACACCAATAGGCCAGTAGAATACTCACGTCAGAACTCTAGGGAGGATTGGTACAAGCTTTGAGCACAGTGATTTCTGGGATCATTTGGGTGGACAAGCATTAGTTATGACTGGTCGATGGTATTCAAGGCAACCATTAACCAATCATAAGTATTAAACGCTTGTTCACCCAATGGAAATGATCCTAGGCATCATTGCGTCGACAGCTTCTACCAATTCCCCTTATAGTTTCTGAAATGGAGAAATCTGTGCTTGGCGCTCGGTGCTCGGCACTTCCCTCGGCACTTCCCTCTCTACAATTGTTTGTTTCTTTTTGTTTGTTTCTTTTTCTCTTCCTTCCCTTTTTTTATCTCTCTCGTTCAGTCTTTCTTTCTTCATAACAGGCCAGAGGCCCGATTTTAGTGCGCGCAGGAGGAGGCCTAATCTCCACAGCAACCACCGCAAATCGGTTTCCAATAACAGACAAGGTAATTAGTTTAAAGCATTCCTCCAGACACCTTTGGAGAGCGCCGGACACATTGCCTGTCAAGGAACTTTGTACTTCTGATTAAACGAACCAGACATCTCAAGGAAACGCGAAATTTGATCAGACTATTTGGGTATTATAAATTCATTTCACGGTCGATTGAAAATTTGGAAGTCGATCTTCGCCCCTCTGGCTTCGCAATTGATAACTACAGTTTTCTCGCCGCATTTGGATTCAAATAGGCTTGATACGCTTTCAATGGTTTTTCAAGTGCTTTCTTTTAAGAAAATAGTGCTCCGATGGCTTATTTAACTTCTGCCAAGAGTAGTATGCCGTGTCAACATTGGTGACCTTCGAAGCGAAAACAGCGAGTCGGCGTATCAAGTTTTAACTGTGGAGCCACAAGTAGGAATACACTCTCTGCTGGCACATCTTTCTCCGGTTTGGAAGGAACTCGGCGTGGAAAAGACCCTGACCAAAGAAATTTTTAAATCTTCTCTATTTGAACGTTTGAGAAAAGCCGTCAACAATGCACATTTTATAGTCGCCGGAGAAAACGAAGGCGAGAGCTCGAGCTCTACTTCACATCCCCTTAAGGAACAGCAAGACCGATTATCTGATTCAATGGACGACCTTTTTGATCAAACGGCGAAGGATTCAAGTCTTTTTTCTCTGGCTTAAGACGATGTAAGCGTCGATGTGCCTCCAGTGACAAATCACTCTCCAAAAAGCCCGCCAAGCACTGTCGAAATCCCGCCAAAATCTTATTCGCTGGAAGGAGCCCAAGACGCTGGATTACTCCAGATATTCTAGCTTCCACTTCAACATCTTCGTGTTCGCTTGGGCGATCTGTATAATCAGCGTCACAGATACAGTATGGTTTCTATATCAGTCATTTTAGCCTCCTTGAAATGTCAATCATAATCCAAAAATTATTATTTCAGGTTACCTTTGTATTGTTACTTGCTTTTTACTTAGTTAATAGGCCACATTATAGGGCTACCCTCTCCCTCAGAGCTTACAGGCGGCGCGCCCAAGATTCTGAGGTGATGGTAGTCTCTCTTTTGAAATGTCGGTCATTATCCAAATTATTATTGTAGGTTATTTTTGTAGTGTCATTTGTTTTTGAAATAGGCCAAATTAATTATGGGGCTACCCTCTCCCTTAGAGCTTACAGGCGGCGCGCCCAAGATTCTGAGGTGATGGTAGTCTCTCTTTTGAAATGTCGGTCATTATCCAAATTATTATTGTAGGTTATTTTTGTGGTGTCATTTGTTTTTGAAATAGGCCAAATTAATTATGGGGCTACCCTCTCCCTCAGAGCTTACAGGCGGCGCGCCCAAGATTCTGAGGTGATGGTAGTCTCTCTTTTGAAATGTCGGTCATTATCCAAATTATTATTGTAGGTCATCTTTGTTTTGTCATTTGTTTCGAAATAGGCCAAATTAATTATGGGGCAACCCTCTCCCTCAGAGCTTACAGGCGGCGCGCCCAAGATTCTGAGGTGATGGTAGTCTCTCTTTTGAAATGTCGGTCATTATCCAAATTATTATTGTAGGTTATTTTTGTAGTTTCATTTGTTTTTGAAATAGGCCAAATTAATTATGGGGCTACCCTCTCCCTCAGAGCTTACAGGCGGCGCGCCCAAGATTCTGAGGTGATGGTAGTCTCTCTTTTGAAATGTCGGTCATTATCCAAATTATTATTGTAGGTCATCTTTGTTTTGTCATTTGTTTCGAAATAGGCCAAATTAATTATGGGGCAACCCTCTCCCTCAGAGCTTACAGGCGGCGCGCCCAAGATTCTGAGGTGATGGTAGTCTCTCTTTTAAAATGTCGGTCATTTATCCAAATTATTATTGTAGGTTATTTTTGTAGTTTCATTTGTTTTTGAAATAGGCCAAATTAATTATGGGGCTACCCTCTCCCTCAGAGCTTAAAGGCGGCGCACCCAAGATTCTGAGGTGATGGTAGTCTCTCTTTTGAAATGTCGGTCATTATCCAAATTATTATTGTAGGTTATTTTTGTAGTGTCATTTGTTTTTGAAATAGGCCAAATTAATTATGGGGCTACCCTCTCCCTCAGAGCTTTCAGGCGGCGCACCCAAGATTCTGAGGTGATGGTAGTCTCTCTTTTGAAATGTCGGTCATTATCCAAATTATTATTTTAGTTCTTCTTTGTACTGTCATTTGTTTTGAAATAGGCCAAAATATGGGGCTACCCTCTCCCTCAGAGCTTACAGGCGGCGCGCCCAAGATTCTGAGGTGATGGTAGTCTCTCTTTTAAAATGTCGGTCATTTATCCAAATTATTATTGTAGGTTATTTTTGTAGTTTCATTTGTTTTTGAAATAGGCCAAATTAATTATGGGGCTACCCTCTCCCTCAGAGCTTACAGGCGGCGCACCCAAGATTCTGAGGTGATGGTAGTCTCTCTTTTGAAATGTCGGTCATTATCCAAATTATTATTGTAGGTTATTTTTGTGGTGTCATTTGTTTTTGAAATAGGCCAAATTAATTATGGGGCTACCCTCTCCCTCAGAGCTTTCAGGCGGCGCACCCAAGATTCTGAGGTGATGGTAGTCTCTCTTTTGAAATGTCGGTCATTATCCAAATTATTATTTTAGTTCTTCTTTGTACTGTCATTTGTTTTGAAATAGGCCAAAATATGGGGCTACCCTCTCCCTCAGAGCTTACAGGCGGCGCGCCCAAGATTCTGAGGTGATGGTAGTCTCTCTTTTGAAATTATAATTGTAGATTATTTTTGTAGTGTCCTTTGTTTTTGAAATAGGCCAAATTATGGGGCTTCCCTCTCTCTCAGAGCTTACAGGCGGCGCGTCCAAGATTCTGAGGTGAAGGTTGTCTCTCTTTTAAACTGTCAGTCGTCAACCATAGTATTATTGAATTTTCATTTTCCAGAGTTCATAGTGGTACCTTCTTTATAGTTTTACGTGATTTGTGGCAAAGACAAGACCAGGCTAACAAATTTATTCTACTTTATGCGTGGTGCGACAATCACCGTGGCTGACTGGCCTCCAAAGTTCCTTTATAATTTGGACGCTTCTCAGGAGTTCCTTCACTGCTTGTAATCCAGAATTGGCGATTCTCAGCAGCTTGAAGCTCTTGCTTTTCATCAGTTGTTCCTTGGACGGCGACCTTTTCTTGTCCCGAGTACAATATCGATTCTCGATTCTCGACTCTCGATTACCGTATCTTGCTGGTGCAAGGTTTCGGCAACGGGACCAGTACTAAAACCATTGCAGGAATATCACTGCCAAACTGCGCAACAGAATGCACGAAAAACCTCTCCGGTAGTTAAAAAAAAGAAAAAGAACCTGCGATGTAATTAGGTAACTTATTCATGGTGTTCAGCTTCCGGTTTATTCAGCTTATTGCCAGTTGTAGGCAAAGTTCACGCGCACATTATCGCATTCTAACTGGGTCGATTGTGAGGAAACTGTTATGTCAGTCATTGACTAAAAACCCCCGCGCGTTAAGCCTTTGTGCGACAGACGTCCCTTAGAAATATAAATTGCCCACACTGATCACCAATTTTACTTGCAAAGTGTTGCTGATTGAGTTGTGTAATGTATTCTAGAGTGTAAATTTAGTACTAACCTCGCAGACAAGGATGCAATGAGACATTTATTTTGCGTAGTTAGGCCTGCTATCCATTGGGCAACCATCCCTTTTATTTTCTTTCGATAGCCTGTCCATGCACTAACCTTTGGGTACAGAAACTAGCTGCCACTCGCTGTACCAAAACTTGATAGTTTTGGCGTTCAATATTTTTAACGGATGCTCACAAAACACCGAGACTGCATCGTGCGCCTTTGGCGCTTTGGTATCCTGCGAGCTTTGGTTCATCGCGTTTTGAAAGATGGAAATTTTGATATTCCCGCGAAAAAGAAGACCGATAAAACGCATCTTTCATTGACTACAGTGAAACGCCCGGAAATGAAGGATGTTTTGAAAGAAACGGGAAAACTGATAAAAGTAAATGTTTGTTTTGATCTAGTGAAATTAATGAGAAATAACCATAAACTAGTTTTGTGTTTTTGTTTTTTAAAAACGGTTTGTCTGGTACCAGATTTGTACAATTACTTTCAATCAAACATGGATCGGGTTTTGTTAATTATGACAGAATGTAATTAAAAAGCATTATGTTGACAGCTACAAGGCACATGCTTGCCTTAAGCTGCGAGTATCCCGCCATGTTTTAAACAAAGGGCCTCTGACCAAGCCGGCATTCTAATCCGCCACAAATATGTGAAGCACGCGTCTTTCAAAGTCGCCTAGTACTTAAAATCGGCGCTCTGGCCTGTTATGCTTCTTTCATTCGTCACACAATGCCTTAAGCGATGCCCACATGAGTAAAAATGTTTGGGTGCCATCTGGAACAGCCTCATTGATATCAAAATCTGTAATTTGCATTCCTTAAAGAGATGACAATCATCTTCGCCTCTCTTCAGATGGGAGAACCCCCGAATTCACTGACAGCGCACTAGCATCCCACACCCGGGGAGAAAAACTAACATACTAAGCCTCTTTGCGTCGTTATTTTCACGGACGGGTTTATTTTTAGATGCATTTAATAGATTAATCTATGGCTACGCTATCTACTCTACAAAACCGGCGACTACAGGACATAGCTATTCTCATGTATAAAGTTAAAAGCAACGTATGTTAAAAATAACGTATGTCTTAGGTACATTAGCACTTCATTGGAGCAGCCTGCAATTACGCAATCATGACTTCACTATACCAAGATTTAACAGTCTCCTTTGGAAAGCACTCGTTCAGGTACATGGACCCAAAGGTATGGAGCTCTGTTCCTAGTAACGTGAAGGAAGCTTC
Organism: Porites cylindrica; assembly: GCA_964035525.1. Lineage (NCBI taxonomy): Eukaryota > Metazoa > Cnidaria > Anthozoa > Scleractinia > Poritidae > Porites > Porites cylindrica. Next base: position 39,369,896 of record OZ037778.1, read on the forward strand.
CCCGTTGTCCTCTTTCAAATATAACATCAGAAAAGTGGATCTTAGTATGCTATTAGGAGATTATAATTGCTCAAACTGCTCTATTTGCAGTTCTTAATTTAATATGATATTATGGATACATATTGTACATATTGTATGTAGTTCTCCTGAATTTCTTATTTGCACATAATGTATAACGTTTTTCTTGATTTCTTATTTCTTAACATTCTGGTTTTTCATCTTAAGTTAATTCGTTAATTTATTTATTCTTTTAAATTTATTTTAGTGTCCCTACTTAGTGATTCTACACCACTATTAAAGTTGACACTTAGAAAATCATCATCAAAGTACTTTTCCCGCGAAAATGGGAGCTTTGCTCCTTCTATGAGACTAGCGCATTCAAAGTATAAGATTTGAAAAAGGAAAACTAAAGGGTCAAAAATGCCATTTTCAGGTCTTTAGGTTTTGCTGACTGTTGTGGGACTTTATTGATACTCCAAATTAGCACCAAAATCGTTCTAAAAATAAACAGGTTGGTAAAAGCGCCTTGACACGAGGACCTGGAAGTTGCTCTCTCCGGGTTATGGGCTCCTGGCGCACCCAATTTTATCGCTTTTCCTCTCATCTGTCCTTAGCTCATTCAAACTCTGTTTAAGTAATTAACAATAAGCCATGCTAGCCTTACGGGACATATAATCTGTCATTATTGTTTTTTCAAAGTATGCTCTGTGACTATCTGTCTTGTCAAATTAGCAAATAGCTTCACGAATTATCACTTTCGCAACACGTATTTCGTATGATTTCGTATTGTCTGCCTCCACTGATTTCTGTAGTTGTCTCTTAACTGTAAGGGCCTCGTGGTTAAGTTTCACTGATTACAAATAGCAACCGCGAAGACACCAGTTGTATTTTGATTTGCCAGACCACAATAAAGACCGAATTCATTTTTTAATTTTCTTTTCCGGACCTTTAAACACCATTTGAAGGCCCCATGTTTGTTTAAAGTCAAAAACGCTAAGGATTCTATACACACGTTAAAAAAAGACAAGCGCACAGCGAAATATAGCACTTATTTTGCTGCAGTCTAGTTCTTTCTCAACATTGTGTTGACTTCTTTTGTTGAATACTAGTCAGGAACGCCATTTAACCTCGCTTTTTCGCGTGACAAATTGTCCTTTTAACAAAACCACGTGGACAAGGTCATGGCTGCCGAAAAAGCGAGAAGTTTAGTTTAGAATACATGTACATAATATAGAATCTACGGGCGAACTGCTGTTTTTCACTTAGACGCTGCTTAAGACATTCTGTGTTAAACAACGAGCTTCTTCAATCATGTATTCTCTGCCACAGTATTATAAGCACTTGCTCTTTTAAACAGGGAACAGTGATGCTCTGTTTGTCGAGTTTATTCAAATCTTTTGTCTGCCAATGAAGCTCTTCGATGACAAAGAGAAAGAAAAAGAAAGCATGAGTTCTGAATTCAGCGAATCTCACCCACGCTTTCCTGCTACAGTACTGATTAATAATAACGTTTATGAAATAGTTGATTGCACAGTTATAAAGTATACTCTTTTGCGATGTAGAAACTATATATTCCAGCCACAATAGGTAAAATGTGCCCTACACCATTAAGGATAGCAGCGTTTTCGCCTTGAATTATCGGTGATTAGAAGAACTATTCTCTGGCAATTTACATCGTGTTTGTTTTTAATACTGTTTGCGAAAAGTTCAAGCTGTCGGTCGGCAAAGGACAAGTTTGTGTTGCTAGGCACTGAATATGCACCTTTGCAATTTCCCAAAAATGGAATTCCGCAAGAAAAACAACATAGTTAAACTGTCAAGTGAGTTTGCACAATGAGGTCTTTTGTTTCATTTTCACACAAAAGAAAAGCTAGCTCATAAGACACGTTTTGATGTTCGCTTCACTCAAGTATCAAAAAGAAATATATAAAAAATATTTTTTTTTAAATAAAAAAAGAAAACCATCGCAAAGCATACTTTGTGAAGCCTTTTGGATAAATATTTAGTAGCTTCGAAATACTTGCACAATTTGCCTCTTTGCGGTTGTTAATGAAGCATTTAAATGCTATTATCCAAAAATATATATTTAGTGTTTGTTCTTGGTTTCGCGAACCGTTCTGGAAATCCCACGTGTCTCTGTTCTCAGGACCGTTTTTACTTACATTTAGTCTTAAGACAACTTCTCCAGCCAAACTTTAGTACGTTTTATATTTAGAAGGCAGTAAACGGGAAATGTAAGACTCATTTCTGTTGTTTTTAAATTAAAAGAAAACTTAATGACAAAGATATTTGTAATCTATTATGTTGTTTGAAACAAACAGGAAAATTGCGAATAAAGTCATCAGTTTAAGTTTCGTGACGAAGAAAATACTATTGACTAGTGCTTCCAAATGCCTCTCTAAGCTGTGGATTTTAGGCCGATAATCATGTGTTTTGTTAAAAGGCAAACCGAGAAAATTGTGTGTCTTAGTTTTTATCCCGAGCAGCCTTGTGGTAAATATTCTCTAAACCTAATTCTGTTTTTATCTTCGCGTTTTGATAATTGATTCATTTGCATGACAACTCAGCGCGGAAATTAAAGCGAGCGTTTCTTAAAGCAATTACTGTGAAACACTTAGCGAATTTTTAAACATAAGGATTTCTTAGCGGAAAATCTACTACGGGAGGTAATATAACTTTGTTATCTCTGGCATTAAGAACCGAAACAAAAAATAAAATTTAACCTGAAAACATGAACGATTTCATTCAAAACTTACCCAAAATATCAGGCCTACGTAACAGTGAATTTTCGTCAGGGAGTATAAAGAATTAACACTAGAGTTTGCACATCCTCTGAATTTAGTGGGGAGCTGGTTCAGAATCCTTTAACGGTGCTTTGTGGCCAAGCTGCTCGCTTCGAGCAAATATGATTGTCTGAGATCTTTTGGTTACATCCTGGCTGCATTCGTTCTTGACTATCAACTTTAAACAAGGAACGTAACATGTACAAATAAACAAAGCCCTACAAAATACTGAGAGAAAATAAGCCAAAAGGATAGCTAACACTAAGACTAATTCTTCTCGATAGACCCTTTGCTTTATGTTAGTACTAAGTGATGTAAGCGAAGCGAAAGAACGCACTTTGTTGGCGCTTAATTAAGAGGAACACACTGGCAATACCATTGTATATCTTTATTCTTTGTCACCTAGGATGCCAAATACTTCCTTAAGTATTGTAATGGGAAAGCGAATTTAAGTTTAAAACCTCTGAACCATTCAGCATAAAATACAAGTGAGAGTAAAGAGGAATCTTCCAGGAGAGTGCGTCAAAGTTGAACAACCTATATGCGATTTGTTAGTACAGCTGGATTAAGCAACAAAGGCCGAGATCTGTGACATGCGCAGTACAGCTGGACAACCTCGCTAATTATTGTTCTACGCAATGACCTTTTCACGAATCGTTTATCTCAAGAAAACGTATTTCAAAGTCGCACGGCCCTTGGTCTAAAAACATCACTTTATTCTCTTTCTGAATAAAACGGCAATATATATTTTTTGTTTTAAAAGATATTTTTTATTCATTTGGCTTGTACTCGCGTAATTATTTGCCACCATTATCTGTTAAATTGAGCGGCTTCCTGATTTTCCATTAACATTTTATGCACAATTATTGTTTCTCTTTGCGCTGCGTCAACTTTCGAATGTTACAAAAGTTTAACATTTAAATTATAAACCATTGAAAACTGATGAGCGCGCCAGTGGTTAAAGCCAACAAGGCGTCAAATCGACAAAGTGTTTTCATCGTAACACAGTCCACAAATTAAGCTTCAAGTTAACCGTTTCGAAGGCGAACTTAAACTAACTGAAGAATGCATTTAAGAGAGAGATTTTGCCCGCTAAATACACTCTTCCAACTACATTATGCAAATTCACAAAGTTAAACTTAGATACAATTTAGTTATTAAAAATTTTCTCTATAAACTGCAAATGTTTGTAGTCGGAAAATTGCATGGACAATTTTGTCTCTACTTTCTAAGATGAGTTCAGCTAATATCGAGAACAAAAGTCCAATCGTTCTTTTACCTGCCTGTAAAAGGTGTAAATCTTCTGCTTAAATTACAGTCATTTGTTCTGATGTCCATATTGCATGTGACTGAGCATATATTTACTTACACAAAATAGAAAGACCTTACTGGGCATTTGAAATCTTCTTCTAAAAAAAATTCAATGTTCTTTTTTGCAGTAGGCTCGATCGGTCGCTCGAAAAGACATCAATCAACTGTTCTTTTTTACCTCTCTTCCTCTAAAGATTCTTGTCTTTTCTCTACCTCCTTGGTCTTATCTTGTTTTTCATCTTTTCCGACATCAAGCAAACTCTCCAAGTGTTTAATATACCTGATAGCAGCCCGGAGGGTCTCTACTTTTGACATTCGCTTATCCGTGGGCTCGTCTGGGAGATGTTCCCGAAGTCGTGCGTAGCCTTCGTTCACATGGCGCACTCGAATTCTTTCGCGCTCGTTCCTCTTCCTTATGAAAGCAGGCTCCAGATTGTAATCGTACAGGGGATGTGGTATCGGCATAGTCATTGGAGGTCCGTAATAGGGGGGCAGTTGAGAAAGCGGTGCGTTTTCACTCGGGATACCAAGTTGATAGCACGTCGGCATTGAAAAGGCAAAATCTGGGTACTCCATTCTGACTGAATTAATTTAAGCAGTTTCTAATTTGACGATATCGGTGAGAAATCTCCAAACGACGGCAGGAATTCGAATGAAGATAGTTGGAATCGAAGCTTGTGCTACCACCGTTCCCAAAGAAACACAAGTCCGAGATAGAAATGCTGTTGACGAAATGTATCAATGTTGGCCACAAGAGCAAAAGTTAAACTGAAATGAGGTTTTGAGCGCAGTTTAATAAGTCTCCACCTGCTGCGATAGCCAATCAGATAACGCGTTTGTTTTGACAAACGATTAATTGGATTATCACAACTTTCGATCTCGGGAAATAAAGAGAGAAAAACCGCGTGTGCCTCTGCGCTAGAAAGGAGCTCGTTAAATGGGAACAGGAGTGGAGAACAAGGAAAGTTGACGTTGGAGATAAAAACTGGAGAATTTATGGCTGCCCTCTGTTATGCTAATTCATTGCACAGAATTTAACACCTTTAAATTATGCTGCAGTACGCAGACACATAAAGGCCTCAAATCTCTTTAGGAAGAGGAACCTAGTTTTAAGGAAGGTAGTGAGCGTAGGAATGCTATAAATAAGTTCGAGACGGTGAGAGGGAGGTTATAACGTGAGTTTCATCTCTTCAGTGTACCCGTGGAGTTTGACAAGGTGAGCTGAACATATAAAACCGATGATCTTTCATAAATGACAGGGTGGGGGTCTTTGAAAGAAACTTCAACACGCGGATTAAATCTTCCCAGCTATTCAATCTTTGACCCCTGAGGTGATTCTCAAAAGAGGATTGTGAATTATATGGAGCCCAAGTCACTGCCAAACACAGGATAAAGGTACGTTTGACTTAGATGCCCACAGTCTGCGGACACTGATCGCAATCCAAAAAGCGAACCCAAAAGGTTACTTTTAATAGGAAAAAAAGAGTCTTTATCAGTTATTGTTAAGAGCGATCGATTTGTGCAGGCAATAAAGATTACGAGCTTTTGTGAGTTGATAAGTTAAACGGAACAATGAGCCATGGTCATGTTGGAGCACACTATAAACTTGTAACGGCAACAATCTGTATTTGGTAAACACCTCTTTGAAATGGTCAACTTGATACAACAAAACGTCGTGCTACAGTGGTGCGTTTCACAAGAGAACACATTCCCCTTGGCCTTACTGCCATCAAACAATTCTCATTGGCCCATAGATCACAGGAAGGTGGGTGTGTTTTCAAAGTGGTCATGCTCAACACATGCTTGGCCCATCTGCACACGTCGCACATTAAGTTTGGGCTTAGCCGGCAGTCTGTTGCTGAGGCTCACACGTCCTAAAACGTTTTTTAATCGTCTTATTTTAAACACATAGCATTGAGGTTGACTGAAATTAATTGTTAGCACCTGCTTATTGTGTCCGACTTTTGTTCCACTTGGAAATACAGCTCAGTCTCGCGGCGATGAATACAACACAAGACAATGCATCTTATCTTGCAAACAACCACAGAAAATCCTCAAAATACCCGCCATATTGTTGCAACTTAGCTGGTTAGCTACACTCTGTTAGAGAAATCCATAAAAGAAGCAGCAAACGAACACGGGAACCGTTTATTCCTAAAGCAGAAAGGGGTACAGCACACCCTCCTTCGTCCCCCTTTTGGTGAAGAGGGTGCAGAGCTACCGTTCACTTGGATAAGAATCACTTTCATGAATATACAAAGATCTGCCTTGATTACTTAAAAACAATACTTCGCACAAAAGAAATTTGCTCTTATTTCCATTCGACACCTTTGGTTATGTTGTTTTTGTGCCAAGCACTTCACACCGTACGTAGTCTAGAACGACACAATGTCCCTGGTAGGCTTCGCCCTTAGCCTATATTTGGACAAGTCTGAAACGTGATTGAGTCTTGACCTGACAGTGTTGCGACATCATTTGTTAAAGCACATGGAGAGATGTATTGCTTAAGCAACTCGTGTGTAACAAAAGTAGTACACAAACCGTACTAATCAGTGGCCAAATCTGTAGCTAATTATCATAAAGCTTTATGACAGCGTAAGGTAGCTATTATCCCCAAAACAAAATCGATACTGCGAGTTTTATTTCGTAACCACTTAGCACGAGGAGAAAAACCGGCATGGAATTGGAAGGATTTTAAACAATTACCTTTACCAAAACACTTTTGACGCACTGAGGACCTCATTAAGTAGATCACACTACTCAAGGCGATCTCTCTACTTGGGGCAATTTAAAAATTCAGGACAACACCCTGGTTCCTCGGAAAACCCATATCATAGGAGTTATTCTTCAAGTAAGAGCAGATAACTCGCAAGATAACGAGAGAAAATCATGACTAACCAACTTCTCGTTATAAAGTTTGTATCCTTAAGCACTTTTTAATAGCTTCTCATTCACAAAGTATTCTTTTGTTATCTTTTGCATACTAATGAGGTATTTGAGAAAAAGCGAAATTTCTGACGGTTTTCTTCTGCGGAGAGGAGTTTTCTAAAAGAAACTTTCAGATCGCTGATTATAAAATTATAATTTACACCTTCTTATCTTCCACGATGGTGAAAATTTGACTTCCTGAACTTAAACCAAAGCCAGGCAGTTTATCTCAATTAACGTAAAATTTGGTGAATATTCTGGAATATTCATGAGCTAAATTGAAGAAAATGAAAAAATAAAAAACATGAATGCAGTAGCAAGGACAGAATAAAAACTCGCTAAATATGATCGTGCCACTAACCGTGTGTAAACAAAAAGCAGAAAATCAATCTTCACTCATGATGAATAAAAATAGCGCACACAAGTGTGATTTTTGTATTTTTATGAGAAATAACAAGAAACGCAATAAAAACAAAACAAGGAAGCAGCTGAAACGTTCCCAACGCCTGCATGTAGACAAAATGTTGTATCCTTTCTTTTATTTGGTGACATGCCCAAGGTTACCAGGAGACTATAAAGTTTTTATTATCATTTATCGGCAGGATCGCATCTTCATGGTATAGTTTCAGTAGCTCCTTTATGTATTTTTAGCGTCTAGTCTCTCATCCGCTATAAAGTGGCTTTAGTTAGCAATTTAGTTAGTCAAAATTTTCCTCTATAAACTGCAAATGCTTGTAGTAGAAAAATTGCATGGACAATTTTGACCTGCTCTACTCTCCAAGATGAGTTCAACTAATATCGAGAACAAAAGCCCAATCGATCTTTTTAGTTGCTGCCTGAAAAAGGTGTAAATCGTCCGTTTAAATTACAGTCATCTGTTGTGATGTCCCTATTGCATGTACACCTGAAAGTCATGATATTGTCGGATCATCCAGCAGAGTCTCACTAATAATAACTGTATTTTTATACAGTTGCACAACTGTCTAGTAGATAGTTTGACGTAGGTTAAGTTACCTGGCAACATTTCCTATTATTTTACTTAATTTGACCATCAAGATGAAACAACAATTCTAAAAGATTTTATTTAACGTAACATTTTTTCATAACTCCTCACTGAAACATGTGAATGCTGTATTTCATAGAGCGCCACGACCCAAATCTTTTAAGCTCCACCACGAACATTTATTGCCCTTGTGCTTAAATGGCTCTTGACTTAAACCATTATATGCTTAGACCAACTATTCTATTCTTAATTTTTCTGCTCTCTTGCTGCTGGCGATTGTCTACTTCCTCCATTAGAGACTAGCAGAAAAGGAAAATAATATGACATATTTCTTGATACCCAGTTAAAACGCAATGCAACATAAAACAAACCGGCCCAAATAAAGCGAACAATTATCAAATTTACTCCGAGTTTAAAAAACATAAAAATCATGTTTGGTGAACTTTTTCGGCTTACTAAATAGAAACAATTGCTTCTGATATTAGCGAAAACTCTCCACAAACGTCGATATCTTTTCGGCCTTAAATCGAGTGAAAACAGATTTCAGTAATCTCCTTTTACTGTGGCAAGATGACCACTAGGGCCTTTACTCAAAAGGGGATTACTCAGCGCTGAGAAAAAAATAACAAAAATTAAATACTCTAATCTTTAATTTGTAAACGTGATACATAGGTACTTTTGTAGAAAAAAAAAATGAAGCGTATAACATTATAGCTTGTAACTCTTTGAGCAGTACAAAATGGTAAAAAAAAAAGTATGTTCACACCTCTTCGGGCAATTACTCTAACGAAGTCAGTTGAGATGATTGTGCTCCCTTAGCCTGTGGAATTTAATTTATGCACCCTAATTTTGATTCTTAGCCAATGCCGAGAGGTTTACATCGCCAGCTTTTCTCTGTCGTTAAAGTTTCCAAGGCATTAAACATGCTAAAAGGTCTGCAAAATTAAGTTTGTCCTTTTTTTAAAGGCGCTTGGCGAACGGAAAGGAGAGCTGAAAAAACTTTCAACAAAAAGGGAAAAAGGTATTTCACAGATTAAAAAATCATTTAGTCTCATAGACAACCCTTAACACGAAGGGCTTCCGAATTTGAATATTTCACAATTGATCAGGTTAATGAAAACTCATTGAGAAATCTAAATTACAGTTGACTGAAGTTTTGCCTGAAACAGGTGAATCAACTAACAAGGCGATGAGCGCGTGCTGTCCACACGTACATGAAAGAGAGCTCGCGAAAACGAACACATTGTTCAGTTTGATGAGATCAAAGCCATGGGAGACTCACACGACTATCCCTCGGTAAATATATGCTTTTAAGAGGGTGACAAGCGACAGAGTAATGATTTTGAGCTCAAAGCTTTCATCCACGCTTGATACACGGAAGTTAAGCCTTTGGAACACAAAGACGCGTGTGCCTTATTGCGTGACGACAACATGTTAAGATTTTTTATAGTAACAAACTGCCCAGTGTAACAAACTCATCCTGAATGGAAACAAAAGAGGCACGTTCTGTAATCAACTGTAGTATATCGCCGAAGCTATTAACAACTGCAAACAATGCCTAGCACACGATTACTCACAAAAAAGGTATTTGTTTAAGGAAGTTTATATGTGGACTGTCCGCGTAGCGAGGTAAATGTGTTAACATATTGTGTTCACCGGGCAAGGTAGCCAGTTCTTTTGCACAGCGCACAAAGAACAGCGAACTGAACAAACCGACAGACTAATACGCAAGTACGCACAATTAAATGGTCTTAAATCGCACGGGTAAATAAACATGGCGGAGCCTGAAGTGTGAGTTTTCAAATCAAATTTACTTGGAGCCTGGCTCGGCTTTTGTTTTACATAGAAGAGAGCTTCAGTCAAAAGGTTTAAGTATTTTTAGTTGATATTACTTTTTCAGTGGTAACCGGTTTTCAGTTACTCGGTTTATGTAAGTCTATCGGCTTAGTTTAAACGAGTTTATGGTCTGATTATCGAAACTCAAACTCTTACCTTCTTGAATTCGCTCGGCAATTTGTCATGGTATATTCTCCTCAACAAAAGACAAATGAAGACTTGTAGACTTTATAAGCTGCATGAATAGCTAATAACCCATTCTCCATCACAATTAAAACGAAATTAAACCATTCAGTAATTCGTCTTTAAGGCAGTGAGGTTGATTAAATAGCTTTTTAAAAGTTGCCACGAACAATGTGACGATGGAAAACAAATGAATCAATGAACGGCTTTAGTTTGTAGGCAAAACACCGAGGTTTCAGATTGTTTAATTGGGAACTCCATATTTTTCCGCTGAATGACTTTGAATGGAAACTGCAGCTTGAATGTGACCAGTTGAGTGATTCGTCCTGTCATCATTGTGGATAGAAATCATGCCATAATCGGTGGTTTATGACAGACAGAATCGCCAAAAAAGTACGCGTAAATATTTTCCAAGCTGCTTAAACATTAAGATTTGAGCCAGACTAGACTACATTTGTGATATTCATTGTTTCTTTGGCCGACATTTAGGGAGTGAACGGAATTTGGTAGATATTTTTTCTTCAATACGGTGTTGGAGTCTGAAAAAATTAAAGCCTAGACAGGCCTTTCAACGTTAAGGAATATCTGTCAAGACATCCAGACATCTAGTGGAAAAGGCCACAACGTGAAAATCGGCCTTTTATTTTTATTCTATTGGCGCTTCAAACACGTTATATTACTCTCTTCCTACTCTCTTCCTCAGTTTGTGGTCAGTACTCCTTTCCTGTGACCAAAAGATCGGGATGTGGAACGCAAGGTAAACCGGTCAGTCTTTGGCTATTCCGTCGAATAAATCAGGGGCACCCAACGACAATTTTCGGAAAAATATCTGTTCGGAAGACGATTTGAGATCTAGAATTTTCGGAACATTTGTTGTAAAATTTCTTGCTTGCCTGCCTCTCCTAGGATTTTCGAACATCTAAAAAATGGTAAAATTGCCCATTTTCAACGGATTTTTACCCTAAAAAGGTCACCTAGAATTTTTTGGGAGCCTTTTTTCTGGCTGAAATTTTCGAACAGGTAAGTTTTGATGCCTATAATTTTCGAATCACTAGACGTTCAGCTAGGAAATCCGAACAGATAAAAAATTTATAGGGGATAAAAATATGCCCATATCCACCGTTTAAATACTAAAACACGTTTAACAATGCTATGTTTAAGTGGTTTTGAACTATCTTCTCGTTGGGTGCCCCTGATAAATGACGGCCAATCAATTCCCAATGCCAGTGCTGTTCTAGCATATTTAAGGGAAAATTAAACAGAGTAAATAAAGTTAATATTAAATTTCCTGCAGTTTTAAGACAGCGCCGTAGCTAGTATGAGGCCAACCGAGGCACTCGCCTCGGTAAAATTTTGACGAATTTCGCCGATCATTTTTATTTTACATAAGCGATCATCGGATATTTTTAACGCATCATGATATTACAAAGAATTCAGCAATTCAGTCAATATACTATGAAAAAATTACCATATCATCGATCTCAAGGGGCCACGTACGTTAACTCAAATTTTTTTTGAACAAATACTGATCAAAACCATTGGCGAGGTTAACGGTCACCCAGATTATGTAGTTTGTTTCTGATTATTGCTTTTTAAATTCCACTTAAATTAACTCGAAAAAAAGTTACCGAAAGGCCCAGAAAACGCTGCAAATCGCATTTCCGAGAGACTAAAGTTCAAAATTTCTCGGGGGGGGGGGGGGGGGGCATGCCCCCGAACCCCCCTAGCAACTCCCGCCTGCCTCGGTTGGCCGTTTGGTCTGGCTACGGCACTGTAAGAGCGGCTGTTTTAATATTCGCAACTATTTTCTTTTTTATCAAATGCTGATTTGTTCCTTTCGCTAAGAGCCTGATTTAGGTAAAATCTCGAGGGGGCATCTTTGAAGTACGTGCGAACATACTACGTAAATCATTTTACGAAGACAATGTGCAGTATGTTTACCAGATAAGGTCGACGTCTTGATTTGCCTAAATAGGGCGCGCAGGGACTATCTGGTAATGACAGCATTTCGCTCAACGCCCGAACGCAACCAGCCCAAGAAAACAGCCGATATTTCGCCACGACACTGCTGGTTTCCCTGCGAAATGACGTCTGAGGAACGAGCGCAGAAATTGCATTCTGATGACACGTCACTAACCAGATCTGGGTAGTGCTTCTGATTGCAAATTTCTCTCGCGGCACAACCAATCAGAAGTACTACCCAGATATGGGTAGTGACACTTCATCAGTACGGAATTTCTGCAGTCGTTCCACAGACGTCATTTTGCGGGGAAACCAGTGGTGACGTCGCGACCTGTTTCCTCTGGCTACAACGGAGCAACTGGGTAATATTTACGCCATCTTTGATATCAGGGTTTCGGCAGGAACACATATGGAATCTTGCCCTCTTTGTCTTTGTCTACAGCAACATCGCCTGTGTGGCAGGCAGGCGGTTAGTAACGTCTGCGATGCAGCGCCGATATCAGGGACTTTAAGATCCAACTACTAGGACGGCAACGAGAACGTCAAAAAATCAATAGGTTTTATAAGCAAAACAACAACTTTGCACGTGCATCACACTTGTTTGTACGTTTCTTTTTCCGTTGTTGCTCGACTACCTCGTGAAAATGCCTAATTTCGCGTTTTATGGAGAACGTAAACAAGCAACGACGAAATTTAATTTCTCTTTCTGAACTTGGATGTGGTCCCTAGGAATTCAACTCCAGGAGGGTTCGCCTACATTTGACAAAGTAAGTGGGTAGGAATAATTGCAACATAGACTGAAATTGTCATATAAGGTTTGCAATGCTTCAATCATTTGCTAGCCAACAATGCAGGCGTTTTCCGTAACACTAAATTCTAAAAAAGTTGAGGAGCAGGGGTGGTTCAAAGGGGGTGGGGAAGGGGTGGAAAGTGTGTTATTTTGTCTCCCCTCCCCTCCCGTTTCTTACTTTCACCCTAACGCCTACCCTAAGGGTTGATGTATTTTTACTCCCCCCAATCGTCTTCAGTGTTAAAATCAAAGATGGCGGCCACGCTTTATGGACTTCAGGACAGAACGCTTTCACATTTCCCCACCAATATAGCGGTAGCTATCCACCGGAAAAGTATTTGGGAAACCAATTACTGTATTTTATCCAGTCAATAGCGTTATCCACTTTCCGAACAACTCGGCCCAACAGTACGGAGTCGAACACATCAGTCGCAATCAATCTCATACTTACTATATTGAAGTCAACAATGAAGGAACATTATCATAAAACATATGCAAAATACTGATGTGTAGATTTAGCCAGGGCTAAAAGCGAAGCTCTCGATAACGTTTATAGTTTGTTCAAACAAAATATAAAATAGTGTAATGCTAAAGGCGATGTTACACGGGATGATTCGCAACGACGATTTTTAGCGCTACACAGTGTTGCAATGCTGGAACAATGTTGTAACCATTCGAAACAATGTTGCAACGCTTTGTTGCGCTAAAAGTCGTTATTGCAAATTGTCTCGTGTAACATCATCTTAAGCGGCGAAGGCAACGCCTGAGAACGGTGAAAACAGCAATAGGTCTAATAAGCAAAAAAGCAACTTTGCACGTGCAGCACACTTTCTTGTACATTTCTTTGCTGTTGTTTTTCGCGACTACAACGTGAAACTTCCAGAAACATTTTATGCATGTATGGACGAAATGTTGTACGTGTTCTCGTTGACTTTTTTTTTCCATTGCCGCTCATTTTGTCCTTGAATTGGTGGCCGCTAGCATTTCCCTTTTCACATCACCGCCGCAAACAAAAACTTTATGCTGTTCTTTCTACAAAAAAAATGTCTCCTTTGTTTTTTTATCTCTCGCTCTAGATCTGTCGCCCTTTTTCTCGTTGAGTTTCGCTGGCCTTCCGCCTACTTTCTCTTTTTCTCTGTCTTTCTCTTGCTCTTATTCCAGATTTGTGGACATGACAATTAATCTAAGCTTAATAATTTAGACAACACGGATACAGAAACAATTTCCGTTTTCTGTTTTCGCCTTTATTGACTCTTTATCTAGCTCTGCTTTACAAGACGCGGGTGGCTATGGGATTTTCCGCGAAAATAACCTCGAGTTGAAATTTGAATTGCCATACCTGTTGATTGAGTTATTTTACATTGGTATACCTGTGGTCCAGACGGATGGTTGGGCGTACGGCCACGTGATTACCAACTTTTCTCAGATGGGTAGATTGCCACATTATCTTATCAAGGTGCTCCGCTGCGCGCCCTTCGCGCGCGAGAGCTCCAATATGAATATTAAATTTCCCCTTATTATAACAAATGAATCATTCATTCCATTAAGCCTAGGAGCCAATGAATTCAATAAAAACGTTTAAGGTAAAGGCTATCGTCCCCTATCAGTAAAGAAAGACAGATAATATATGTAGATTTAGCCAAGGCCAAAAGCCTACTTCTTTCTGAAGTAAGTCAAAATCACTACTAGATTTAGCCAGGGCTAAAACGCGAAGCTCTCGATAATATTTACAGGTTGTTCAAACAAAATATAAAATCGTGTAATGCTAAGCGGCGAAGGCATGCAACGCCGGGAAACGGTGAAAAGCAACAATAGGTCTAATTAGCAAAAGCAACTTTGCACGAGCAGCACACTTTTTTGAACATTTCTTTGCCGTAGTTTTGCACGACTACAACGTGAAACTTCCAGAAACTTCTTAGTTACACGTTTTATGGAGGAAATGTCATACGTGTTCCCGTGTTCACTTTTTTTCACTGCCGCTCATCTTCACCTTGCATTGGTGGCCGCTAGCACTTCTCATTTGACCGCTGCTACAAAATTTTCATGTTGTTCTTCCAACAAAAAAATGTCTCCTTTGTTTTTTATCTCTCGCTTTAAATCCCTGTCGCCCTTCTTCTCGTTGAGCTTCGCTGGCCTGTCGCCCACTTTTTGAGGGGCTTATTTTTGCAGCGGCGTACATTCGGAGGGGCTTATTTACGGAGGGAAATTTGCGTTTCGAAATTGATTGGGCTAGCCTTATTGTTGGAAGTAAATTTACTGTTTTCGCTTTGTTTTACTTTGTATTTGAGGGTAATTTTCGAAGTATAAGCCCCCGGGGGGCTTATATTTGGAGGGGCGATTTAACGGAGGATTTTTTACGTTATCCGTTTGTGGGGCTTATATTTGGAGGGGCTTATACATGGAGCGGCTTATTTTCGGAATTTTACGGTACTTTAGACAACACGGATATAGAAACAATTTCCGCTTTCCGTTTTCGTCTTTATTGACTGTTTTGTTGTCTCTGCTTTACAAGACGCCGGTGGCTATGTGATTTCCCGCCAAAATAACCTCGAGTTGCTTTTGGGTTACCATACCTGTTGAGTGAGTTATTTAACATTGGTATACCTGTGGTGCGGACGGACGGTCTCTCGGGTGGTGTACGGTCACGTGATTACCAAATTTTCTCGGATGGGTAGTTTCAGTTTACTTTATTTTCTTACCCATGGTGCTCCGCTATAAACAGGAAACAAATTGAATTCCACCTGAAAAAATTAGACCTGAGCCTGCAATTAAATTTAAAACCATTAACTGGTCAGCGAAGGACTAAAAAATATAACACCTCGATGAAGGTTGTGACTAGAATAAATACCTTAAAACCAGGTTGCATACCTGCGTGCGCGATCCAGTTATGTAACTAGCAACACGTTTATCGCAACATCACGCGAAGCTGTACAAACTGAAAGTTATTGAAACTCGGAAAAGGTGATAGTTTCTTTAATGGTTTGTCTCACAATAGTCACTTTGTTATCTATCGCCATGCACGTTTTGTTTCAAGTCGGTTGACTGCGTACTGCTGGCCTTCATATACCTGCCAACTCTCACGCCTGCGGGTTGAAAACTTCGACCTCACGCCGGCTCACGCTTGCAGGCCAATTTCTCACGCCTGATTGAAAAATGTGAGTTGTTGCCGTCTTGCTTGACACAATTTCCAAAAAAATATGTTAAATCAGACCCATGTAAGGAAGGAAAACCATGTGTAAAATGAATAAATGACAATACCTTCCTCGCGATCTCTGATTTTTGAAGCGAAAAGCACTGGGAGCGAGCTCGAGTTTATACGCGTCCTAAGACTGGGACTCGAAAACTTCGCCTTCGGCAGACTTCGAACGTCTGCGGAAGTCTTCGGAAATCTTCGGAAATGATCGTGTCGTCTTCAAAAATCCCAGCACTCCCAGAATAAAAATCTCACGCTTATATCTAAGAAAAAGTTGGCAGGTATACCTTCATCAGGCGATGGTGTCGATAGATTACTGAACGGAACTATAAGTAACATTGCGATTGCTTATGGTTGGTGCTTACGAACCCAACTCACGGCAGTTGGTGGGTTTCGATCCGAAAGCTGGCTTTCGTTTTATTAGAAACACTTCAATAACAATTCCATGAATGCTCATTCTTGACCTTGGAATTGACATTTGAATATATTGTAGTCTCAATAGGTCTTAGATTTTTTAGTACTGTAGCTTTCTCACGATTTTTAATCATTTGCTGTCACGTGACCAATTCACGTTCATTACTGATGAAGAATGTGCGATACAGAACAAAGGCACATGAAAAATCTGAGACCCCATTGAGACTTCATTTTAAACCTTCAATAACAATTGAAATTTTTGTGGTTGTCTCAAAAGTGGACTCGCTTGTTTACGACGCCATATGTGGGTTGGGGTTTGTTGTTGGTTCTCTCCCTTGCTCGCTGAAGTGTTTCTCCTGGAGGGCACTCCAGTCTATCCCTCTCCACAAAAACTAACATTTCTAAATTCCAATCCATGACGTGTTACTGTAGATACAATATGTCCGCAAACTTGGTGTATTAACTAACTTTATTGTAATTTCATCTAGCTCTAGAGTTATTTCAAAGGAAACTCTAAAAAAGTTCAATCTTGCTGTTCTGATTACTTATTTCAATATCGGATGGGTGCAAAGCGCCTTGGGTGACATAAAATACTTTTCGTCAAAGATTTATCAGAGCTTTACAAATACAGCGCAAATCATCACAAATCACAAGGATATTCAGACACTTCTTCTAGCGAGCACCCTTCATTACAACATTCTTCTACCGCATTGATAACAGTTGTTCTTCGCGTGATGGTGTGTCTGCTTTTCCAGGATCGATCAAGAAAATCGCTAGCCTTTTCTGCAGAAATGGCGACCCCTGAAAGTAAAAAACAGATGATGTTTTATGCCAAATCAAAGTATGACCCTGCGCCATCTGGCATTATTTGTTGCGTTTACTCATTATATCGACTAGTTAGCCGCGCCCACCTAGACAAGCGGATTCGTCTTTACCCAGACTCCTTTGTTCTAGGGTCGTTGTTCTTGTTTGTTAAATATACTTGTCCACCATTTTGTTGGATCGTATTCTGTTGTTTCTACTAACCCTGTTGACTGGAGCTGTGAGTAATATGAACTTGAGCGACAAAGCTTAAAACACCCTCAGAAACGTCCCCACGGCAATGGAAAGGCTGATAAACAATAACAGAGTGACGACTAGTCCTGAAAGTAATGAAGTTGGCTTGCCCATTGGAATAAAGTAGAGCATTTAAACCGCACCCATTTTCCCTTGGTTAAGGTGGCAATGACATATTTTCAGTCTTCATTTTTTCAGACCAACGGCATTTAAGTACACGCCTAGTTGTAGCCCTGTCTATGCTAACATCGGTACTCGTCTTTGCTTGTTAGATCTACGATTATCTCTAGACAAGAAATTATAACTTCTCACCAAGCACTCTCTTGTACGCGTTATGTCTACATCCATGATCACAGCACATCTCCCAGACTTTACGAAACTTAACTCCGCAGTAATGTGGAAGAGTTTTTGGTATTTTTTTCTCCTCTGGTGCTTTGCAACTGACCTTTATCGTGACCAGTGAAAGCAGGAGTGCTATGCATATTGAAAATACAGATAACTGCATCTTGAAGAAAAAAAAAAAGAGCATTACAGCAATTACAACAATAGCAAAGATCGTGCACGATAACAATTGGAGCTGAAAGCAGAACATGACTGTAGACTGCAAAGTGAGGGGTATTGTTCTTCCTTTCCGCCCCCACCCCACCCTCGCACTTTCGACTTTAACATTAGCGTTCAATCTCTCTCAATTCATTTCGCACGTTCAACGATCAAAGGAAAGTTGCCCTAAGAAACGAGACGTTGCCTGTTGGGTAGTGTGCCTTGTTTTCTCTTGCTTTTTCATTAAAGTAGAATGTATAAAAATGCTTAAAAAAGCGTCTTTTGTGAAAACGTTGGTTTAATTTTAGTCGTGGGTGGCTTTTATTTGAAAATCACAGCAAAGCGGAATGACTCGCGCCATCTAAACTCGGACCTGTTCCACTTATCCACATCTCTTGACGAAGAAGCCGATGACAAAACCTGGTCAAATCCGATTCTTCCTTCTTGTGACTTTTGTATTGACTTTCAAAACCTTGTGGAGCTGAAAATTGGTGGAGTTGATTTTTGTTGAGTTTAACAATGGTTACTATTAAGTAAGCAACAGCCTAGAATTACGACCCAACTGATTAAAACTGCACTACGGCCTAAATGTTGAAGGACTCAGCATTTTGCAAAATGTGATCCATTTTCCTGAATATGCCGACATATTGTTCCAAGAAACATTGCAGACCATACCAGGAGCCCATAACCAAGAAAGAGCAACTTCATGTACTCGTGTCACTACCTTCTTTACAGCCCAGTTTATTTTAAGAGCGGTTTTGGAGCGAATTTAGAAAATCTTTTAAGTTTCCCAAACCAGTCAGCAAAACCTACAGAACTAAAAATGACATTTGATATCTTAAGCTTCGAATACGCTCATAGACGGAGATTCCATTTTCGCGGGAAAACTTATCCTGACCCTATTAATGACCAAAAAATGTAATATTTCACACCCGTTTTCAGACCTGGCCTCAGGCAGAAATTATGTCATCATTACTTAGTTTAGAACGCTAACAAAAATGATTTCTTAAAATTCACTTCGAATTCGCATATTTCTCTTTCTTTCTTATTCATTTGGAATTAAAACGAAAAATATGTTCCATGGACTCCCGTAGTTCCGTCTGAAACCATACTCGATCACAAAGCAAACTGGACAAAGTCTATACCCTTTCTCAGACCAAAACGGCGCAAAGCCCCTACCCTTTGGGGCGGCACATACCTACGTGGCTTTTTAATATAAGGGAGTACCCCCCCCCCCCGGGACTTTACCAATGACAGGTGACAAATATCTGAGATAAATACGATCAATTTAATGAGAAGAGAGGATATCCTCACTTCACTATGACAACAAAAATGACAGTTTATTGAAACACTTCACAGAATTCGCTGAGTGTTCCAATATTAGCTCAATATTAGTAGTATTGCCAAATAGAAGGTGTTTTTGTCATGTTCTCTGACATGACAGGTCGGAGTCACGCTCTTGAGGACATGCCGGTAAGATTACCTTAAGTTTATTACTTATATACATTTCGTTATTCAATCACTACAAACTTGTCATAAACACAATGGCAGCATAGAAAAACCTGGACTCCTGAATTCACTCAGTCATGAAAATATTTGAAACTCTGTCACACCTGTATTCAGTTTTGAAAATAAATATCTGAGGCAACAGATTATGTATCCGTTTTGAGTTGAATTCTCTTCCGTCGTTTTTTCGCGTGGCCAAAGTATAGTTATTAAAGTATACTTTATAAAATCCGTCATGTTCATTTTCGCTAAGCTATGTGCTCACTGACCTATTTTGTTTTATCTCTTCGTTTAAAAATTCAGCAGAACCTGTTGTAAATAAGCTTCTATTTTGTGGACCTGCTTTGTACGGTGATGTCCACCACCTTTTTAGATACACTGATAAAGAGAGAATTCTGCTCGTAGATAATTTAAAATTTGCTGGATCAGTTAAACTTATTGTCGAGATCAGTTGCACATCTTCTGATTCAAGCTACGTTTTTAGTAAAGGGACTAGTTTTTTAAATGTTAGTAACGTCAATTATCCAGCGCGTATAAAAGGAACTGAAAAAGCTTCAACGCTTGCCTTGTACAGGCAGTGATTTAGCTCCGCGAGATTCGACCCAGCGAGGATAAAATGTAGGCCTGTATTGTAAATCGACAAAATCCTGTTTTCACTTTCATAACCACAAACCCCGATTTAATATTATGTATTACGTTTTGCTTTGACTTTTTTAGTTGCATGACTTGTCAGTTTTTTTCGTCACTTCTCTGTTTTGAGATATTTCATAAAAAAGTTGAATGTTCAGGGCTTCAAATCTTTCAAAACAATGAATTCTACGACATGAAACAGCCAGTAATAAAACAATTAACGCAAAGTAATGTCTCCGCATGGAATTTTGATTGCATTTTACATTTGTTAACTAAAAAACAAGGCAATCTTTTTTTTCTTATTTTGTCTTAAGCTAATCAGTCATTAAAATATCTCAAAAGTATAAATAGTTAAAGTACAAATAGTCGTACCGAAAACCTAGATATGTTCTTTAAAGTCATTTTTGTATGCAATATGCTCGAGCAAAAAGACCATTAGGAGCAAATATATGTCATTTACGATTAAAGAGAAACAATGAAACTGAAATAGACGTAATATTAAAAGTCTTCAGATCTAATGAAACATCCTAACAACAGAATATTAGGTTTCAAATAGTTATACGCTGACATGATGTCTAGATTTTTTTCATTCATCAAGGAATTTTGAACACCTTGTATAATTGTGACTTTAATTTCATCTCTTTCCGCTGATATTCCTTCAGTTTTCAAATGAAACTACCAATAAATTCATTCCGAAGATCGGCTGGAAGAGGCGAAGCCAATTTTGCTTTAAGATTCCTGATCAATAAAATGTGTATTAATACTTACTTTCCCTTTTTTCGACTCCCTGGGACCTTTGAAGAGATATTTCACAAATCCCAATCGCTTCGGGCTGATGAATTTCACTCCCGGCACAAAATCGATCTAGAATGACAGTTAGCGTAACTTGTTGCCTCTCTAAATATCCTAGAAAAGCAAACAAAATCCCCGAGCTCATGACGCCAACGAACTCAGCTACAAAATCGTTTTTTTTTTTTTTGTGGACACTTTTGAGGTCAAATCTTAGTCATACCTTTAAAATCATCGCATATTGACTAGTACAGAGTGGCAACTATAAGCCAAGAAAAAAGTCCAAAAAGTTTGTCATGGAGCCGGCTAGTCTCCTTCATTGTCTAAGTGCTAATAATTCTGAAAGAGATCGAAAATTCGGTTTTTAAGGGTGAATGCCTTGTGATTGAAGAGGAAATTGGGAGACACATCACCTCAATAACTTGTGGCTGAATAGCATGATGAGCTTCACAATTCTTAACACCTTTCCTCATACAATACTTCTGTATTTAAAGGAGAAATTGAATAATAATCACTAATAATGAAGAAGAGGTAGGAGCAGGTGAGGCAGAGCAAATATTATGTGAAACAGTAAATAAAACCGTCGCATGTGGGTATCAAAATAAACACCAAACTTTTCGAATAGCACGTCGCGGTTTAATCAGTGGACATCGGTTTTGACATGCACCAGTTTTTAATTTGATGGAAGTATGGTTTATGATTGATAGAAAGTGCAAACAAATGGAACAAGAACTATAAAAAATAATGCTATCACCATTTCACATTAATGATCATTGCGAAAACATTCATCACAAAATAGGGAGTTAATTTCACTGATAGCCATTGGTAGTCTTACAACTAAAATGCACCTCCATGCAAAATTGTATACTTCGCTTAATCTAATAAGCCAATTACCAAATATCGAATAATATCGAATAAAATACCAATGATAACTTCTTGTTCTGACATCTCGGATTTTTGCCGCTGCAAAAGACGCAAATTAACAAGTTAAAAAGAGTATGGCAGACTAGTGGTGAAGCGAAAGACTCAGAGCGGAGTCAAACTGTCGAGTAACTAAACTCAAGATACTGAAACTCCACGGAAATTTAAAAGAAAACAAGCGACAGCAAGAAACTGTACGAGCAACTAAGATGGCGACTTGAAAATACAGACTAGGCAAATATAGTAAGGCAGAGCATTGACAGTAATTGCCAGGCGGCTATCATGGAAATCTCTTCCCTACTACGTGAGCGAGTAAAAGCGTGAAAAGAATTATTCGATGGAAAGCAAGCAGGAGTGCATGTGACGAGGAGGTTATTTAATTTTACATGTTCAATACCAGGCGATGGAATTTAATAGATGATATTTTCGTAAGATTTTTAGTTTTCCCGGTATCAGCTGGGTCCTCGGCAAGTGTGAAGGAGCTGCCTCATACGCCAGACGAGGTCTGGGTCAACACAGCTTCTGATTCATATAATCAGAAGGAATCAGTAAGGGCAAGGGACATTGTACAACCTGTCGGTGAAGAATTATGACGTCATCTCCCCCAAAGATTAATGAAGAGAAGTCACGTCCTTGGGTTCACACACACCAGGGGCACCCAACGTCAATTTTCGAAAATATCTGTTCGGAAGACGATTTGAGATCTAGAATTTTCGGAACATTTTTTGTAAAATTTCTTGCTTGCCTGCCTCTTCTAGGATTTTCGAACATCTAAAAAATTGTATAATTGCCCGTTTTTAACGGATATTTTACACTAAAGAGGTCACCTAGAATTTTCGGGAGCCTTCTTCTTGCTGAAATTTTCGAAAAGGTAAGTTTTGATCCCTATCATTTTCGGATCACTAGACTTTCAGATAGGAAATCCGAACAGATGAAAACTTTTTAGGGGATAAAAATATGCCTATATCTACCGTTTAAATATTAAAATACGTTTAACAATGCTATGTTTAAGTGGTTTTGAACTATATTCTCGTTGGGTGCTCCTGACACACTGCCTTGGCCAAGACAAAACAGAATAAAGCCTTCTCGCGATCATGATTTTTAAATTAAAATTTGTTTTTGGTGGCCTATCGGTACAAACAAGAGACAATCATTCTCTCTTGGTACAAAGGTACATTTAAACTTTTCCTGACAAATATACTGCCACCCCTTATTTAACTTATAGCAAAATATTTCATTTTCCAGACTGCTGCGACTCGATTTGAGTCTTCAGACTGCAGTAGGGTAAAAAAGTTCTCACTAAAAACATGTGATTACTGATAAAACAATGCGATCTTTTCCTCAAATAAAAATATAGTGACTCGTCTGTGGCAATTTCATTCTAGGCTTGTATCCTGGGGGCTGATCACCCAGTATCTGCCTGTTGTGTGTGCAGGACAGCTTGTACCACATGTTTCCAAGTATATATTTAATTTCTTTTATATCATTATACTACATTCACTGGACTTTTCATTTCAAACAAAGTCATTAAAACTAAATGCATATCCAAAGGAAAGAGAAGTCAGTATCGTCAGTGAGAAGTCGACAATATTTATGACTGCTGACGAGAAACATAAGTGACGGCTGTACAAAGGTGTTTGACGGGTGTGATGAGAGCGAGATGTAAAGCAAAGTACGACGATTTTATGAAACTTATTCGACAGCAATTTAGGGAACAGCCGACATTTCGCGACGCCACCATGTACTCGTGTTCCCGCGAAACGAAGTCTGAGAAACGACAGCAGAAATTCCATACTGATGACGCGTCGCGGCACGACCAATCAGAAGAACCACATAGATCGTGGCAGTGACACGTCATCAGTATGGAATTTCTGCGCTCGTTTCTTCAGGCGTCATTTCGAGGAAACCAGTGGTGGCGTCGCGAAAAGTCGGCTGTTTTCTCAGACTACCATTTTTCATGATAATTATTTTTCAGTATTTTACTGAAGCACAATACTATTTTTGTAACATGAATTTTCTTGAAGCCTGATTTTGGTCACTCTTTGGAGTAAAAAGGTAATAGTTCCTTTGCGTTTCTCTCCTGATGTCATCTGCTTTTCCAAGGGGTGGAAGAAAGAAACGTGAAAGACATACTTAAATCGAAACAATATTTTAGGAAACGTTTCTTCAAATATTTATCAATTAGGCAGACACACGTCTAGATATCTTTGACTGAAACCAAGAGAAACGTCATATGGAAGAAAAGCGTTAATGAAGTTTTTGTAGAAAATCACCTGCTGATGCCCGATTTAAACCACGTAACAATAATTACATCACCGCTTGAAAATGTTTTAAAACCGATAAAAGATGTCCCAGGGGATGAACGCTGGTTTACTAAAATAAATTTGACTTGTTTCCAAATAGAAAAAGTGTCACCAGACGCGATGTAAAGGACAATTAACCTAAGTCAATGCTAAGACAAATACGTGATTTCTGGCCATGAGGAACCGCAAGCCCTTAGATACTAGCTTTTCCAAGGCTCTCAGATAGTGGGGAAGACGCGAAAGAAAAAGGCACGCGAAAAGTTGGCGGAGAGGGAAAAAGGAAAAAGGAAGGGATAGAGAACGCCATGAACAGGTTAAAAAACGTTCCCGAATGCAGGTTAGTAATTGCCCTGGTCACAGAGGTTTTTCTTGAATTTTTTGTCTTGAAATTTTTCTGAGGTTTTTCTATCTCTCCTCGCCGCTACGCGGCTCGCTCTCTCTTTCGAAAAAAACCTCTGGGACCATGGTAGTCAGTAATTGGTTGCACTGTTAAACGGTTCATCGTTATCCAACATTGTTGTCGAAGCCGCCAGAGGAATTGGGATATGGTCCCGAAGCGGGGAACCTAGTTCACTGAATTTTGCATCCCTATACTGGACTTCACTCCCTAAATCTCTCCGTCTTTCCTTCTATCGACGCTCTTTATGCCAGAAAACCGAGTTGCGGTTAAATTGCCGCGGTTTCCCTAGCAAACTAATTAAATCTTATAACAAACGGCCACTTTATCAGTCTCCTGGATTTGACTTCGAGACGACCGAAAAACGAATCTAGCCACTGGTCGGAGAGAAACTAGAAACTGCAACCGCCGGATTGCGGGTCCGACGCTCTGACCACTCGGCAATGCCCAGCTACTCTGTCGCTAATCTATTAGCAGCTCCCGCTCACCACGTTTCCCACTGATTCGCTTTAGGAAAGCTCTTAATATTCACAAAAGTTACACGCTGTATTTATCAGCTGCTTTACACTGTTTCGCTAAAATTAGTTTTGCATGTTTTTTAGTATTATTCCCTACATTTAAGTAAGACGTCTAAAAATAAATTTTTTATATCGCAAACCAGAATTCCATTTGACGTATTATCGCTCGCTAGAGGCGAGTACAAGAAAAGACGTTACGGCCACTCTTCTTTTACACCTGGTTTACAGCGCGTAAGGGTGTTGACATTTCTCGTCAAACCCCCGCTTGAAAGCAAACCACTCAAGCACTAGGAACGCAGCATTTTAGTGAGGTGATCGGCTGAGGGCGCAATTTCGGCCCCAGGGCTCTTCCCTTGAGAAATAAGAAGGGCCGCCCCTCATAAAAAAGTCAGGCTCGGTCAGGCTGTGATAATAATAGCCCACTTTCGATATATTAAAATTCTAACATGACTCCGAGGCTTTCTGGTCATTTTTCTATATTTGGTTTGGTTTTCTTTGTGCTCAAGTCTTTTCTGGAAATTGCGACACAATGGAGTCGTTAAAAATTTGCAATTTTGTCCCTGAAGCCTCAGAGTCATGTTAAAATTTTCTAGCGTTTTTCAGGCAAACACGAAGCCTGTTCCATAACTGGCACCAGGGCTTAGTTGTTTGAAACTAAGGTGGATAACGCCTGGCTATCCACTGTTTATTCAGTGAATAATCCATCGATGTCCCTGATACTTATCCGCTGGATAGTTATTTATTCGGTGGAGTGTGCTATCCAGCGTTTGAACAACTGGGGCCGCTTGAATAACTTAATATTCAAGGCTTTTGAAGAACCATTCCGTGAAAATTTCCGAAATATATGACGTGTCAGGAATTAACCCGCGGCGAAGTTCCAACTCTTCAATTAAAGGAGTGACAACTTGACAGATTTAACAAAACAAATTCCTTGGTCAAAAGTTTTTTTGGAAGTAGTTGAAATGGTAATCAGTAAATATAAGGAAAATTTTCACAAATTTTTATTTCTTATCTACAAAACTGACCTCTCATAAGCTTGGAGTGCTTTTGTGGGTGTTGTAGATTTGTACTTGAGGACGCGACAAGGTCGAGAAGCTTATTTAGACCCATATTCAGATGGCAATTCGAAACTAGATTGGTCAGTTTTGGATATAGCTCGACAAACACAATATCTCAGCCACTTAGAAGACTCTATCGTGAGGGGGCCATTGCACGCAAACAAGAAAACCATACTGATCTAATACGTTAAACGATGTTAATAGAATACACGAAAGGCTGCTACCAAAGAGAGGCAAGCTAGTTGACCTTGAAGATGCTAAAGACCTCGAATATCAGCTATCTCGCAAAATAATCAAATAGTGCAACAAGTTTTCTCTCCAGCTTCCGTGACATAAAATGACGACTCCATATTTCTAAACTTGAACACTGATGCTCATAGAGGATTGCTTGCATGCAAATAGAACAGTCAATACCTTAATTTACCGATAAAAGCACGTACCTTGAAGCGCGGAATTAACTTTTCTGTCTTGAACGCTGAAAAATGTTGACGACGGTTTTTATTTAAGTGCTTGCAAGATGCATCAAACGTCTACACAACACTAAAGGTGTTATAACGAATTCTCCAACCACGCTGCGCTTTCATAAATGCCCTTTTTACACTCGCCCTTGCGCACCCCAGGCTGACGCGTTGAAGATTAATGAATACACGAAAAAGGCGGTGCGAAACCATTGTTTTTCGTTCTGAGAATTAGTGCAAATGACCCTCAGAAACAGATTAGTGTGAGAAAGGTGACAAATACTGAAGAAGGTATTGATCTGAGCAATAACACTTTAATTTGCAAAAGGCAAACCGAAGAAAAGCCAGAGGCAGTAGCTGGCAGTATTGAAGCGTAATGACCATTCTGTTTTTGAAGCCTGTTGTACGCCCATAAATAATAAATACCTCTGCTTGCTAAAGAAATACTGGCATTTTGATTCGACACCCGTATTCAGCAGAATCTTTTCCATTCGTTTTAACTCGCTTTTGACGCGTACACCTTTTTGTCAGCCCGCCGAAGAGTTTATTTGAAAAACAAAGAAAAAAAGGCCGGGAGTTCATTTTGGGTTCTCTGCAAATTAAAAAGGAAAATTAGTTTCACTGCTTTACTTGCGACTGAGTAAAAAATCCTCCTTAAAGTAACTTACATGTCAATGTTGAAAAAAAAAAATCGAGATTTTTTTAAGTGGAAAGTTGCAAAAAATTTCACGTGCCTATTGGTCTCTTGGACTCATTGGAGACTAACAACTCATTCAATTCGATTCTAAGTTACAAGTCAAAGTGACAGAGCTTTTTAGCAGGGGGCGGGAGAAATAACTATGAGAGACCTAGATTAATTTTCGCTTAATGATATCTTTTACAACGCATTTGATGAAAGTTACGACTGAAGCCAACGGTATTTAAGAGGACTTAAACACATGAATACATAGCTCGATTCCAAGACAAGTACTCAAAAATGACTTGGTGAAAAAGTCCGTGTGGTTAATACGCCTAGAGTGACATGATTCACTGGGAGCATCCCACTCAGATATCACTATATCCATATCTTCGTTCAAACTAATTGAGCGTAGGTTGTTGGGCAGGGTGCATGAATACAACATTTTTGTCAATACAGGGTTTTATCAATAGCAGACATTATATGTGTATTTAATGGCCACGGCAGTAAATTGTCTCAAGACAAAGGCTAGTAGCACAAACCAGAATTTTAAGGAAAAGAAAAAAATTGGACAAAATGAAACGTCGGGTGATAGCGCAAAATAAAGTTCAAACTTAAGTGACGAGTTTGAGTGTAGCCCAAACATTATGGCTGCCACGATGAGCAAGCTTTGTTGACTGTGAAGGCAATATAACCTAAAATTCATGTTTTTGTTTTCCTGTCGTTTCTCCTAGTCAGCCGTCTCTTTGAAAAAACACGGTCAATGAACCCGGCTCAGCAAAACTGGCTTGGCAAGGGAGGAGCGGGTAGTGCGGGTATACTAGAAGTAATACAGTTTCTTTCCGTAAAATTCCGAAAATAAGCCCCCCAAACCAGTAACCCAAAAAAAACCCCGTTAAATCGCCCCTCCAAATATAAGCCCCCCGGGGGCTTGCACTTGGAAAATTGCCCTCAGATACAAAGTAAAACAAAGCAAAAACGGTTAATTTACTTCCAACTATAAGGCTAGCCCAATCGATTTTGAAACGTAAAATTTCCCTCCATAGATAAGCCACTCCCAATATCAACTCGTGATATTTCAAAATTGTCTCAAATTTCACTCGCCTAACGGCTCGTGAAATTTCGTATAACAATTTTGAAATATCACTCGTGGTATTTATGCCAAATATCACTGCGAATCATACTACTACCTATACTAATGGAGATCATTCATCAGCGTCACCCGTTCTTAGTTCTAAAGGATGTGGGCGAAGGCTGTTAAGCAGCAGAAAAATTGCACCTGTTTCTTGGTGTTGCGGAAGCCATTGTTGGTTCACTTAAGTGTTGTGTTGTAGGTCTTGCTAAGTGTCTTTTCCATTTTTTTATAACACGTCATTTGGTGACTGCACCAAAACCTTCGAAATTGCAGTCATTGTGGTGCTCAGCTGATTGTGCGTTATAATTGACTTCCAATCATTCTAGTTCAAGCTATTGATAAAGTATTTAGTGTAGGGTGGATCCGGGGGAGGGGTCAAATGTAAAACGGGTGGGAATGTTCGGCAGAAAATTTGAATTTCAGCCCTAAATGCCCAAACCCAAAAAGATACTATTCTTAAATAGACGTTTTCATTAATCGCTTGCTTCTTCTTCTTTTTATTTCTTTCTCTTTCTTTTCCTCTCCAGCCTCCTTCACGTAAATCCCTTCTGAGCAATAATTCTTTGAGTTAAAATATTGTTGTTCCTTCCAGAACACCTTAAGGGTGGATTTCCACTGTCGCGTACGTTTTGCGTGCGTACGCAAGTTAATTTTACGCGCGTACACAAAACAGAGGCAAGGTATGAAAGGTCGAGCAAAACGTAAAAGTTGAAGGTCGCTCGACTCAGTGGGGAACTTAAGCAAAGGCGTTTTTGAGCGACGCAAGTCAACCGGAAGTGGCCTTTTTAGATTCCTGAGCAGCGGTTTTGCCCAAATTTTCAATTACATAATCTCTAGAAGTGTAAAGAAACTAAGCACTACAAATTTTATAGCGTCAAGGCATATTAAAAGGGAAAAGTTCTCACTTCCGGTTGACGTGCGTCTCTCAAAAACGCCTTTAACCCTTTAAGCCCAAGTATCCACATACAGATTCTCCAAACTGATCTCCATACATTTCCTTTAAGAATTAGTTGAGAGAATTTAATAAAACATCAAGGCATTTTCGCTTGCGTGATCATTTTTATATTCTCACAACCTTATCTTTTGACAATGTATGGACATTGTTAGGAGAAAATTGCTGTTGGTCACTATTGGGACTTAGAGGGTTAAGCTCCCTAGTTACGTTTACGCGCGACCGTACATGCATTGCCTCTATATTTTTACGCACTTAAATTTAACGCGTGCACGCACATAAAAATAACACGATAAGTGGAAATCCACTCAAAGTGACTCCAAATAGCTGAGCTAGCACAGAGAAAACCATTTTAAAGTTATCGTTTCCTTAGCTCCGTGTCTATGGAAAGATATTTATTAACAGTTAACCCTCAGTTGTTCGTCTGTCCCGCCTAGATTAGCAGTTGCTACCTGCTGAATAGTGTAATTCTTTACTTAAGTTAAATTAAGTACCTCGTGGGAGGTTGAGTTTAAAGAAGAGTGAATAGAGGCCACTGAGTTCATAAATGAGGCAAACAGCCCTTTGTGACCATTTACTAAATGAAAGCTGTTAAAAGGTGCTCTGGATTTCTAGCTATTGACATGGTGGCCCAAAGGGGGGGGGGTCTCAAGATTTCTCAAGAGTTTAAAGAAGAGTGAATAGAGGCCACTGAGTTCATAAATG
Organism: Porites cylindrica; assembly: GCA_964035525.1. Lineage (NCBI taxonomy): Eukaryota > Metazoa > Cnidaria > Anthozoa > Scleractinia > Poritidae > Porites > Porites cylindrica. The sequence goes on from OZ037778.1 coordinate 39,399,943, forward strand.
AGGCAAACAGCCCTTTGTGACCATTTACTAAATGAAAGCTGTTAAAAGGTGCTCTGGATTTCTAGCTATTGACATGGTGGCCCGAAGAGGGGGGGGGGGGGGGGGGGGGGGGGTCTCAAGATTTTAAGTGACAGGGATCATGTATTCATGTGGGCTTCAAACAAAGCCCAATAAAATCCCTGGACCAAAATTTAACCCCCAAAAAATCCCATGCCGAATTTCGGAGACATAAAAATTTCAGTTTTCTTTATTCGTGGAACTAAGCGGCCGAGCGTACGCGGGAACTATTGCGAATCTTCAGATTGTTTTGAATACCCAAAAATATCTCCCTACTTAAATCAAGCTACCTCAAAAAAATACTTGCAAAAATTTTCCTACCCAAAAAAATCTCAAAATCAAAACTTTCAAAAACAGAAAAATCCTTCGATCATCCCTGTCACTTCAAATCCGGAGTAACGCCCTTGGGCCTGTGGCCTTATGACATAGCTGTTAACTCAGCAGTAAAGCACAGCTTCTCTTTGGCTTTGTGTGCCTTTTCCATTGCTTTAAATAATTATCTCTGTTATTAACAGATCATAAACACAAAAGATAATTGCTTCCTGTCACATTAAGGGACAATTAGTGTACGATTATTAAGCGGTCACTCACCATTTAGCAGCAACGCAGTCAGAGTTTGAAAACACTTTCTATAGAATACTACATACTACAATATTAAAATAACCGCCCACTGCATGAAGCGACCAAGGCTTATTGTTATGAATCTCTAGGGAAAGGTACACCTGAATTGAACTGGGCATATATTGATTTGATTTTCCTTCTCCGTTTAAGAGCAGCCCTTAGTGAGTAAACTCATAAGTCTTTACGCGTTATGTTTTTATCATTCTCCAAGCACAGTTTGTGGACAGGTTGCTTGAATTTTGTCAACGTTTATTTTGCCAATAGATGGTTTTCACAGTGACGTCATCAAATTGTAAAGTCAAAATAGCGAGGTTTTATGAATTCTTCTTTACACTAGGTGGAAGATAAACGAAAAAATAAATCTTTGCACAAGGTTCCATTCCCGTAGCATGTTTCATTTCGAAAATACAGCAATTTGAACTTCCGAGTTTTCACAGTGCGTGACACCAAAATAGGAATGCTGTCTCGTTGAAAAAAAGTCTCTCCTCTTGATTTTCTGCAGCATAACCATTTCAAGTATTAGAAGATATGTTTATGCACACGTACGTCGGTTCTCGAGTGAAAAGAAAGAGCTTTTATAGAAAAAGTGAACACCAGATGTTTTTGTTGATTTCCGGCGGCCATATTGGTGCACCAAAACTGTATACCAAGATGGCGTCTCCATACAAAGCTCTACAAAGGTGCGTGAAACGTTTCGGCAAATAACTCAGAAACTGTGGGCCACAAAGACCTGAGACTTGGACAAATTGTTTAAAAATTAGTCTTTTATAACATTTCATTTTCTTGGCTTCTTTCACTAGACGTTTTCCAATTTATTTTTTTGTTGCGTGGCAGTGAAAACGATCTATATAAAAAATTGTTACTTACAGTCTCTCTAATGACTAGAACGGTTTTTGTGTTTACTTAGCTATACGTACATCTTTCATGGAAGTATTCGCCGCTTCCCCAATGTGTACTCCCAAGAAAAGAACATCATTCCCTGAAAGTTTCAGGGACTATCTATCTTGAGTTTTTTAAAGTTTCTTCCTTTGAAAAAACCTTTTAAATCAAATTCGGCCATAATTTAACAAAAAGGACTGTCAAGGACAAAGCCCGCACGGAATGTCATAGCTCTGTACGACAAAAATCCATGCGTGAGATGCTACTAGTCTCTTTGCTTTTAGAATAGGACCTAAGAGTTTGTGCTACCCTTTGAAGAAGGCTAAAAACATAACTACAAGAAAAAGAGGAAATTGCAACCATATATAGCTATATTCTAATTTTGGGAAAATTCCAGGACTTTTCAACGATTTATTGAATTCAAGGACATTACAAGGCCTTCCTCTTAATTCAGAAACTCTGGCTTTTCAAAACTGCGAACCCTGTTCCCACTCCCTCAGATCAATCAATACCGGTAACTATTTGTTGTATTGTTGACCAGAGACCCACGGGGCACCTGTTTAACCCTGGCCAATAAAACACAGAGCTAATATCTCCTTAAAAGATCCCCTCTGATCAGAAGTGAAATATCTGCGGGAACGCTACGACGGATGTAACCGCGCTGTTTCGCGTACTGAAGAAAGTTTAATTTGTGAGCACTGTAGACCTGAATTGATTCAAAAAAGCTTTTTAAGGATTGTACAGCATTTTAGTAATTTATAATTCTCAAGAAAAAGAAAACTGTGAAGTGCACGTTATCAATACGTTACTATATAATTATAGACTATTTTGAAGTCGAAACGACCTGTCCTGCAGTATTGTATTTCCTTTTGGCGTCCACTAAATGTTTTGATTATTTGAATTTATTCATGTATTTTAGCTCGTTTACTTGGAGCGTCCCTCTGAACAATTATTTTCATGTTTATCGGTCGGCTTTTTTGAGCATCTCATGTTAAAATAGGAGGACACCCTAAAGATAGTTTTCTAACCCGAATATCTCAACCCGAGTGCTTTGTTAGCTTTTTTTCCGGCAAATTACGTTTAAGCCCGCCCTCAACTTCCTTGTAAAAGCTAAACCTAAGAGAACAACATTAAATCAACGTAAAATGTTGCTCACATATGAACAACAGCTAACGACGGCATAGTTACGTAACCTTTAAGAACTGAAGACAAGTATAAAGTCAGTATAGGTTTCGGTTACTGTCTTTCTGTGTTTGTAGATCGCTTTGCTCTTTGGGGGCTGCTTGAAGTTAAAGTTACGGTAATTTATCTGTTTATCGACATGTAAATATCCTAAGATTGTCGGACGCTAAAACAAATGTTCGGACGAAAATTAATGCCGTGTGCCTGGCGGAGAGAACTACAGGACCAAAAAACACCGTTTCCGAAGATGTTTGTTGAGAAAGATGATTTTTGAACTTATGCAACTTGTAAGAGTGATTCCTGATGATAAGCTTATGAAGCTAGTTTATTTTTGTTTTTGCGAGAACGCATGCGTATGACGACCTACAAACGCAAAGGCTCGCGTGGCTTTGCTGTATTTGCATTAATCACCACTGAGGCCACCTCTCTCCAGTTCCCCTACATGAATTAGAAGAAGTAGCAGAAAGTGAAGAGTGCAACAGCAGATACAACAGGCATTCAACGATCAAGGTTACTTTTAAATAAAGAGATGGATATTCACTGTTTTGATTGCCCCTGGTATTACAGATTTCTAGAGTTTAGCTATCTTATACGAAGGCAGTAATAAGAAGCATGTTTTCAGGTTGTTGAATTCGATAGTTTGCGTGTGTGTTTTTGTTGTTGTTTGTTTATTCTGCTCATTAGCAAAGATTTAAAAAGAATATAACGTTCGTACCAATAGTTACTTAATGCACAAAACGCAGTGCGGGTGTTATATTATTTTCTAAAGTGAAAATAGTGTGGTAAAAGAGAATACAGGAAGGTTTCATGATGTCAGATTCAGAAAAAAACCTGCAAATGACTAATTTGACTAACATTGTCGAAGAAGAGGAAATAACTGTAAAAAAACTGAATTCGTTGGCGTAAACAAGGCAGCTGGTTCGGCGTAACTCATGCTAGTGTAGATATGGTTGGCAGGTGATCTGTAACACATACTGCAGTAGATATCTTTCTTAGAGAAAAAACCGATCTCACAACATTTCACGATCGCTACTACACCTTTGAAGGCCAAGCGGTCTTTGTTTATTGACAGTCCAACTTTCATTTTGTCTTAACTAACACAAAGAAGAATCCTCGAATAATACTCGCAAGAGTATTTTTACGGCACAAACAATGACATGCCACACTCCGTCAAACTGGTAAATAAAGGTGATCGCTGGTGTTAACATTATAAAATGTAAAGTAGATCTTTAACTTCCTCATTGAACAGTTAAATGCTGACTTCACTTTTCTTTCCCGATGTTATCGCGTGGTTAATTACATAATTCATTAAAACAAAACTATACTATATTTGGTCGATTTTAAACGTGCACAGAATAATGACTACCTATTAACATTGCACCTAGTTAAAAAATTGTGTTAGGAACGTCCAAATATCTAATAATGAAAAAAAGAGAAGCGTCGGTAGGAGGTTTAATTGCAAAGGGAAGATAATTTTCATGTCAGAATGACTCGCCAGTTTGACACCATAATTACTGCATAGTAAGACCTCTAATACTGTAGAAAGCCGCGAATATTCTATAGCTGATTAACGTAATCGATCAACCTACATTAACGGTAAAAGAGAGTTTTCTTAAAGGCATTTTTAAAAACGCTGCTTGTTTCAAAATTGCCTTGGAACATCAAGACTATTTCTTTGCAACTTAACTCGGCGATTAGTCAGTGGAAATGAAAGTATTTTGAACTTAAAGTGTAGACAAACGAACTAAAACCCAGCAGACTTGTTTGACGAGTGGAACCTGTGCCACCTGAGGATACAGTTATAATATTGGTCCTCAATCCTTAAAACAAACACCTCTTTTATATCCTGGATTCTTTCTTTCTTATAAGAAACTGTTCGTACTTAAAGCGGTGTTTATGCTTCTTATCTCAAAGTCACGTGAATTAAACCTAAAAACTTAAGTCCGGGGCGGAGTTTTTGTGTTAAATTCGAACGCAAAATTGGGTCGAAACCTAAACATTCTCTTGTCTCAATGAGCGCAAAACAGGCGCAAAACAAAACCGATAATTAATCGCTCTATTGATGTCTAAGCAGGGCGAATTTCCCCATTCTTCTTCATAAAGGTCGCGGATTGTTTTGTTTTGGAGTGAAGAATGACTATTGTCAATAACAGAGCCGCACAACAAAAAGAGAAAATGAGTGTTACAGTGTGTTCCCGGACATCTACGAAAAGCAATATCTTTATAGCATTTGGCCAGGTAAACGAGGACAGCTTGATAAAATTCTAGTGCAGTAGGAGAGGGGCGACCTTGATCCTAATATCTTGGCTAGAATCGTTGCTGTGTGTGACAGGTGTATTTTATTTATGCGTGGCGCATGCGCGTTCCGCTTCGTTATGCAGGATAACGCAGTAAGTATGAATTATTGAGGGCACGTGTGTTTCTCCTCGGCAGATGGCGCCGACAATTAGAAAACTCATACAGAGCGAAATTGATCTCACAAGAAGGGTCTGTAAACGAAAAATTTCTCTTCAACAATGATTCGTTTTTTTCTTTAAAAAAAAAAACCTACGAAGTAAACACTGCGACAAAGCGACGTAAAATATGCTGTATATTCAACTCAAAATCTACATGTGATAAAAGAGAACTCTCATGACTGTTATCTTCAATTAAAAATGAGGTAAATTAGACGCGCGTCGGCGTAAAATAGTTTTTGGCGACTACAATTTGCATTGACGCGAAGACTAATTTTCACATCAAGTTCTAAGAAAGTGGTTTTTGTGCGGTATTTTTTTATTCTGGTACAAGCAATTTTTATTTGTCCTTTCAGGCATTAATTAATAACGAACATAAAAGAAATCATTATCGAAGAAAAATCGCTTCGCGAAATTGATTCTGGGAGAATAAAGGTCCCCCTCCAAATGTTGGTATTTTACTTCACAGGGGTGTTAAAACAAGGTGCCAATTTCCCGCTGGAAATTCAATTCCTTGATTCTTGCCACGGCTGATAATCAAGGAAATGACATTCAACACTGTGTGTCCTAAACACAACAACACAATCGGTCTTTGGCGCGCGGAACTGTTCGAGTGTCGTATCCTCGATGCCATTGGTCATTGTCTCACGGTAACAGCCAATAGAAAACAAGTAATTCTTTTGACATAGCGCGCGACACGGCGCTTGAGTGAATTAGCACAACAAACATACGTCGCGAGCCTGGCATAAGGTCAGAAAATCCTCGAGTATAAATTGAAGAGAGCACGGTGCTAGCTCGATTCAACACCGTATTGTGTTGGGCGAGAGGTCGGAGTAAACAATGTCTGTGAAGGAAATAACTAAAAGCTCCGCGTTCACTATCCCTACAACGACTATATGCTATCCGCACCAAAGAACAGAGGAAGCAGGCTCAGATGTTTTGCGGCCTTCAGCTAAATTGTCACTGTTGTCGCCTGTCTTGGGGCAAACTCGACGACGAAGAGCAGCTACGAGCGCCAAGCAAAAGGAACCGGCCGTGGTAGCAAGACGGAACGCCAGGGAAAGAAAACGCGTAAAACTAGTAAATGATGGTTTCATGCGGCTGAGAAAGCACGTACCCACGGACCCTAAAAACAAGAAATTGTCCAAAGTTAAAACTCTGCGTAGCGCAATCGACTACATACGGCACCTGCAACACGTTCTGGCAATGGCCAATAAACATCAAATCGAAACAGAACAGGAGGCAGCTGGTACGGCTCAAAACCAGAGTTGGATGACCGCGGCTGACTTTGTAAGTACGCTTTAACTGAGACCAGTCAATGATCAGTGCGACGAACGTCCCTCCGCTCCTGCGCTTCAACTCCACTTAATCTGACATCGCGTCGCTCGCTCGCTCGCTTGCATCTAAAACTAACAATCGCGTCGCTGACGATCTGTTTTGTTTTATTTTTAAAAAAAAGATACAACAGGCGCTTTCGCGCATTTTTTTAAACCATGGCCTGCTTTGTACGACGAGCTATATTTTGATGATTGTATGGGCTTCGCTTGACATGACCAAACGAAGCCGTTGTCAAGCACGATTTAGCTCAATTCAGAATCGTTAGAATAATTTGGCATCGCCCTGAATCACCAAGCACTTGATTCCCCTTCAGTTCAATTCACTTGTGAACCTCGAAGTCTGTTTGATAATTTTGGAACTAAAAGCCTTTGCATTGATAGTTCAAATTTTCCGAGGAGATCCGGAGAGTCTTCAATATTTTTTTATTATTTCTTTCAGTCTTTGACAAGCGACATCTTTATAATCAGGAAGTTCAAGCAGAGTTATATTTTTCTTCGAGCAGCAGATGGACAAATCATTGTTACAGCACTGCCCGAAATATTCAATATTTTCTCGCAAAATATATAGAATTATGCAACCTTAAAACTAAGAAACAAGTTATTGTGCGATCGGAAGAGTCTTTTTTCTAGGGTAACGCCCATAAAATACATCAAAATTTACTTTTCGATAATATTAAGTCAGGTCATTTTGAGTGAATACGAAGTGAGGTCTTTTGAATAATAATTTATTTCGTAAAAGCTCTAACCCCATCTTGTTTTCGTTTGTCTTTTAGAAAGCCGAGGAGGAATACAAAACTGAATTTGGCAAAACAGTTTTCGCATGTGGACAACCAAGAGTGCCAACAAGCTTTTGATGGAAAGACGATGATACATAAGCGAAATATTTGTACTGAAAGACGTTCCACCCGACAATGATAAACAAGTGGCGAGCTCTCCTTGTCCTAGAATGTACTACAAGCCCTTCGGAACAAGCGGGCTGAAAGCAAATATGCTCGCAAATAAACAGACAAGGAAAAAATTTACCGCAAGGCGGAAAGCTCTTACATATGCCATGCTTTCGCAACGGGAATTACCTGACAAGCATCGAAGTGAAATGTGGTTGCTAAATGAATGAAACATATACATCGGAAAGTAATCGACAAAAATTTTAAAAATAATTATTTATACGCAATCTTCAAGCCGAGTAATTTAACTTCCACAGACAAGTTGAGATGTCGAAATTTTCTCGCTAAGGTTCTTCATGGACAGAGAAGTAAATTATTTCCCTTTCAAAAAAAATGAATTTTGTAGAAAAAAAAAGAGACGTTATATATAGGTGTAAAATAAATCAAATTGATCATATTCTCTTATACTATGCCTGTAAATTATTTTTCTTTCCAGAAAAATTTGCCTTCAACGGGAAAAGTATGTAGAGATATTAAAATCGTTGTTGGTTAGCAAAATGTGAATAAAAATAGCCATCAAGACTTGGAAAAGTTTAATGGAGGATACAATTTGGGTTTTAATGTTAAGTGAGAGTTCTCGTGAAATAGAATATTCTTCGCAGCCTGAAGAAACCTCCAGCCACAAAGGATTAATTATTTATAGAAAATGACTGAGACGCTTAATAGGAAAGCGTTCATTTACATTTCCAAGTAGTACTCGAATCTATGGAACGGAAAATTAAGTATTCATGCAAATCGAAAGGAAGGCAGCACACTTCACTTGAACGACGGAAGCCCTAATCAAGCTCTTTATCAGGATTGGATGTAAGCGCAACCTTTACAAAGGCGCCAAAATAAAAGAGAAAAAAAGAGAACCTAAAATTCATTTTTTTTTTCTTTATCTGTTAAATAGTCACGTTTTCATCTCCGGGTACTGTTTTCAAATAATTTCCCGCAGCGCATTCGTCTTATGGCAAGGAATTTGCGCTGGGCTCGTGGGTTATCAATTTCCGAGTGTTCTGTTCGACATCGACACGTGCCTAGCACAATTATCACTCGTTCTAATTACGCTTCGCCAAACAATATCATTGGCTCGCTAACACAATTTTGTTGTGTACTTGCTTGTAAGTCTTTTGCCACTCATGCAAATAATCCATTTCACCAACGCCGCAAGTTTCAATAAGTGAACGGATGTAGCCCAGCGCATTATTTAGACAAGCATTTAAAAATATAAGATCGTATCTCTTAGTTAGTGAGTCCGAGCTTTATTATTATCTTTCTAACGTGACCTTCTACGCATGCGTCAGTTTCACAATCTACAACCGAACTACGGTTTTTTTCTATCTTACGTCAACAAAAACCGAGGTTACGTGGAGCAAAAAAACCGTTTTGGGACTGCGCTTCTGACGCGTACGTTACCGCGCGACTGATTTTTGGGTTTCAGGAAGTAAAAAAAAGCTCTTGCTCTTCGATTGGGAAAAAAAATAATTGTTTCGAAGGGTTGCATTGACGCTAATAACTGACGGCAGGTGTTATCTGTTTTTCTGAATGAGGAGAATCTCACACGCATTAGTAAAGTGAAAGGGGCAATACCTCTCTTCCGATTCATTTAAATTGATTCCATTCAGTCGTGGGGACGAATAAGCCTGGACTATTCAATCCGAGATTAAAGAGCGGTTTTTCGAAGATCGAACACTCCAAAAATAATAATATGTAATAACAAAAACAGAAATATTTAGCACGAAATATAAACTGCGCTATGAGCATGTCACAATTTACCCGAATGAGACAGGAGAACTTAATTAGAAATGTCTGAAGAAAACAAATCTCAATAACCCAGGCTTTTAACATAAAACTGTGCTGATTTGAAATCTGACCAAATAAACATGGATTATAAGATAAGAAAAAGGTACATCGCTACTTTTTAAAAAAATAAGAGTGGTTGTCTTCTTTATTACAGGTTTAAAACCTCCGACACACCCCATACCTAAGAAGAAACTTTTCTTTTTAAAAAAACTTGTTGACACTAAATTTCAAGCTACGAAAATAAAACATACGTGAAAACCACAAAATTGAGGACGGAGAAACCGGACACGGAGACAGACGTAAAATGGATGATGATCAACAACTACAGCAGTGATTCACTTGTTAAAAGGCGAACTTGTTCACTTCAAAATGTTTCATTCCACTTCGCTTCTTCTTCCCAACTGACAAAGAAAAGCCTCTCGCTGATTTTAACATGAGTGGGAATCTCCGGTTTTCGAGCTAAGAACGCGTTCTTTGTTGCTTGGCTGGCTACGTGTGAACCAGAGGGAAGCTCCAAAGTGTGCCTCGTTTAATCTTGCGGAAAGATCTTACCGATTAACCAATGTTTGCGGTTTGCGTCATTGACAAAAGCAAAAGAGAGTTTGACTCGGCGAGAGGAGCCATTGCTTTGTAACTCCTCAATAATCGTTTCTCTCTCCGTAATTGTTGTTCTTTAGAATTGCAGTATTCTGAACTCCACAAGTAAGTGAGCAATATCTTAATAAGAAGGATTCACCTTTCCAATAAAAAATTAAAGCTCGACGCAAATGAATATATTTAAAGAAATATGAAATAAGTATGAGGAAAAACTGCAAGATTATAAGTTCATTTATTTCGATTTCTCTGTATCGACTGAAAGTTCAAGGAAAGCATTGCAGAGTAAAAGTTCACCAGAGTGCTTTTCCTTCGAGCTTTCAGATGAGCGAGTTCACTTTTCCCAACTCTGACTGTGCTGACTTTTTTAATTGTTAATTTTGCTTCAAGGCCGGTTGCAATTTATTCCTCGGGAGGGACTTGTGGTAGAAAAGTGTTTTACTGGAAACGCATGTCCCACGATAAAATAAAAACAATATCAGGCTGGGTGAATACGACAAATAGAGGTCGTGTTTTAACGCATTTTCTAATGTTATTCTCCGCGATTCACGTCAGTTAAGTGACAGTTGATGAAACGTTTGAAAAGCCAACAAATCTGACTTCGCTTAGAATTGCCGGTCATCAATCAGGCTTGAAAATTGAAACATACCGCGTTTAAATAATTCTAAGATTCGCCAATTATTCATGAGGAAATGTTCAAAGGGGGAAATCAAGACAACGACAGTTAGAAAACAAAAGTTTCTTGGGATTATGAAAAACGGAAGCCTCCGAGGAAAAACACATTAGGGATTTGCCGATTGACACGTGTCAATTAAGAGGCCGGCATTTTTAAATGAAAATTCAGAAAAAGTTAGTTTAGAAATACTTGTTATGAAATCTAGTTTAAAAAAATACAATTTGCGCGAGTTTGTTGATGTAAATTATTAAGTTGGTCGTCAGCAGTCAGTTTTAAAAACCACTGACTAAAATATTGATTCTGCAAAACAATACTGGCTGCAAAGGCAATACTGACAAAAATGTGATAAGTCATGATTTCCTTGTTTCACTTCAAAAGAAAATCGACGCAAGAAAACGATGAAAATTCAAACGTTCATCGGAAGTAACTTTCGTTCTGGGCCGATTAACTTTTTGCTACTGTCGGCCGCGAATGAAAATACGTCGGATCAAGTTTCGTGTCGTTCACAAAGTCTTGTTATTTTACCATATTATTTATCCCATTCAAATAGTGCTATGCCAAAACACTATTTATTTTGCAGTACAGCAAATAAAAATTATGCACCGCGCCAGTTATGATTCTTTGGACATTTTCTCTGGTGAGCCTCTTTTGAAAACTGGTTGTAGAAAAGTTCAGTCAAATTAAAGCTGAACCCTCTTGGTTCGGAAAGGGGTTAGGATTAATTTTTAAAACGTCCATGTAATGATCAAGTCTCTGCTTAAAATTTGTTCACATTGAAATTTTTGGAATTGCTTTTACATATGAAAGTAAAACGGTCAAACCTTCGGGAGAAGTTACAGCAAAAATTCCGGCTTTCACTGTAATGTACAAATTTCCTTTTTTACCCGAGATGTTTCCGCCCTTTTTCTAAAACGATTTTTACATAAATCTACACTTTCTCAAACATGTTTAGTTTATTACCGAAAAATGAAACTAAGAGACCAGCAAGAAGCTCGAAACAAAACGTTTGTTAGCAATTCCTAGCACTTGTATTTGAACAGGACTTAATTTTCACCATTTGTAAAATTAAACACAAACTTCTTATTACAAAATATAACCATATGTCGTTCTATTTGTTTTCAGAGAGTCCTCTATTAAACAGATTTCATTTTGTTCAAAATCTCCAAAGTAAACTTTCCCTCATAACGAATTTGGTTTGATTTTCATTGTAATTTCGCGCACGTGTCATCGTCACTTGACACAATAACGCACTTTACGTGAATAATTCACTTACCTACCGGTAAATAATTTTCTTATTTACTTTGTGGTATTTGGTCGATTTTGAATGTTTTATGCGTTTCTAGCGCTACGGAATAGCCTTTGCACTGAGAGAACGCTTTGTAGTGCGTTGAAAGAGCCGATGGCACCGCTTTTCACGCTATCAATCTGTTTAAAGTTAGGGTGAATAAAAGAACACAATATGGGTCAAAAGAACAAAGCAGATCGAGAACGAAAACAAGAATTGGAGATGAATGATTAGATTAACGAATCAAGATAACATACGAGCAACATCAAAACTTTACAAAGAGAATTAATAAGAAAAACACCCATGATAATGCAGATTTCTATAACTGAGGCTTACTGAACAAAAGAGGAAAATGAGAGTGATGATGGTACTGAGAAAGGGAAAAGAACTAAAAGAGAAATCCATGCGCTCGACTTGCACTCTTTTAACAGTTAACAGAGAAATAATTTTTTAAACTTGCATAGTCAAAAATACCTTTTCCAGAAGGGGAAGACAATTAGTTAAGGCTCTTTTTTTTTCAAAGTAGAAAACAAGCACCGTTTCAGGACCCTAAGATTTCCTTTTCACAGACGAGACTACAACATCGACCACGTGACCAGGCAAAAAATAAGAAAAGAAATGCTTGAAGGGTCCAATTTTTTGTGTTTCCTCTGAGGATCAATAGAATAACCAACATGACACAGATTTTTCCTCTGAGTGCGTCACAATTTCGGATTTAAACCTCGGGCTTAAAAGATAAACATTTGGGAGTAAAACTAAGCTTCTGAGCTTGAGTTTGTAACTGATTAAGAAGAAGTCTACCAAACTTTCATAGATTAACATCGGAGCAGTGTGACAAAGGTTACTACATTAAAATTTGCTGGTTTATGTTTTACTTGTAGGGATAACAAGCTCGGGGAAAAACTTCCTTGTTTAAGAGTAGCCTTTCTTCGCTCCGCTAAAAGGAAAAGAAAAGTGAAACAAAACCGGATTTGTATTGGATGAATTCTATTGTCCATTAGCTTCTAATTTTTATCCCTGGAGTATAGTTCTGTTTTTAAAAAATAGTCGTCATGTTCGATAGGTATCTGAACCTTCTTGTTTTGTTTCTATTTTTTTTCCTTTTTGCAACAATACAACGACTTTGAACGACTTGAAACAACATTGTGAAATTTTACGTGGCTTCTTTTCTAAAAGAAAATAAGATATCACTTACGAAACTCGCCTGTTATTATGTTACATATACCCCGGTACTGTAAACCGAAGACGAAAAGAAATTACGGAAACATGCATACAAAAAAGGAATTGTTTCTTTTATTTTCTTACTAAAACGTCTAAAAATGTAGACGCTGCAAAGAAACGAAGTTTTGGACCATTTGCTATAACAAGTCGCATCAAATACTATATAAAAACGACATTCCGAGGGAAGATCTTCCGGGACACAGTTAACAGAGTAACCGTGGGAGAGGAAATGCTTGTTATTTCCTATTTTGTTGGTTTTTGTTTGTTTTTTCCGACAGTCAACACAGAAAATCCAGTTAAGGCGAGTTTTCACCGACAACATTTGAGACGATCGCATGTAAGGCACACGGATGTTACTAGCAAAGACGGAAGTGGAGGGCCAGAGCCGCAAAGCGAGGCCTTAAATGCCAGAACATTTCTCCTTTTGGAAAAAAACAATTCAAGTATTGTACTATACTATTTTGCTTATCTTCATATTTAAAGTTTTGAAAACGCTCTTGTCGTCGTTGAAAAAACGTAAAAAAAAGAAAGCAAGAATTTGAACGTCCAGAAAACATAACTGAATTTCAGAACCTTGGTTCAAAGAAACTGAACTATAAGTTTCCACATCTGACTCAACGAGATAATTACCTGTACAGAATCTTCTTTTGTGCCACGCGCGATCACAAAAGTCGAAACAAGAGGAGACACGTGACCTTACATAGTACAAAAACAATAACAAACACACAGGCGATATTATCCAACTATACGAGAACAAGTTTCGGACAAAGATGGCCCGTGACACACGTGTTAAAAGTCAAACACCACAATTAAAACATATGTTAATCTTTGCATTCAGGGTCTTTGTTCTTTAAGGCCGCGATTTGTCCCGCTAATCAAGGTAAGAAAAAGACCCTTTAATTTAAAGAAACAACGAAGGGCGAAGCTTTGTTTCAACTTTCGCGCTGCTAAGCGCTTAGGCTTCGTCCGTAATTGATAATGAAGATCGTTTGTAAAGAGCCATTACACAGATGAGTGATCGTGGAGATCGACATCTGTCAGTCATTGTCCGCGAAGACACTGTAATGGTCTCCTATCGCTGGGGAATCGTTAACTATATTGTCGGTGCAGGTAACGTTTTCTTTCGTCCGTGAGGCACGCTTCGCTACTGATTTTGTCGCCCAGTATGTGGCCATTGATTACTGCTAAACATGTGATAGTGTACACACAGGAACAGAAAAAGAATCTTTTTTTGAGAGCACAGGGCTGTGCAATCAGCCCTTCTTAAGCATTTACACTTAATCGGGTAACATAAGCCCTAGGCCACTTTAAATCGGTGTCTTTAGCAGGCAAAAAACTATTTTTAAGTCAACCAATATCACCAAATCAAAAGATAAACAATGTCACGAGCCGCTCTCGCCTCTCAGTTTCTCATGTTTACTAATTTAATTAAGGTAAAAACGCTCAAAACTGAGTGCACGGTAACCTTAATTTCTAAAAAAAAATAGCCGACAAATGGAAACAAGTTTAACTTTCCTGAGTAAATACATTTTTTCTGTCATAAAGCGACTATTGAACAACTATCGTTGCCCGTTCTCATTGCCTCATAATTTTCTCCTCAACTTCTATGTCGATCAGATGATCAAGCATATGAGTCCTTGGGAAAGACAACTCAGTAAAAACGTCTTTATTTTTCGAAATTGTTCAAATCAATCCAAACGGGGCTTCTTAAGTCTGTTACTTAAGGAAAGTAAATGAACTGAATAGGCAAGTTTAACGTTACGAAGACTCCAGGCGATGGCATTAATGAACCTTTTTGTTCTTGCGCAGTGGGATGTATTTTCAATGTTGTCTTTTGTGAATTATGGCACGCTTCAAGGCTCAACATGGAACCGTTTGTTCCTGAGACGTTAAAAAGGAGATTGACTGAATTCATTTGTGGCTTAAAAAAGGGTTTGGTAGCTCCAAGAGAAGCGATTTACAAGCTTGAGGGCTAAGGAATGACAAGTTTTTTAAAAAATGTGTGCGACAAATGGCACCAACTTAGCGTCACTCGGCAACTAGCTACAAGTTTAGGAACAAAGGCCCCCGTGAGGCATTCATTAAAAGCGTTTAAATGATACACAATTTTCCAAAAATTAACGGGATATCAGATAAAAATGGAAGAAAGCAACAAAAAACGTTTGCCTTGCTTTTGTAATCAAATACTGAGAACTTCATTGTGTCGACGCGAGGCCACAGAGTTCGATTGAAAAGCAAAGAAATTTACCTTTTTTATATGGAGACCTCACTGAACGCAAAATGGCGTATTCTACAGGAAAAACGGGTGAATAAGGCACTGGTGGAAGATATCGTGCCCCCCGGCAAAATCATACCAGTCCCAAACTTATTTCGTTAGACTACAAGGCGTCCGCACGAGTTTGACCGCAGAAAAAGCCGTAAAGCCAGCGGAGCGAGCTTTTCAGGCTGCGATGTCGCCCTGCTTGGGTAGAAGTACAGAAGTACATTTCTATAAATCACCAGCTCAGTTCTGATAGCTACTATTCAAGATCATGAAAAAGGATATACTAATAGAAATTAAAACTGAATCCAAAAGTTAACCAGAGGAGGTCTGCGGATACCAATTTGCCTAATATTAAGGCCTCAACAGTTCGTCTTTTTCTCAAGCTTTCTTTTTCCTTTTGTCTATACATTGTTTCTAGAAGGGCATCCAAGGGCTTTAGACGAACACGGCAACTCACTGATCGACATAACCATGTGGTACTATTTTTTCGTGATTTTTGGCGCGGGTTGCGGACACGGCAAATCCGCACTGATCGACCATAGCACTCGAACACTTTTTCCCGCGATTTTTGGCGCTTGCTAATTGTGAGAGGCTTTTGCTATGGACAACGCAGGAAAGAAGGAGAGGTCATCACGTTATAGTAAACAATAAGACTATCTTCTCATTCTGATTCGTCCTACTGAGTGGTGAAATCTGAATATCTCAGTTCTCTTCATTCTAAGATTTCATGGCTATACTACTCAAACCCACCATAGTCCAGTCAAATTATTATTCAACATCAAACTACTTGCACCATATATTTTCCAGCCTTATGTTATGCAGTGGGACCTACTTATAACCAAACTGAAAATCCACCACAATCCTCTTGATGGAAGACAGGTATTTTTACCTCTAAACAATTTTAGCTTTAAGCGCATTTTACTAAGCAAAGTTAATGAAATCTCTATTCATTAGACGCCTCCAGAACTTCATGATCACATTATATAAGAGTCTGTTCTGTACGAATTATCCAGGTTATTTAAAAGATATGTTCACCGTACGGTCTTCATCCTACAATTTGCGCGGAAATCATATCCTGGCCCTTCCCAACCCAAAAACAACGACTTACGGTCTGCACTCTTTTTCATACTTAGCTAGCAAAATATGGAACTCTCTCCCAGACACATACAAAACATTAAATTTTCTAGAATTCAAGCAGGAGATCCTCAGATATGAAGCTTTTCCACAGTAGATTTACTTGAGTTATATTCCCTTTGCATGCATAATGTTGTATATAGTGTATAAATAATATTGGAATTGTAATAAAGCATATTTTATTTTACTTTAACTTATTTTCTCGAATACATTAGCTCTATAGCTACTCTGTAAGTTTCGAGGTTAAATAAAGTACATGTATGTAGGACACCCAACAAACACAAAAATACAATGTGAATGTCAAAAAAACCTCTTACTGTGTTTAGCGTGTCTAGCACTGTTTATACTCTCTCCACCCTCTTTGGTCAAAACGGCAGCTTGTCACCAATCTTGAATGGGTTCGAGGAAGATACAACACGCAGGGTTCGAACAGATTTTTGGACCCAAAAGTCAAGACTTTTTCCAAAACAATAATTTATTTTTCCAAACTCAAGGTTATCAAATGTGACCTCTCACACAAAACGTTCCTTACGAACGAATGCAAGGCATGCGAACGTACGGCAACCGAATAGACGAGAAATGGATAGCCAAGCCATTCGCAATGGAACGGCTGAATGGATGAACGGATGACGAAAATGTTTGAATGGATGAGGTCGAGCGGATAAACGGATGACGAAAATTTTTGAATGGATGCAGTCGAACGGATGAACGGCTGAAGAAAAATTTTGAGCGACTGGCTGTGATGTGCTGAGTATTTCTCGTTTCGATGAGTTGGAGCAAATTCACGGCGTGAGGTACGTATTCAATGCATTTTTGCGATCACGCAAGGCATTCGCGTGATCGCGAAAAAACTATAACACAGTAGTTAACCCTAAATTTTCACATCTTCCACCGAACGGATTATGACGGATTTTTAGCTGATTTTCCTGTTAAGACGAACCTCGACTGAACAGCGTTTAAAAAAAATTGATTACCTCGGTTACAATTAGCTTAAAGTTGACCCTAAATTTCATAGATTGACTGGACTGTTCAAAGTTTCTACTGAATATAAAGCGTGAATTAGCTTCAAAGACCTAGGGAACAGCTCACTGGGACGGGATATTCACGGGATAAACACTCCAGGCAAAGTTACGACAATAGCGGAAGACTCTAGGCCAGTTCCAGAAGCTTTTGAATTCCCATTTAACGAAAATGTTCTTGGTCAATCAAAGCGGGGAGTTCAAGTGCTTATGGAACCAAATT
The DNA here is from genome assembly GCA_964035525.1 of Porites cylindrica. Lineage (NCBI taxonomy): Eukaryota > Metazoa > Cnidaria > Anthozoa > Scleractinia > Poritidae > Porites > Porites cylindrica. The sequence continues at coordinate 39,417,616 of OZ037778.1, forward strand.
GGTAAGAGGAAGTGCACAGTGGCTCCCTCGTTGATAGTTTACACTCTCTCATCAACGATTTTGCCTGTGAATTCAGTAGCCCGTGGTGATTAACTACCCACCCGTCTCCCAAAATGAGCACGACGCACTGGCAACGGGATCGGGTCGTGAACAGGGGTATGTATGAACACACAACCTACTGTATAGCATATAACCACGTAAAAGAATGTTTTACTGTCTACAAAACAATGTGCTTTTTTTAGCCTGCTTAGCTTTCCTTCTTTCCCATTCTTCTCGCAGGATTACAGCCTAAGAAAATACAGCAACAACAAAAGTGGGTGTGGAATGAAGTAATCCAGCGCGATAATAGTATTTGATAGTTGTCCTTTGTTTCTGATGCATCATTTCTCATTCATAGCTGCATTGTCTCGTGTCCTTTCCTGTAGAGTTTGTATTCCACAAGATGGCAGCCATTAAACTAGTACATGTACAAGTAGCATGTAGTTTAAACCGAGAGAAATTTCTGCGTCATTTTAATGACAAAAAAAGCATCTTTCTCGTAAAAATCTTAAGTTGTCGGTGACCAGCCCCAAACTTGAGTGAACATAATTTTGTCAGTCCCAGCTTCTTTCGACGCAATACCGAAGAGAAGAGTCTTAAACGCAAAACGGAAGTGTTGTCAACTACACCGCTATTCAGGGCTGGGCAAGGACTGATGTGGTACCTCATACAACTGTACATCAGGTGTTTAAAACCATCGTATAGAGGCAGTTGTTTCCGTAGCACTGTCTTCTTCAGCAGATTTTTCATCTTTTTCCTCATCCTTTGGGAACAAATCAGGAAACTTAAAAGTACCACTAGCCTGAAGAGAAAGAAGGTTGAGATCAGATAGAGGAATATTCTTAACATAACATTGTACCAAAGGGTATTCAGTCTCTTTGCTTTCATCTTGACTGCTCAAAAACTAACGACTGACTCGACAGCAATCATCTTTGACTTTCCTACACAAAGCCTAATTCAAATGAGGGCTGCAATAATCTTTTAATAACATAACAAATGTTTAATGAAGGAAGATAATGAAGAGGCCCCCACATACTTTATTTAACACTCTTCAATAACTTCGTTGGCGCTTATTTCTATTTAATTTTCGAATATGGTGGGAGAGTGTTACCTCAAAGGGTAAAATAATATTTTTATTACATGTAATAATGGTAAATGTTCTTTTATAGTGAGATGCTATTAACTGCTCTAGCTGGTCTACAATTACTCTAATCTAAAAATTTCAAAAAATATAATAAACATATACATGTAGCATGACAGGATTAAAAACCCCATCTGGTAAGAGGCAGCCAGTGAGTTAGTTACAAGCATGACCAAGGATTTGAACTAAAGATGACCGAGAACAAAGCTAGCTATTGCTCAGAGCGGGACTCCAATCCAGGTCAATTGGATTGGGAGGACAGAGGACAACGCGTTCACTTGGCCATGCTACCAGCTCCACTATTAATTTGTCCATGCAACTCAAAATAAAATTACAGAATCACAGACTGTACCTCTTAGTAAATTTATTCTCAGATTGAAAAGTTTAAATGGTACAATACTGGCCTAAATGCCCTTACCAGGTCCAAAGTACAAAGGCTTGCTCTTAAAATGCTTTTAAGATGATCCAAGCCACTTTCCTCAACTTTTCTACACTAATTCAGCTTATACACTGGTTGAGCTCATCATACTTATTCGGATAATGTTATGTACTACATAAAATTTTACCCCCAAGATCAGTTCTTATCTACCCGTTGTTATTATACTCAGGGTTACAAAGGCAAAAAAAAAAATAGATCTAGGAATAAAACTAAACAGGGCTGTTACCAGTGTACTAAGATTTCAAGTTACAAGGTACAGCTGTATATGCAATTAGTGGGGAGGAATTGAAGAGGTAGCTGGTTTGTTAGGTTCTAATTTTGTCTGTTTCCTATGAAACCACCCAGTTGGCTCAACTGACCAATGCCAGCCTGTCAAGAGGGAGGCTGTTGGTTCAAACCCCAGCTGGACCAACACTCAGGGTGTTTAAATAACTAAGAAGAAAGTGCTGCCTTTGTTAAAACATCTGCAAAAGGCTAGACTTTCTAGTCTCCTCACATAAGGATGCTAAACTGTAGGCCCCGTCTCACAACTCTTACACGGGTAAATCCTGTGGGATGTTAAAGAACCCACCCAGTGTTCAAAACCAGTGGAGGGCATAGAGTACCGAAGTGATGAGGTCATAAAAATGAAATTTGTGAAATTATGGGATTTGTTAAGATATTCTGAAAAAACAATGTCCAAGACGCCTACTTGCCAAAAATTAGCAATTCGGGGCAAATTGTCTCTGAGATATTAGCCCAGTTATGCTGTGACGATTCCATACAAATCCTTCTAAATTTGGCTTGGTTCATAAGATTAGGAACCAGGTAAGATTTAGAAGGATTTGTATGGAGTCATCAGAGCATAACTGGGCTAATATCTCAGAGACAATCTGCCCCAAATTGCTAATTTTTGGCCAGTAGGTGTCTTGGAAGTTGTTCTTTGAGAATATCTTAACAAATCCCATAATTTCAAAAATTTCATTTTCTATGATGTCACACTTCGGTACTCTATAGTCCCTGGTGTGGTGATCTATCTTTCATGGGGGGAGCGATTGTCATGGGCCTGCGTAGTAGCAACATACGCTGTTATGGTGACCCTGCCTAGAATTGGTGTACGCAAGTAAATAAATAAATAAATAAATAGGAAGCTAGAGGGCCATATTTATTATAGTAGCTGGGGAAACTCCCTACCTCCTAGCCTTTAGTACATGTAGCTCTCAGTGACAGCCCTACTTAACTAAAATAATAACAATACAAAGTGAACTTTCTGCCCTGGAAAATATGTTACATAACCCAGTTTGTGGACAATACTTACCAGAGTTACATAAGCCACTTTGTAATCAGGAAGTTTCTTTTTCACAAGTTTGTCATTCTTGATTATAGTTTTTGTTTTACCTAAAATTAAGTAAAAAAGACAGCATGTTTCTAGTAAATATGCAACACATTTTTAGTCCATGAAGAGTTAAGCACAGTGTTTTATAACTATTCCCTATCACCACAGTTTTATATCAACTTCAGCTGAAGAAGTAGGGAATGTGAAAGTATTAATACTATGAAAATAAATACAGGAAACACCAAAATTTGTTTGTATTTTTTCATTGCTATTGCTTTACTTAAAACATTGAACTTATAATTATTTTTAGCAAGAAATAAAAAAATTATAATGTCTTGAATGATGTAGTTCCTGCTTTATAACTGTAGTTTAATCATTATATTATCTCCCTACAAACACAGAAAATAAGCAACTGTGTAATATCAGTAGCAATAAAGTACTACAATACTCATGACATTAAGACTGGTTTTCACTAGTGACCGAGTTGGAGTCGTAATCAGAAACGTAAAACTCCACCATCTAGTGAAAACAGATTGTGATTCCCCTTTTGACTCTGTAATTTATGATCAAGTGAGAACTGGGTCATCAGAGTCCCAGGCAGAAGGGGAAGAACTAAACCAATCACAAAGCGTGGGAACATGCATCGTGATTGGTTTATGCTTCCGCTTCTGCTTCTGCTTCTGATTAATGATTACCCCACATCACTTATTCTCCCTTTCCTTTAAAATGATATCATGATCAACATGATCAATATTATGATAACTTTCAAGCTCTCCATTTGAGTAACAAGCAAAGCAAACCAAGAAAACCCAAATCTCTTAAGGCTCAACACTTTCTTGTGCCACTCAAATATGACCTCTTGTAATACTACCCAAATGAAGAGGTTACTTGCAGGCTACAATAACAGAAGATCAGTACACTGGCACAGTTTCTGTTCTCCGATGTAAGGTTATCTGGACTCCCAAGCCTGGCAAATTTTTGCCTCTGGAATCCAGAATCTAGCCTGTGAAAACAGCCGTTTCTCCTTGCTTCTTGCCACGGGGGACATTTTGCAAGGAGGAACATCTGCGACTCTGAGACAGAAATTCTATACTAATGATGTAAAATCTGTCCAGAATCCAGTCAGAAGCGCCGATTAGTCGATGGAGTAGTAATATTGTTTTAGCTATTGTTTACGAATGACAGACAAAAGACAAAGGGCTACAAAGGTCAAATGTAAGTGCCATGAATCTATAAAAAAAACACTAAATATTTCTAGAATATATATATTCTTCTCTAGAAGAAGCATTTGAGTTTTGCTGGAGCTTGTTTGCAGATGAACACAAAACTTTACCAAAATCGACCAAGAGAAATGTAAAATCGAACAAATTTGCATTTGGAACCCTGTGACTACCAGATTTATTATGCAAACATTGATATACATGTGCGTCGTCAATACGGAATTTCTGTCACTGAGTCGCAGACGTTCTTCCTTGCGAAACGTCCCCAGTGGAGAGGAGCGAGGAGAAACGGCTGTTTTCGCAGTCTATCCAGAATCCTAGGCTTTGGAATCTGGAATTGAGCTCGAAGAATCCAGAATCTCTCTAACGATTGGAATCCCGAATCCAAGTTCTACTGACAGTGAATCCACAATACAGTACTTGGAATCTGGAATCCACAGCGTTGAATCCAGAATCCAAGACTGTCTTGGATAACCTTACATGGGACAATTATTTTCAGGACTGCTCACCATGTTGTATTCTGGTGTTCACCTTGTAAACATCAACTTTGTAGATACTCTGAAGGTAATTTCTAATATCCAGTTTTGACATGCTGAAAAGAAACATAATATCATGAAACATTTAATAAAACTGTGGGGAGATTATTTAGAATTAAAAACTGCATGCTTCAAGCAAGTAAGTGGCCCGACCAATAAATTGCCCCAAATCTTTTTGCCGAAGGGAGAGGGTTTATGGAATCGCACCTATTGATACATGTCAATAGTAAATGCAAATTTTACTGTCAATCAAAATCACAGGAAAAAATAGCCGATTCCCATTTTTGGATATTTTAGGGAATAATTTAAAGAATACCCACAAAAATCCCAAATTTGGAAGAATGAGACAAGTCACAATCAGGGAACTTGGTTGGGAATCCCTAGTTGGGACTTGTCTCACTTTGCCAAATTTGGAATTTTTAAGGGTATTCTTTAAATACCCTAAAGTATCCAAAAATGGGAATCCGTTATTTTTTCCTGTGAATAATGTCTCCTCCTATTATTTGTGGGTGGAAATTGGTGAAACATCTTGATTGTTTTGGAGACAACAGAAGAACAAAAAATATTCATCATTTGTGGGCACACAACTTTGGAAATGCCTGACAATAGACCTTGTCACGGTTTTTGGTGCCATCTTGACAAGTAGGCAAACATGTGAGAAATTACAGTATTTGTTTGAGAATCTAATGTCGAATAATTTCCGTAAAATGGATGCTCTGAAAAAAATATTCATTGTAAATTAAAGCTACAAAGCAAAGTATTGTCCTAAAAAATTTGGGGGGCATACCTGTGCTTGAATTTCTTTAAAGGCTCGCTTTAGTTTTTCCATATTATCTGTAATTTTTCCCAGGACTTTCTTACTGACAAATGCATAGAACATTTTAGAAAGTGGTTCTAGGTCTTCTGGCGCATGTAACGCCCTCAATTTTTTTCAGTAAAATCCTTAGGAGTGAAGCTTTAGTTTACAATTCATACTTTTTTTCAGAACAGCTGTTTTACGGAAATTATTTGACATTAGATTCTCATACAAACACTGTAATTTCTCACGCGTTTGCCTACTCGTCAAGATGGCGCCAAACATTTGCAGTTTGACAGCCATTAAAGGAAACTGTAGCGCCAAAGCTAAGTTGTTTACATGTTTTTGACCAGCGCGTTCCGTTCATGTTTCGTTTTTGTCAACTTTTAGGCATAATTATTTCTTGCTCAGAAACAACACACTTGCCTCCAGAAATTATTCTTAACGTCTTAAAATTATTGCCACGAATATTTTGTTGAGCGAAAATAAATCAAGTCGACAAAAGCCGCCTACTCCAAACTTCGAATGTTTGGAGCTGCAACCGACGGTATCTGTCCTATCTGTAAAGTCGCTTCGATCCATGCAAAATTCGAACTGCAGCGTAAACAGGGATGACCAAAAAAAAATCATCAACTTACTCCATGGGCACATGAAACTGAACTGTATTATCTGGCAGTTCTCTTCCAGGTCTGACGATCTTCATGTACCAATTACAAAGAAATATTCGAGCTTGCAATGTTGGTTTCTTCACCACATGTCGGTACGCCATCTTGAACGGGATTTTTATGAGAGATCTGGGTTCTATCTAAGGATTGTCCGGGGAACCACAGGACACCCACCTGTACTGGATTTTTGTTCAGTACGATATATCGCTAAAAATGTGAATGGATCAGTGCTAAATTAACGTTGTATTACCTTACCTATGACAAATTATTGTCCTTTTCTTCAGAAGTGGTATTTTGAGTAATTTTGAAGGATTTTGAGTTCGCCGTGTATTGTACCTTCAAGAGAGAAAAATGGGACCTCTTAATAGAAAGTGCACGCTGTTACCATTTCCCGCACTCCTGCCAACCAAATATGGCTCAACATGAGTAGCGGCGGGAGTTGGGAATGGAAAGCTCGTATTTTCCTTCTTAATTCTAGTATCGGAACAACGAGAAAGCGTTCTCGATTGAGACATTTTTTCCTTAAAACATAGAGCAGGATTGAAGTCAGTAATCTTCAGTCATCAGGCCGGCCTCGACCGGCCGTGGAGACGTAATTTACTTAACCAGTTCTCGCATCTTATCTGTTCACCATTTCGTGACTAGTTTTTTTATGCCGCGGTGGCACGTGTAACAGGATAGTGATCCTAACGAAACTTCAACCAAAATTTCAGACAAGCATGTTTCACCTATGTAGTCAGAAAAAACGATGACTGGCAAATTTTCCTCTTTTATCTTGCCTTAGCGTGCTTGCATCCCGCTTTGCGGATGCGAGTGAAAGACACCGCCATAATAACTTATCGCTTCGGGAAAGGTGGTTGGGAGGATTATCGGGGATCGCAAATTGCTTGCTATGGGAGAAAGGAAGGATCGCTCTTTCATTTCTTGTAATTAACGAGGTCTGTGAGAAACTGTGTTGATGATTATAGTTTGATTTTTGAGGGGGTTTAATTCCAATGGTCGTGGGGTGAATTTAGGTCTCGTAACAAAAACCTGAAAAGCACTTATGTTATAACTACGAAAAGTTCCGTTTCATGTCTCGTTTGTGAATAACATCATTTCATTAGGGCAAGACGCTTTTTCGACACCACTATGATTAATTACTCTTCACGCCCTTAATGGTAAATAAAGTCTCACGAAATAAAACAAGATAAGCTTCAGACGCCTTTGACCGTCGTGGCTCGCTTACACCTCCACACTTTCCTTAATGGTCTTCAACAATGTCTCCAATCAAAGTGCCCAATGTTACATTATTTTTATTTTCGGATCATATTTTTCCTATTTGATACAAATCCTTATAAATTCGCCGTTACGTAACCAACAACGCTGAGTAATTTTTTGGCCATATCATTCTCGCTCGGATCTGTTAGCGTAAGATAAAGGTGTGGTTCATAGCCTGCAAATTCCCTTCCACATTTTTTTCTTTTTCTCTTCCCTTGGTGCAGAATACATACTAGAGCTAACTAACGAGGTGGTATAATCCGAAAAAGAATAAACGAAACTGAACCTTCCAATGATGTGCGTTTAGTCAGCCGATACGGTTACTTTGGAATTCGTACGATGTGCACGTGCGTCTTCCATTTTGACCCAAATTTCTGGCAATGGACACCATCGGCTTCTCCAGTCAGTGTTGCCCAGATGTTTTGTCGCGAAGAGACTAAGAACAAAATTAACTTGCGTGCAACAACAGAAAACTCCTTAATTATTTACAGTTGACCAATAAGTCGACAAATAAGGCATTATGTTAGAGAGTTCGAGCTTTTCATAGGGTATTCCTTCCAGTACAATAAATCAAAATCAGTGTCAAAGCAAAGACAGTTTTTCCGTACGATTTCAGTCAAAATATGATCGCTTCAAGCGCATTGGAAAAATGCTTCGAGCTCAAGGCGTTAAAAACTATATCTTGAAACCTAAAACCCACTACCTGGAGAGTTAATAGTTTTTGAGAAGCACTTGTTCGGGAGACAACAAATATTAATTCAGATTGCCAAGTTCATCGACAAGAATTGTTTGTCAAATTACTATCTGCTCATTTTCTAATTTTCAGAAATTTTGAATCTGAATCAGACGTTTAACTTTTACCATAACCGTGGTTATCTCTCGAGGCGCCTGAAATTGTATTTTAACGTCTAACTGAGAAAGCGTCTTCGGTCGGCTGCAAATCCCTTCCAGACAAAGACGCACAGGTGAATCGTTTCAACTTTATTGCACTGGAATGAATACGCTATAAATCTCTACGGCCCCCTGTGGTTACAGTCAAAAATTACAATGATGGTGTTTTCTTTTTCTTGTTTAGTTAACTCATCGTAAGACTAGACAAATTTTTGATCAAGATAACCTAAAGTTTTAAAGCGGACCAGCACCCTAGTTGTATAACCTAGTTGTTGCATGTTGACATTTTCAACACTTTCAATAAGCACCGACGGCCGACGAAACTCGTCGGCTAGTTCTTTGCTAGAACGAACTGATAAGCAGCTAGTTTGAATAGCGTCGTAAATAAAAAAGGATAATAAAATCTGAATGAACTGGTTTTTCATTATGCTTTAGTCATGTTTATAGGTTTACGCAGAATTTCTTTACGTGCAAAGTACGTAGGTAGGAATTGATTGTGTGACCAATAAATCGAAACTTGAATGAAAACTACATTTTTTTGAATGAAAAACACACTCTTTTGTCCTCAATTTTATACCCAGAACGCTGGAAATCGCATTTTAGGGCTTTGCAATTTCAAAAGACATATTCTGGCGATGCACGCCCCCAGACCCCCTAAGAAGAAGAGGGCTAATGGCCCCTTGTTGATACAGTCGGATACTCTTTTCAAACCTGCTGGCTTCTTCAATTTTTATTGAAACCCCTGCATTTTCAAATACATCCTCTCACGCCTCATTGTCTTGGTTCGTACAGGGTGAGTCGTGGGCTGCGTCTGGTGGTCAGTGTGGCGCGAAATATTCTCCTACACCTGCTTATCAAAATGTTTGTTCGTGAAATCGTGAAATCTTAGTTCGGAAACATTTATTTCAAACATCTTAAGCAATAAAGTGCTGCTAATCACTAGCTTTCAACCTGGTGACCTATCTAAAGTTTCTTAGTACATGACGATTGTGATTCTTTATAAATAAGCGTTTCGTGCTTCTATATGTAAGTTGATTTTCCTACGGCACATAATAGTTTCTTTCAATTAAAATTTGTTCTCATTTTTATCTCCCACAGTTTAAACAATGAAAGAGCCAGTCCTACTGTAGTCGAATTTAGTAATTGTGAATAGTATATTATTGTAGTGACGTACTTGCACCAGATAGCAGACTGCCTTCATTGTTTAAGCAGGTTTGTCGTCCAAGTCTCAAAATTGAATATGTTTTGATATCGGAAGTGATCCAGAATTTTGTTTTGTCTCCTAGGAATTTTAACATTTACTTAAAACTGATATCAGAAAAACGACCTATGAACTCTATCATCTAACCATACGGGCCAACCAAAGGAATAATAACCGAACCTACACTCGGTTTCCTAAGCATTTACTCAGAAGGCTAAGGATTCAGTACAATAAGCACTTCACCAGGGAAAAACTCCAACAACGGTAAGTGAAAATCAAATTTTAGTTTCTTTAAAGATTCAGAGAGGAAACAGTGGAGTTTTTTTGAAGTTCTCGTGTTTAACTGAAGTAAAAATTGGGTGATGAGAAACGTTTCAGCTAGCAAACACTCTGGCTAAAAATACTTTAGACGATTTACTGTTACGTAATACATTATTCTCTTAATTTTATCAGCTGAAATTTCCACCTTTAATAAATTTAAGAACTTTTAGACCCTATATTTAATCAAAATGAATGTCGAAGCGGATCAATTTCAATGAAATACCGGCCGATTTTATTATCCTTTAAATTGGGATGTGCCGATGTAGAATTGTAAATAAAGTTTAGCTTCCTTCCTGCTTTGGGTGGTATGAAAAGGTAAAGTAATAATCCATTGCCACCGGTAATGGCAAACGAGAAGATCCTGGGAGATGAGGTTGGTAAAAGCGGAGCTCTAGCGTTAGCGTAGCATTGCACCATTGGTAATCAGATTTGGCTATTTATGTGTCCACAAGGTTATGATGAAATCGTACATCCGTGCGTCCACCCTTAAATGTGACAGTTATCTAAACAGAGTATTCACTGAGCAGTATCACGTTACTGTATCGCGGGCTCAAGTGTACAACTTCTCGAGGTACAGTGTTTTCTTGAATTCTCCGCTGACCAGTTATTAGTTTTTAATTGATCACAGACCTGTCAGGGCCTATTAAATCGACTTTTTTGAAACACATCAGAAGAGTTTTATCTGAAGCTTCGTCTTCACCCCTAGCCGAATCTTTATATTAATTGGCAGGAGCCCATAAGGTGCCCCTCCTTATAGATGCAATAAGAGCAAGAGTTTGCTTCATATTGTGGTTATAACACACCCATTAAATTGAAATCAATTTTATAATCTCCGTTTAAGGGTAAGCTTATCTTAAAGTGGATCGGAAGTATGCTCGTTTCTTGCCATTCATCTGCCTACGGTCTGATTCAATTTATGACCAGTATAAAGGTAAAAAGTAAATACGGTAAAATCTGTTGTATACCTCGAGGCTAAATGGTAATGGCCTCCACGGGATGACAAATGTCCTTCAGTTTTAAGTCAAATCATGTGAAGACTCCAGTCCGGTGATCGGTTCAGTGAAAAAGTTGGCAGACAAACTTGTTTTTCACTTAGTGAATGTCCCGAATAATACCAAGAGCAAAGGTTTTCGGTTGTATTTGAAACAATTTTAATTCCATGAGCAGCGAAATTGTTATTTCCTCCATCTTCCGTCCAAATACAAAATAGTGCTTAGCTTATGGAACGATGTCAAATACTGCAGAATGTACGCAAATAAAATAAGGACAAAACGAAGACACATCAAGTAAAATGAAGACCGCCACCTTGAAATAGACCGTGACGGAAGAGAAGATATTTCAGAGTAGTGATGAACGCTGAATTTCCATCGTGAATTTTCTTGAGGCTGTCAGAAAAAAACTCAAAGTTATTTTCTCTGTTCAAAGACTAAAAGTTTTGTGATTATTTCCAGCGAATTCAAGGTTGGTCCCGGCCCGTGTATAGTCATGAAAAGTCAATGCGGGGCGGTTTATCTGCAGTCTCCCACGCAGTTCAAAAGTAGCCATTTGAAAAACTTAATCTACTTTTGTTTGGATTTCAAAGTACCGTGTTTACTTTTCTGTCGATTTCCGGGTTAATAATAGCAACCTAAATAAACTAGTATTAGTATTAATTAGTTAGTATTAATTGAAAATCCATATATTTCATGAACGATGTTGCTTCTATATACTCTCATGAACGAGCACTAATCATCATTATAAAATCGACTCGATGACTGACAAACAGAAATATACTGCTGCTCGTCGACGAAATATTTGAAAAAAAAAAAAACAAGTCAGTGGAGTATAAAATAATATTACAAAAAAATCGAAAAGCTGCAGCTGCGTTCGAGAAAAATCGCGATGTTTCGATGGTTAATTATATAATATACCCCTCCCCCCCGGGGCCTCACATAGCCATTTTTGGGCGCAAAACCCATCAAGGCCGAGATGATAGCATCAAAACAGTTAATTACTGGATCTGCTATTGGTTGATATAGGGTCGTGGGAAGCCATAATTGCCTCATTGTCCATATAGAATACTCTTAAGAACAACATCAAAACGTAAGAACGGATGCCGTTTGAGGTCATTCTTGATTTTGTTTTGCTTTCAGAAAGACGCTTGATTACACACTTATTGGCACCTCTCTTGAAGCTCAAGGTAAGCAGAAAACTCACAAAAGGTCTTTTCATCCTTCCCAACCACTGAAATTACTAAGAAGCCAAAACCTGTAAACGGGGTTAATCAGATTTGATAGAAATTCCACAGCAAATCTATTAGTGTATCTGCTTGTGATCTCTCATGATCTCTGATCATCTAAAGATTATTGTGAAAAATCGATTGTGAGAAATGAGAGGGTTTTTACACAGGGTGATATTTAACATATATTCCTCGAGCCCGAATGGGCTCTGAGTCAATAGCCCATGAGGCCGAAAAAGAATAAAAAAAATTTAGCTAGTTAAAGCTAGACTTTAGTCCTTTTTTGCCGCCAAAAAGCGCGTGCTTTTCGCTACTAGAAGGCTATAAGATATAGCCTACAGTAGTAGCTCAACCAATCAGAACGCAGCATTTATAATAGACCACTAGTTGGATTTTACTAAATATATATATTCCAAGACATATATACAGAGAGTAGACAGTGTTCAGGCTGACAGAGGTAGAATTAGAACTGCTTGTTAAAAAGGGTGTTGGCATGGACAGTGAAACGTGCATGAAGGTAGCAGCTCCCTATTAGAGTGCGCGTAGGCACTATTCACTTGAATGCGTGGCATTATTACTGATATTGCATACCGGCTTTTCAGGTAAAGATGGGTTTGTTGAGTCTGGACTGTGAGGGAGGGGGTGGGGGGGGGGGGCGCTTAGGATGGCCACTGTTACTGTATTTTGCACAGATGGGTGCTTTCCTACTTGCTTATCGTACAAAGCAACCAAGGACATAGAGAGAGGCAAAAACTATTTTCTAGGAAAAAATTTGAACAACCAGCCATGACCAGAAAGCGAGCTTAGCACAATCACAGACAAATGTAGGGTGGCGCCTATGGATGGATGCAAGTACAGGGAGGCAGGGTGCCCGAGCGCGGGTTGGAACGCTTACATTGTACTCCGTAGGTCCAGTGTTCAATTCCAACCCTAAACACTATCTGGACTGGAATTCTTAATCTTGTGGGCCACCGTGGAAACTACTGGTTTACGAGAAATTATGTTACCTCTATAAAGTCAGCTTTCTTAATTGACACAAATCTCAGTCCTCCTACCGGGTAAAAAGAGGCATAAGACCCTCTCTAACTCATCAATTTCTGTGCCGTCATGCCATTGAACGTAGCGGAACAATTTCCATCTCCAATCAATTTTCTTGTTTAATAGTCGGATGCTGATTAAAACATTCAGATAGAAGGGAATGCATTCAAGGTATCACCCCGATTCTCTACGAGGATTCACTTTCGAGGAAGGCTATGATCTAGTAATCAGAACTCAGTCTATGTGAAGCCAAAAATTGTACAGGAGCTGGGAGGTAACTATGATTTTTCAAAGGGGGAGGGGTGACACTGTGTCATACCCAGGGTATACTGTACTTACCAGATTGTCATGTCCACATGCTGTTTTAAAAAAGTGACACTTTCGTGAGCAGTGAGTGTGGGGGAGGGACAGGCCTACGTAAATGAGACACACGGCATTGGAAAAGGACTGAATATGTTGTTGTCGCCGTATAAACCAAATTTTGGCAAAAGAAGAACTGCTGGCTTCAATAGTTTGATACGAAGAACTTTTCAGCAAAGTAAGCCTTCAAAAGGTGGTTTTTACAGAACATTTGGAAAAACGATGGCCGAGATAGATCGATACTTTTATTTAGGTTTTTAATCATTATTTTTCTATATTCGTAAATAGTTTAGATTGTCAGTGAAAGGTTTTGAGCAAAGAAAGACGTGCAAAAAAAATTACCATAACAATAAATTTCCCAAACACTTTTCACGGACTTTCGACGATGAGACCGTTGGTAAACTCACTGTAAATGCTGCGTGCTGTTGTACGAGTGTCACTAAAAAATAAATTCTTTTTTTCGTGGTTTCGTTACAACTATTATTGCGGCACAACTAAACAAAATAATCAGCGGAAAGAAATAAGTTGTATCCTGTTTGCGGACCAAATCAAAGAAGTAACAGTCTCGTACCTAGATCAAACATTCACACATAGCCATTCACTGCGAGCCATTTCCTTGCAGCTGGATCACCGGTCGGAACCACGTGGAACCGATAAGTCAAGAAAGCCTGCTTCGTCACCGTTTAATTTTAGTCATGGTTTCAGTTAGATTTCAGTTATAATCGTTACACACTCCAAGACCCCGCGAAGCTAACTGAGTGTATGCCGCGCTGGGATTTTGCCGCGGCGACCTCTACCAAATACCGCATGGCTAGGAGCTCTGAGTTATGCACTCGCAGTGACTTAGAATCGAATTGAAAGGATTTAGCCAAGGTACAAAAGTGTTATGACTACTTCCGTACCAGCGCACGAAAATCAGAAATGAGTTGGCGACCAATGAATAATGTTCGGTAACATTCCTTTCAAGAATATGATAGTAAATGCACGATTTGAAAGTTGAAACTACTCCGCAACAATTTTTTCGCGAGCCTAGCGGCACTAGTTGTAATCATCTTAGCCCAGTAAAACTAAGTCATCGTTTTGGTCATCTTCGGTAGCCGCAAAAGCCGAGTGCGGCGCGGCGTAAGATTGTTAGCAAAGCACGAAAATCGTATCAGTGCTAAATGGTCTTTATGATTGTCAGATACATAGAAAAGAAACAAGTGGGCTCCTTAGACAACCTATTTAAACCATTTTGCGTTTTTCAGTTTCTCCTTGAATGGTCAAAGGGCTTAGAAAGTCATGGAGAGGGTGTCAACTAAAATTCATTCGTTTCATTCCTCAGCTTAAAAATAGGGTCAGATCTTCCCAGTACACAAGTCACACAACCTCGTCAAGAAAAAGCCCTGCAGAGGTTGCCACGTGTACACCTATTCCAGGAGGCTATGGGCTCCTGCCTATCATAAGTTGACCGGGATACCCTCCGGGTCGAAACTCTGAGTGTAAAGCACGTGACTTAAAAGCGTCAAAGGACTAAAGACTGATCTGAGACTTTGCGCAGTCACGTGAAATGTTAACCTTAGTACTCATGCCGGGTTCGCCAAGTGAACCATTTTCTGCATTTTACATGATTTGTTAAGACTCTTCCATTATCTCAACATAAATGGTCCGTGTATATTTTACAAAAGCGGCTAAGGAGTGCGTTAACTGTAATAAAAATTCGCCTCTTCGATCGAAGAAAAGTTCGATGGAAGTCACTTTTGTCATTCCTACCTCTGATTTTAGCCTCAATTGCTCCTTTGAATATTCCAAGCTGACGTTGCCATATAACTCAGTGGATATTTTTTTCCTTGCATTTTCCAAAAATTCCACATGACCCGGCTAAGAAAATGCTATCTTCGTCACGGGGTAGAACGATCGTGAACATTTGCTTTTCAACTTTATTAGCATGGAAGACAATTCTTTCGTTAGCGTTTTCCACGTCTCTTATTTTTTAATTTTCCAATCGATAATTCCACGAGGAATCCTCTTTTTAGAGAAAGCAGGGTTGTTTGGTTGTAGGCTCCATGCAATGGCCCGTGAATTAATCTCTTATGTCTACCACAAATTCTATTTTACTTATTGGTTTCTGTAGTACACCTTAAGTTTTAACCATCAGTATCGAAAAATATTCAAAGTAATGAGAAGTATTTAGGGATTTTGGGAGATACATCTCGGCATTATCACAATACGATCTGCAAGAAAATCGTCTCAAAATAACTAGTAAAAACAAACAAACTTATTTATACAGTGGATCAAGAAAAGTCCTAAAGAACGAATAATCCGAATTAGAAAGATTGCTGTGTGTTTAGTCTACTGAAAGCTCTTGACTTAATTGACCTGTTTAAATTCTTTACGCACTTAATGATAGTTTAGCAAATTTAGGGGCATAAGCATGCAGGCGCTCTTCGGCAGTTGAAAAAGTATATTGTTTATTTAGCATTATTTTGGATCACTGAAAGTTGAAGAATGTAGAAAGAAATTGAAATGGTTTGTAAGTCAACGAAGATGCATGAAGCGAATTCAACAAGCAACCACGCAGTGGTTAGAACCGGTGGGTCTTTAAAAGAGTTGTGACCCTAGCCGGGTTAAAATGTATCGTTCATCAATCAGCTGCACATTGTTAACAAGAGCAAGTTTCAGCACTAACATAATGAGCAAGAAGGATAAAGTAAGGATTAACCTTATTAAGGCCGAAAGGCTTTCAGTCTGTGCCGTTGTTTTTCTCTGTAATTTTACGAAAGAAAAATTTTGTCCCAGTATCACTTGCCGTAGAAAAAAAATGCTCACTTATCACGACTATAGGGACTTTAATAGGATATTGGAGATTCTGCGAGAAAGTAGTCAGCTAATTCAGTTGGTACCAAAGGGGCCGAAACTAAGACAATCTCTCTCAACGCTGATGTATTTGCATTAATCAAAGCCTGTGATCACTTAAAACTATATTATCAGGTCTTAATATAATACTTGTTAAGATAAAAATAGGTTCAACCCTTTCTCGACGATTCTACCTTTAAGATCGATCATCAAACGATTTCCTTTTGTTTCCTCCTATTTAAGAGCTCGTTAAGGATCCGTATCATGGTAACGAGTTTTGTTTTCTTAGTGACAATCTTATTAGGGTTACCAATCAATAGAGTTTTCGAAATCTTTTCGCTATTTTGTCACCAAGTGTTGGAAACTGTGATAGGTTTTATTTGCTACAGAATCAATCAAAATTTAGAGATGCCGCTTTTATTAGAGGCAGTCAGACAGAATTGAAACACTGTTCAAACGGGAAATGTGTGAAGTTTAGTATCTTTGGGACCACAAAAATGGCGGTAAACAGTGATCAGAATGTAGAGGGAAGGTTCGACTGCATATAATATACTTCCGTCAAAGTTAACTGCAAAGTCGAAACTCGATTTGGCGCCTAGCTGAATGATTGTCCCAAGATCTATTCACAGTCTCCTGTTGCTATCTAACATGATATTTTCGGAAAACAAATACTGTAAGCAGTCCAGATTTTAATATCTTTAGGCTGAGATTTGGTCAGTTCATGTGCACTTTACTTACAAAAATGTTTTTATACACGAATAGTACTTCTGAGATTAGCTTGCACGTAATTTCATCATCACTAAATCAAAGAAAAAATTATGTGGTAAAAAAAGTACAGATACATAGGGACGTCGTGAAACTACAGTGAACCAAAGCATGCGGCCTACTTTCTCTCCCCAGCCCCCGCGCGTTTTTCACACCAGTTTTGACGATCGCAGTCTGCAAATTACAATTGAACCTCGATATAACGAACCTCCATAAAACGAAGTCCTCAATATAACGAACAATTTTTTAACCCCAGTGATAGTAAGATATTTGGAAAAGAACCTCGATATAACGAAGCCTTATTATAGCTAATGTATTTTGCCAACCCTTGGCCCTTCAGTATATCGAAGTTCCATTGTAGTAGAGAGACCTTTAGATTCTAAGACGAGTACGACTACGAGTACGAGATTTTCTCAACATGCTCAATACTAAGTAGTGCTCGCTCGTGAACCAGCGTCATTTTTGGCGGGAAAACGTGGTAGCCGTCGTCACTCTTGTACGAGTTTTAGCGAGAATGTCGAAGTAGCGGAAAGAAGTTTTCAAATTTTAGAGGCTTTATCATTTTCCGATCTGGAGAGGGTGTAACCTCCTTCACTAAAGGTAACAGTGCTAACTTTTCTAGTCAAAAATGGTAAAATGAAGCTTTCCAGGGAGTCTAAATGTTGCAAATACGCAAAAGAACTTGCAGTCAAATCTCGTCCCCGTAGTCGTTCTCGTCCTTGAATCTAAAGGTCTCTATTATCTCGGCGCCTGGAACATGCAACAGGATCAGGATAAGGTTAAAGGGGATTAACAAGTATTGTTTTACTGACTATCCTGTGAGAAAACGAACGGTGGAAACTAAACCTATCAATAGCGACCTTACGCACATACGCGTGTTTCGGCCCCGAGAGATCCTATTGTGTCAGCAAACGACAAGTACATATAAAGTGACTCAAAATACAAAAATGTTTTGATGGAAAAAGCCATCCACAAAAGCCGCGATTGGAACGAGTGAAAAGGTCTGAAAACAGTCGGCTCAGTCTCGATCTTCGCTGTCTGAATCAAATTAATAGGAGTATTCCTTTTTGCATTTTTTATATTCCGATCACTTCTCATTGCATAATCAAGAGCACGGCCTATCAGGAACGAATTCATGGAGATCTAAGAAAAAGCAATTATATCACTTTTGGCCTTAAACTATGTAAAATTTACATCATTTTTTCGATTAAACGTAAAAAATATGCCCGACATGTGCATCAAGCATGAATTAGTATTGCTCACCTAAAATAAAAACTAAATAACAGGAACACGAAAATCAGTTTTCTTTGAGTCGGAAACTGTTTCCTTCCCTCAGACATGGATATTTATTCAGCGGACTAAGTCGCTAACTTTATCAGCGCAGAAAGATTTGACGCTATTTTTAACAAACTAAACCATATACTAGGGACTGTTGCTGCTAGCAACGGAAGGGAAACAACTTCCTTCTTTCTTGTCTTCCCGACAGCAGTCTAGACCATCCAAAAGACCAAAACTTTTCTTCCGTTCACGAATAATTACAAAACAGACGGGCGGTCTAAAAATTTTGCGAAGCCAATCCTAACCTTGCTTGTTAAAATATGTGTCTTATCTCGTCGTGACCTCGGCTTTATCAAGGGTTGATCCACGCTAGTCGCACGTTATTTTTAACCGATATCTTGCTCTAATTTTGGAATTATACACCTTGGGCGTAAATTTGAGAAAAACCAAAAAAGACACCGGTTTCTTCTGCCCGAGAAGTCTAAACGCAGAGAACAGAAAAGAAGAGAACAAGTGAGGAACAGAAGACCCATAGAACACAGTAGTGGTTGCGCTCTTAGTTTGTTGTTGGTGCATGAAGGGCGTCACAGTCAAAGCTCTCCGCTTCCGCTTTTCAGCTCTACGATAAAAGTAAATACTGCGGGAGAAAGTTTATTGTGCATTCAAATAGCAACATCATGCTGGTCAAGATTATGTAAAACAGCCGTCGTAGACTTAAAATTCCCAAGGGTCGATCAATACCCCCAACACCTTCCCGCCCTTCTGTGTGCATGTCCCATATATCCCTATATTATCCGCCAAAGCCCTCCGCTGCCGCGCTTGCCATTTCGAGTTAGTTGAGTTACGTAATTGGACATTTATTTATAGGAAATAGCGAGCTTTAAATTCAACTACGAGTACTTGGATCCAACACAAACTATAACTCATTTATTTATTTATTTCATTTATTGTTTTATTCAGATATTTACAATTTTATTTTCTCACTGCCCACAAATAGCAAAGGCTAGTCTAGGTGGGCAGTGTCTATTTAAAACAAACTACGCACTCACTGTATTATATTAAATTAACAGCTCCACAAAAGTTATTTAAGCTTATATAAATATATTAAGTTGTACAAAAGGCTAGGAACAGAAAAAAGGTTACGTTAAAAACATAGCTGAGATTAACTGGAATACAGAATATAAGTCAGAAGCTTACAAATACACTGTTAAGATGATTGCAAAGATAACAAGTGGGTGAATTACGGACGATTTTGAATATGTTGCATTTGTCCTAATAAGGTAGGTAGATCAGGATAGTCGTTTGTTTGTGAAAGCATTTGAAGTAAGTAGTCATGTATTTTCTTTTTAAAGCTTTGTTTTGGGAGATTTTTAATACTCGGAGGTATGCAATTCCATAACTCCATAACTCGTCCTGTTCTCGGCTGTCTAGCGCATAAAAAAAAAACGTTTGCAATAAAACTGGTGTGATAATTGTATAATGCCGACACCAACTAGCTAGGTTTGAAAACTCGTGGTCATACTTTAATCAACTTACGCTAGTAGTACAATCTAGAGGTACCTCCGTAATATCATGCTGGCCAAGGTAAACGATACTGATTTACCTTGATGATACAATATTGTTATAAAAAATGTGCTTTTGTGCTACCCGCAAAGCAATAAACGCTTACATTGTAGTTTGATACTCCGTCGACATCCTGTTTTAAACGACCATTATCATCGCCGAAAAGGAAGGCTCAGTTAATCGATGTCGTGCAGCCGAAACAACAGAACTTGTCGTTCGTAAGGTCGCCGTGCAACAATCTTGAAAATTCATATTGCGAGCAAGCGGCATGGGCGGTCATCGAAATACAGAGAAAAATTTCGCCACTGAGCCGTAAACACTGTAAATTTAGAAACAGGATGCGAAAAGACCAAAATTTAACGACCTTGATCAGGACTGAAAACTACAAACCATGTTTTGACAAAAACCTTTGGTTTAAAGTGGGACGATGTTTACTTGAATTTCATAAGAAAGGATAGACAAGAATATGTATGTGGAGTGTTTGACCATCGCCTACAGTAACAAAGTTTCTCAGAAAAACAACCCTGGCGAAACGGTGCGGTCGATAAGCAAATAACGCTCCAGCACGACCAGGAACCACGTTTACATCATCAGTTATCGCGCATGCGTACATCGTTGAAACTGAACGTAGGCTCAAAGACAGATTCTGCGAACATTTGCACTCCGCGTCCGAACGAAAGCGGAGCTGTCTGGCCTTCTCCTCACTCGGACACACAACGTTGTACATACTGATGTCAGCTAAGCGCCCTCCAAGCGACCATTTCGGGTTTACCTCGGTGTAAGAACCCGTCAACTTTTTGGCTTTGTTTCCCTCTTTTTGTAATGGTTCTAGGTTCTATTCTGTTGACTTCTTTTTTCCTTTGTTTTACGTCACTCGTGAGTATTACAGGTTCTTACACGGAGGATGAGACGACATTTCATTATATCAAGCGCGTCTTAGTTCAAACACTACATTATTACTGATGGAGGAACGGTCAGTAGATCTCAGTAGACCTCACTGACGACTTTTTTTAGCCGCCTCCAAATTGAAAGCTCTTTGATCTCAAACACCTGTATCGCTGGCAGTACCCGTCTCTTGGCGTTACTCGCTTTTAACCTATAATTCCTCCTATTTACTGTGTCTGAAGAACCATCAAAGTAAAAAGGTTCCCGCCACAAACATGACTGAAAGACAGTAAGGGTCAACTCTTAGTGTCAGACATGTCCGTTCTGTCCGTTGAGCGTTGGCTAGTCAGAATACATTACTTCAAAGATAAATAGAGAATAAGAAGTCTAGCAAAGGAAAAGACCTCGGGATGTCTAGTATTAAGTAGAAAGAAATAAAAATAATATGCCGTAATGGACTAATACCAAAAAAAAAAAAATGAGAAGTTTAGTAACATGAATTTTATGACGAGAGCTACAACTATTACGCGGTATCAGGGCACGTAGATAAATAATTTTGAGACTTGCTGTCAGAGGTACACTTCAGGTTTTCTCAGCATTAGTGATAAACCTCTTATAAATGTAATTTGGCCGCTTGCTTGACTGAGGAAGTAAAGGAACATGTCAGAAATCATGGTTCCATCCAAGGGTCTTGAATGATTTCCGTGAAACATGTTCCTTTCTTTGAAATTGTTAAGAGTGGCTGATATTTGAACACCGCACAAAATGGCCGAAGAATTCAATGAGTAGAGCCTAATTTTGTATCTGAAGCGTCTATAAATTTTACGTTACACATTTGGTCTCCGATTGACTGGGTGTAATGCCCTTTAAGATGGATCAAACCCTCACGGATAAATATTCCATTTTGTAAGAAAACATACAAGAAATATTCGGAAACCACAGATGATCAAAATTGCAAAAAGTGGAAAAGATTGGATAGGATTAATTAAAAATTGAATTCTGTTTGGCGAGACAGAAATCACTGAGCAGACGTTAGATATGGCTTTTGTTGCCTATTCAGACATGCCCTATTTTTGTTTCAGGAAAAGATTTAATTCATAGTTGGTGAACTAGGTTGCGGTAGTTTTTTACGTAAAGAGCCCGGAAAATCTTGGCAGAGCAACAGAAAGAATCTTTATAATACTTTAAGCGACTTAACTTTACGTTATGGTACAAATAGTAAATAGTTTCCCACGACCTCAGGAAAACGCCAGTGATTAGATACACTCAACACGGAGAAATGGAGCAACTTCAAAAAAAAAATTGAACTGTTTCTCATTTTTGGAAGGATTACGGACGCGAGAGATAGTCTTTAGTGTTTATTCAAGAAAGCCATCGCTCTTAGTTCTTCAGTAAATATTGCATTCTTTGATTCTTGCGTCGGACAATGACCAAGGAGCCAGCCATATATGGAACTATGAAGATAATCATACTTGAAAAACACTGTCCTTCAATGGGTAAGTATTTTTCTCTCTCACTCTTTTTGTTTCTACAGAACTTCATCCCAAATAAACAATCCGAAGTTTCCGAGAGATTAACTGCATTGTCTTATGAGGTATCCGTGCAATAATAAAAGCCGATTAAGAAAAATAGCATTTTAAAGTGAATACAAAACCAAATAATGCTATATTTCATGTTTGCTCTTGCAGACTCCTGCGCAATTTTGGAGTGATCCAAAACGATGTTTCACTGGTTTTCATTTTTAACTATTACTCATATGAGTAGGTACAGTGTAAGTTGCTATTTCAGTATGACATAGCGATTTGCGATCACGTCCAGCGTAACAACGGCGTACATATTTGAGAAATGGTCATCTTTAATCCGGTATTTGCTTGATTCACTCTTTTGAGACCTCTTATGGCAGGCGGCTCTTAACCATAAATATCTGAAATTCACAGGGACAAATAAAACTAGCCTAGCCTTTTCAGCCCTTCCCCGGAACATTGCTTATCAACAGTCAGCTGAAGAAAATAAAATATACTCTTGGGAAACTTGCACGAACCTGGGTTACATAATCATGGGTTTCGTAAACTACAATTGTCAAACTGGTTTTTTCTTTCAAAAAAATTTCTACAAATTAAATTAGACAATGACTAAAGTAAATCTCCGCCCTGGCGAGTATTGAGACGAGCCAAACGCTAAAATTTACGTAATTGATAATTCCGTCGTGACAATCCATAAAGGCGCAGGTACGTGACACATGGTCCGCATAGTAACGTGACGTGTGGGTGGAGGAATGTAAAGAATTCAGTTGGCTTAAGAATATTGTGCTATGCGCGCGTCAATGAAGTTTAAAATTTTCTTGAGTCACACATATCTCTTCTCAATCTCGTATCGCAAAAATCGATACATTGATCTATAATGATAACTAGAGAATTACTTAGAAGGTGCTGACGATGTCTGTCAACGGTCAAAGTATCGTGACGAGACTTTTTTACTTACCGTGTACGAAACAAAATTACCTGACATTTTCTCTGCGGCATTCTCGAAAATCCTAGATCAATAGGGTCTTTCATCGAATCGTCAATTAGTAGCATATTCGTTGTTTTAGGCTTGGAAATACTTCCAAAACAAAAAGCGAGTTAAAAATTTGTAATTCCTTATCTAATCTCGTTATCTATTAAGAAACGTAATTGACATGCAACAAAACAGACGAATCGGCGACCTCAAGGCCGACCTTGGAATGACCGACGATTAAACCCAACGGAAATAACGGCATTTAAGCAGTTTGTTTTGTTTTGTGCGACGCCCTTCCTCAGACTGGTATAAAAGGTGCTAGCCGGCAACGAGGCTTGTTATTGTTCAGCACAAGGTTCGTGGAAAGCATTACCGCAAAAAAAGCCTTTGAGAGTGCAGAGGGAGCCCCCCATTAGAAAACACCGGTCTTGGTATTGAAGTTTCTGACCGTTTTTTGGTTAAGAAGTGGAAAATCGAGATATTTATTGCAGAGGTAAGCTAAATTTAACAGACTTCTTAGATCAACTGAACAAACGCATAGACTGAAAATTTGAACATAGAGGCTTCTACCGCTTTTTTGCAACGAAGATAGAAGCTTCCATTTTTGGTTGAAAACACTGTCATTTACGGCGTCGTTTCTGCGCGTATAGGTGTAACAAATAACTTAAGTAACACGCTAACGAGCGAGTAATGCTTTAAAATGAAGAGAAATATAAAGAGGACCACACAACAAGGGTTATAGTTTGTCATATACTTCCGACGATGTTACAATAGACTGGCACTTAAGCAAATTGATATTTGTTCCTTTTCTTTTTCGTGTCTTGAACAGATAAAAAACTTGAGATATTCAAAAAGTATTGTACAACCGCAAAAAACTTTGTCACTCAGAAATCGATCAACGTGGTCTAAACAGGAAGAGATTCATGTTTGGCGAAGACAGTTTTAAGAAAGTGATAATTTGCTCAGTATGTTCCGGAAGGGAAAAAAGAAGCCGATACGCGAAACGCGTTTGATCTACGTTTGGTTACCTGTTGAGATCAGCTGAAAAAAAAGGAGCATGTAAAAGAACATCTGCTTTCGCAAAGGTGTTAAACTTAACTCATCTGCTCTAGATAAACTGCAGCGTCTTTTCAATATATAGCGGTACCACAAAGCAACAAAGTTTTTAAAGAAAAGGTAATCTGGACAAAGAAAGCGCAACCTTTACGATCAGATTCGTACAATTGTGACCGTTCAATTGTGATGAAAAGGTGTTTTCTTTATTCGGAAACACTACATTGCTTCGAAAACAGCTTGAATGGAACGATTGATCGGCGATTTTACACCACTTCACATTTATTTTTACAGCGTTTTAAAGGAAAAGGACGAAATAATAAGAAAGACATTCCGAAAGACAGCCTGTTTGTTTTTCTTGGTTGAGATAACGTCAAAGAAAAAATGTGATTCACTAACGCGCCAGACGATTTTTCATACCTTAAAAATTTGTTCTTTTGTCATTCTTTGCAAAGTTCTTCCTGACCTGTGTTCTTTACCGAATAAAATCTTCAAGCATGGTATCACACAACCTGGGATCGCTATTTTTGATAAAGGAATTTTAGAATCTCAAGAACTAGTCATACCAAAAGAAACCCTTAAATATTCTCTAGCTGCGCTAAACCGCAAATCTTCTTAGAGGAGGGAACCTTTTAGCAAATTGAATTTTTTTTTCTTCAAATTAAGCTCATTTCAATGTTTCTTCAAGGTCTGACTATCGGTTTAGCTTTGATGTTCTTCGATGCGTTCTCTCTCTAATGGGTTTTAAGGGGCTTAGCAGAGCCTCACTGGTTCTGAAGACAATATTGTTTATACGTCTCTGTGAGATCCGGTGAACTATTTAGTAAAAAACGATGTGTTGAACGGTGATCATTGGCTCCGAGTGCGCTGATTTATTGCCGCCCCACTTTGCATGAATGAATAGGGAGTTGCAAACATTTCAAATTGCGGCGGGTTAGACATTATGAGGCCTCACAACCTTCGGTCGTTAAACACAAACTTGTAAGCAAAATTTACCGAATTACTTTTATCATTAAGCTGAGCATACTAAACAGAAGCAGCCCAAACGTCAAGAAAAATATATGAAAGTTCAATTACAACGCAAAACCCGTCGTGAATACTGAGCAGCAACAAGTACGCAAGTCAAAAGAAGGCAAGGTATCATAGTCAGTCTCAGAGAATAGATTTGTTTCATTTCCTTTCTCGTTTATATTCAGTCAGATATTTTCATTTATTGTTAAAAAAAAAAAACTCAGTTTATTTGATGAAAAATAATGAAGAGTGCGAGTAATTAACTTGTTAAGTCCTGTGGTAAATACAGTGATTTCTGTATAATTATATAAGCACGACGCTTATTTCATGTGCTCCCTAATCAGGAGATTTCTGTAGTATTTAACACCACAAGATACCGGTCTCAAAGTATTGTCCTCTTTAAGATCGACCCAAGTCATACTGCGGAGAGAGATTAAGCGGAGAGAGAAGGGCCTTTGTCTTAATACACTAATTTGTTCTCTGATTTACTTTCCGTGAGGTGCATCGAATATGTAAAAGAAATATCCGACGACTATAATATTGATGTATAACCATCTTTGCTATAATCTGCCAGAGAAGGGGCGGATCCAGGAATTTTTGATTGGAGGGGCCCAAACTTTGGTTCAGAAAGGACTCTTTGAACTTTTGTATGGCAAATTATTTCTCACAGAGAAAACCACGTGTTTCTCGACCTGTGAACGCCGGTCGCCGTTGGCGCGGGAACAGAACGGGAACAGATCATAGGAGGGTACCCAAAAACAATCACATTTTTGAATATCCCTGGAATTTATTTTAACGGTAAAATGCAACGCGTGTTTCATTAAAAATATCAGCCAGTTAAAAAGTGATATATATCCTGCCGATGTAAGAATTTTAGTCTCAAACAAGCGTCAGGTCTGATAAGCCAGACCCTCTCCCAGGGTCCGCCATTGCAGAGTCTTACATGACTTCGTTACTCCCGTCCCGCTGTTAAAAGATACGGCATCAAGTTTTTTAAAAAACGTGATGCTTAAAAAAGCAACCACTTTTGACCAAAATCATACACTAGTGACGTCATTTTAAACTAATAACGGAAGTCTGTTTGTTAACAACCTCGCACCAATGCGAAAAACAAATTTATAAAACAACAACAACAAAAGATTAGATTACTATAAATCCACAGCTAGGAGTATTTTTTAAGGCTAACAATATTTCTTATTATAACAGAACAAAAGTCAGATAAATTTTTTATTTAGAGAAAAAACTTGAAGGAAATCAAAAGTTATTTGGTAAACAAATGTTTAGACAGTCACTCAAGGGCGCTGTATGCCTCAGGACAAACGGAGACATTTTTGCGTCACGTACAGTAGCAGCAGTATTGAAAACTAAAGCAAACGAATGAAAAAAGACATAAGGAATTTGTTTAATCCCATTATGATATATATAAATAAGTTATTATTTGTTTTCATAAAAGAAGATAAAGGTTAACGGTCATATTAGGCCAAATTAAAGAAAAACAAGAAGTGACTGCCAAGTGGCAATGCCATCCTGTGCAGTGACCACAGACCTTTGGGCTTGGTCACACGTGCTGGTTAGGCGCGGTTCCACAGGAAACTAGAACTCAGTCAGAAATCACACCAACTGTGAATCGCGCGCAGGGATTGTTGCTCAGCATTATGCAGCTGCCTGAGAAAATAGTTTATCTGAAGATAAATTTGCTTACTTTTAAATGTATTCATGGATTAGCCCCTAAGTATTAACAAGAATTATCGGACTTCTACAAGCCTAATAGATCACTGCACTCGTCAACTGATGAGATTTACAGATGGAACATCCCTCTGTATAATATGGAGTCTTATGGACTAAGGTTCTTTTCTGTTTGTGGTCCCATGCTGTGAAACAAACTGGAAACGAAACTGGAAACAAACTGCGAACGAACTGGAAACAAGGCAGAATGTCAAGAAAGCTAGTTAAAGAGAACATAGCCGGTGTAACACGTAACATTTCATTTACAAATATGATTTTGCTGCATTTTTCGTGCATCGTTCAAAAGCATTTTACTAACCAGTTACGAGGTCAAGGTCCTTCACGAGAAGGAAAAGATTAAAAAATTAAATCTCTTTTTCGTCTTACGCTGTTGATTAGAGTTTAGGTTACGCATCCTATTTATTTGTTTCATGAGATGATCTAATACCTTTTGCCAAAGACACTCGTTACTTATTCTTGTGGGTACATACTTTTAACAGAAATTCCTTGGAGCTCTTGCGCCCCTCTTCCCTTCTTAGCCTGTAGATACAGCTTCCTCTCAACCCCCTTAACTCTACACATACGATCTCTTACACATCAATTTGGATGTGGTAAATACACAGATCACCAACAGACCTAAGCGTGACTGACTAACGTTTGCAGTCTCGATCTTGAATAGAGTAAGCTTTTGCTTGCATGCCAAGTTTATACAGCCGGATGTGGGAAATTTCAAGATGTTTTCGACTTTTAATCTGTTTAGCCTTACTCTCCTGGAGTTGAAACACGAGCATAGTGATCATAAACTACGTTTTACAAGTGCGACGTACACTTTTGTCGTCGTGGGTGTTTAAAATTTTCAAGTGTTAACACTTAGATCTAGCAAATTATGATCACTTCTTTCCTGTGGAGGTGTTTATTTTAAGCTTTTCCTTCGATAGTAACTCCCTTCAAAATTTCAATTTTGCCATGCACGTACTTAAGAAGCAAATGAATGCTCTTAAAGGGCAAAACTGGTGAACAACCAACACTTTTGATTGATCTGATACGAATTACTCTGGAATTAAGAAACGAGTTCATGTAACAACGACTTTGAAATACGCAGAACTCAGCCAACAGCGAAGAATTTGTTTGTTAGAAGACCTCGCAGCCAATCAATGAAAAGTGCTTCTTCTAAAAGGGTGTGCATAGTATTTTTACTGACATTATATAGAGGAACTAATTAACCTCAAATATCGTCTGTAAATAAGCAGCGTTTGATCGGAAAAAAATTCAGCTGCGATTTGTCATTTCTTGTATGACTCTGCCAAAAATTTAATTTCCTGATGCAGTTCGTGGGGTGAAAGGACGTCAACTAGTGTGGGCGGGACTTTGACCTTTTTCGGTTAAAACCATCCTGGCACTTTTACTCATTGACAAGATAACGTCAAAACATCAAGAAGAAAATACTGATCAGCCATTTTAGAAAGGGGGACAACCCTCGTGATTCTAGCAAACTTAACCGAAATTAAGCGTACCGGAGAATATTAAGACTGTCAGATTAAATTTGTCTATGTATTCTGACTACGTTCGTCTTTGACAGACACTCGCCGACAGTTTTTGCACTCTAGCGCGGGAATTTTCTACAATATTCGACCGATATTTTCTAATTTCTAAAATAACCGCAGAAAGGCAGTATTGTAAAGTGCATTTCAGGAGGTGAATTTATAAACAAACTTTCAAGCAGTAGTAATATTTTCTTGTCGAAATTATATCTTTTCACCTTTTAGATACTAAGTTACAAAAAGGCACGCAGCTGTTTGAGGGGGAAATGGTGATTTTCTGTCCTTGACGACAGTCACAAAATCTAGGGGGGGGGGGGCGTACTCACTTATATTAGCCATATAGGTATGTGCCCCCCCCCCCCCCCCCCCCCCCCCCGCCAAAGGGTATGGTTTTTGCGCCGTTTTGGTCTGAAAACGGGTATATATTTTGCCCATTTTGGCCAGTACATGAACGTATTTGTCGTTTCAAGTTCCAGATGAATACTGGGAAAGAAAGAGTAATATCAGGAATAATATAGTAATGTACGTACAGTATTCGAAGTGGATTTTAATAAATCTTTTATTTGGCGTTCTAATCTATGTAATGATGACATAATTTCTTAGAGACCAGGTCTGAAATTGCCTTCGTCGCAGACGCTCTAAACCTTCTGTATAGAGCGCAGACGGACTATATACGAATGGTTTAGACGAGTGCGTGGGCCAGCTGCAACGCAGGCTAGTCTGAAAACGTGTATGGATTTAAGAAGCCTGGTCTGAAAACGGGTGTGAGAAAATGACATTTTGGGGCTAAAATAAGGTCAGGATTTGGAGAACCGAGCGGCACCACCCCCACCAAAAATTCCCAGGAGTACCCCCCGGGTACAAAAGGGACACGACAAGAAAGCTTTTCCGCAAATAATTTTTTTTCTTTGTTGATCGACGTGGACTGTCAAAATAATAGCAAGTAACGGAAACGTGTTTAAGCGAACAAAAGCCATTTGTAGACTAAAAGAAATTTTCGTAGTAGCTGAGCACGGATAAAAACAACGCTGTTCCCTTTTTACGATAAACTGCGCGGCTGCGTCAAAGACGATTACTTTTCAGTATACTTTTTAAATCTTTCCATACTCGACACTGGATTGAGAGTCTGACGGTACGTGAAAATTTATGTTTAATATGATATTAAATCAAGAATGATGAACGCTAGACATCAAATTCGGACTACTGAAACAAGAAATGAACTTAATAATAGGTAAAAACTGAACCAATAACCAAAAAATACTCGTTCTCGTGATGATCGCCATGATTTTTCAGTAATCTTTCCAGATCGCGGACTACATGTATTCGGATCATTCGAGAACCCCCAGGAATTGCCCAGCCTAAAGGCTTTTATAAACTGAGGTGTATTATTTACTTTGGCGCTCTTGCTTCAAAGAGAATATCAGTATTACACCTTATACGCCACAGAAATAAGCTTGTCAAGAGCTTTTAACTAAATCCATCCACCTAGCATATTATTTGACCTCGACAAGCTACTTGTACAACATTGAACAAGACTACTTACACTGGAAATTGTTATGTCTATACCGTATCTTAACTGCCAAAAATAACTTTAAAAAAAGGGGTAGGCCAAAAAGACGACCAACCAAGTTTGTGTCACGTTTTTTGAGAAAATGATGAGCTGCAAGTGTCGCTGATTCAAGTTGACACGTGACTTTCTTTTTATATCAATTTAGCCAAAACTTTATTCCTTTTTTTTGGTTGTTTTAAGGACTTAAACTAAGTAATATTGGCTTGGAATTTAGCACAATAAAAGATAAAAGACCTGTAGTGATATTGGATTATTTTTTTTAGCTGGCCAGTCCATATTTTTCGCTAGAGAGTTCCAAGGTGTTCTTTATCCGCCTGCTATTGAAGTGCAAAATGATATAAATAGTTATAATAATGCAAATGATGTAATCATCGGTGATTTAAAGCGAATTAAAATCAATCCACTGCCTTTTGACGAAACCAAAATACTTTTGTTTTATGTTTGGCATCCCTTCCTGAACTGCGTGGATTAAATCCGCGACATAGGATTCTCCTGGACAGTCAATTCAGAGGGATACTCGTGCCTTACGTTTTCCAATAGCAGAATATGTGTACTCAACACTATTGTAATTCCCTCTTTTCCTATTTTCTTTTCTCTCAGCAATCTCAACTAAGCAAAGGCAGTTGGTAATGATTTACTTTTGAACAAAGGAATCAAAATGAGTTTTGAAATCAGTTGTGAAAAAAAAGTAAGGAAACAGGTGTTACTTTTGCGACGCTGCTTTTATTTCAGTTAAATGGAAAGGATTGATTCGCAGACTGAAAATTGAGTACAACCTGTTGAATAACTTCAACTAGTAATAGACTTTTTTGTTCAAAATTATTAGTTCGAATCGCATTGTTAAAACAAAGAATTCATAGAGGAGTAAGATGGTCAAAGACAAATTCATTAATATTCATAAGTTTTTCACAAAGTAAGTGAGAAGAGAGCTACATTACGGACTGTCAAAGTTTACATTGGAAAGTAAATTTGCTTAAACGTGATCCATGCACATGCACAGTTCCTCTTTAAAAATATCAAATCAAAAACAACTGTTTCAAAATCCTGCGTCTGATTCGGCCTAAGCAGTCAGTACGTGACCTCAGAGGTCCCTCATCCAAATAAATCAACTATTGTGATCAGAAAAATAAATCCTTCCAGTAGTTCAAAATAGTGGATTCAATTTCGGAAAAAATATTCAGTGGTCGTAAAAGAGCCAACAATTTGCCCCCTTGCAGCCGGCTTGGTAATCGTCTACTGTTGGGCGTATAAATCTGTTTACGTTCCGTAGGATTTAAGAGATTATTCAGACAAAAATTCTGGTGTTTTCGGAAGGCTAAGGGTTAATAAATTACCGCAAGAACATAAGCTTGCTTTCCAACATTCTGAGTTCGACTTCTTGTCAAAAAAATTCAGTCCTAAGGTAAATAACAAGCGCAGTCCACTGATCTAATAAATGACAGTTAAACGTTTTTTCTTGTCATCAAAAGTGGAGTATACTATGATAATTTTGTGGATTAAAAAACTAGAAAACAGCCTTTTTTCAAATGATGCCTGAAAATGTGCCAGTATCCTTTGGAGTTCCTTCAAAATGCATTGTCATTTCAACTCTATGGATAAATATAAATAAAAATGATTCAGAAGCATCCATTAAGCCTATATTAGCCGTAGTACGTGCGTTTTGTTGTTTTCAAGACAAAAAATGCACGGTAAATGTCATGATAATATTACTTGTTACCTAACTTCCTCCGTAACAACGAAAGTACGTATATCCGCTTAAAGCTCATGCTCGTAAGGCGTAAGGAGCTCCTAAGTGTTAACCACAATGAGATGCGCTCGTGTTTTATAGTCAAGTTAGTTACTGTGAGAACTAGTAGTGACCGGCGCTGGCATCGAACGGTAACCGATTCTCATCAAGAAAACGACCAAGAGATAAGGTTTGATATTCGCCTTTTACAATTGCTGAAATCTTTCCATATTTTCTTAAAGCCTAAGTAGAAGATACCTTTCCTTATCCACTGAAAGTATTTTCAGGCACTTTTAAAGGATATAAAACTGTTATTAGTCGCAGGTCTGTCGAGTTCGTAGGGGAAATACTTCATTGTGACCCAGCATTCCGAACTAGAAAATCAGAAGCTGCCCTTATAAACTCTGATGCATTTACCCTGATTATTACTCGCAATTTCTCATAACAAAAAAATGAGGTGACGGACTTTTTTCCCTTAAAATTCAACTTTAATTTGAGATTACGAACCTAATTTTGGGTCTAGGGTCGTACTTTAAGCTAACATGTTCTGGTTCTAAATCTCCAAACAGTGTCTTGTTTTATAAAGCTTATTTCAAGAACATTGGCCGGTTAATTCAGAAAATCGTTTGTAGGAAAGAAATCAACCAAAAGTAAGGCTGAATTACCTTAAACTGAGAAGATAGAAAACTTTTCAATTGGGAACAGTGTGGACTTAAAAATGTCTTACAATGTTCTTGGCTTTTTATGGCCTAACTAAGAACGAAAGTAAGGTTAGGAAAAATTCACGTTTTCCTCTCAAAACCGTGACATTTTTTGGTATCCGCTGTGTCAATAGTTAGTCTTTCCGTCGGTACTTAAAAGATTAAAATAAAAACACATTTCAAATTAGCAACTAAATGTTCTAAATAACACTTGAAAACACCAGGAGGTTTATCATTTGCAAATAGAAGGCAATCCGCCAAAAACTAAAACCTTACCTGAAGGTGTCTGTGTTACTATGTTTTAATTTTTTTCTTTTCTTTATTAAAAAAGAAAAAACAAAAACAAACGATGATTTAATAGTTGTTGATTCCTGTTTCTTTCATATTTAGAACTATTAAAAGACAAAATCTGTCAAAATTTCAGTTTAATTAATATTGTAATTTTTCTGAAAAAGTTCTATTTAAGGTAACAACTTTTTCTCGACAAGTTTTCTTTGCTGACGCAAAATTGCGAGTATATACGGAATTATAGATACAATACACGTGTCTACAGTGATATTGGACAGCGGATGATACTGAATTTCCCAAAAACCCTTGGCGTTTGCTAGTTAGAGCTGCCAATGAATGTTTTGCAACCAAGCTTGCCCCAGAACCCTCCAAACTAGTTTTACCTAACCATACTACCCAGACGACGATCGCATTTTTCCAGAAGCATCACGCAATATCGCAGTCATGGCAGATTACCGGTATCCAATAGCTTGTTTAGTCAAAATCCAAGGAAGGAATGGAGGAGAGAAAAACGGATCATCTTAAAATTTGGCCTTTGGAAGAGATGGGGGAGGGGATGTATTATGTACTTTAAAAATTATCAGTGTGAATCAGTGCCTCTTATATTGAAAATATTCTAAATTGTTATGCATCCGAACTCTAATTAAACTTTCTTACCATACGAGAAGCGTGGAAGCCGTACATAGCTAAGTAATTTTTTTTCTTTTATGATAATATTCAATTGTTCCTTTCCCTCTTACTTGACTTTTATTTTACTTTTTTCATTTGTTATTGTTTTGGTACTGAAATCTTCATGTCGAAGATAAAGTCAATAAAGTTGTTGTTGTTATTATTGTAAGGGGGGGGGGGGGGGGGGGGGAGGGAATTTTCACATGAAATTATCTCGAGGAAGGGGGAAAGTTTAAATACACCACACTTTTCTGCGTCCTCCCTCGGGACGTAATAATCTAACACAACAATGAACTAAGGGCACTGAGAAAACAAAATGTTTATTCGCCTTGGTAATTAATGACAGATGGTTTTTGTTGTAATTTCAACGTACAGCTGTGCGTCACGCGCATCAAGTTACATAACTTGATACAAAAGTTACACAACAACTTGCTGATAACGACGGTAAAGGTATTTAGGTCTCCCTAAAAGGAAGTGTAGTGCGATGACGGATATTTTTGAAAATTTAAAGAACACGGCACGTGCATCACGTGCAATAAGCTACAAAGCCTAATTACCCGAGAAACTGCCCTTTTCATTTTACTTGCAGAACAAATGGTGAATGCACACATAAACAAGTTAGCATAATTTTGCTAAAACTTTTAGCTCAACCGAGGCTGCTACAGCCCGGATTTCAAACTTATACATTTGTTGCTCGCATGCCACGTGTGTCATCCTGTTGCATAACTTATTTTCTTTCGTTAAAACTACGGATTGTTGCTGTTAGCAATTAATAGCATCTGAGGAATCCACAAAAGGTTTGAAATCTTTTTCATTCTAAACAATGCTAATCTATTTATAAGGTTAAATGTTATGAATCAGTATTTTTTCAGGTTTCGTTTTTTATATACATTTACAAGAACGCTTGAGCGAAAACAAAAAAGTACGGGAAACACACTTGAAGATTCAAGCACATCAAATTTCGCACCTGTTCTTACAGGTCCCTGGTTAAGGTTTTTAAAGTTTTTCTCGAACATTCAGAACCTCTGAGCACCAAACTTAAGAACTGACTTGAAGACCAAACGGAAGTGAGTACTTATGATCACAAAGAAAACGACAAAGAGGGTTCAAAGCTCTACTCATGAAATTACCTTTCACCTTTACTCAAAGTACAACACCCACAAGAGAGCGGATAGCATTGCTTGTCCTCTTGTACATAGTAAACACTCAACTGTTTGAACAGGACCATATACAATACTCACCCATTAATGTAAGGTTTACACCTTGAAAGCAATACTTAAAGAAGCAATATATCATTATAGCTACGGCTCATGCAGTTGGCTAACTTATTGAAGCACCATTATATTTACTTTTTCTTTGTTCTTTTCAGATGAGACATTCATGTTTGTGGAGCACTATTACAGTCACTGCTATCCTGTTACTGAATATTCTGTGCCCTGAACCTGTGTCTTCTACAGCGTCTTCTCAGGGAACTGGTAAATACTAAAATTACAAATTTTTACAATATTTTATTAGTAGAATTGCACTTTTTTCGCATATCAGCATCCATGGTTCATCAGTAATTTCTCTGGTACGGAACACTGTTTGGACATAAAAACAACCCTCAAACAGTGAAACTAATGTAACATCCAGTTCTTGAAAGGTATCGTATGAAAAGATGGACGTTTGAACTGAGCCTAAGAAGGAGGGAGTGAACACAGCGATATTAATTTAAATGAATTAAATAATTTAAAAGCCATTTGTCTCTTATGAAAAAACGATTTCAAGAACCTTTATAGTTCAGCAGACGACCTATATCAAAAAAGCTTCTGGAGCTGAGTTTAAAATAGTGTCGGTTCTTATACTTGTACCAAGTGGAACATGTCAGAGGATCTGTATGGGCCGGGTATTTCCGACGAAAACGAAGTGGCGACGATCTTAGAGATTAAAGCAACGATAGCTACCATTTTGATCAAGTTTGACAGTGTTAGTCCGGCGTGCAATGACGGCAAAGAAACCTCTGTTGCACGTTTAGAGTTTTCTTATTTTCGCTTATTTTCTCCTTCCTGTCGTCGTTATGGTCGTGCTGAGCACGCTAGTGGCGTTACAATGCAAAACAATTTTGATATGCGACGATTGCGCCTGAAAAACCGACGATTTGATGGAAAACGGGCGACGAAAATCGAAGTCCGCAGGTACCCCAACAGAGACACATGTCATATGGTCAGCAGTCTATGGCCACCATAATGACTTTACCTCAGCTCCTTCAAATATTTTGTTTATTGGCAACACTTTCTTGCGATGCCGAAGTGAGCTGCAGTTGAGGAACATTTGAGCTAATTTCGTCGTACTCAGATCTCCCAGGGCTAAGGGAAAGGGGCGTACTTGACAGAGTGAGACCCGGGTACCAGGTTAAATTTGAGCACTTTGAAAAGTTTAATAGAAAAATTTTTATTATTATTCCCTAGAATCACCTCCAATATATAAAGTTAACGAAGCTGGGAGTAGCCAGGTGTATGACTTTTTTTGCGGAGACGAAATCACTTCCTTCTGGAATCAAGTGTGTTCTCCAAACTCAAGAAAGCGTCGTAAGTTTACAACTGTTTTCTGGCATTACTCAAGTTTCACTAATAATATCATGGATGACAAATTACTCCTTAATTTTGGCGCGAAATTTCAGCATTAATTTTTAATTTTGCCGTGGCGTTCCTTCGTTTCAGTGCCAAGATGACGTCGAAGTTTTAAAATGTTATGAATGAAGATGTCAGGGCACTAAAAGACGCTTTAGAAAATAGAAAAAACACGAAAAAACGCATTAAGAAGGATTCTTACAGGTATTTTGTCAAAAAATTCAAAAACTTGTGAACTTATGCTAAAATTTATTCTCTAAACTTTTCAGTACGTGGAGTTCTTCAGTACGATAAACAAGTAAAAAAAGACACGATCGTGAGCATAATTTGTCACCCGTAATATTGATAGGTAAAGGCTCGGGAAATCATTAGAATTTCGACAAAACGCGCGTGAAATTAGTTCCTAATTTCACTCGTCATCATTTGGTTACACATTCTAACATTTATTATCTTTACAATTTCCTAAAACCGTCAGAAAAAACTAAAAGAAAAGAAATTACTAAAAGCAGCAGGGGTACTGAAGTTATGATAACACTTTTTTACTTTCATATCACTTAGCTTAAGAAACTCACACAGCAAGATATTCTGCACTTTCGTGTCTCGCGAGATACGTGATTAGCAAGATATGTGATCAAGAGATTTTACCATCCGAAATGCGGGAAATGCTGTTATGAAGTACTAATACCCAGTAAAAAAGTAAACTTCATTTTCTTGAATGTAAAACCAAATCTTTTCATTTTGATTTAGCGCATTATGCAGACATTTTTCTCGTTTCTCTTTCGACCTTTCATCATTGGGTAACGGGGATTAACAACCCTAATCGGGGCCCTTTGAGTAGTCACGCAATATGAGTTTTAAACCGACGATTGTATTTCCTTTTTTGGAGTAACAATCACGAAAGCGCGTCTTGCCGTCTATCCTCTTTGTATCGTAGGGAGGCTGGGGAGAGGGAAAAATAAAGCGCTTAGGGGACGATGGGAAGGGAAAGCGAGGCTCGCACCTTTTCCCTTCTCCCATCGTTCCCCGCGCGCTTGCTATTTTTTGATTATTGCTATTTATATTGGGATACCAAGCGGAAACCTCAGCGGAGGAGAGAGCCTCTTGCCTCTTACAGGCGCTCATAACAAGTTATTTGTCGATGAATGGCCACGTTCCGCTATCAAATTCAAAGACAATCTGATCGTTTAACCTCTCCTTTAAATATTTCTTTCAGGGTCCATGTTCTTGGATAAAAAAGAAGCTTTAAGTTTTTTGCAACAACAAATACAGCGTCACCGGAGAAGCACAGGGCAGACAAATATCGTGGAAGAATGCTGCCATGAAGGCTGTGCCATCGAAGAAGTGGCAGAATACTGTTATTGAAGACATTTAACGTATGAGAACGAACACTGGTGCGGCTATAGTTCGCCTGTTTCAAAGGACAATGCTAACTAAAGAGGATGTACTGAACCTTAACTTCTAAACAACAAGAACAACACGTAGAACAAACAAATCAGATATGTTGTACACTCGCATTGGGTGGGGATAAAACGCAGGCCAGAGCTACGGTGTAGGCCAACACTCGGAAAGAATTCTTTTGAATAATGTACAGTCTTTTGGAAATAGAGGCGATAAGGGGAATCGCCCTCCGGGCTCATCAACAGGGTTTTGATGGTGCTAAAATAGACATATTCTATTTTTTTTTAAGTAAATCATTGACGAATCCATGACCTACGTACGGCGGCGTTATGTCCTTACCCAATGCTTTCAGAATGTTTCGCACCATGTAATGCTAATGAAAGGAATCCGGACTCTTAGTTCCACTGACAAAGACTCCGGAATCCAATACCCGTATTCCGGAATCCACAGAATGGAATCCAGAATCCAAGTCTGTCTTCTATGACCTTACATGAGGCGGAATGTTTTTACATTTTTGGTACCCATAAAATCTGGTACGTGTTTCATATGTTTGTGGAGATGCAGTTATGCCAGATGTTTTTTAAACGCCTTTGAAATTCCTTTTATTTACAATTCTGAACTAATCTAGAGCAACTAAAGCTAAACAAACCGTGCTTGCTAAGACAGCTACACCCCTTGAAACAGATGTTAAGAAAAATGTCCCGCCACTTTCGGAACATCTCGGAAGTCGAAGTGAGAAAAATGATTACAGGAACATTTACATTTTCTTGTTTAAAAAAGCGCTAAATTCTGCGTTATGTTGAACATGCTTTTTCAAATGATAATCAGATGCCAGAACTGGACTCTGATCCAAACCGTTTAGCCGCAGACAAAACTTTAACTTATTTAACAAGATGTTGTATATCAGTTCATCGTATCGCAGTGAGAGTTAGTGACTCTCTTGGTTGTACATGGTAATTTAAAACGTGCTACAGCAACAAAAATATAATAATAATAATAATAATAATAATAATAATAATAATAATAATAATAAAATGAAATAGAATTTTTAACTAGATAGATATCAAAATATACATTAAAAAATACAAAAATAAAGATAGGTTATTCTAAGTTATCAGTTTTCTGGATTAACTGACCACCAGTTGTTTAAGAGAGAGCGACGGAACCACTGAGCCGGTTGATTAAAAAATTCGGAATCTAACAGAAGTATACTACGTGAGTAGGTGTAGCTTGCTGGACTTGACATCAGGGCCAGGTTCCTCGAGAGATGGTTAAGTTTAACCCAGGATTAAGCCGAATTTTAAGCAAGGTCTTCCTGTCTCAGAACATATAGCTCGAGCTTACAAAATACTGTTGTGCGTTTACTTCGAAAAAAAGGAATGATGACACAAAATGTTACTCAAAGTAATGCATAAGAAGGTAAATACAAAGAGTGAAACAAAATTTTAATCCCGGATTGGCGCTAATCGACCATTTAGGAACCGGGGCCGGGGATCGTGGTGCGAGCCCCATGCTTGGACAACTTGACCGGTGGTGTTCTATCAAGATAGAAAATAATCATAAACTATTATTGGATGAGGTTTTTGTGATATCCAGGTCGAAGTAAGTAAATGTCATCATCCGAGCCGAAGGCCGAGGCTGATAACACTTACTGAGATCTTGATCATTTAGGATAGCACAAAAACAGAAACTAATAATTGTTTTATTATATTTTGTTTTGAAGAAAATAACGACAAACACACCGTCACGGAACCGAATCCACACTCCCTTTCACTCCCTTTGGAAATCATGCATTGCGCGCGCAACCTACGGATTAGTCAGTTATCTGCTAGCAGATAACTAGCTAGTCTCTTGTATAGATGGCGCTAATTTCCAAAATTAACTACAGGCTCTTAGCCAATGAGAAGACAGATAATGAGTACAATGTATAATAATAATAATAATAATAATAATAATAATAATAATAATTTTAAAAAAATTTCCTTTTTTACCCACGAAGCACTTAGGAGTTCATATGAACTCGTTTAAACGTGTCTGTGCGTTCCAGATCGAATTGGAATTTGGAAGGAGGAGAGAGAAAAACCAGAGTACCTAGAGAAAAACCTCTCGGAGCAAGGGAGAGAACCAACAACAAACTCAACCCACATATGGCGTCAACGCCGGGAGTTGAAC
Organism: Porites cylindrica; assembly: GCA_964035525.1. Taxonomy (NCBI): domain Eukaryota; kingdom Metazoa; phylum Cnidaria; class Anthozoa; order Scleractinia; family Poritidae; genus Porites; species Porites cylindrica. Next base: position 39,457,341 of record OZ037778.1, read on the forward strand.
CTGGGCCACACTGGTGGGAGGCGAGTGCTCTCACCACTACGCCACCCTTGCTCCCCTAAATAATAATAATAATAATAATAATAATAATAATAATAATAATAATAGTAATGATAATGATAATAATAATGACCTATGGAGCTATTGGCTCCTGAATTTTTTCTACCCTCGACAGTATGTTTAGCACAGATACTCTATCGTGAGGCTGAGCTTAGAACTTAAACAAGTAATTCAAACTTAACATAACAATGGAGATTCGAGGACGAGGAAGACTACGAGCGCGAGATTTAACCCTGAAAGCTTCACTATACTGTTGCTCACCAGAAAAGTTAGCACAGTTATTATTGAAGGAGGTTGAGCCTTCTCCAATCTTCTCACCGTCACACAAAATGATAGATAAAACTTCTAACATCCGCCACTACGACAATTTCGTTAAAACTCGTAGAAAAATGACGACTGCTAAAGCGTTTTCCCGCCAAAATGACGCTGGTTCACGCGGGAGTACTTCCGTATTATTGAGAAAATCTCTTACTCTTAGTCGTCCTCGTTTTGGAATCTAAAGGTCTCTAGTGTTAGAGTTCCATCTGGCAGGGGGGCAAACCTGAGTTGGCCAGCTATTTATAAGAGTGGCCGACATACAATACTCAGATCTAACGAGAAAAAAATCCAGCTAGTGGTCAGAACGATCTGAACGGACATCCTGATTGTGAGCTAGTCCCAGCCCTTTTAGCACTCGGTCTCCGGCGCTAGTGGCTGAGCGGGCCCAAGTACAATTCCTGGGCTAAATTTGATCCTACATTCTGTGGCTCAGAAGGAATTCAAATACCTCATGAACTCTGCCCACTAAGGAAACCTTGCCTTAAAATTTTAGTTTAAAAGAAAAAGAAGAAAGACCAAAGTAAAGAGGGTTAGGGGACCTGTAGCCCTGTGTACATTTATCTCTTACCTAAAGGAGCAATCGGTACCGACAGCCGTAATTTTATAGTTTTACTATACAGAGTTTGCAAAACAGAGAATAAAAGCTTACCATTCTAAATTAATGGTTAATCATAATCACTATACATCAGTCAAACCATAATCACAGCTCTATTTTCTCCGTCGTACTACTCCTACGAAATTGGCTTCCCTTATACTTTTGAAGGAGCTGTGTCACGAAATTCTGCCAAATTAGGAAATTACAAAATCCCCTTTAAATTAAGAGGAACATAAAAATGACCGCTTAAAACTTTAAAGGAAGGTTAAAATAACATAACAGAAACAACAGAAGTCACGGATGGGCAAAACTGAAGAAGATTGAAACGGATTGAAATTAGACTTTTGAAAACTGTTCAGCCTAAAGGTTTTTCAAAGTTGATCCCTGCTGCTTGCAACTTCAAAAATAATGCTTAGGAGACATTTGTTTGTCTCAGGTCTCTGATTTTGTCATTTATATGTAATTTCTTTGCTTAATTTAAGTTCCATAGCGATTGAGGGCGAGTAATTGGCCAAAATTAAACAAAATGAACTGGACTGCCGTGACACAGCACCTTTGAGTATAAGTAAGCTTTTCTTCTTGTTAAAAAATATTTATATCGGAAACTACGCTGTCTAAACCAGTAGATCATGAAATCATTTTCTATAGCCGCGAGATAATCACTTTTGATAGTAAAAGCCAATATTTGTAACTGCATACACCGTATTCACAAATGGCGGACATGCGGGAAAAAACTGGTGCCTAGTCATGAAAGCGAGGCGTTGGAGGGTAAACAAAAATTGCAAATAAAGACTTTCAGTGAACTTGCAGTGTTTAGCACGGATTCCACCTAAAATAACTTTGTATGGACGTCTTTTTAAATACAATTACGTGGGATGTCTTCTGCTTTTAATATTTAGTATTGATTTGCTGTTTGCAATCAAAAGGGACGCGTATATCTTCAAGGAAACAGGATGATTTTGTAGGTTTCCGAAGCATCAGCAGCTCGACAAGTCGGCGATGGCTGGAGAAAAGCGGCAAACATGTTGGCCTAAACTTCACATTGAAACCGAGTTCGAAAGCCAGCTCACTGCAATTCGGTAAAACAAAAATATAAACAATGCAAATCTTGGTGGCAAGAAAAAAAGAAATAAGCGATGGATATATGGCCTACTTGTTAACGCAAGAGACGTGTGCCATTGAACAAAACAGTTCAAATCGAGATGGAAAAAAGGAAGACAGGAAAGAAGCGGTAACTGAGGTTTCGATGAAGTTATGTTTGGTTTTTGTTTGCCAGGACGTTATTCTCTGGTTTTTATCGATGACGGACATCAATTAGAACTATCTTTTTGGTATAAATGCAGGAGCGATCGAGTGGAGTACGCTCAAAATTTCAACTTGTTACTCGACAGACTCGGTAAGCCGGCCACATTTCATTTCAGCGAGTAATTTTCCTATTTCTTATCTTTGGCTGTTAAGAGTTTTAACTTCATGTTCCATGATATTTTAAAAGTGAAGAATACATAAATAAATAAAATGATGGTCTTCTTAAACGGATCTAGACTCGCAGTTAATGATTCGAAACAGAAGCTTGCCGTGTTCAGTCCTGACACAAACATTGCCTTAAAAGTTTAACCTAGTAAAATGTGAGCTTTATACCACTTTTTTAGCAAGAGCTCTCCGAGATAATGCCGTAAAGGAGACCAGGCAAATAGCAAGCCATACGATTCACACACTAGAGCTTCTAGTTTTGATAAAATTATTTTATTTCGCAATGACAAAGAAATCAAAAGATTTTAAATTTGCACTGAATTTGCTAAGCTCTGCCAACGTACCTCTAACAATTCACTCCAAAGCGACGGAATTACTATCATCCAAAGGAAGTTGTAAATACAGACATACATAGATATGTGTAAAATGACACTGACATGAATGAATGAGTCTCGTGAATGAATCTTTCACCCGCTCTCGACTTGACCTGTTTTGAGTAATGGCGGAGGTCTCTTCCCTTGACAAGTAGGACATATATCCGTCGCTTATTTCTTTTTTTCTTGCCACCAATATCTGTTTTTACTTCTGTTTTACAGAATTGCAGTGAGCTGGCTTTCGTATTCGGTTTCAGCGTGAAGTTTGGGCCAACATGTTTGCCGCTTTTCTCCAGCCATCATCCACTTGTCGAGCTTCTGAGGCTTCGGCAACCTACAAAATCATCCTGTTTCCCTGAAGATATACGCGTCCCTTTTGATTGCAAACAGCAAATCAGTACTAAACATTAAAAGCAGAAGACGTCCCACGTCATTGTATTTAAAAAGACGTCGATACAAAGTTATTTTAGGTGGAATCCGTGCTAAACACTCTGCAAGTTCACTGAAAGTCTTCGTTTGCAATTTTTGTTTACCCTCCAACGCCTCGCTTTCATGACTAGGCCCCAGTTTTTTCCCGCGTGTCCGCCATTTGTGAATACGGTGTATAATAAAGTACTGCTCGCGAAGCTTACTAGCATTTACTGATTTTAATGGTTACATTGTTAAATCCAGAAGCCACCTAGCTACATGAAAAAAAGAGTTGTCAGTTGAGTAAGAAGCGCTCATTAATTCCATGGGGATTTTAAGTGATCTTTGTTCCGTGTTGCCTTGCTGTAGAGAGAGAGACTACATATTGCCAGTCGTCAGCTGAAGAAACGTCGAATAACAGGCAGAAATTTACCGTTTATTACCACAGGCTCTCTTAACTGATACAGGTTTGTCTGATTAGGTTATTGGTATTGCAAGTCAAGTCAGTTCTATATACGAATACTCATTAAAACAAAAAGGTTGAGATAATAATATCCATTCTTTATTTAATGGATAAAGGATGCAGTACATACAGTAATGGAAAAGGAAAAAAATAATTTACAATTCAATGTTGCTAAAAGTAAATGGAAAATGGAAATGAAAGGAAGGAAAAAGTTTTAACTACTGTGTTAACCTGTGAAATTTGGGAGACCCAAACAGTCTGTAGTACTAACCAAGACAACCGAGTAGGTGACGGCACTGTATCGTTGTAAGTACATTAATATGCGCTTTCCGCTGGAACTTTGATTCAAGCGTTTTCTTTACACAGAATTTTAAAAATTCAAATTCCTCGAGTAATCGAAATCTGTCATGGCCTGGATCAAACGAGAAGGAACAAAATAGCGGGTGGCTGTTAAGAGTTGAACCCACAGCGGTGTTCATACCTTGGATAGTCATGAACAAGATGGCCGCAGGCCCGAACTCGTTTCTTAAGTTTTGGATGCCAACAGGGCAAAAAAAAAACATTTAAAACTTACCAATATAATTTTTTGTAACTGAAAATTAGGCTATAAGTTAAGTTTTTGACGAAAAGATGAGGCTATTTTATACGACAAGGTACCCGATTCTAATATAATTAAAACTATATAGCTTGACCATGACCCCTCAAGAAAATTCAACCGAAACGCTGATCTCACGACCGGATGTGTGTATCGTTGAAACGCGGGTGGGCTAAAAATTGTGTTAAAGTCCTTACTGCCGCTTGCTTACTTTTGTAAAGTCCACGTTGAAAGAGCTGGATACGTGGATACTTAGTCGTTCCTTTTGAGCGCTTCTTTCATTTTCAGAGGCCAGACTTAATTTGCGCTTATATGCTGTCTAAGTGGATATCGAAGGGGTTACGTGGATAAATACCGTTAAAAGGATATATTCATCAAATGGACACACACACATAGTTAGTGAAAGGCAGAACCTACGTTTGGGGGTTGCTGCAAAGTCAGTGGTAGCCGGGCATTCAGTAAATTGCATTCGACCATATGGAAAACGCAACACATTCTTGGGCGTTCTGTGCTAAAAAGCAGCAACCTTTTTCTTTGTTCGCGCGCGTCGTTGGTGTACCTTTTCTGCGCCATCTTGAACTTCAAGAGATTGCGTGACGACGGCTTATCGCGTGAGAGATGATGTGATTTTTAAATAGTTCGCGTGAGCCAAAAAAATATGAACCAACGTATAAAAGGCAATTTAATAACCTACAATAATTTCTCGCTTTTCCCACATACATACTGAATTCCCCTTTGCTTAGAAAGAGTTTATCTGTTCGCGTTTAGTTAGAAATATCATCCACCACTTCACTCAGTGGTGTTTCCGTGCACATTCCATCATCAAAAGATACTTTAATTCCGAACGCACTCTGTAATCACGCAAGGATAACTACTTGTATAAGTCATGGTCTTCCCGGCTTATAGTTGTTTGCTCACGCATACAGTCACTTCCGGTTTAACACACGTGTTTGCGGCGCGCCTGGCGTCCTCATACCATACGTCTTACACGCCCTTTTTTGCTCCATCTCCTCCCCGTTGACGCCTTTTATGTAAATCGAATGGTTATCTCAACTCACATTTGGATTTTACTAAAATCCTATGAAGCAGGTCAGGCCGAAGGGACGAGGAATGTTTGGTCAAAGGTCACAGAGCAGAAATGGGCAGTGAGGGTTCTCAATTCTTTTTAAAACGCTTTTCATTTTTTACGCAGCCAAAAACTAGCAGCTTTTTCCGTACGCCACGGCCCAAAATCACATAGTTATTTTGGGGATCATTATACCTTTCTGGGAAACTGCCTACCTACCCCTCCCCTAAGCCAACATTTTCCACTAAAAGAGAAGTAAGTGTTAACGTTGGCCTAGGGGAGGGGTAGGTGGGCAGTTTAACAAGTTCCACTGTAAGTGACGGGTCAATAAAATACACTACATTTTTAGTTCACGTCTTGCCAACGTTCGCGCACATTCACTTAGTTGACTGTTTTTTTTTTCTTTTTTAATCAACCTTTGACTTATGCCCGGTCGTGTGATGTAAACATACCATCGGTACTTGATCGTTATAGGATTTTCTATAAAACACTTAACCTTCGTCAGCCTCCGGTTAAATAATGTCAAGTACTTTTCATCACATATTTGACGGTTATTGGTTATGTTTGGACCTGTCTTCATCCTGTGTGGAAATTAACTGTTTCGTTCTCAGAGGTAAAACTGCCTATCCTATTACGGGCTCGTGAGTCTCAGGCTAACACGTGAAAAAGGCAGTGTCCCGTCTGTTACACTCGTGAATTTGATTTTGTCGTCTGATATAGAAGAGATCTGGATCGACGGAATTGATAACTCATATGTTTCTGCCGCGTGAATTATTTCGTGAGTTAAGCCGTGTGCTTAATACACGTGAGTCTGCTCGTGTTTTCTACGAAACGCCAATTTTTTTACCACCTCTTCTAGCGGTATTTTGAATAAACAAAGACACAGAAAATTGGGAGATGAAATCGTTATCCTTATCGCACGGACGTGTTTTCGACCAAATCAATCACGTACTCAACACTTACATCCCGGGCAGGTTACTCAGGTGTCACTGATAAAGAGAAGGTGTGTCGCATGGCGCAAAGTGACTATTTCTGCAAAGAAACGGGCGTTTGCTGAACAGCCATGATAAGGACCATCCAAAAAAGGCTATTCAACAAGTTCAGCATCTGATACCGTTAGTATGACTCTGGCCTTACCTGACGGCGTGTATGTAATGCTGAATGTTGGTTTTTCCTTAATGCTGAATGTAGCTTTTCTCTTCGTTCATTCAAGTTTTTGCTCAGGAACAGGTAATTATATTAACAGGTTAACTCACAGAAATGAGAAAAAACTATATTTATTAACGGAGAGACTGAACTAGAAGCAGGTGGCTTATAAAGTCCATTCTACAGTTTCTAAGAGTGCTGTTAATTTGCCTTTCACAAGCCATAACTAAAACGGGTATAGACTTCGCCCGTTTTGGTCTGGAATCGGGTATGGTTTTCGAGGAAACTATGGGAGTGTATGAATATATTTATCATTTTAATTCCAAATGATGATAAGAAAGAAAGAGAAATATGCGAATTCGAAATGGATTTTAAGAAATTTTTTTGTTGGCATACCAATCTAAGAAGACTTGCCAGAAGTCGACCTCACGACTTTCTAAGCGAGGTCTAAAAACTGGGGTATGTATTTTACAGGCCAGGTCTGAAAACGGGTGTCAAAAATGACATTTTTGGTCTGAAATAGGATCAGCATTTGGAGGTCCGGGCGACACACCCCCCACCAAGAATTCCCAGGAGTACACCCCCCCCCCCCCCCCCCCCTGACGCCATCTACTTCCTGTCTATACAGCTTGCTACTACTTAAGAAGCTGTTTGGTTGAGAGTCACTTAGATGAACGGTAAAGGAATAAAAACAAGCACACAAACAAAATAAAACAAACCTCGGCCTTATACTCCTCAATGTTGTGTACACCCTTAGGCCAAAGTAGTTACAACGCTTATCAACCAAGGTAGTCCGAAAACAAAAAAACATCCAGGCCAACGTCGGAAGAATATGTTAAGAACTCATTTACCAATACCGTGTCAATATTAATAGTTACAGTAAAGCACACTATCAAATTTTCACGGAAGTATAACTATGCGGATGGATTCTATTTGGGAATTATTTTTCGCGTTACAGATGGACATTGCCTTGAGCATTTTTTGTGTAGGTTTATTCTCAGCGCACTAAAAGTAAAAACATCGGGAAAAAAACATGTCACACTCAGCACTGAATCACTATAGCGTCATTAAAAGTCACCTTGTGTGGTTGATATAGCACTGACTCACGCCGAGACCTCACTTCGACTTCGGAGACACCATTAGAAACAAGTGCTGACTTCGACCGTGGAATAAATTATTACGAATGAAATCTTCGAAAACTTAAGTTCCACAACGTAAAAGCTTCCTGGTTGAAAAGACCTTCGATGGTCGGTCGAATTTTTTAGCAGCGAACATTAATTTTCTTCATTAGAGAGGCTCTGCATTGCTCTCTTTTTATGTTATCAGCATTCATCGTCGCTTAACTAACTGTAAATGTAGAAGAAAAACCTACGTGGATTCCAACAGATGAGCAAATTACGTGCGCAGTAACAGAAAAGGAAAACTTGTACACACACGGGTGGAGATGTCAATCTGTCCTATAGTGCACACAGCTGAGACCCAGCTGGATTTACGTCAAAAAATTCGCAAGGAAGTGCCGCATACATAAACATCATCCCACTACTATTACTACGTTTTGTACACATTGTGTGGAACCTGAAAACAGTAGATTTGGATAAAGGTAAATCTTCCCTTAAAAAAAAATGCTGCATGATTTCATTTTGCATAGAACGCGCCGAACAAGCCTCGCTTAACGTCACTGGAGTCGAAAACCTGTTAACCTTTCAAGAAACCGACGAATAACAGCAGCATTTAAGGAACGTCAAGAAATTGAAACTCTTTTAAGGTTTGGGTTAAACTTTAAGAAAAAAAAAAAAGAACAATAATTTCGCATATTACATTAAGAGTATACTGTAACTGCATGGATTGTGGATTACGAGATAGCGACATTTATGTCCGTTATATGGTTCAATTTACGTATCCTTGGTGCTATTTTTCCCTTTGTTTTAAACTCATTAACATACATTAGAATAACCAAAAAAATGACATAAAAAATAAAATTTGCCGAAAGGATTAAATTGAGCCAGAGCATATACATTCAGCTCGTAAGCGTTTGCCTGACTTAAAACATCAATAAGCCTACCTGTAGAGATGCGGTTGCGCTGTGAAACCTTTGACAAAGCTGTTGACCGGGTGTTCTTTTATATTTACTCTTTTGAATCACCTTCAAGAGACTGTTACAAGTTTAAATTTCTAAAGCAAAAACGGCCAGTATGATTTTAGCTGAGACTGGCGTAACATCCACAATAAATATAAATTTTCCGGCATGTAATAATCTTTTCCGCTTCTAAGATGACGGTGAACGAGTGAAGTTTAAACTGATTTTGAAGCGATGTTGAATAAAAGTTTAAACCGGTCTGACTTTGTTTCACTAACCTTGCAGACCTTTCAGCACGTTCAACAATGACCGGGGAAGATCTGTTCAAATTCTCTCAAAATTTGATTCAACAAATGCTGGGGCAAACAAACGGACTCGGCTTTCTAAAAGGTATTTTGTTTTTGTACTTTGGTGTTAGATGGCGAGAATTAGAGGGTGGTTCTTGGCAGTGTTGATAGCACTTTTTTCAAAGGACTACGTGCATGGAGGTAAAGTATTTCTTGATTACCGGTATATACGTAGCCATTTATTAACAAATAATTGAGCCAGTGTAAAGTAGATTTTCGTTTTACTAAAAGTAACCAGCGAAGCTACCGGCACTAGGAAAAACCATTTATTTGAGCATTTTGCGGAAGGGAGTACTGCGGATAAACAAATTTAGGACAGGGTCTGTATGAGCAATCCGCAGAAAACAAAACATAATATGGTCGCCATGTTTGCAAACAAGGAGGCACTCCTAGAATAAAAACGATGCCACGTATTCTTTCAAGGGAGAACAGCTGATGAAAGCGGCGGCAAATGTCGAGTCTGTTTCTTAATTTTTTTTTTTCAAAAGAAACGGATTCTTTGTGATTCGAAATGTAAGTCCAGTTTCGCGTTAGTGTTGCTTATTTGCGTGGATATCATCTATCACTATAGCATCCAAAAACGACGCAACGATCATCTCGATCCATATTTTGCTATTATTGTCTTGATTTATTTTAAGTTCTCCTTCATTCATTATTTGATGTCCAGAATAAACAAACTCGACCACGATCACCATTACCACGTGACAATTTTATTACATCAATCCTCACGAGTAAGCAAAGATGGCGCCAACAGTGAATACGGTATATTATAGTTGAGAAGATATTTCTCCGTTTCTGGTTGGCTTGAATCGACCAGCGAATTATTTATACCCAGCTAGCGCTGAACAAATTTACTAAGATTTACGTCAAGTATCCAATGATGTTTCTAATATCCGACGATTTACGACAATGGACGAAAGAAAAAAATATTACACACTGTAGTGGACATGACCAAGATTTGCGCACACAGTCCTTAGATTGCCATCAAATTCACCTCAAAAACCAACATTTTAAAAATGACTTACCAACTTAATAGACTACAAGCTTGAATTTAGTAGCAATAACGTTCAAACAATGTCACCTATGACGCTCTGAAACTTTCTGTCAGCGGTTAAAATGTCTTCCCTGTAATTGATTCGACTTTTTTGTTCTGTTTTTATAGCTCAACTTAGGAAACTTTATGAAGTTGGTCATCGGCCAATCCACGGTTTCTTCTGCGGTGATCACACAATCGAAATATATTTAGCGGTTTGTTACGGCTATCATTATGACGAAAGCAGAACACACAGTAAGTACCTAAGAAGTGTACTCTGCCATTCTCATAAGAACAAAATTTTGGAATTCGATTTTTCACAGATCGGATGTGGAGTGAATTAATAGTTGTAAAATTTGTGAATTATTCATTAAGTTCATGACAAATCTATAGCTATTAATTGAGTTACATGAACATCTCTGTAAACGGTCTTAACACCAAATACAAATAAACTGTAACTATAACAGACCATTTCACAATTTTGCATCTTTCTAATAAGAGAGTAAGGTGACGAGAACCTAAGGGAGAAATTTTCCGGCATTCGCCAAATTTTTAAGTCAGAGGAGCTATATCAGCCTGCGTAGCAGGCACTTGGAAGTAGTGGGCGAAAGAGAGAACAGGCGCGCGCGAGGGAGACACGCGTGCTACCTCTCCCCTCGCGTGTCTGCTTCTCGCGCTTCCGTTTTTTCTTGTGCCCACTAATTCCAAGCGCCTGCTAGGCAGGCTAGAGCTATATCTTCGCTCTGGCATGCTCACGTCTCGTCATTTCAAGGCACACTTTCCCTCACATAACTGTCAATTACTCCTCCAAATTGCATTTTTTTCCAATCAGTTTTTATACTACTTAGTCGTCATAACCAAACTGATTATACATAATTTGTTCACTTGAGTTACCAACGAAAAAAATTGCATTTATGCTCGTTTATCTGCCTTTTCACAGGGTCAGTTATGGTCGATGAGAAAGAAGCCAACAATTTTCTTCATCGATTAAGGAGATCTAGCTCATCCACAAACATAGTAGAAGAATGTTGTATTGAAGGATGCCATATAGAGGAGGTCCGGGAGTATTGCTGAAGTTTAGTTAAGATTAGAGTATAAATGAACGGAATAAAAAAGAGGTAATTGGAACAAAAATACGCCAAAACAGCTAAAATTGAATTAGGATAGTGCAATATTTCAAGGCATGCTTCAGAATTACCTTTTCAAAATGAAATAGATAACTTACATTTTTGATGTTGATCAAAGAGAGGAGTCCATTTGCGATTGATGTTCTTTAGTGGGTTCTGGAAAATAGAATAGAGGGAGAGAGAGAGAAAAACAAATTCGTGGGTTTCCCACTTCAGGAACTCTAAGGAGAATGGGTACAAGCTCTGGGCGCAGTGATTTCTGGGATCGTTTGGGTGATCAAGCATTAGTTATGATTGGCCGATGTAACGCTTGTCCACCAAAACGATCCCAGAAACCTTTGCGCCCAAAACTTTTACCCATTCCCTACACAGTTTCCCGAGTGGCGGGAATTAATGGCAGTACACTTAGCTACCGTATTCTAGATCTGAGCCTACAGGCACTCCACTCGAATAACAAAAAACAAACAATCCAAATGAAACATAACCAGGTTTAATTCCATCTTGCAGGAGACAACCAACAATAATTACATAATATTTTAATATTTCTATAGCGCAAATTTACATATACATATGATCAAATGCGCTTTACAATCATAAACATTTACTAAAAATATATATATTATATATATATCCTAATAACATAGAATAAAACGTTAATCATAAAACTAGCTAATATTTTATTCTGTTTGGTGTATTTGCAACCATACTAGTCGTGTAGGTTAAAATGAAAATGCTGATCATGGGTGACGTCTTAATCACCGCAGAAAATTGTTCCTAAACCAAATTACGAAGGATTTTTGGTACTGTTCTGACTAAAAACCTCACTAATACATGTCTTTATAACCTGAGATCGAGCGTTTTTTGTTTTTTGGCTTCTTTGGCTCGAGAGGAAAAACAGATTACAGAGATAAAGGGAGAGGGCATGATCGCAGGCTAATGCCTTTACCACTAAATTAACCGCCCGTATACTTGTGTCCACGCTTTCAGGCTAAGTTAGCGTTAAGTGGATAATCAGAGCAAAGCTAGACGCTAACTACGTTTGGTTCAGGACTAAACGGCCCACTGGCGTTATTTATCATGAAGACGAAAGTGTGACCGTTTTTACAAGCATTTGAATAGGCAACCTCTCCCTCGCCCTCACTGTCTTGAAGTCTTTTAGTGTCACTTATCAGAGTAAGATTAACCAGTAATATGCACGGCGAAAGATGTCATGACGGTGAAAGCAGAGCGGAACGTCGAAGCAATTGGTTTAATCTAATATGGGAAACAATTCTGTATGTGTATAACTCTTTTTGGTACATTGCAACTTCACGAATATGACGGGATTTCTCCTTAACTAGGACACAGTCTTTAAGATTTCATCTCCTGGAGTATTCTCCTTAATTCGACAAGTAATAACGGTTAGTTGGAGTTATTTTCGCTGCCGTTGCCATAGAAAGTATTTATAGGGTATTGCTATGAACATATGGTCAAAATCATTCCAATATCAGACATATTGCTGCATATGAACCATTAACGTCTGAAGTCCCCCCACATTTGAACGCAAAAAGCCTTCTTCAATGAGCCCTTCATATAAAACCCCGCTGCGCTTACATTTGGTAATTGTCCTCAAATAAAGAATAAGAATTACTGCAAGTTTTCGCTCGCCACTTTTTTGTGAAAGTTGAGCTAGCCCTGACAACCAGACAGTGTGGTTCTTAAAGTTGTTATGTTCAGAGATATTTTCTAGTAGGTGCCAAAATCATTTGTAGATTGAAAAATTGCCTCAAAAAATTTTCTCGAATAGTCCGTTTTCGAGTTCGCTATGACCGCTGAATTAAAGAAGTGAGAACACATTTTTTACAGGCTTAGCCTCCATCTGAAATAAATATATTCACAAATTCCAACGAGAAAAAGACCTGTTTATTGCTCTGTCGATTTTATATATTCAAATTTCAAACACCTACTTGCTGGAATTTCTGAATATATTACTTTAAGTCAAGGCTAACCCTGTATGAATGTGTCGTTAATGTTTGTATTCAGTGGTAATTTTTAATTCGAAACTGGTCTATTACAAGCCCATGAAATTTTGAAACCCAAATTTCCTTCCTCCCTCCGCTCCGAATTCTTGATTTTCAACCACGTGACAAGGCGGCCATGTTGGGGGTCAATACAATACACTTTTTTCTCGAAAAATTTACATGAAAATAAGATTCAAGTTCCCAGAGGAGAGAAGTGCTTTTCTTCTTAACCACCAACATGGCCGCCGTGACGTCACGTGCAAACCAGCAATATAGGCCCTCAAAAAACGGCCTTTGAAAATTTATCCCCTAGAGCTTATTTCCGAAATTCCTTCTACGATAGACTGCAAAACAGTCCGTATTTTTGCGTCTTCAAGTACGCGCGAGCAGTCGAACAAAAGGTCGGGAACGAGGCTGAAAACAGAGAGCGGGACTGGGGACATACGCCCTACGGGCGTGTGATACTCGCGCGCTTCGCGTGCGTAAGACTCTTACGCCACACTTTACCGATTTCTTTACTGATTTTGAGAAAAAAACCGACTGTTTTGCAGTCTACTTCGACGAGGTCGCACTGGGAGAGTCCGTCGCCGATGTCCACTACAAGATATTGGCCGTTTTCACTGCAGAAAGATGCCTTTTGTGAACACTGGAAGGAATTGCAACGGGGATGAATTCCTTCAAATTTGATTCAATTCCGGCAGGAAGGAAGCCCATGTTTTCGGCTAATACTGTAAGGCATATGCGTAGATTTTAGGATTGAAAAGAGGTAAAGGTGAACAAGAACAAGGAGAAGATTGCAATTCTATAGAACAAATAAAACTGTGAAACATTAACACTGAAAAGATTGAACCCAGGAGTGATTTCATAGGTAGGTGGTATACTTTCGTCTGGGTGGGTGTAGTTCTGAATAGGACTGTTGTTGACGGTTATTGACGTTTCCGACAACTTGCGCGGTAGTCATATTCAGACTCAAAGTGAGTTGTACGTCAGTTGATGGTAATTTTCCTTTCTAAAAAAGCATTTTTTAATTTCATAATTTTTTAGCCATTAATACTGTAGTCTCAAAGTCCTGTAGAGCGCTTTTACTCTTTAATTCTTAAGTATTTTAAAGCGCTTAACTCTGGTTATTGACCTGATTGGTCAAATAAGTCGCGATTATGATGTTATTGGCCTCTGTCGTCTGACATAACGGCTTAACTGGCAAAAAAAAGTAACTTTGTGCCCCAAAAGTACGAGAATATACTGGAGGTGAATATCGGTCTGGACGAATTATCCAACAGACGAATGTTTCGTTTTGGTATAAATTTGAGAGACCAGCCTGGAAGGATTCTAGTTTCTGAGGAAGGGACTGGGTAGGATGAAAGAAAAATGGAAGCGTTCGTAGCCCTTTTAAAGAAAAGACAGAAAGAAATACAGAGACTGGGGAGTATTTCAGCGGAATAGCTTTGTTAACTAGGTGCATAATTGTATCGGCAACAATCAACTGGGGTTTTGTGTCACTAACTTCTCGGTCTTTTTTAACTTTAGAGAGAAAACAAAGGTGCCGAGACGAACAAACAAAGGATGGTGGAATAAGGGTTTAGCCAAATGGTCCACGCAAAAGATTTCTAAAGGCCGGGACTGAGGCCAAGGCCAAAATTCGTCGAAAGCATCTTTACACATTTCTCACAATTAGGCAATGAACGACTCATGTATGTGGTACAAAGATAGATTTATTAATAGCTACTGGAAATAACAGAAAACAAAAGACCAATATTCTTTTTTATTGAAAGGTACGCTGTTTAAAAGGCCTTCCGAAATAATTAAGCCAAGTAAATGTAAATGTTTATCCACACGTACTAGAGCGGGTGACAACTGGGTGAATTTCAATATAGTAATTACTCTGAACCTATCTTAACGCCCTCCGTATTCCAAAAATGGCTTACTCATAAGCCGCTATAACAAAAAAACACACTGCATATTGGTTTTGAAGCTTTCGTGCCTAATGAATCGAAGCTTGTTTGCAGTGCACGCATGTCGTAAGCTTAAGCCAACAACAAATGGCTAAACAACAGAACTTAAGTAATCCGTCGTCTGGATATGCGTTTATAATGAACGGAGAACAAAAAAAGTTACATTTCCATCGCGAGTAAAACGATCTCATTAGGTAAACTGGATTAGGTATAAAACGTTATACGCGTGTACCATTGAAAGCATATCATTTTTTTCTTGACTGTGTGAATCATACATTAAGACCCATAGAAAACAGAAAATCAATTACGTTAGAATGAAAGGGAAGGTGATGGTGGATACAGAAAATGCCTTGGTTACAAGGTCTTTAACAGCTTTTATCACACAGTTAATACGAACTAAATGATAAGGAAGTCATTTCAAAGCAGGGTCAGATCATGAGGTAAAGATAGCTTAAAGTTGATGTATACTTCCACCATATTTTACGAGTGAAATTTTAAGACTGCGTGTGATACAAAGAAATCCACACCATTAGCATACGATTAGTAATGTTTTACATTTGAATAGAACGAGTTAAAAAGGGCCAACAAAGTTTTCTTTCAAATATTTGTTATGTACAAAAGTTAAACTATTGGAATGTACAAGTCACATCCCAAATGCGATCCAAGGCACAATCTTCTCTTGGTAATCAAAAATTGAGGGCTAGGTCATTTTTCTGCCTACCCGATCATAACCTGAAGCTAAAAAAGTTCTTATTTTATTTGCTCTCTCATCAGCCCAACTTTGCAAGTTAACGCGACAGGCCGCCGCGTTTTGTTGCGTTACAATCGCTAGCACATTTTTATGGCCGAAAGAGAAAACGCTATAACTTGAATTTTCAGGCAAAATTGGATTTGCAAGTACAAAAACAAGGCTTCGTATCAATTAGCGAAGTAAGCAGTTATTTTCGTTGTTAGAAGGTGTGAATTCTGTCAAATTACTTGGTCCAGCCAATGTTGTTGACTGCATACTTTGAATTCGGCGTGAACAATTCCACTATAATTATCGGCCCCAAGAGGACAGTTAAAAGTGGGGTCAAGGTGAGCGGCAAAGAAAGGAGCGTAGTGGATAAAGTGGCCGCACTCACGTCTACCAATGTGGCCTGGGTTCGAGTTCCCGTGGTTGTGTCTGTTGTTGCTTCTCTTCTCCAAGAGAAGAAAAAAAAAACAAACAAACAAACAAACAAACAAACAAACAAAAACAAAAGAGTTTTTCTCCGGGTATGGTCTCCCTTCTAGGCAAAAACCAGCAAGTACAATCTCCAAATTTGCCGTTAAAGTGTCTCCAAGTGGTCGGAGACGCTTAGAGGGCCTCAGATTTATTTATACGTGTCACCATCTCTAAGCTTCTCTAAATAACGTATAACTTAAGTTTTCAATCCAATATGAATGATGGAGCTCATTAAAAATAAATACTCCATGACGTTAGTTTGGTATCAATAATAATAGACCCATAGCTTGGAGAGCATGAACAAAGTCCCTGGGCAAACCGCCGCCCGGCTAGCAAAAATCTGACTTGTGCGTTCATCGGTCTGGGTTGGTAAGGTGAGATCAAACATGGACCGAAGCGGCTGCATGGAGTACATGTTGACGTCCGCTGATCTCATCGCTCATGGTTCCTTTGCAATTCAGCCACTGGCTACAAGCGAGGAGATGTTGCCGCGTTTCTTTTTATTACCCCAGTGGAGCTATTTTAAAAAAGATCTCATTAAATGAGCCCACCGCGTGATTTCGTCCAACAACAATGGGACGATTACGTCCCAGGGTCCTGGAGCAGCAGCCATTTCTGTCTCGAAGGTGGCACGTGGGCCTGTCGCAGAGATACGAACTAAACGATTCTCGTACCCTTTCAGTAGCAATTCGTTGCGTAATATTCTCTGTTATGCTTTTCCCGGCTGTATATTAATGAAGACCTGTCGTACCTCTACACACTTGAAGAAGAAGAATATGAATTTCCTGCGGATGCTATAAGTTTGTAAACGAAATCTTATGCTTTCCTTTACCTGCCGTAGCCCGTTTCTTGAGATTCCCGATGAAAATCAAAAGGCCTGAAAAGCTGTAATTGTTTATATTCGAGGTTTCAATGGTTTTTACAGATATGATAAAGTAAGAAATTCACTCGTCGACCTACAACGAAGGAGAATATCTACAGCCAGCCTGTTTCAGGCATTCAGATAGCGGGAGAGTGGCGTGCTGTTTTTTCCCGCCTCACTTTTCTTTGCCCTCACTCCACTATCTGAACGCACGGAACAACGTTGGAAAAGGCTAGTCTACAAGTCGCGCGGTATTCTTTCAACTAAAGTAATTTAAATCAAATTTAAGTGGTGCTAATAAAAACCGACGAGTTTGAGCAAGAGTCTTTTTGATGCAAATGAGCAATTTTAGAGCACGTTTTCCGTAAGAGCAGGAAGTATGTGATCGCTCAATGTGTCCCTTCAGTTCGATAACGTTAGTCTAAAAAGGAGCCTTTATGAAGCACAAGTTCTACTGGATAGCAAGAGGGCTCGTTACAAAAGGGTCGGACAACCCTTCGACGTCCCTTTTCTTTCATTCATTTTTGTGGAAGAAAACTCCGCAACAGCCCCGAGGCAACAAGTTTCGTAAACAACGAAGTACTTTTTGATGCTAGCATATTCTAAAAAAAGTTCAAGTTCTCTTCCGAGATAACCTTAGCTCGATGACCTTTGTTAAAATTTTAACCAAAGATTTTAATGAAGCCTCCAGGCAAAAAAAAAGAAAACTTTCACTGAATTTATTCAATTACTATTGCATGACCAACAACAAACAACAATAGACGTAACTTTCTAAATGTGTCGCGAGCGTATACTCTCAAAAGTGACTATATAAGATATTTATTTTAGCACGTCCACCATGGTGGAAGACAACAACAGAGCGGGGCTCCACTTTAAGTTTGTCCTTACAGATAACTCACTAAGCCCAGGAGACGTTGGCCACACCACCGGGGTCTAGGTCTCCTACTCTTTCCGAACAGTGGTGTGGGTTCTCTTAAGTCCCACAAGAACCAGATAATTGAAAGTGTTGTGAGACGGGACCTACAGTTATTTCGTCCTTAGCCGAGATATGATCTAAATAACACAAATGTTCGAACAATTGGTTACTTTTTCAATACACGACTTTACAAACCAGAAAAACTCTCCCAGAATGTACAGAATCGTTAATAATTGAAAATTACAAAGGAAAGCATAATTTGAGGATGAACTTTAATAACAACTGGACACAAAAAGGAGGGTAATTCAAGTTGCAAATTTTAATTTGTGCACTTGCATTTGATGTAGACGCAAAGATAACTGTTTGACAAGTCACTACTACCGTACCGCCCCGCGGCAGTGGCATGTAGGCAAGCCTAGGCGGCGTGTCTAGCACTTATAACTTGCCCGCTTGCAAAATGAATTTAAGGCTATTTTAGTAACCCGATATTTATCATGCTCTGCGACGAGTTAATATCTCATGCCAAAGAAATACACAAGTAAAGTTTTGAATACAACTGAACTTTCAGCTGATCCAGCAAAGATTGACTTCTCCGTCACAGATGACCTTTTCCTTTCCAGTTTAGTCACGAATTTTAAGCTTTTCACTTTCTGAGCGAGTGGACAAAAACTTTTAGTTCTTCCGTTTGCAACTGACACTGTAGAAAACGATATTACTGTTGAACTTTTGAGTAAGTGTTCGGTTGAAGAAATTGCGGGATCCTGACAAGAAGACATTGAATTCCTGTTGTTTCTCCTTGAAAAAAGCCTGCAAAACGCTCAAGACCGAAGCGATGGTTAAGTTAAACATTTCTCCGTAGCACTGATTCTAAGTTTAAACTTTTCACGAAAAGAGACTACACCATATTGTTCTTGCAAACGATATAATGATAACGACAGTATAAACTGAATCATGAGTTTATCTGGAGAAGTTTCTTTGCCAGGGGATTTCAGAACTTGGGCCGTAGCAGTGACGCTAATTTCATCATATGAGGTTACGAAACTGAAACGTTTGTACAATATTACCAAATAATATGTGATACAACTAACTTTGCATACAGAGACATTCAAAGTTTGATATTAATTAGCAATTACCACTCTGGCACTTGATGATTATCTGTACTCTTATGTCAAGAACCGACAAAGCGTATGATCAGATATAAACAAGCTTTTTATCAAACCCAATATCGCTTAATGCATTGCACGCGAGACGCTTTAAAGAGTACTAGAGAAGCACTCAATTTAAGCCTTCATATGACTGTTGTATATGTTACAGGGGAAATGATTCAGGAACAGCTCCCTTGCCCTTCAATACCCAAAATACCCTGAACCCTAAACACAGAAAATAGAATCTGTTTTCGTCTTAATTATTGGGTGAATCAAGATAGCAAAACGGATGATGCTAAAGAGATACTTTTTTTGACATTAGAAGCCCCATTAATCAATTTTGACTCTCCATGATACAGATATTAAAGTGAGTCAGCTTTTAGAGGGTACAACAATTAAATCGCACACGGTTAACATTAAAATAATACTATTATTAGGTTGTATAGCAATCAGCAAAAATTGGCTCCAGTTAAATTATTTTTCATTAATTTTCTTCTTTTTTTTTTCGTCGATACGTTTTGAACTTTGAGCTCTTGCAAGAAGAACAAGGTTAAAGCGTTTTTCTCTGTGTAAATAGCAATCAATCAAACGGAAACACCGCATCCTGTTCGCCAGCAAAGAGCCATTAACTGCTGAAGGCAGAAAGGCCTGAAGTGCTTTTCAAGGGCAGTTAAAGCTGCGTGCCTTGTTGTTACGTGGAAACCCGCCACGCGAATTAACGCAATCGAGCGATCAAGCACGCGCCTCACTAAGTGTGGGGGCTTCAAGCCATTGTAACTGTGTATCCGCTGTTACGTTAAAATAATGAAGATTCTTAATATTACGAAAAAACACAAGGGAAAAATAATAAATTGTTGCCAGCTAAGTGCATCGGGATTGAAGAATTGATAGTCTAACTTAGGGGACTCTGGATAAAATCTTGCGATGTCACCACTCAAATTGACCTCGTCAACTACAAATTTACTTCTCGGCTCTTTGGTGACAAGGAAGGTTCAAGCAAGTATTAACCTTAACTCTGGATAAAAAAAAAAAACTTCATGCGATGTTAGGCTTTTTGCTAGTTCCACAACGGTAGCGTTTCCAAGAGGAACGAAAAGGTATCTACGCACAAAGAGAGGACAGGAAACTGAAAGCTCACCAATATCCGCGTCCGCAGACCACTGTGTAAATCCAAAAATATGTTAATCAGAGGTGGTGTCATTTACCGTCGACAAACTTTTAGGCACGCGCCGAGCGCGTGTGGGAAGTTTTATCAATATCAACCCTCCAAAAGAACTGTTTGCTTGTATAAAAAGAAAAAAAGAAAAGAAAAATGAAATAGCCAATCAAGGATAGTGCAATCTACACCAAAAGGCGTGAAGAAATCAAGGAAAAATGTCCTCCGAATTGGAACGAAAATTGCATTCTAAACATGCGGTGACAGTAATTAGTTTAACGCGGCACGCTTCGCTTGCCACTTTAAAGACACCTCACTACCTAATAATTGAGATAAACTAAACGATCTTATCAGCTCTGCGATCTAAATTGGCTGCTAGACAGGCGTCTTACTGGCACCTGATTTTACAACATGCACTCGCGTGCCACCATAGAAATTGGCTTGATAAGCTGTACCGTGAAGTGCGCCCTAGGAGAATTAGGAATTCTTTGTAAAGCAAATATTTGTCACTAAAATAAAGCAGTTTTGTGTCTCATTACTTTGCAGCGGAGAGCAAATGACAGTGAAGGAATGTCGTCAAATGCTTAAACTCCCTGCAAACGAGCGGTTGTTGAAAAGGAAAACGGAACAAGCACAGGAATCTTTGAAAAAATTATTTTGCACGAAGAAAAGAGAAAGACCGCACAGGAAGTAAAAGGCGGGAATGAACATCTAAAACTAAAACTGCCGGCGATTTAAAAGAACAAATAAATGCTCGCACCAGGACGGGAAAAGAAAAAAAAAGAAGGATTTGCATGGTAAACATTTATCGAGCTAACAGATTTTCTACATATATTCTTTCCTGAGCGCAAGGTTACAACCATTTTAAGAAGATAACATTTTTATTAACTAGATACCAGGCATACTTCGGCCTTCACCTTGGAGACCGTGCAACAGCGAAATGCTGTTAGCCTTAAAAATCACAAAGCAGGCATTAAAGATAAAATTGACGCAGCTCTATCTTTATTTAGCTCATTACGAATGAGGCATTCTGCACAAGAGTGCGAAATAGAGAACATTTTTTTCGATTGTTACAAGGTTCCGTGCGGTGCGTTGGACTCGCCGCCTATTAGCTGCACTGGGATTTGCAAATGTTTGCTCCGAGCTGGAATATTAGCTGCAGAGAGCTGAGAAATGAGGCACGTGGATTAAACAAAGGCCCTGCTCGCTATTGATCGGCACATAGAAACGACACCAAGAATCGCTTGTTGACTTTGTTAGAGATTTCTATGGATTTGATGACAGCACGCACCACTATTGTACTCGCCAACTAATTATAATCGAAGCCACGCGTAGGGCACGCACAAAGGATCTCAAGACAATTCCTTCCTTTCATATGAAGATTAAAGGCACAAAAACAGGCCATAGACCATTCAATGCCGTTAGTTTGCCTAACGTGTCATTGTGCTAAATGTCTTCAAAGCCCCTCCCACACACTAAGTCTGCCCAACAACCAAGCGTGAAGTCCCTAAGGAACAAAACAAACCGCTTTATAGGCTCCGCCACGCGTCTCATGTAATATAGTATTTGCACGCACTTGTGCAGCGCGGAGCGAGACGAGACGAGTCTGTGTATGATAGAGAGAGCGAGGGACTGCGGCGCGCTGTGAGCTAGTCACCACCCTGCGCAACACTCATGGAGTTTAACTTCGATCCTCAAGACACCACTTTCCCGCTCCTAAACCTCGACGATCTTGACTTGCTAGAGCTCGGCTATGACACGCCGTCGCCCTCCTCGTCTGATTGCTCGCATTTAGACTCTCCGTCCACCTCGCCTGTGAATTCCCCAACATCGTCCCTGTCACCAGCTCCTAGCAGCGAATGCAGCTCTCCCAGCTCCAGCCCTAAGGCTTCTCGACATCGTACACGCTGCCGTACACCTCAATGCCTTAAGAAAGAGCACGCTTCGATACTGAGAAGGAATGAGAGGGAGAGGAACAGAGTTAAACTGGTCAGCGATGGTTTTGCTGCCTTGCGCAAGCACATTCCAACCACACCAGCCAACAAGAAGCTGTCCAAGGTGGAAACGCTGCGAACAGCCATCGAGTACATTAAACACCTCCAGCGAGTGTTAAATGAAAGTAACAGACTTGAAAGGGAAACGCGTCTACTGCGTCAAGTAGGATGGCTTCAGGGAACTTACGACTTACAGGTAACTACAACTTTTGTGATACTTTATTTACACCTTTGAAATTTGCTAAGTTCGAAAGAATGTAAGAAGTTACGTGAAGACGAGAAAAATGAAAGGCTTGCTAACGCCGCTGGTTTTAGGAGCGCACGATCAGTGTTTTCTTGCGTTGGGGTTCATTTGCAAAATGACCACTGGCGCACACCGCAGTCTTTATCTTGGTGACAGGCCATCAAAACCTGTTAATTTGCTTCTTGAAAAAGTAATCAAATTTACACTCGTGTCTCGAACCAAGCTCAAGTTACTCCTCTAACTACGGAATCAAGCCGAATTAACTCCCAAGCTACATTCACACGCCACGCGCTTCGCTCCGGAGCTACAGAATTAAGTGGATTTCATGACCTTGTGGTAAAACGTGAACTCGAAACGATAGATACTTTGCCATTTTTATTGAAGCCAATTTCAGGCACACGTGCCCCGCTTTAAAACAAATACGACATTCAGAGCTTGATTTCTATTAGTGGGCAACTCGCGCGCTCTCATTCGGCGCGCAAGCTCCAAAATGATTACCTTTCACTTAACGCTTTATTAAAGACAAACCAAGCGGAACAGCAAATTATGAATGATAATAAAGTCGCAAATGAAGGCTTTTTGTGGCCATGGAATTGAAAATAGTACTGTGTTTTATGTTGGTGACCTGCCGCGCACACTAATTGACTACAGCTCTTTTATTGCCTTTCCTGCAGGCCCTTTCAAGAGGAAATGTGGCGACTGCTCAGCAGCTTAGCACCTATCTCATGAGTTTACCAGAGATAGCGCCCTACCCGAGCCCGGTACCTTTTGTTAACAACTCCGTGAGTTTGTCGAACATTTACGGGCACGTGAACTAATTCAGATTTACTCTGATCTAATCATAACGTTCATTACAATGGAATGAGACAGTGTAAGCTAAAGATTTTGGCATTATATACGATACCTAGTGGTTTAGTTTAGTCAAAGGTTTTTAGAATAGTTAAGACGCCAAGAAATCCAAGTCTATTTTTTTGTAAAAAAAGTATTATAAGCTTGGCTTTACATGTACATAGAATTAGCTCAATCATGTTAAGTAGGACAGCATTGTTTGTCGACAAATTGATTCTTTTCCTAAGTGAAAATAGCAAGCAGGGTTATTTGTACCCTGCCGGGTAGTTGTATTTTACCCCTCAATTGGAGGTCAATAACGTAAGCAATTTCTAGCTGTTTTAAAACAGTTCTGAATAATTTTGTAGCGGTATAAGCGTAGATTTAAACGCTTTAGAATTCGCTGTTCTCCTTTACAGCAATATTTTTTACATCCATAACGGAAAAAATTGTATATAGGATCGCTCGCTCGAGAGTGTTTTCGTTACAGTATTGATCGCATGCTCAGTTGGTTAGTTGTAAGATGGCTTTGTTTTAGTAAAGCAATAAGATTGAAAGTTTCGAATTGGAAGGAATTTTGGCTGCGCCACACAGCCACTCGAAATGTCCATCAAATGGAAAAAGTCGGGTTTCGTGATCTTAATCGTTTAGTGCGTCTTTAGATGTTAGTTAGTAGCTGAGGTGCTGTTATTGGTAGGGCCGCGTTTTTTTGATTGAGGTCATTGGCTTGAGGCCAGCTTGAAATATGCATATTCTGAATACGCAATTTACCCATGATAAACTTCAATTATGTCGGTGCACATCAAGAAAAAACTAACAATAAACCACCAGAGAGAGATTAAAGAAATGTGAGAAAGTACAGAAGAATTTGCATCTTTCAATGTTGTTTATCACAGCGAAAAAAACACCATTAATAGGCAAAGAAATAGTTAACACCAATTTTATTACCTTATACTCTTACTCGATGAAGATGAGGTTTTTTGGTTACAATAATAATAATAATAATAATAATAATAATAATAATTATAATGGGTGAGCTGCTTGCAAAGCCAAGCGTATTCATGTCATAAAAACTTCGGGTTTATGAAGCTGGAATAAGTACGGACAGAGTCTGTTGAACTTACCACAACGCAAATAAAATGGAGTTGGTAATTAAACTCGAAAATTTTGTAGCTTTAGAAACAGTTAACGGTAAAGAGCAAGCGCACACGAGGTAGACAAGATATAAATTAGCTTCAAACGCAATAGATTGAATCTACGAGTGTTCAAATATTTCCTCAATTCCTAAATAACACGAGAATTACACCAGCTCTGCATTGTTTTATGACGAGATGATTTTGCCTGTTTGATTGGGTTTAATTAAAATAATTTGTTTAAACTTTTAAAACTTGTCCATGCGACAAGCCAACCTCGTGTTTAAAAGTTTTGGACACCCGTGTTTCAACCAAAGCGGAATTAATGACCACTTTGGTCAACATTTAATCTTTAATGTCTGAGGACAGACTAAATTGTACTTGTGCTGTGCACTGTATTAACAATGAATAGACTTTCCCTTGAATTACTTGTACCAAGTGGTGAAATATATAGGAGCTCGGTATATATTCATAAATATCTCTTAATTATAGTTGGATTATAGTGGAATTTGTAAAAGAGAAATTAAAGTTGCACAAGTTATTTTTCTAAATCATAGTTGTATTTCTTTGTGACATTTCTTTGCCTGAGCCATTTGTGTTTGGCCGTCAGCCCTTTTCTCACGGTCAGGTTTATAACATAATCTGCTGACGTCGATTTAAGTTTATTACTTGCCGTGAACAAAGCACAGATGCTGCTGGTTCCTCAGTAGCAAGGAAAATGAAAACCTCAGAGTCTTTTTAAAATACAAGAATAAAACTTTTCTTGTAAATACTTGGCACAGCAGCTGCACTTATGGACACCACGAAATTAACCTGAACTACCTCATGGATTTGAAATGCCTCATGCATGAACTGCCACTAGGAATAAAAAGTTGAATGACTCGTTTTAAATAGGGACATTTAGCTTTTTTCATACCAGAAGGATGCCAAAAAAGAAAGAAGAATACAAAGCAGGAAAACAGTTGGTTACTGGTTTCAGCGAAGGAAATACGCGAGAAATCAGAGGTAGTTTGCCCCACCCTACACACTCCCACGAAAAGGAAATTACACGCCGTTAATTATATTCGCTGTGTAGAAATAAAACCCTGCTATGAATAAATATATCAGCACAAGGCCATCGGAATAACTATAAGTTGGAATAGTAGTCACTCGATTCATCGAGGCAACGACGAAAATACTTGGCGACACGCTGTGTAGAGTAATACGCTTCGTTATGCTAGCTCATGGATTATAAAGAGCGCAACTAGTAATTATAAAGGGCAAAGATTATTAACTTTGATAATATTCTCAGCAAGAGGTTTTTCTATCAAAACATAGCCAAAACATTTTTTTTTATTTTCGTTGTTAATAACCTTTTTTTCCCAGGGTGAAAAGTTCAAATCCAGAGACATCGTTAGAATGGTGTCCGGGGGGTACTCCTGGGAATTCATGGTAGGGGTGCAAAAACCATACTCCAATAATACGGACACTGAGGGGACCATAGAAAGTGTACGTATATAGAGAAAAGGTAAGGGTTTTCTTTCCCCAAGGACAAAGCCAACTGTCCGTGCTAATGAGATATCCATATTAAAGAGGGGTTTCCCTGTACCTATGTGACTTATATAAGGAAGTACCCCACGGAGAATGGTGCGATTGAGCGTGAGGAGCACTCAAGCATAAGCGGTCTCATTCCACATTAGTTGGGCCATGAGCATAGTCAGCTGGTTTGCAAATGATACGCTGATCGCTACGATCTTTGAAGAGCCTGTTGCTGCGATCGCCCAACCTCTTATTTTCCTCTTTTACGTGACTGATAAGAAAACCAGCCCTGTTTACTACACAGTCACATTGCAACCTTAGTGAAAGAAAGCACCGCTTTGTAAAACACCAGAACAGAACCACGGAAGCTCAATATATTGGAAAAAATAGTGTCGGACAAAATAGTGTTCAAGAATAAAACTATCCGCGCAGAAGTTACTATAATGCAATATAAAACTCTATAAGTACTTTCTTGGGCGATGCCATCACATATTTAATGCCAATATACATGATTTATGGCTGGAATTACAAAGTATTCGGCTTTGCTAAGACGTCGTTCTTTTCGTCAACTGGATGGGACCTGTTTTTTTTTTCACTCTTCATGAAAGACAAAAACAGACATAGCCTTTTTTGCAGGAGTTATTTTTGCGATCAAAGCCCACAAAGTTTAAATATATAAAAAAAAGTTTATTCCACTCTTTGCAGCAAAATGCAACTTAATTGTCAGGTGGTAAAATTTACGATATTATAATATAAGAAAAATATTATGAAACTAGTCTAAAAATTTAAAGATAGAATCATTCGCTCTGTTGGTTCTTGTGTAAGGGCCGAAAGACTTTTCATGCATGGCCAGATCTAAGATCATATGGTACACTAATAACGTCATGACAAGTGTGTAACCTCCACGCAGAGATGAACTTGAGAGTTATAGCAAGTCGTCTTTTCTCAACACTCTCAAGGCAGGAGAAGGACAAAGCTTCATGATTACTATAGTCTGGGAAAACAATCTTAAGGGCTCGTTTTTGTATAGATTCTATAACGTACTCTGGAATATCTTGCCATGCAGGGACAGTATGTTCAAGTATAGATCTGACGGAGCACTTACAAATATTGATAATATTGCTGCCAGCTACACCAGCTCTTTTTTGCACCCTTAAGGTATACAATCGTTTGGCGGCTTTACTATAAATATAATCAATGTGGTCGCTCCAGTTAAGTTCGTGCCTAATTTTTACAGCAAGTAATTTAAAGGTCGAAACATGCTCCAACTGGTGGTTTCCACATGATGCAAATAGGCTGTATGATATTATTAGGATATTTCATGAAATTTACAAGCATTTCTTTACACTTCAGGGGATTTAACTTCATCTTATGACCAATACAAAAATTGTGTCTCTAACAGCCAAATTCCAAATGCTAAAGGAGTTATGTAGTAGGACTTCTAAAACAGTAGTATCATCTACGTATTTAGCTCTTACATTCCAGTCCCTTAAGAGTCTATTTATCATAATTGAGAACAGGGTCACGTCCATCTTAGTCCCTTGGGGTATGCCACCATGGGTGTGTTTCCACTAAGACCCTGTTTACATGAAGTGGGGGACCCCGGTCTAGTGGGGTAGGTTTCTTTTGTTTTGTGTTCCCTAGAGCGTGAAAACAAAAGAAACCAACCCCACTAGACCGGGGTCCCCCACTCCATGTAAACAGGCCCTAAGACAAGGTATTACCTATACACACAGTTTGGGTTCTATTGGTCAGAAAAGACTTTATCCAATCAGATAGAGTGATTTCACTTGACTCGTGAAAACGTTTAGAAAAGTGGGGAAATCAGAGTAAGAGACAGTTGGGCAAGGAAAAGAGTTGAATACAGGGTTTAGCACCGAAGTACAGTGATTACGGTTAAGCACTATTTTAAAAACGGTTAGCTTTCAATAGTGTAATGATCAACGCCATGGAAAGTACGTTAAATTTAACCGGTGTCGGTAGTTAGCCTTTGATGGTTTAGAGGATACGGATGTGGATTACACCTCAGATGACGCGGGTTCAAGTCCTACATACTACCTACTGTTTTCTTCTGTTTTCTTTCTCCTCTTATTTACTACTTTAAGTTATAAGACTCCTATCACGTATTTTGAGTGAAGATGACAATCTGACTTTGGGGTATCCATTCTAGTCACAACCCGTGTAGAAAAGCGTTAATTACAGTACAACTGGAAACTGTTAACTCACAGACCTGGCTGAACGTAACAGCATAGGCGATAGAAATGCTTATTCTAAATGCTATAACTCTTTAGGATATTGGACATTTCAATGATAAGTGAGAAGGATGTCATAAGTTTTAAGACGGTTCCTTTTCTAGTCATGATAACGAAAAGTGCAACTTAAAGATGGACAGTAGCAAAGAAGCTATTTAATAAAATAGCGCAATACCAGTTTGATTGTAACCGGCGTTATCGTTCACATTGAGTGCCACATTCTGTTAACATGAGAGTTTTTCTATTTCTTTCTTTTTTTTTTTTCTCAATGAGCGTTGAAAAAACTGTGAATTTTCTCCTTGGCCATGAATTTGTCGAGGAAATTCAAAATTACATTTTAATTTTGTACTTCCACATCCAAGATCGTCTTAAAGTGAGACGCCAAAGTGAGAGGCACGCACTACATAAGACAAAATTTTTTTCAAGACACCCCTCCATTTAGAATTAAACGCATGGAGAAGAAATAAACGAATAGAAAGTATGGCCTGAGGATCCGAACGATCCAGTTGTTCATCCCACCTGCCCATATGGTCTCGTATCTCTCAGTCAATGACCGCGAGAAAACCAATATTGCTTTCAAGAAACTGCTTGTGAAGCTTAAAAAGTAATTTCCACCACCTTGAACCGGAATCCATGTGGAATATTAGAAAACTCACTCAAACTGTAACTAGTGTTCAACAGTTCACCTAATGATACAAGGCCAAGGCCATTCGACAAAGTAACCTAAAGCAAACTGCAAAAGGTTTTTGAGAATTCTTAAGTGTTAAAAGATGCTGGCTTTTAAGAGTCTCAAAGGTTATCTTGACGAGACTACATCTATTAATATTGCCGTAAACAGTTCCACTCAAACGGAAGCTAAGTGGAGAGACACAATCACCTCCTCATTGTAAATTATCATTGTGCCATTTCTCGCGCTCCTTCCTTAATTAGGACAACTGACCAAACATTCTTAATTTGTTCCATTACCCTTGAAAAGATCTAAAATGGATTTCAAGTAATCTGATGACA
This sequence comes from Porites cylindrica, assembly GCA_964035525.1. Lineage (NCBI taxonomy): Eukaryota > Metazoa > Cnidaria > Anthozoa > Scleractinia > Poritidae > Porites > Porites cylindrica. Next base: position 39,486,632 of record OZ037778.1, read on the forward strand.
TGCGAGCTCTTTTGCGGAATAAAAACAAAGACGCGGACCGTCTTTACGACGGGTTACGCCGATGCATTTAACCGCTACCTCTCAATCATTTTCATTCTATAACTGACCCTAAAATCACTGACACCTAGGCAAAAGTCACGAGTAGCTGCACACCTTCGGAGCCAGCTTTTGCCGAAGGATTTCTAGCATTCCCCGCTTACTTAAAAGACGTTTAGTAGGAGAAAGTGTATGAAATACAGGTGTTACTCAAATTTAAGCCTTATAAACCAATGGGTCCGCATCGAGAAATTCAGCTGTGTACCATTAATCGGCTTTTGATTTGATGAATCTGAGATGTGATATAAATGTAATCTGCTATCGACAGGTCCTTTTCCGCAGTCATTTGTAAACAACGTGGTTCTCTTTTACGTCACAACTTACACTAAATCCTGTCTCGATGGGACAAACGTTGTCAAAGGAACTCGTTACCTGCATTGGCATCCAGTAGCTATTACTCCAGTCATGGTTCACTTAACGCAATACGTCTGCCGGGTTAAAAGTCTTAAAACCCTTTGTAAACTAATCAAAAAGTTATTACAGAAGTAATAATCCACGCTAGTTCACTTAGTTCCATTTTGTTTTGATGTACAAGAAAGTTGCAGCTTCTTTAATAACAGCTTTTCAGTTAGTTTTGAAAAAAATTAATGGATATGTTAATTCTGTCCTTGGCATTGTAACGCAGCTCAAGTACCTTTTTAACAAACCCGATAAACTTGTCCGGGCACGTAAAACGATTTTCTGTCTTTTTTGAAATACTTTTAAAAAAATGAAAATAGCAAGGACGAATTGTATGAGATTGCTGCAGAACCTAAGTACCTTAATAAGAGCAGTAACTTATGAAAGATTACAGATATTCGACCAGCACGTGAGGATATACAACATCCACGTACTTCAAGGTGAGAAAGAAAACATAACTTCGAGAAGCGAAGTCACCAGGGAATGATCTCGTCTTCTGTCACTCTAGATTCAAACCTGCCGTCAAAAATGTTTGCAAGGATCGTTGTAATTTTTATACAGGAAAGGGAAATATCGCACGTATTGTTTCAAACTACACTGACAATCACACGAGTTTACGAGTTGCCTTCAGTAATAAATTCCAAGTTCTCCACAAGGTGAACAGGGCGTTTGTAAAAATAAAATCCAAGCTAGCACAAACTGTACATAGGCCAGATCGCACTAATTTTCATTTTTAACAATCTTATTTTAAAGTAACTTAAGTAACTTGTTCGAACCAAGTGAGACCATTAGATGAAGCCGCAGTCTTTTATCACAACCAAGATTTAATCATTTCTTATCAAGCTTCTTGAATCTTTACCGCGATTGAACTTATCTGGGTTGTATGTCTCTTATTAACCGCATACTGTCGGTAATTTTTAGCACAATGTAGTTATTATTCATCAGACTTTATACTCGAAAGACTCGAATCACCATCACGACTATAGCCTCCCACGCAAGCGTTTTTAGGGGAGCCGTATTTCAACCCTCCAATACGACCCCGCTAAAAACCTCTGCGTGGGAGGCTATCGCGAACACGCAATCCTTGCACGTTTGTGGTGCGGATTCTCATCGCCGATTCCGGACTTTCGAACTGAACCGAATCAATAGTGGTCACGGACAAGTGCCTCTCGCCTCCTCATTTCCTCAGTTGCTATAGAAATTGCCCCCACTCAGTTAACTATTCACAACGAACAATTAAGCCACGTGGAGTTAAGACTGAAACGTGTTGGCGGCAGTATTGACCAAGAGCAACGATTGGTTAAGGGACTTCCAAGATATTATCGTTTGCCAGAGGTAAATGAAGTAAATTAAAAAGATGAACGAGCGTTCAAGCATGTTGACCTTCGCTGTTGACTTATTGCGCAAAAAAGGGCAACAATTAGGTAAAGAAAGTTTTAGATTAACTTGATCTTTTGTACTGAATAAATCATTGAGTAAACGTGCTAACGTCCTTGAAATCATACGCGTGCTTAGGGCATATCATGGTATGTTAAAACCGTTTTGGAATCGCATAGGCCAACGTAAAGTGAGTTCATTAGAGTTGAAATTCTTTAAAGGGTACTCATGAGCCACGGAGAGCTGAGGATTTGAAACCAAACGATTTAGCGAGAGCCTATAATTCCCACAGTCTCCAGCAAGCATTCAAACTGCACTGATCGAAATTCAAACTCTTCAGTATAACAACAAGGCTTTAGAGAGTTCCGGACCAAACGAGACGCTGCAAGAGTGACCATAGTTTGAGCTCATATCTGACCCCTATTTTCGTTTGGTCCATTAACAACACCAAAACAACTCCAATGCCCGACTGCAACAGTTGGATGTAACTAAACTTGAAATGACACCAGTTCTAGAGACTTAAATGAAATCGTCATTCAGACTCAGTTACTTAAGTACAAAATCACCACTGAGTCATTACGTGTCCTGTATATTTCCCAATCTAGTATCTTGGCAACACTTAGATTAACTAAAGATTGAAAGGAGCTATGTCACAGTAACTGCTATCTTTTTAAAACGCAAAAACGTTTTTCGCATCAATTGAATAAAAAATAATGGTCTAGTTTTGTTAATATTAAGTTAAGACTATATTTAGCCATTGATAGAAACTTTTTCATGTTGCCTATGTACGGCAAGAATGGACAGGGATTGAAACTTGAAAACATTGGGGCAGCTTGTTTAAGTTTTAATGCCATGCCTGCAAAAATCACCAAAAAATATTATGGTCAAAGCTCCCTAACGAAACGTGTTCGAACTGTTCTTCATAACAGTACAGGAGGATTTGTGTATCGGTAACATTTATAACATCTATAATAATGGCACATAAAGGTTGTCTTAATTAGTTTTGCGAAGGAAAAAAAAAACAAGTCTATCCTTTACAGAGTGTGCTCCATGTTATACGGTCGGCTATTTCCCGGCTAACAGAGTTTCTTGAGTCGTGTTCCCCCGATATGCAAGCGAGTTTTAGACTTTTCGTTGAAATTGTTTATAAATTTTAGGGAGAAGGCAGTCGCCAAGAAGGAAAGATAACTTTACAGAGGTCTTATGCCTTTCCCCGATTGATTTCTCAACCAGCCTTTCAATCTTAGACCTAGATCACATGGAAGCTTAGAATGTGGTTCTAACTTAATGTGCAGACTCACTGAGTCACATCTATTGTGACTGACCATTTAATGAAACCTCCACAGCGGCACGCTACGTGCGTTTGTTCCTGACAACTTTTCATTTCAAATTTTTCGTAATGACTCTGGTAACGTGGGCAAGAGAAAGTGCTTATCAGATTATACCCATGCTAGACTTCACGCTTGGACCCGATGCTTCTTTTAAAGGAAGGACACGACGCCAAGTCTAAGGCGTTCGCGCATCTGCGCCCGGACAAGCTCACAGGTTTAACGTGCCATTAGTTGAATTTGTTTATATGGAGTGGGGAGGGGTTCCTATAACCAAATATAGAAATAACTTGACCTGCACGCCCAAAATGCTAGCTTTAAATAGTTAAGGCATGAACCGACCGGGCTGATTGTTAATATACTGTTCTAAAGCATGAAGACGGTACCCTAACGGACGTCCTATGTTTCCAGGTATGTAAGTAACCCTTCCGATAACGCGAATAAAATATGTCTAGAAATCTAGCTTGACCACGAGGAAGAAAGCGGCTAGGACAGCCGTGTTTAGTTTACACAGAAACTTGACAAAAGTAAAGCTAAAGCCAACCGATATTTATCTTTACCCTATCTCAGTTTTCTAAACTGATTTTTCCCCAATTTGGCCTGTCTCTTGGCTTTTCAGACACTCTCTCCCTACTGTTCATCTCGTTGAGCGGTTATTATTTCTCTCGAAAGCTTGCGAAAATAGCCTAACTTGAAAGATCAGTAGGTAGCTACTAAATGTTTGCAATCGTAACGTTGCTCTGCACTTGTTGCTTGCTGAATTCAGATTCTCTGTTACCACACTTGGCATGCAGAGATTATACAAATGCTGATAAATATTAAGCTGATTATTACTTATTCCGTTTCAGTCTTTCAGACAAAAGTCAAACCAAAACCTTCGATTTTCGATTTCATCAACACAGCAAATTCCTCAGCAATACCAGACTAAGTGTATTGAGTTTTCTTAAAAACATAGTGGTTGTAGATTTACCACGGAAAGTTAGCACACTATTGCTAAAGCCACAAAAGTAGTTACTCTAAATCAAGGAATCACAAACGAAAATTCAAGATGTTCGAAAGTCTTCCTGTTTTTCTTTATTTCCTCTTGGAACAATCTTGTTTACATCGTAGTTTCTTTTCAGTAAAAAATAAAGCTAATGAAGAGACAAAAAGCTATGTTTCATATTGTTTCATATCCAAAATGAAAAACCAATATATTTGCACTTTTGATACTTTTACGTAATTTAAGGAAGTCTTAAAAGACTCTTCCGGTCCAATATCGCTAAGCGAACTTGTTGCTTGGAGAATTCATCTAACGTTTAACGCTTCACATAGAACCAAAACAAGTAAACAGAAAGGCAATAAGACAAATGACAACGTTTGAAAATAACTTCCACGTCAAGTTCAACTAATCACCGTTAATTCAACCCGTACAGAAACAAAGCACAAATCAAAGATACTTTAACCGTGGCAGCTGATTCACTGTCAAACTGCACTACAATAACTACTTGACTAGGTGAGAGGGCCCATCGAAGACTCTTTACTTTAAGCCAATTGTTCTCGTTATAATTTAATACAGTTAATAGGGTTGCGCCTTGTTTGACCTGATAGCTTGTCATGAAATAACCAAGCCGGCAGGCAAGGCTATTAAGTTTAATCATGGCACAGGAAGAGACACATGCGCTCCAGCCGAAAGACTTAAATCTTGCTAAACTGAAGCCACTCACTTGCGTTTGACAGACTACCTATCACGACAATAAATAAAAGCTATGACACCAAAAAGACAGAAAATAGAGGAAAGCATTGAGCATGTTTCGCTACCAGTCCAACGTCATTGTTAATATTTTAAAAGTACTTTAGCTTTGTATTTGTGGGTTACGTTGAGACAAAGTCTCAGACAAAGTCTAACAACTTGCGATGATAAATGAAATCACGACACCGAGACGAGAAAAACAAGGATGGGCTTCGAATGTTCAAGTAAATATTTGTCGGTTAGAGTTAATTCTGATAACTAAAAATATTCTCAACTTGAAGCTTACCCACGCATGTTTTAATTCGACAACTTTAAGGTGCCCTTGTACGTCCATTGATACTTGAGGGAAGTTATTACAGCAGCAATTGACACAAATGTCGGAGTAGAAAATCAAAACAATCCATTGTGTCCAAACAAACAGGAAGACATTCATAACATGTTCCTCTTTGTTCTAATTACTATGGCTGGCACCAAACGCTGGTCCAATAAAATGAAAAGAACTTGCTGATGCAATACATCGAAAAGAAACACTTGGTGATGCATCCTAATTCAAATTTGTCATCAGTAATCCATTTTTTTTTTTTTCATCCTAAACAATCTTTTGTCCTTTTCGCCCCATGTAAGGTGATGCGGATTCCTGAATCCGGGAAATTTTTCCTTGTGAAATCTAGAATCCTGGGTTTTGGAATCTGGAATACAGCTCAAGGAATCCGGAATCCTACTAAAGATTGGAATCCAGAAGCCAAGTTCCACTGACAAAGACTGTAATCCAGTACCTGGAATCCGGAATTCACGGGGTGGAATCCAGAATCCGAGACCGTCTTGGATCCCCTTACATGGGGCGATCCTTTACTTTGTAGATTTATACCATCGCTTACTTGGTGTTTTTCATTTCATAAACTGTCAGTGATATTTAGAGATTTCGTTCAATTTTAAGCTAGCTCTGTTCGCTGCAAAGTAATTATACACTCAAACTATCGCCAAAAAGCACCCTTCAAAAACGGCTGTTGTAATGATTATGCTGTTGTGGACTGAGAAACTAGGATGCATCACAAAATACTAGGATGTGAATTCAAACGTATTCTTAATAGCAGTTATTCAAGTATAAGTATGCCTGTGACCTACAGAGGCAAATTCGTGAAAGTAAACCTTGTAGAACGGCGTTTCAAGGTGAACGCTAAGTGAATTTCGTTAACGATTTTTTTTCACTGTCCAAGGCTTCAAATGATAATTTAAACGCTCTGTGATGAGGGAGAGCTCCACTTTAGAGAGGAAGTGGTCCCAGATGATAGCCTCCTTTGATGCTAATTAGAATCTATCATCTATCTTGTACCGAGAAATGAACAGCGAAATTGAAAGGTAATGCTCATTCGTTTTCAGGTACAATTGGTCACTCTTAGGGCTTTCTTCCCGACTAAAATGCAATAAACAGAACCTCTTATCACAGCATAATAAACAGCGCCACTGCACTGGACAGTACTGCACAGTAGGTTTCGAGTCAATCCGCCTTATTTCAGGATTTCAACTAAACGGTGATTCGAAGCCACGTTTTTCTCTGTCACAAAGAGAGGCACGGAAAGGTCAACTCACTGATCAACTGATCAACTCACATCGACTCTTAGTAGCTTTCGACCAATAAAACTACAACTTAATGACTGAACATTCCGATTCTCACTTCCAGTAAATATAATATTTGACGGTTGTCGCATGAAATCGATAAACTGACGTATGTACTCTGCGTCTACGAATAATATCTTAAAATGGTACTAAAAGTACATTTTATCAAAATAGACCTGTTGGAGAGTTCAATCATTCACTGGACCATAGAGGGACATGAAAACATTGCGCAATATCTAAATAATATGCATTAAAACGAGAATGGGTGACACCTCAACGCTGACGAGCCCGAAATTACAATACGAAGGACTACGTTGAAAAGAATGCTAGAGAATGTTGGAGAACTATCACACAACACTTATAAAAATAAAGTAAAATTAAGAATCTTTCCGTCGAACACAATTCTCGTTTGTAGAAGGTTTGTGTAGTTCCAATTCAAGTTAAGATAAAGTTGTCTGTCAGGAGAGTCGGTTGGAAATGCGCGGGCTGTCTGATGGCAAGTCGTACACAGCCGAAAGGAACTAATACTCGGTTCAAGTAGACTTCCACGAATAAAATAAGTGACTGCAATGCTAAAGGTCCAAACAAATTTCATCTTTGAACTAGCCGCAGTGAGATGATCCGAGGAAGTGATGCTTGTTATATTTAAGTTTGCACAGGTGTGTGCACTCAAGTTCGTTCAGAGATCAAATTGAGCCACTCGTGTTTTCTCAACCGTTAAGACCTGTCCGCCAGTTACGACTTCCTCTCAAAACAACACTGGTCAAAGCGTTAATTGCGACCGGCTATTAGGGAGCTCAAGCAACAACGACGGGGAGGAGAACGTCAAAAAAAGCAAATAGGTTTAGGTTAGAGAAAACAACAGTTCGCTTTTTTGTACATTTCTTTGCCGTCAGTGTACGACTGCGAGGCAAAAGTGCCTAGTTTCACATTTTGGGGAGGACGTGAACATTTCTTTAACCTTTCCTTAATTTCTGCACAGTCTATTAGAGTTTAATTCCAGAAAAATTTGCTAACAACGAATTGAACAAGATGGAATAAGCGCGATAAAGTTTGAAGCGGCGCGAATTCACTTTTTAAGTGACTTGGCTAATGACTGTATGCAACATGAAGTCAAGAGTGACGCGATTTTGTTTCCAAGCAACAAGAATGACGTGAAAATCCGAACAAAACCAATGTTCTGCTGGGTGACACAAACTTCATCATCGCCTTCCTTTGGAAAAAAATATAAGTGCAAAACAACAGACTCTGGCAATTGCTCTGCTCGCTCGCCTAGGTGGCTTCTCTTAGAGGTAGTTTTTTTACCAAAAAAATAGATTTGTGCAACAGCGTCTTGTTTTAGGTTTTGAATAGTCCCTGCCACAACAAGACTCAGTTAAACATCTAAACAAAACTGAACAAGCCACTCTATCAAATTTGTTTTGTTTCGTTCGACGGGGCAGCTGAAACTATATGCATCAATAAATTATCCAATTTGCACAGAGCTCCTCCCTTCTATATACTTTTCTATCCGATCTATCCGAGTTTTTTTTTCCATACATTTCCGTCTGTAACGATACTATACCAGTCAGAAAAAAAAACCAGGTGCCAAAAGTACTGAGATAAGTCTGTTTTTTAGAGCATACCCAGTGTTTAAATTCTTGTATAAAGCGTTCTCTGGGTAAAGCAAAGACCGCAGAGTGGGAAACCACAACAGAAACATTGAAAGAACTTTTAAAACATAAACAACTCTTCAGGGGGCATAACTTCGCATGTATTTTCTCTAAACTCCCACGACCTTAAACCTAAACCTAAAAATAAGCGTATGCCAGTACAAAACGTACAATACTGGTAAGAACGTTAACTCAAATATAGTATATTAACTTTTATGACTTTTTAGTACAACTTTGAAATATCAACTTATGAGTGAAGAACTCTATTTTTCTTGCTTCTACTCAAAAAAAATTTTTTCACAACCAGCGTTCACTTCACGGCAATATTCCCACGTTTTGTGTCTTACAATGACAAATTATGGTTTGACTTTTTGATTGAACGCTCTTTAATTGTGGTTATCGTATGCCGATTTTTCCCGTAGGAAAAATGTAGAAAATTTGTACCTTGGCCCCAATAAAGGGCATCGTTATTTCTTGCTTTTCCCGCCAAAAACTACTGTTTATTTTGTTTGCGCATGCTTTATCTCAGTCAGTTGTGATCATCATCTTCTTATTTTTCAAGAGTACCTTGCAATTTTAACTACAAGTACTGACATTTCATCAAATACAGTCTAAGTAAGTGGTTTTCTTGGCTTTACCTGGCATTGTCTGTGTCTAAAGACGAGTAAGATTTAGGTCTTTATACTAGTCAACATGAAGCAAATGCTCCATGCAGCGTTCTTTTGTACTTTTGTGATTATCCTAAGGAGTTCATAGAAATAGAACAATGACGGCAAACTTTTTTTCTTCGTGGTATATCGGTAAAGAGTTCCAAAAGGAAAGCAGTGAATATTAATGGACAAAAAAGATAAAGTGTAAGAAAAGCTGAATATGAAATTGCTAAGTGAGTAGGAAAACTGAAAGTAGTTTATTTGGGGGTGCTGCTTGCGAAAACATCTTTTAACAAGATGATTGTACCTATTATCAGAAGGTAAAAAGAAGATATGAACAATCACTGAATTTTGGAAAAACTGTATCTAGGCATTGAAGCTCACAAATGTCACGTAAATTTTGAAGTTACAAATAAAGCTCACCCGCTGAAGATGGATTACTACTCGCCTACGGGCGGCGGATGTAAAGCACGAGGAAAGAACAAACGTCCCACCGCGTGCAGGAATAGGAAAGAACCTCCAACCGCGCGCGTCTTACGCTACACGCTCCATACGCGCGTTAGCTCTAAATTAACCGCGCAACGCCACGCGCGTATTTACAAGAACGAGGGGTACCAAAGGTTAACACAACGACAAATTTCCTCAATAAATCAACTCAAACACTTTAACTGTCTGCATGCTGCTTTGCCTAAAGTGATGGGTCATTCGAACGGCTAACGTTAAAAGAGATAATTGCAATTTAGTGGAAACATATGTCGTCCAAGCGGGAGGGTAGCATCAAGTCCCTGGGGCGAAAGATTAAACAAAGAAGTCAACGAGACAGCAAACAGGCGTTCAGACAAGGTTCATGAGCAAGTTATTAGATGGGCATCCAAAGTCTAAACAATTCTGTTTCCTATTCTTAAATGTCATCGAACTAGAACAAAGTTGCAGCCATTTTAACTCCCGCTGGTGTGAATTGCACCACGTTCTATCAGAAAGGGATCGTAAACGAAGAATCATAAATACATGTTTTGATAAAATGTCCAACAAAAATAATCACTGAGGAAATTGGCCCAAAGCAACAGCTTCATGCTTGATGAGATGGATCTTTTTGTCGACAGGGCAACTCTATACAATGCACCATAGGCACCACTGTTTAATACTTAAGCCCACGTGTAGAATGGTTCATCAATAACGGCTTTACTTAAAAAGACAATCACTTGAATAAACAGATCAAGACTAGCATCCTTTGTTCTTTTTGCAAAATTTTAATTTTTTTCAACTAGTGTCTTTAATACAGAACGCATACTGAGTTAATACGTCGAATTATTCTAGTCGATATACCAACCAAGCCAATTCAATAATGCCACACCCAATTGCTTAAAGTTATCTCACCGGCTAATAATTGCTAACAGTATTTCTTGGGACTAAAATGCACGCCCTGGCAGCAAAGTCACATTTACCTATGCTGTACTTTGCCCATAGTTGTTAATTAAGTTACCAAACTCTAGATTAAACTGGTTATAAATCTTTTGTTATGTATCACTCAAACGCCGTTTGCAAAAAGGAGAATTAATTGTCCTAAAGCCCCAACGCCAAGGTATTCACATGTACATTTCCTTACACAATTAGTTGAGAGAATTTCATAAAGAGGCATTTTCTCTTAGGTGATTATTTCATTAATTCTCATAACTTTTCCTCTTGATTATGTATTTATACTGTTTGGAGAAAATTTATGTTGATCACTTTTGGGACTTAACTGATAGCAATATTCCTGAAGACTGATATTTGTACAAGGTGAAATATTTATGGATGTTTACTTCAGGCGAGCAAATTTCATCACTAGGCCTCGACTGTGAACAAAATTCTTCGCATTTGCACTCTTTGTGTATGGGTATTTTTTAACTCTAAATTACACTGGGAATTAATTTCTGCAAAACTTTATAATTTCAACACGAGGCTTGGTGGCGAATTTGCTAGTTTAACGTCAACATGCATAAGGGCAATTCAAAACTGACCACTCGCTGTAGTCCCAGCCTTGTATTTTAAGAGACGACTGATTATCTCAGTTGGTTGGGTACCAAACTTAGGAGCGATAGAATCCAGGCCAGTCCAACACTTACGGTTTAATAATAGCAATAAAGAATCACGTGTCTTTGGGTCGTCTTTGCCCTAGCCTCCGACGCAGAGGTTCTTAGGGAACGCGTGACAAGGCCATAAGAACGTCTGCTTCGGAGGCTGCCTTTGCCCTGACAGACCTTCTAGTCTTCTGGTATAAGGACGAAAAACCGTCATCTCACTCTTGTGGGGTGTAAGCGAACCACTAGGAACGTAATAACATTTGGAATTGACCCCATCCCCCCACCACTCCCATCCCCACCCTCTGGTGTCTTCAGATCTGTCAAGGGTTGTGGCAATGGCCAGGGAGGGTACCACCTATGCTCTCGTTCGTGTCCATTTTCATTGGGCAGTCGTGTGCCCTATATTGCTGAAAACCCAAACCAAGTTGTTTTATTTACACGTTACGTGTCGTATGGCATCGTCGTCTGTATATCCGTACGAAGAGTACCTGCTACCGTTTCATTCTATGCAGTGTCGTTCCCTCCTTTCAAACTACACTTCCCTTCCATACTTTAACATAACAAAAATATATGCTACTAACTTTTGTCGTTTAAAGTATTTAATCGGAAGTGATGCAGACGTCGACAACAAACTAATACTCCATAAGCGGTTTTAATGGGGGCTTCGTTCAGATAAGCTTAAGGGCTTCGCTGGTGAAATCCTCTTTATTCAGAAAAACTCCGCTACTACTTCTTCAAAGTGAATCGAAGCAAGTACAATGTGAGGTCAAAACGTTTGGTAAAACAAGTCTCATTTACGTAAACTTAAAGAAAGTAAGTGGAAGTTAGTAGTGGTAGTAGCAACAGTAGTGGCCGTGGTAATGGCAGAGGCAGTGTGTGTGGTGGTGATAGTGGAAATGGCAGTTGCAGTGTTAGAGGTGGTTGTAATGGTAGTGTTATTGGTGCTGAAAGTGGCAGTGCAGTCGGTAGTGGCACTGGCAGTGTTAGTCAGTGGTGGTGGTAGTGGTAGTGACAGTGCTAGTGCTAGTGCTAGTGGCACTGGCAGTGTTAGTCAGAGGTGGTGGTAGTGGCAGTGTTAGTGGTGGTGGTAGTGGCAGTGGCAGTGCAGTTGGTAGTGGCAGTGGCAGCGTTAGTCAGTGGTGGTGGTGGTGGTAGTGGCAGTGGTAGTGGTAGTAGCAGTGTTAGTGGTAGTGGCAGTGGTAGAGGTGGTGGCAGTGACAGTGTTAGTGGGGGTGGTAGTGGCAGTGGCAGTGGCAGTGGCAGTGGTAGTAGTAGTGGTAGTGGCAGTGTTAGTGGTGGTGGTGGTAGTGGCAGTTAGAAGTGGTGATAGTGGCAATGGCAGTGGTAGTGCTAGAGGTGGTGTTAGTGAAAGTGGCAGTATAGCTGGTAATGGCAGTGGCAATGTCAGAGGTGGTGATAGTGGTAGTGGCAGTGTAAGTGGGGCTGGTAATGTCAATGGCACTATTGGTGGTAGCGGCAGGCGCAGTGTTTGTGGTGATGGTAGTGACAGTGGCAGTTGTGATAGTAGTAGTAGTTATAAAGGCAGTGATAGTGGCAGTGGCAGTGGTAGTGGTGGTGCTAGCGGTGGTGGGGGTGGTAGTGTCAGTGTTAGCCGGTGGTAATCATCGGGTATGGCCTGAGAAAACAGCCGACATTTGGCGACCCTACCAATGGTTTGAGAAACTAGCGCAGAAATTCCATACTGATGACGCGTCACTACCCAGATCAGTGCTTCTGATTGGTCTTGCTGCGTGGGAAATTTGATTCAGCCAATCAGAAGCACTACCCAGATCTGGTAGTGACGCGTCATCAGTATGGAATTTCTGCGCTCGTTTCTCAGACGTTATTTGGCCGTGAAATCAGTGGTAGCGTCGCCAAATATCGGCTGTTTCCTCGGGCTACATCGGGCAGAGGTAGCCGCAATGTTCGAGTTAGTTGAAATGGTAGGGGTAATGGTTGTGGTAGCCAGTGGTAGTGGTTGTGGTAGTGATAGTGGTAGTGGGAATGCCAGTGGCAGTGGTTGTGATAGTGATGGTGGCAGCGACACTGACAGTGGTAGTGGTGGTGGTAGTAGTAGAGGTGGGGGTAGGGTTAGTGGCAATGTTACCTTTACGCTCGCCTCCGATCTGTATGAGCTTTACAATGGTTCAACTCCGCTTTGCCTGGTACAAAGTCGTTGACAACGACGAAGACACAGAGAAATGGTGGACAGTGTACAGCTAAAGGAACCCCTGTCAATCCCTTATTATCAAACCTCTAGTTTAAAAATGTTTTAAGCTGTTGAAGTCAACGAAAGAATGTAGGTCGGGGTGTCAAGACTGTTTTTTCATACCCGTGGACGTTTCATGGCGGATCATGAAACCTCCTTGCCAGCAAGTCTTCTTTACAGGGTGTCCCAAAAGTTCTTTCCTCAAATTTCATGCACTTTAACTTTCGATCAAAAATTTATTTTTACATGAAATTTCTAGAAGATGTTTATTTCTCTATTGAGTACATGTAATTCAGAATTTCAGTAAATGTCATGCCCTTTTTGCTTTTTAACACATTCTGCAGCCGTTGCAGCATGGTGCGGGATATAACGTGTAGACCCACAGGTGATCCATTTTGAGCTTTTTTATCACCTTGTGCGCAGGAGCCAGTTCGACGCCAAAACAATATTTGTTTAGTTTAGGCAGCTGAAAAGAAAAATATTTTGGGCATTCATCCAAAAAAGATAATCATCCCGGCCCCCTTTCACAGAAAGGCTTTTGCACTTCTTTACAAATCGGAAATGAGCTGGAAGTTACTTGGCAGACTAAGCAGATTGTATTTTTCCGCCATCTCAGGGACATCTAACTTTAAACATTCGCTTTTCATGACTCTTTCTGGACTTAGCTTGCTAACTATGTAAGAGCGTCCTCGTCAAGTCTCCTATTTTGTATCTAGCCTTCTTTAAAACTATTTTAGCTGCTTTATTCAGGACTCTTGGTCTTTCCCTTCTTTTCTTGCCCTCAAAACCTTCATTTTTCCATGATCACTTTACCACCCAGCATTCGGATTTTTCCAGTTTTTTAGCAGTTTCCACAACAGATAAGCCAGTAAATCGAAGTATGCATGCTTATTCTCTTGTACCTTAATGTTTTTGCGTTAAGGGGGTTTATCTTTCGTGATATTCACAAAAAAAAACAAGGAAGGAGTTCGAGCAATTCGGGCTATAAAATACAAAAATTATGTGGCTGGAAAATATACTCGCGCACGCGCACCTTTGGCGCGGATGTACACAAATCGAATATTCGAGTCAAAAGATGGCACAACAGGTATGAAAATAGTGAATTAGATTGAAAGACGCAAGTTTTGTTTAAATGATTTCCTTACCAAGTCCAATCGTAATAAAATACAGACTTATAAAGTAGAGGAACGAACTTTTGGGAGACCCTGTATTCTAGAAAAATGCAAAACCCAGGCAACACTGCTCAGTAAAACTCCAAAATTGACAAATCGTTTGTCGATACGCCTATGTTTTAGCCATGGCACAGGTTATCTTGCAACTCAAATATGGCCCTAATTCTACGAGCCTAGGTCGGATGGTTGGTCTCAGTAGCTCGCACAAATATTCCACAGGTCAAGCGCGTTCTGGCGTCCAAGCTATAGTTATCGGAAGGTCATATTTTCTACTCTCCTTGAAAGAGCTCGTAAGATTTTTTTCCGACTCCTTCAGTAGAAATCACTCGAGATTATTTCAGCCTTTCTACTTCCAACATTCTTATCTCTTGCATCATATTGACTAGATGAAATCCATGTGTTCTACCAGGCCGGCTCTTAAATACTTGAGACTGATAGCGTCGGCTTGTACTGTTGTGATAGGTGTTGCAAATGGGAAGTTATAAACATAACATTAACATTATCAGCAACAGCTACCGTTTCTTTGATTAGTTTCTTTAAATCGAGATATTTCTGATCAACAATTTCTGCAGTTTATTAATAAATAATATAAGTAATATAACAGAAGCAGCAGCAGAAGTGGCTGGGGCTATGAACGTTGTTGTTTAAGTAGTTCTTGTAGTAACTGCGTCGTTAACTCAGCTAAATTTTGGGCAGTTTCTGCCCATAACGGTATGTCAAATGTTGCAGTTTAGAAAAGCTTCGTATACAAATACAAACACACTAATTCCTGCAACTAACAAATAATTCCGAACTTCCGAATAACTTAACAAGGTAAAACTGCGACCGTAACGAACTTCATAAAGCAAGTATAATATTACACTTTGAGAACTCCACTTCGAACTGCAGCTCCACAAACGTATCTACAACAAGTTTTCAAAAAAGTAACCGCACAGTGACTGCCCTGAGTTCAACCACTCACTCACTTTACAATAACGAAAAGATTCCTACTCTGTTAAAAAATATAAAAGATCAGAGTTATCCCAAACTTTGAGGGTAACTGATTACTAAGCAATTTGCTCCAAACGAGTAATAAAAGGTCGATTTACAGAAATTGAGCCGTTTCTCTGTAAGAAATTACTGTTAACTTGGGGCTCCTAAGAAGAGCTTAACTTTCTACTGCAAGACAAGTCAAATCTTCAGCAATAAAAAGTAAAAGCTGTACAGATGAGAAAGTTAAACCTAAGGTTTATTATACTCACAAGGCAATTGATGCAACACAAAGGCAATCAGACAAAACTATAGTCATTCTTATTAACTCAGTACTAACAAACGAGAAGATACGACTCGCAAATCGGATCTTAAACGCAATAGTAACATAAGGACGCAAAATGAGAGGCCGACACTTCACGAGGGTAATAGTGAGTGGAGAAGTATTCAAGATGGTTGGAGTAACATGATTTGTACAGGATACAAATCATTCTAAGGTATGGAGAAACGTGAGAAGAGAAGACTTGTGCGCTTAACGAATAGACTATAATATTGAGCGATGACCACCTCTTGGCTACAGGAAAATTAAGAGAATTAAGCAAAGAACAACAGCTTTGCAACTTCTTATGACATGGAGAGACTTGAAGATAGCGCTATAAAGTTTGTGTCACTGATGTGAAAACAAATCTCGAGCATAATACACCTGACCAATATAACGTACAAATTATAGTGTGCAGAGAAACATCGACAAGTATTTCATTTCACCGGGCAAATTAGGAAACGGCGCAAGACAGGACACTTAAACCTCGCATACAGGCCGCTAGCGTAAAGAAAAACGTCGAAAAGGTAATAAAAATACTACACGAATGACCTAAGATAATCATTAAAAGAACGTTTGAAAGAAAGAGGTATGACTTAAGCACTTCGACATAAATCTTTTCACAACCTATGTTTTTCTAGGCTTTCGTAATTAATGGTTCTAGGCGGTAATAACTTGTGCTACGGCGCTGAATTTTACTAACAGGAGAACACTGAGAACATTAATTATCACTGATTGGTCTTGGACACAAGCATTGACTAAGTTTTAGTTACTTACATTATTCCTTTCTTCTGTAGTAGCGAGGCAAAGTGCTTACTGCTACCTGTACAAAAGACAAACCACAATAAACTGAATGCAGTTTTCTTCTTCTTCTAAAAAGAAAACAATGGAAGTAAACGAACAATGCAATATGACAAAAGATTAGACCAAGTACGTCTTAATCAATGTGGATAATAATGCAGGCACATTTCTCCAGCATTTTTTGACAGCAAAATGAAAAATAATCGTGTCCATTATGTAACGAATAATGACACAATTACGGTGTACTTCTTTGTCAGACGGGAAAAAAAAAGACAGAAACAAACGAGTTCATTAAAAAAGAAAGTATTTTCGAAATCCTAAACATATCCGGTGGACTTTTTTAGATGGTCGCGTATCATTTGGTACTAATTCCCTATCCCCCAATATCGTTTTTAAACATTCCTCGATGCTGAAACTATATAGCTTGCGGTTTACCGGAGTGAAAAAACAACAACTTGTTTTGACTTAGATAATGATTAGGATCAAAGCACGTCATGAGACAGCTAATAAATCAACAACTGACTCACAATCGAGAATATACATACGTTTTCCTCCTGCACCAGAAAATGACGTCACCAAACCTGCTGTCACATAATTCCTGCACAGTTTACGGCGTGTAATAAAGATACCAATGACATCTGCAAGATACACACAACTAGCCTGTCAACATTGATAGCGCTTTTCCGTTTGGGAAGACCAAATTAGTGTTACCGTCTACATTGCTTCGAAGAAATGCAATGCAATGAAATACAGAGCTTTCTATTATTTTAGGGACTGGTCAAAAAGTATAGGGGGGGGGGGGGGGGGTGGGCCGGAGCATTTGGAAATGTGGTTGATAAAAAACACATGACCCACCCCCTCCCTTCGGCACAAAAATGACTGACCCACCCCTAAAGCAAGGTTGGAAATTGCATGACCCACCCCCTAGTTAAAACATGGACGTTCGGTTTCCTCTTAATAATTCAATAAAACCTTGTTCTGTGTTTGACAAAATTTGTTGATACACTGCTACAACCACATCAAAATCACAGAAATCATACCTTTCACTGAAAAGACGAATGTGAAAAACCGAACATTTCTTGTTTCAATGGACGTTATGAGTCTTGACACAAATATACAGCAAAACGAGGGTATATTGAAATTATCTGTCACAAAGCATATGAAAATTTCAACAAAGACAACCCATTCCTACACATTACTTCCCGGAAATGCTTAGATTAATCCTCAAAGAAAATTTCTTCCTCTTCCGTGAAAAGCACTACCTACAAAACCATGGAACTGCAATGGGCACAAAGACAGCAGTTTTGATTCCTTTGCCAATATTTTCATGACATATATTGAAACAACAACTCTAAGCAAAACTGTCTTTAGAACAACAGTTTGGAAATGCCACATACACGATATCTTTTCCCTATGGGACATGAGTAAACGAGACATCGCAGCCTTCATTGAATAAGCAAGTGTACATCACCCAACTATTGAATTCACGGCCGAAACATTTGACACTGAGACTGCGTTTTTAGACACGGTTGTATACAAAGGCACAAGATTCAAGGAAAAACCTATCCTTGATGCAAAGACACATTTTAAACAAACGGAAACCTTCTTGCACACACATTTCACCTCGTGTCACGTCCAAATGTTAAAATAGAATTTGTCAAAGGAGAAGCCTCCTCAGAAGCAACCTTTGAGGAAAATAAAAAAAAAAAAAATTAAAAAAAAAATTAAAAAAAAAAAACGCTTGACAGACGGAGGCTACCAGCAATCTTTCAGGGGCACCCAACGTCAATTTTCGGAAAATATCTGTTCGGAAGACGATTTGAGATCTAGAATTTTTGGAACATTTGTTGTAAAATTTCTTGCTTGTCTGCCCCTCCTAGGATTTTCGAACATCTAAAAAAATGGTATAATTGCCTATTTTTAAATGATTTTTACCCTTAAAAGGTCACCTAGAATTTTCGGGAGCCTTTTTTCTGGCTGAAATTTTTGGTAAGGTAAGGTTTTGATCCCTACAATTTTCGTATCACTAGGCTTTCAGCTAGGAGATCCGAACAGATGAAAAATGTTTAGGGGATAAAAATATGCCTATATCTACTGTTTAAATACTAAAATATGTTTAACAATGCTATGTTTAAGTGGTTTTGAACTATATTCTCGTTGTGTACCCTCCCTATCTTTGATAGAAAAATAAAAGGCAGTCTAAACTCCTAAAACAAAACAACAAGGAGGAAAAAGAAATATTGTCATTCGTGACACAATACCAGCCCTCAGTGTCTACTATAAAGGAAGCCTGAATGAAAAAATGTTTAAGGACATGCTCGTTAGAGCCGAAAAAAAAAAAGGTTAACAGAGGGTTCCACGCCCGTATAGATGTGCGGCCTGTCAACCTTTGTATTTTCTCGCACAGCAGGTTTGTGAGTATTTTAGCAATAATTCCAGCTGGCTGTGTTTTATATAACAAGTATAGTCAACTGTCTCGTTAGTAGTTAGTAAAAAATAGGGTGACCCACCCCTTAAGGGTAGCTGAAAATTGCACGACCCACCCCTTTCACAAGGCTCAAAACCTCATGACCCACCCCCTCTCTGCTCCGGCCCACCCCCACCTATACTTTTTGACCAGTCCCTAATACCATTTTACCCAGCAGAGCAGTCCCATGACAGGTTATAGACTACAAAAAAGCCCGTGTTTTTGCGCAGGGCAAGAACGTTTCGCGCGAGCGGTGGAACGAAAAGCCTGAGGTGAGGTAAAAAACGCAGAATGAGACGAGGTTGTAAGACTCGCGCGAAGAGACGAGTAACCAGAAAAAAACTCAAGCCTCCGTCCAACATATCGAGTCGCCTTGAGGATGGAAAAAGAGGGCCACACTAATGGAGGCGAGTGCGTTCACCCCTCCGCCAACCTCGCTTTAACAACTGCATCGCTAAAATGGAGGTTGGGTGCCTGGAGTATCCAGGGGCTTCCACTATTGACAGCCAGCCCCTTGATTGAAATAATGCGTCCATGACTGGCACAATAGCGGAGCCCAGCCATGAGCCCCAATACAAAAGGATAGGAACCGGCAGCCGTCACACTGGACAACACCAGTGTAGAAAAAAAGAAAACAGCTTCAATACCAACAAAAAAAAGCCTAGGGAGAGGAAGGAGGAAGAAAATGGCGGAAAGAACCTCATGGGCTGAAAAAAAACAGCATTAAAAAAAGAAGAAGAACGCGCCAATGAATCACATCATCGATGTAGCGAGCTACTGGGCATGCGCAAGCCAAAAGACCGCTGAGCTCAGGCACTAAAGGGGCTCTTAGTTGTTAACTCCTTTAAATTGCCTTTAATTTGTATTTGCCCGGCATTATTGATGCAATAGTTGTTCAGTACCTCAAGAGAGCTAAGCACCAGCTACGAGGACCACCAGTGGCAAGTGTTAACCTTCTCAAGAAGGCACTAAACCTTGCCCACTAGATTTCCGTTGCACTAGCCTTACTTACAGTTATTATATTTCTACAGCTTGAGTGACAGGCGGCCCTTCCCGAAAGAAACCAAGAAATTTATCGCCACGTAGGGTGGTCCTCTGCGATTTTAACTGGTCACTTATCCTTTCTGTCCAGAGTACACGACTGAAAATATTTAACCTAACCATAAGTGACCACCCCCCGGCCGAAGAAAGGATTCTGGTACTTTTTAGATAATAGAACGTCTCGAGACGTTTAAACCGCCGCTGCATTACCAGTGGTACTAACTGCTGACTGCAGATTAGCTAAACTGGTTGAGTGCCAGACTTCAGAAGAGCCGTGACGTTTCGAGACACCAGTAGTGGTACCCCAAGCATGACCATATTTCCCGCTTTACTCTCGACATAAACGCCCGTTATGCGCCTTCCACGAAACTTTTCCCGCCTAGTTGCATAGAGTTTAGACTGCAAAACAGTCAGTATTTTGGCATATTCAAGTACGCGCAAACAGTCAAACTAAAGGACTGGAGCGAGGCTTTAAACGGAGAGCGAGACCGAGAAGAGACGCCTCACATTTCGCCTCACACGCCTTACGAGGCTCGCGCGCTCGCGTGAGACTCTTAGGCGACGATAAACCGATTTGAGAAAAAAAAATGACGTCTGTTTTGCAGTCTTCATAGAGTTTGGCAACTCTAGACAGCCAAAAAGAAGCGGACAGCAGATAAATAGATCAGCGGCTTTCTTTGTCCAGATAATGGAGGTATTTAGAGTGCAAAGTAAAAAGTAAATGGGAAAAGACTGACTCGTACAACAGGCGATCCTTCAACTCTCCCAGTCACAACTTTTAACTTTCATCCCTCCCTGTTTACAACTGAAACGCAGCACTGGCGTTCCAGGCGTTTAGATAGTTGGAAGAGCTGCTTATAGCCGTTTCCACCTTGGAGACGGATTATGCATCGAAGAAGGATTTTCCGTCTGATAATCCGTGTCAGTAATCTATATTAAGTGTGACAACGGTCAATAAAAGGGGTGAATAGCAAGAAAACGATAATCACACGTGAGTAACGCAACAGAAATGCTGACAGGTATCAAAAACATACGGTGCTTTTACCTCCCTCTAACCTGCTTCGTTCCCAATCGCTTTTGTGGGGGATATTTGAGTTAATTACTAGTTATAGCTACGGCTAAGTGCCAACGAGCAAAGATTTTACCTATACGCGCGCGCTGTTGAATTTGTTTAGAAATGTCATGAAATACAGTAATTGATGAAAAATAGATTGAACTGACTTAACTCCATTGCATTGAAAATGGTGCAAACTTAAAGCAAGGGGCACCTATAGACCAACCCACGGCCGGACCAGTACCATGCGCACAGCCATATCACGCGGGCAGTGGTAGCCACACTGAGCTGTTAGCGTGGCAAAGCCGTTAAATTACTAAACGGGGTGAACCCGCGTCTCAGAAAAACCCCTTCTTGCCGAGGTGAGTGCAAAGAAGTCTATCAAGCGTCAGCTCCACACAACACATGTGGGAGCTGTTGGCTGAGAACCGCATTGCACGACAAGCGCGGGGAAGGCGGATCATGGTCTTGGTAGATGTGTGCCCCTTGCTTTAATTTGTCTTTCGAAAATAGTAAACTAAACTGTTCTACTGCATAAAGAATTCGAATTGCGCACAGTCATTTTGCGTAAAATTTAGTGGTCTTACAAGAAACTAAAATCCTTGAAAAATCATATTAAAGTCCGTAAATATGCAACGTACAGACTTCTATTTGGTCTCTTTTTAAAGCTAAAAAAAATCATGGTGCGCCAATGAAGCCTTCCGAATTATTTTGCTTCAAAGACACAAAAAATTGCGCTGCGTTATTATTTTTCTTAGCGGCATGCAATACAAAATTCCAGCGGGCAAATGCGACAGATATCGCGTAGGATGGTAATGATCCACCCGACAATTGGTTGAAGTAAGGGATGAGCACGGGACTCACAAACACGCACACGACTCGTGGATTCTCTGATCTGTATCACGTGTTCGCTAGAAAACAATGCATTCTCTGTCCTCCATTACGTCATGGTTACCTTACGCTACTGTATGCTACATCGATTCGAGATTTTTTCTACCCCTAGAACAATAGCGCACGGCTCTATTTGGCTGCCGCCTCGCAGCCTCGCGTCTTCGCGAGGCTGCTCGTTGGCAATTATTACTTCCCGCTCGCGCTCTGCGCTCGTCCCATCATCACCCACTCGCGCTTGGTTGTCTCCAGCACTCCGCTTTAAAAGTCCGTGCTCCCAACTAAGCCTTAGGAAAGCCGGTGAAGAAGGCAGCTATCTCACGAAGAGTTAGTCCCTGCCAGGCGTTCTCCAGTCACTTGGGACCTTAAGATACGAGGACGGGAAGGACTGCCACGGCGGCGGCGAAAATTAACGTCGCTTAACAAGCGAATTTGCGTCCTTTTATTCTTCGTCAAGATTATTCCAATTCACTTATTTCGTCATGTAGGCGTACTCTCCAAGAGTTGAATTTCTAAGAACCATATCCAAGTTCGAAGGGAGAAGGAAAATTTCGTTGTCCCTTGTTTACGTCCCTCATGAAAGAGATGCGGTTGCACTGGCCGTTTTACCAATAGACAAATAGCTGTTTCCCACTGGGATGCAACTTTTTGTGTGTAAACCGCTTCCCCAAAGTAAATTGCCAAGAGGAAATTTCCATGGATAGGTAAAAAAGCATTCTTTCCCATGACAGTTCCTGAGGTGAGTTCTATCTTCCTTGGGTTAACAAAAAACCAAAACGGCTAAACCAATCACGAGAAAGTGAAATCGGTACCAAACATTACAAAACATTTTTTCGAGCTGTGCTCATCTTGGCGCCAAATTCTACACAAAACTGTTTTAAAAGTTCGACAAAAAAAGGGCCTTCGAGCGCTGTTGTGAATGTTTCACGTTTAATAAATTCAAAAGCAATACATCAGTGGTAAAGAATTCTTGCCTCAAGAAGTCATTGGAACCAATTTTGTGGGCCCGTACACACGGTGGTCGTCCTTGCGAGCGACAATTCGTTCTTTTTTTTTGAGCGCGGATGATGTCGACGTCTACGTAAGCGTAGTCGCAAAATATCAATGGCCTTAATCGCTATTGCTAAGCGTACAATGATGTGAAGGTTTTATCAAAAGGTAATAATCGTCGAAAGCCTTTTACAGTTTATGCCAGTCTTCAATGTTTACGGGGACGTTTACCGCGAAACCGTGTTCAAGTTTGCTCTTCACCTTGAGCAATTTATCGGGGTGTAACCGCAAACAAGAAAGTGATCAAAACCCAGAGCAAACCCAAGCTATTTTTTCTAAGGGGAACTTAGTGTAACCGCATCTAACATGAAATTTAGCCAGTGTGGCGGGAGTTTGAAAGGGAAAGGAAAAGGGGTTTTGGCCGCTAGAGAAACGCCAAAACCCCCTTTTCGTTCCCTTTCAAACGCCTGCCACGCAGGCTACGTGAAATATGCATTTTCACGCCGCAGTAGTGCAGTGACGGGAAAGAAATGTACAAAAAAAAAGTGTGCTGCGCGTGCAGAGTTGTTGATTTGCTTACTGTAAATGTTTTATTAA
Source organism: Porites cylindrica (assembly GCA_964035525.1). Taxonomy (NCBI): domain Eukaryota; kingdom Metazoa; phylum Cnidaria; class Anthozoa; order Scleractinia; family Poritidae; genus Porites; species Porites cylindrica. The sequence continues at coordinate 39,510,053 of OZ037778.1, forward strand.
GCCCGGGGGGCTTGTTTATTTTATATCCTTTTGAGGGGGGTGGGGCTTAATAGAGACTGGGGGCTTATTTGAGAGGGAGGGCTTATTTAATTTAGAAAAGACGGTGGTATCAGTTCTCCATAAAGAACTAGAATGTAAAGTGGAAAAGCTCAAGTACAGGAAGTTGGACGTCATGCAGCCGAGGATCAAAAACAAATCCAACCTTCCACTTGGTAAATAAACCATCCTGTATCAGTCCACACAAAGTTTTACAGTTGTGATTGATTTATACAGTCCATCATTTGTTAGTGAAAAACAATTAGGGGAGGGGAGGGGAGGGGGGAGCTTATTGCCCCCGTAGGGATTTCGCCCAGAAGGCGAAATCCCGAGGAGGCACTCTAGTAACTCGCGCGTATACATGTATTAAGAAAAGTACTTACAGTTGAAATATACAGTCATACAGTCAATATAGAAAAAATCTCGATTTGCTTGAACAGGGGCCGCGAGGAATCGGTAGGTAATGATGACGTTTCTATTGTTTGCGCCCGCAAGTACGAATTGGTTAGGATGACGTGAAGACAGAGCATCCCCAAGGGATCGCTTAGGTAGATTTTGTAACATTTATTGTGCAGTCATACTTCGACACTCTTTTGCGTTACTTGTTATCAGTGACATTCTGTGGAGCAGTTGTTTCGGTGAAAGTTATGGACCAAAATTTTAACGACACTCGTAAAGCGCAGAAGAAGTTATAAGGTGCGTATAACTGTGTATATATAAACACTTGGAGAGTTTGCCAGACACGAGTTCACAAATCTTTCATTGGAAACCTTGCCAGACACTCTTTCTCTCTCTTTGACCGAAATAAGACTCAGCCCCAAACAAGCAAGACGAGTGAACAACGGCTAGCTTCTCACAAGCAGAACAATGAACGATTACAGAAATTCGCCGACAATCCCTGAAATTCTGTGCTGACTTATTACCTGCTCACAGATGTCCTTCCGCTATAAAGTTTAAAATAAGACTAGAATGCGCGAGTGTGAATTGATCAAACTTCCTTTTAATTTCTAAGGCTTCTTTTCCGGCAAATAAAATGAACTGAATGTAAAAAGTGAAAGACAAATAGCGAAAAATTCAACTTCTAGTTAAATCTTTTCTTATGGTTTAGAATAAACTATTCTCGAAACTGAGAATGTTTTGATCAAAGCTGTGTAAATCGACCTGAAACTGTGCATGGAACCTTGCGTTTCCCGTATTTATCTCACCTATTGTATGGAATATGTGTGAAAATCTTCCTTATGAATCGGTATATTTCAAAGAGCTACACAACGAGCAAGAATGCTATTGACCGACAATATACAGAGCGGGGGCAGCTGTAGTGTCAACTATTACTAGTTAGAGAGAGGGGGCTTATTTGAAAGGGAGGCTTTGTAGACGACTTACGGTATTATATCTTCCATTATATCTTCCATTTTCGTCGTAGTCAGATCTTACAAGGCCCTTATCACGGCAAACAGAACATGTATGAAGCAATAGGTTTTATAGACAAAACAACAACTCTGCACAGGCGATAAACTTTTTGGTTAACTTTCTTGTCGTGTTCTGCACGATTACGACGAAAAATTTAAGCGCCATTAGACAGCAATAGAAATGGCGCTACATTTATTTATCCGATATAATTACCGTCCACGTTTTATGTTGGACGTAAACACACATGATGCTACATTCTTCTCTCCCTTTATAAATTTTGCTGCGTTCGAGAATTTAAGCCCAGAGAATTCACCTACAAATTGACAAAACTGAGCAATGCACCGATAGCGACGAAGTTGCATGTAATCATGTGACGTTTCCGCGGTCATCGCCGGCCCTCGACTGCTAAACATGCACAAAATTTTAATTTGGCTTGGATCAAAATGCACGTCGCTAGAGTTGTAATACCATCCCATCGGGAAGGTAAGCAAATAGCTCAAAACATGCTGAAGGTGGCTTGTTATCATCTGTGTGTAACTGTGTGCAGTTGTACAGAAACCTCACGAAACCAGCAGACCAGCGACGCGAACGAGTGTAGCGTGGCAGCGCAGAAAACGGTTGAGGAAGCACCAGCAATGGCCGTATTAGCTGCTATTTGGAGGCTATTTATAAATGAAGTGAAGCACCGAAAAAACAGCTTACCTGTACAGCAATGCCGGTTCATGGCGTCCTCTCTAAGCTTCAAAATGGCCGCTTTATTTCAATATTTTGACGTAATACCGCATTCTCGCTAACGGGGGCGCATTTTTGGTTAGAAAATCCCCAGCGCGAACTGGGCCCAGTTGCTCGAAGCCTGCTTAGCGTTAACCAGCGTTTACATGTAATACCTTGACAACGTATTGGTTTTGATACTGCTTAACCAATGGTTAAAGCTAACCTTGCCTGCGTCGCAGACGCTCTAAACCTTCTGACTATACAAAGGGTTTAGACGAGTGCGTGGGCCGGCTGCCACGCAGGCTAAAGCTAACCATGCTTTGAGCAACTCAGCCCTGGTTGTAAATTAACTAATTAACAGCCCTTGCCCTTGTGAATATAATCTGACCCCACTCCCGTTCACTACTGAAAGGAAAGGGACGGGGAGAAAAACGCCTTCCATTTGTTAGCTGATCTCTAGCCTCTCTAAGTGGAGAGACGCGACGACCGGAAATGCGTCTTTGTTCGTAAGCTAGCTGATCACTGTCTTTGGCGATCAATCATGTTAGCAGAGTCGCTTTGAGCTTTTCTTGATATAAAATCGAGGAAGAGGAGGGCGACCTCTATCGCGAATCATTCCTCAGGAAGAATGGAAGGGACTCTGCTGACAGGGAGCAGGCGCCGTTTTTTTAGGGCGAAGGCAGAAATTTCGAGAACACACGCGCCTCCTCTTTCCTTCGCGTGTTCCCTCGCGCGCTCCGCAAAAACTACTTACCAAAAAAACAACCGAGGCTGAGGGTAATAGAATAAGGAAATATCCGAGCGAACGGAAGCTGGCCCGGGGGTGAGGTTTCATGCTTGCATTATATCGACAGGAAACCATAATCCTTCATTCGATTGGTTTTAAAATAATGGGCTTTATGGCATTCACATGCTCCAAACCGCGAAAGCCAGATACTTTTTTTCTGGACCAGACTCTGCCAGGATGTGAAGCTTCATGTATGTATAAACTGCCATCAGGCAGCCGACAAACGCGTCCCCCCCCCCCCCCCCCCCCCAACCCCCCGCTGATTCCTGTCGCCGCTGTATTGGAAAACAAGAAGAGCCAGGGTTGCAAAAAGAGAGAAAGAGCCGGCAGTAGCCCATGACGCATTGCGATTGATAAGTTTAAAAAACACTCTTGATACTAAAACAATTTGGGAAAATATGTATTCAGTTATAGAGAAGGCAGCTGTTATTGAAAAAATATCTGTTTATTTCTTTACTGTTGTTGTTATTATTATCATCATTTTTATTTTTTAATTACTTTTTTTTTTCACAGAATTGCTTTCTCAAAAAATACTACGAAATTAAATGGGTTTACTTGACTCGGATCTACCGTTTCTCCCTTCTGGTATGGGGACTCGCCAACACGTTTGCCATGTAATTATATATAACTAAAAAGGCGATCGTAACTGGCTAGATGTGGAAATGCAACCACGTCACGGCATCATCAGTCTCACCAGTACCAGCTACAGTAGCCTAGCCATTTATCGGGGTAAGAGGAGGTGTATCTTAATTAAGGTCTCTACTAAATTGTTGACGGCTACATTTGCAGCAATCTGCATTTGTTTAAACAAAAAAATTTAGGCGTAATATGCCTCAAAGCCTAAATTCTACGATAAAATTTTCTCCCCAATTTTGAATTTCTAGTACGATTGACAAATTCTCTTGGAGCCTCATAATTAACGATGAACAGAACCGTGTTGTGACTCTCTCTTCACCAAAACTTCTGCTGGGTATCCCAATAAATATTGCAATAATCGAAAAATAGAAAGTGTGCATGGGACAATGGGAAGTGGCAAAAGGCGTGAGACTCGCTTGCCCCCGCACACTTTCTTTTTTCCCTCTCCCCAGCCTCCTTACAACACAAAGAGGCCTCCAGCTGCGGAGGAGAGAGGTGTGACGCTTAACTAGTTATAACGTCGGTACAGAGGGAAACAGGGGCATAGCTAGGATTTTCCAGAGGGAAAGGGGGGCCGTCACACTGTGTCACACCCAGGGTACTTACCAGATTGGCTTGTTGACATCTATGCTGTGTTTTAAAAAAAGTGGTGCGTGAGCAGCGAGCGTGTGTGTGTTTGGGGGGGTGGGGGAGGAACAAGCCTACAAGAAAAAAAGGGTCCACTGCAGATGTTCGGTCCTGCAAATGGAGTATGTATCTATCTAGCACAGGAAAAGATTTATTGCATGTTCCTGCTACGGATTCGCGTGTTTTCACCAACTGAATTAAAGGGACATAAAAGCCATTATCTCACAGCAGGGGGGGTGATGGCACGGGCACCAAGGATCCCCCTAGCTATGCCCCTGGGAATGGAGGAAAGCTGCTAAAAAGCGACCTGATATTTGGAGCTTGGGGTAGATGTGCCCTGTGCAGCAGTTTATCTAACTCAGCATGGTTCTTGCATCGTATATATTTCTCCTTTGCTCTGCTACAGTTTTTTTCCATTTTGCCATCTTTTCATCAAACTTTCGTATGCTCCCCCCTCTACGCCGGGTTGCTCGTAGTCTTTCTTGTACCTAGTGCAAAATATCAAAAAATATTAAAAACAGACCTTACTAATGATACCCATCATCTTCTCCTGTCTTAGGACTGATGGGATAAAAGCAGTGTCACCTGGCTTCATGCAAAAACGACGAGTACTGTAAATAAGGTCTTTTGACAAAATTCCAAACACTTTTTTGCTGCTGTAATTATACAATGAAAGTCACACTGACTTGAAGATGACTTGAACTCACTGTCAATCCTAAAATATGCAATCGGGGCTATCACACTTACTACACAATTTTTTCATTAGACAGGTGAATTCATACTGCATAACCAATAAGTGTCCACTACTGATCTAACGCTACTAAAAGCTCAAGAACAAATTTACGTTTCGAACGTGTTCTTTGTTACGCTGTCTGCTTTTCAAAGGTGTGTTTAACTTGCACTATATATGCAAAATGTGTTAAATAATAATAAAATGCTAGTCACCTCGTCTGCTGTCACACTTAATTCCACTGGCCTCCGTTTCGAGTCAATAAACAGATACAAGAGGTAGATACACAAAATTCCAAGCACAACTAGTATAAAGATAATCACCACCTGTGTATGTAGGATTACAAGATATTTCACACAATGAGAAACTGATAAAGAACAAGGATAGAAATACTACAGTGTAAGCTAAAAAGTAATTTTAAATACAGTATCTTTTATCATTGTTTTTTGCTTTTGCCTTTTCTATTTTGTTCTCGTCAACGAATGCCTCCCATGATGGATGTTTCGGTGGCCTGGAGATCCAGGAAATTTTATCACTGGCATGGCAATCAGATTATAGATGGAAACTTTCCCCACGGCCCTTAGACTGTTCACAGTCCGTTGTTTTTTGTAAGATCATCAAGATCGAGCACTTTGCACTACAGGCAGCCATTTTGGTTTCAATGAGTCTAGCCTGGTGATAAGTGTCAAATAGGAGACTGTGAAAAGTCTACATGGCCCTCTGTGAACCTCCATACAGGAGGGAGAGAAAGAAGGCACCCATCACACTGATAAAACAGTGGAAAGAGGGAGGAAAGAAAAGGGAGGACAGCCTATACAACGAACACAAATTCTCAAGAAAAAAAACGCTTATGCCCATGAGATGCTCACCAAAAAGCCTAAACACTACAACACAGTTAGTTCCAAGAGCAGTCTACATTCTCGGGACAAACAGTTGGGTCACTTCCACCGCATACTTATACTTTTTTCCCTTCTTGCCTGTCCCCTCTACCTCTCAATGTTGTTTAAATTAGTCCTTTTATATTTTAGTCATTTGAAGTGAAAGCGTTTTTTTTTTTAATCAATATTAGTTTTACTAATTTAATTTGTTTCAATTTAATCAAATCTATGAACAATATTTGTAATATTTTAAAAATTTCTTGTAAAGCGCCATTGGGAATCGCTGGAAATGGCGCTATATAAATTAAGTGTTATTTATTTATTTATTTATTTATTATTTACTTCTTACACTGAAATGTAATCAATCAAACACACCTTTAATATGCCACCTACGGTGGGACCAAACTAAGAACCAATCCACGTACATTGACTGATCATTCTAATAATCATTGAAAGACATACAGACCTTGATGAGAGTTGTGTTCCTGGCTTCATACATGCACTGACATCTTAGGCAAAATTGTTCTTCTCTCTGCACAATATGCTCACAGTTGCTATTACAAGAACAGAATATGATTTAGCATTTCATCGCAAAAGTGATTAGGTACCTACATGTACTTGTCACAAAAGTTATGATCCAAACACAAACAAACACACAAGAAGAAAGGTCACTACCCTGGGCGAGCCAGCTTTTCATACATTTCCTAACCACAGTGATGCAAAACATGGTGAACCGTTAACATGAGAAAAAATATTGGCTTCTGTGTTGGAAAGGTAACCCCTCCTGGCCAGGCTAACTTTTCTCAATATAGGACTTGGCTTGTGCAGCAGGGTCAGCCTATTCATGGCGAAATAACCAGAGCATGCACAGACACTGTTTTAGACAATCAGATATGTGCGAGCACTGTTGGTTCAGGTAAAGGCGTCAACTTTTTTCTCATATAAACGCTCACTAAAGTTCCCTCGGCTGGGAGGGTGGCTTCTCTACCAGGGACTGTCACAGCTTTTTTCAATAAACAGGGCCTTAGAGTGGGTGATTCACTTTCCATTGTTTCAAACTCATGTACAATTATTTTATCCACACCCAAAAGGAAAAAAATAATAAAATTTGAACCAAAGAGAAAAAATAGACCCTTCACCTTGTGTGCCTTTTTTTCTTTATTTCAGTGTAGGTCATGTGAATTTACACTTTCAAATTTTGTCTTATGAAACATGCACAATAAAAATTATGTACACATCATTTTATGAAAAGACAAAGGAAAAAATTCCTTTGAGAACATCAAATGACCTACATTGAAAAAAGAACCTATCCTGGGCTAGGAGGTCTATTGGACCACAACATTATACAATCCATACAAAAAGAAGTTGGTGTGCAAGTCAACTTATTAACTTACCAGTCCTTGGCTTCAACAGTTTGAACAAAAACATTAGGTATCCTGGTTGTTTTGTCATTTTCCTTGGGGCAAACACACTTACACCTTACATCATCATACTGGCCCTGTAATAACATATCCAACATAAATAATATTATGTCGACCTGGATGACACTAAACTAGTTAACAAGTAGTGATATGATTGTCAAGTATTATGGGAAGTTTTTTGAAGGGTTCATATTCCATTGAATTTATTTAGTATTTCCTCTGTTATTCAAACCACCACAAAATCGCACTGCTGGGAGTTTAAAACCTAAAACTTGAGAGACACAAAATTAGGTTTAGGCTTTATCAATCCCTGGAATTGTTAGAGCTGTATCCCATTGGCATGAGCTGCAAGGGCCTGTTGTTTGGCAAGTATTTCAAGATTTACATATAAGTTTTTCAATATTATTTGGCAGCTGACTCAATGTCATTGAATTATGTCAGATTATGTCAAATTAGTAATATTTTGCAGACATTCCATCACCTCAATATTAGGTCACATACATGTACTGTAAGGTGAATTCAAGGGATGTACCTGTGCTACGATTTGCTGTACCTTATCCACCTATCCCACCTCAAACAGCTATATTATAACCTCATATTCCCACTTATTTTACATGCCATATAAACATGGGGTAGTGCCTATCAATCACAGATCAACAAAGTCCAAGTAAAACAAAATACAGTAGAATAATGTTCTTCGCCATAACACCGACAGAGCTCTTCCTCTCATGAATCTACTCAACATAATGTCAGTGAAATCTGTCCACCAGCTACAGGCCCTTAAATTTGCTTTCCAATGTCACAAAAAGGAGTTGGTAAGCAGTTTTCAGAATTATTTTCAGTATGCTGATCAAGTACAAAATAATATTATTATGCACCGTCAATGTGCCTTAAAAAGAATTTTTATAAACGACACACAAGAACGAATATTGAAAAACAGTCAATCCAATCCACACATGTTGACCTCTGGAAAGATCTTCCCCATCATTTGAAAGACCTCCCAAATTTCTCCGTCCCACACTTACTAAAACGACACCTACTAATAATATTAGACAATTTGAAAATTGACCATATTCTTTTTTTCTCAAAATAGTGCATATTTACCTGTCACCACTGCGTTAAAATATCATTTTATAGCTAGGCACTAGCACAAAAATGTTTCAAAAACATTTCAATGTTAATTTAGCTCCTAGATTTAGATCAATTTTATCACAATGCATAATTTTTTTTTATAATAGAACGTCGTCTTTTCTTTCCATTAGCTGTCGCAAAATGTAAAATTCTCTCTTTTTTTATGTAGTAATAAAGGTTGTTGTTGTTGTGGCTGTTGTTATTAAAGGACAAATTTCAGGCCACTGGGAACAAGGGGTAACAGGGAGAACAAGGGGGAACAAGTGGTAACAAGGGGGAACAACGGGTAACAAAGGGGAAACAAGGAGTAACAGGGGTAACAAGGGGGGAACAAGGGGTAACAGAGGTAACAAGGGGAATATGGGTAACAAGGGGAAACAAGGGGTAACAGGGATAACAAGGAGTAACAGGAGGAACAAGGGAAAACAAGGGGTAACAGGGAGGAACAAGAAATAACAAAAGGGAAACGAAGGGTTACCCCTTGTTCCCCCTTCTCACCCCTGTTACCCCGTGTTCTCCTTTGTTACCCATGTTACCCCTTGTTATCCCTTGTTACCCCTTGTTACCTCTGTTACTCCTTGTTACCCCTTGTTTTCCCTTATTACCCCTGTTACCCCTTGTCCCCCCTTGTTACCCCTGTTACCCCTTGTTACCCCTTACTACCCTTTGTAACAAGGAGGAACAATGGGAACAGGGGTAACAACGAGAAACAACGGGTAACAGAGGTAACAAGGGGGAACATGGGTAACAGGGGTAACAAGGAGGAAAAAGGGGTAACAAAGGGTAACAGGGGTAACAAGGCGTAACAGGGGTAACAAGGGGGAACATGGGTAACAGGGGAAACAAGGAGGAAAAAGGGCTAACAGAGGTAACAAGGGTAACAAGGGGGAACAAGGGGTAACAAGGGGGAAACAAGGAGTAACAAGGGTAACAAGGGGGAACAATGGGAACAGGGGAAACAAGGGGGAACAAGGGGTAACAAGGGGGAACATGGGTAACAGGGGAAACAAGGAGGAAAAAGGGGTAACAAGGGGTAACAGGGGTAACAAGGGGGAACAAGGGGGAAACAAGGAGTAACAAGGGTAACAAGGAGGAACAAGGGGTAACAGGGGTAACAACCGGGAACAAGGTGTAACAAGGGGAACATGAAGTAACAGGGGTAACAAGGGGAACAGGGGTAACAAGGAGAAACAAGGGGTAACAAGGGGGAACAAGGGGTAACAGGGGTAACAAGGGGGAACAAGGGGTAACAAGGGGGAACAAGGGGTAACAAGGGGGAACAAAGGGGAGCCAAGGAGTAACAGGGGTAGCAAGGGGGAACAAGGGCTAACACGGGGAACAAGGATTAACAGGGGGGACCAAGGATAACAAACGGGAAACAAACGGGTGAGCCTTGTTACCCCTTGTTCGCCTTGTTACCCCTTGTTACCCATGTTCCCCTTGTTACCCCTTGTTCCCTCTTGTTACCCCTGTTACCCCTTGTTACCCCTTGTTCCCCCTTGTTCCCTCTTGTTCCCCCTTGTTACCCCTGTTACCCCTTGTTTCCCATTGTTACCCATGTTCTCCTTGTTACCCTTTGTTCCCCCTTGCTACCTCTGTTACCCCTTGTTACCCCTTGTTCCCCCTTGTTACCCCTTGTTCCCAGTGGCCTGAAATTTGTCCTTTAATAACAACAGCAACAACAACAGCAACAACAACAACAACAACAACCTTTATTACTACATAAAAAAAGAGAATTTTACATTTTGATTTTGTTCACCCATACCAAGTCAATGCTTTTTAGATTTTGGCAATGGTATGTACAGCGGTGTATGACATTAATTTTTATCTGTAGTGTTGTTCATCTAAATTATTTTCTATGGAGATTAAAAACTTCGACAAGACAAGGGGTAAGTATCTTCTGGAAATTGAAACACAAAATTTCTTCAGTTATAACAAAATTCCTTGAGCACTGTTCAAAACATTGACAAGTTACAGAGAGTTAGTCGCCTGCTGGCGACTAGCCTTGAAATTCTGGTGGCAACACTAAATTGTCAGTCGCATTGACAACCAGCTGGTCACATTTTGGACCCTGGACTATCGCATTACCATTTACCATCAGTGGAGTAGTGCACTGCAGTATTTTTCACCATGATGGACTGGGTCAGGAATAGCAAATCCAGCAAGAAAGCAAGATCATGGCTTCTGACTATAATAATAAGGCACAAATCTTTCGCGATAAGATTTCCGTACAACTCCATATGTCTCTTCTGCATGCAGCAATCTCACATGTACTATTTCACACATGAATTCACATGTGAACAGGGTTAAAAAATAAATGCATGATGAATGTAGGGCTGAGCAAAAATCTTACCTCTTCTGATGTTAATCAGCTCATTTTTTTAAACTAAATTTGCCATCCACCTTTAAGGTCATTGCAAATGTAACAATTACAGTGCTGTCAACTCTCCCAAATAATCCGGGAGACTCCAGATTTTGAACCGTTTCTCCAGTCTCCAGATTAGAGTCTGAAATCTCCCAGCTAATCGCCAAAGTTTGTCATTTCTAGTAGATTCAACTTTCTGACGATGAAATTTCAAATATTTTGCATTGTTTGAGCTATTTTACTATTGACGTTGAATGTTTCCTCACAAACTCCGGTATGGCATATATAAGCAATAATATGATTGGTGGGAAGTAAACCAATCAGATCAAATGCTATAATCCCAACAACGTCTTTTTCGCGTTTTTTTTTTTTTGCAGAAATGACGTCATGTGCCATGCGATGACATCATCTATCATCCCTTCCTTATCAATTCTTAATATTTGAAGATGTGGGGAGTTGACAGCCCTGCCATTAGTGAAAGCTGAAGTTCCATTTAATAAGTTAGAAGCATTTATATCAGACAGACTACATCAGAGGCGCTATTTCCCGGCCGGGGGATTGCCAGTACGGGGGTTTTCATTGACTGTGCCTGGCCGTAGGTCAAACGTGAAACACCTTTGTTTGGATAATAGACAAAAACCAAGCAAAGCTTTTCTTACCTCAGAAATTACCATTAAACAGGCTAATAAGATGAAAAGCAGAAAATGACACGCCTTTGAATCCATCATGATGCCGTTTTCTTGTTCGTTTCCAACAATAAATTTAAGAAGTTCGCATCTTGTCCGCCATCTTGAAGTAAGCGGCATCAATATGCGTACGTTGCATGATGGGAAATTTTTGCTTCTCTTCCCCAGGCGTCCATCCGAATCCAGAGCTCCCGAGCGGGGTACTCCAGATTTCAAATGACGGGGATGATCGAGGGATTTTTTGGGGTTTGAAATTTTCGATTCCCGGATTTTATTGGGTGGGAAAAATTGGCAAGCATATTTTTGGGTGGCTTGATTTAAAACAAAAACCGGGAAGTCCATGCTAAAGACTACTACAAAGCTCATCATAACGTGTATTGCCTTAAGTTTTTTTAAAACAATATTTCGGCTGCCCATACCAGCCTTCTTCAGGTTTACAGATTACAATATATTAACTGCACGTCAGAGTGAGAATGGTCAGATTGAGAGAGAGTTGTTCAGAAACAGTAGTGGGTTTAGATTTACTGTCAGCTTTGTCGACTGGACGTCTGTGTTCGTTAAATCTGTCCTTGAGGCGTCGCTTAATTTCACCTAAGTTGCAACGGTTACATTGCACCATATAGAGAACGGAGTGTTACAAGTAATGCGCAAAGTGATGGAGCGTGTTTCACTCGCTGATTTTTTGAGGTTTTGATTTTTGCCCCCACTCGATCATCCCCGTCACTTTAAATCCGTTGTACACACCCTCCGCCTTTTCCCACAGTTTTTAACTCCACCGTAGGGTAATGGAACAATTATTCTCTTTGAAATGTTTTGCCAGAGCAATGTTTAATTTGTAATGGTAAATTTTCTATTTTTCGAAAGGCGCCAGGGCCGAGTGACCAGTTATTGCTCCCTTCGTACAATGAACATCTTATTAAGTTTACACCTCAATTCCGTCTATACATAAACTTCTATTTGTACTTTGAAAGAATATTGCGATTTTTATGTCACTGTCTGGACATCAAAGTTCTGTTGCTGCTTTGTCCTTTTTTTAAATACCGAGAACCTAGTGGCAGGAAAATTGATTGAGACTATCAGGAGACTAAAGACGAGAACGTCCGAAAGATCTCCCCCATAGCAGGCAATTTCTAGCCTCAGTCCTTCCCTCAGCGAAAAAGAAAACACTCTCCACCGCAACTTTTTTGGTTGTTCTCGAGAAATTTTCAGTTCTGTTTACCCCCGTTTAGTGGGTATCGCGAGCGGGCGAACCTGGACGAGCACGTTGCAATGTGATTTGCTTAGTCCCGTCCCCACCCGGATGACTGTATGATTGGCCGAACAAAAAATTCCAAAATGCGCAGCGCGATACTGACAACGAAATTGGTTATAATCCGTATTGCTTTGAGAGGTTCTCGTTGCTGTCGCCGTCGCTTAAGATTTCTGGTCATGAAAGAGAATGGGCAAGATTCTTGTCAAAATACTGCTCCCCTACAGCGTTGTAAACATGTTTCTTGATTAAACAAAGGTCACATTCATGAAGAAAGAACGAAAACGCTGTGGATGCCTTTATAGGTGAAGTTTATTACTTCTCACACTGGAATATTTTAAGCATTTGACATTGAAAAACAAAAGGAATTAAAAATGGGCTTTCAAAAAAGTAACCCTATAAATTACAGAATTCTCTCCTGTAAATCAGTTTATATCCTGTACAGTTCAACGAGCCACCTCCTATGAAGCTCTTCTTAAAATAAAACAATGATTTATAAATATATACGTATTGCAGATACAATTAAATCGACACTGGTTCAAGTTCAAATGTCCAACCCGTCACGAGTGGTATCACAGCTGAGCTGCAAGTGACGCACTCAAACTGCAGCTTCAACGCAAGAAATCCGCACTTGGGTGTCAATCACTCTCTGAGACCCATGTCAGGGTTGATTTCCACTGTCGCGTAATTTTTCCGTGAGAACGCAGGCAAAATTTACGTGCGTAAATGAAATAGAGGCAATGTATGAAAGGTTACGCGTAAACGTGAAAGTTGAGCGAGGTTCAACTTTAACGTTTGCGCGTGACCTTCCATTTATTGCATCTATTTCAGTTACGTGCGTACGCACGTAAAATTTACGGAACAGTGAAAATCCAATCTCGACTCCAAAGCAACCCGTAAGCACTGGGGTCGAGAATGGCGAAAATCCACTTCAAGGCCGGATTAAAATGAGTAGACGCCTGAAAGAATGCGAATTCACGTTCCCCAGCCTACAAGCAAGCTCTACAGCCTTTACAACGAGCAAGACTCCACTAGCGACTTGCAAAACGTGAGTCGTTGGAGAAAACGGGAAGAAGGCTAATTAAAAAGTTCCACCTTTCATTCGATGCTAATACGAACTAACCATAACAAACGGCTAAAATTTAGAGTGTAACATCAATTATGACAAACTAGACTATTGAACTCGGACAAGTGGAACCCATCATTTCACTGATACAGCGTACCAGACGTGCTTCAATAACATCTAATGATAAGATGATAAGATCATCAAAGTATTTTACTCTAACCAGCCTGCAATCGTCCTCTCTAGTCTAAGGAACAGTCAGGGCTAGAGTGATGAATGAGCTGGTAAGGGAGTAAGCAAACAAAAGCGAAGGACTACACTACAAGCGATAAAGGCATTCAGTTCTACCAGTCATCTGTCCCCAAGACGGAGACGGTTGAAATCAGCAACAAGTGTCCGCCTTTTAGAGACGGACTTATCCGCCTATAGAGTGTGAAAGAAAATACGGAAGAATGCCATGGGCTAACTCTCAGTGTCCGTTTTAGGGAGATGTCGGTCTTATACAGTGGCGGATCCGAGTGAAGGGCCCGGGGCACCCCCCCCCCCCTCCCCCATATTCTTAGACCAAACTGAGGTCCGAAGGGCCGAAAAAAAATTCTGAGACCGCCCCCCCCCCCCCCCCCCCCACTTATCTCAGGGTCCGGATGACCGCCCCCCCTCCCCCGCACCTTATCTGAAGGTCTCGACCCGCCACCGTATATATAATATTTCCACTAAGCCGTTTACTTTCAAAGTGTGGACTGTGGTCTAACAATTTACGCAGAATTTGAGGAATACGCATAGCCTTAGCACTATTTATTAACCCTTAGCTCAAACCGTCAACTATGGAGACACAATCGTTGAACGGTTTTACTTCCCTTGATGCAACCATTCAAAGGAAACCTCTTGGAGAGTGCTACCACAAGGTACCATTCGTTTCTTAGCTTTTTCCAAAACAAACTTTGGAACTGTTTTTGCAAATCGTTATGACTGTGGAAACTCTTGAGATTGAAAGGGTTGAATAAATCGAAAAGGAAAGGAGCACAGTGAAAGAAAATGAAAAATTATTATCTCTACAGGACCAGTAAAACTGTAGAAAACTCCAACGTCTGTTTCCCTTGCGATATCATCCAACATACACCTTAAATTTCTGATCTCTAAAAATTGTAAACCCTTTATGGCCAACCCCCTCCTTGATGCAGAAACCTTGCTGAAAAATTGCGGATAGAAATGAATATAAATTACTGCAAATAACTGCCACTACTTCTGACTGAAACTATTGAAGACAACAAATCAGGCGCCCAAGGTAAGGTGTCTGCCATTGAGGGAATTAACCATCGTTACCAAGAGCGAACACTCCGTCATTCAATCTTAAAATTGTCGAAGGCTGACATAAAGTACGGCTGTGAGACCGTTAACGTTGAACTTGGGATCTGGGAGTGTGAAAAAGAGCGCAACTGGAAGCCAATAAAATGGCTAACTGCTCTTAACATTTATACAATGAATTCTTAAATTGTAAAGTAAAAAAATTATTGTCTGAATCACAAAAAATATTCTCTATTGAATTTCCGCCTACATCATCTTTTCTTGTCCGATACCTTCCTACTTCTTGGGGTTCCAGGCCCTTTTGACGCTACCGAGCTTTTTGTTGGTTGCATGTAGCCTGGCACCGACCTATTACTGCTGGAAGGCGAGTCACGTGCTCTGGATGGGCTGTGGGCATCACGTGCACCGGGTGATGAAGGCATCATTTGATTGGTTGTGTTTCCTCGGCGAGAGGGGGTCTGATTTGACTATGGGCAAATAAACAGATTAGAAACATAACTGGATAAATTGCCGCGTTAAATAAATAATCTGCGAGCAGGCTCTTGTGTTGGGGCTTCGCGCCATGTTTTGCGTCTTATAGGCGTCCTCACAAGCTACTACATTGCACTTGTACACCATTTACACGTACATTTGCTCTTCCTTTTGTATTTTCGAAGTTGATCAAAAAGCATTTGTGCTGCGAATTGCTTTTTTATCACACTTGCAGGAGTGGAGATTGAGTTCAAACCTCGGGGGGCTTATATGACGAAGAAAGCCAAAGATATGGGAGGAGCTATGACTTAACCCCCATTCACACCGAAGGTCAAACATGTTTAAAAGCTGTTTAGTTTAACACGGTTTGAATTTTCTTTCCTTCATAAAAGCTGCTAACTAACTTAAAGTGATTGCAAATTTAGTTAAAAATCACAAAACGTGTTGAGTTTCATTTGAACCCTGTGTGAAACCCTGTGTTCCAGTTTTCCATGTTTGTTTTTCATACATAAGATTTCCCGTGTCTCTTACATCTTTAGCTATACTACAGTACAGTTTTGCCTCACGGTAGGTGAAGGTCTTGGCCAGTGGACAACCTATACCGATGCAACGTAAGGTCATTATTCTGTCTGGTGTCTCCTTGAACACGTTTAGTTTGTGTGAATGGGGCATTAGTTACAAAAACAGATGGAAAAGATATCATACATACCGATTTCCTGTTACTTGATGGAATGGACTTCCTAGGAGTGGAGCCAGCTTTTGCAGAGTTACTAGAACTAGAATTACTCTGTTTCCTGTCAACATCCTGCAGATAAATTCAAAAACTCACTTAAAATTACTGAAAAAAACAAAAAGAGATTCTTGTTCCGACAAAATATTGTAACAACAGGAGACTACAGGACCGTGTTTGAAGCCGCTCATTAAACTCGCAGCTCATGCTATATCAAAGTAAGAAAGAAATCCGATTAAGTAATGATCCGGGTAAGGTGCATAGCAATTTCTTTTGTTATGCGGCAATGGTGCTTTCCCCACATAGGAATGTTCTCATTTTTACACAGAGAATGCATAAACCTACATGAAGGCAGTTTACGCAATAAAATGCATTTACACTCCACTTTGAAAGGGTGTTTTTTTGTGTTAAAAGATTTTGACCAATCACAAGAGTTGAAAACAATAGCCAAGAAAAGTTTACAATGTTACATGTTCCCCACATAGGATTTCCTTGTTATTCAAACTGAGACCAGATTTTGTTATATGGAAGATGGTTGGAAAGTAAGGATGAATATATGTACTGCTTTTATGAAGTTTTGTTAACTTTTGCTGTTTAAGCCAATCAGAAGTAAGCACAGACAATAGAAAAGTTAGCACCTTTTTTGCATTCCAACATGTTCGTTGCCGTTCAGTGCTATCGTTATTATCTGGACCGTTTCTTAATATTTGTTCACTATTCAGCGTTATTTGGCTTTCGTACTTAAGCAATAGACCACACTTTCTGTGGGTCTACCGGCGTGATAACTCGCGCGGAATGTTGGGAGGACGCAAGAAAAGCTTGTAAATCACAAGCCGAAGCAGAAGGCTTTTATAAAATAACTTTAAGTAAAACGGAGTTTTCTATGAGTTTACCGGCACAATACACCATCGGTTTCTAACCAATCAGAACGCGCGTACTATCTTAGAAAGTTTATAAAATGAAGTAAGCCCTGCATTCCCTCCACTAACCACATCTTTGAAACTCGTCACATTGCGCACGCAAATATAGCCCAGTTAGTGAATACACATACTTTGTCATATCAAAAAAGGCTGGTTTCCATACCATCGTGACAAAATCTTTGATGGCTGGAAATAAAGGTTCAGTGACTGAAGTAAACATTTAGAGACGACACTTTTGTAGTCGTATCCATCCCCGCCCAGTTATGGGTGGGACGGAGATCGCTGACATAGACATCAATTCTTTCTTAAAGCTGGTTTTCATAATTGGTTATTGTTCATGATCGCTAATACTAGGCCTTTCAAAGAAATGAAGCTATTGCTCAGTACGATGGATAAGGGAATTCCTTAACAGTGGCCATTATTTCGAACCTTTCAACTTAACTTGATATAGACAAGTTTCTTTGACACGAGAAAGATCATCGCAGTTATGTACACAACTAAAGCAGTTGCGAAAAGAAAGCCTGAAAAAACGTTCTGGCTTGAACGGGATTCGACCCCATAACCTACGCAATACCGGTGCAGTGGTCTATTACTGAGCTACGAAGTCAACTCAGAGCTGGTTACTTTGAGTGAGTTCGTAAAACACGTGTACCCGCAGTAGATGAAGACATGAAAGTGAATATATAAAACTTTCAAATAATTATTTATTCACATACAAATTCTATTTCCCCCCCCACCCCCTCACTCCTCCCCTCCCTCTCCCAATGCTGCACTACGCTTTCTTTAGGGACGGAATCCCCTCTTCCCCCTTCCAACACTACTGGTCTGTTTAGGTTCCCTACCTCTTTAGGACTGTCAGAGGAAGCCCCTGGAGATGAGGCTAGGCCATCTTCCATTTCACTAATATTATTATTGGCCTCCTGTTCTTGGTTTTCCGATCCCTGTAATGAAGATAAAAGGTAACTAAAAGCAACTGTATTTTTACTTCGATAACTCTAACAGTAATAACTGCGTGATAAACTTGAGGTGGACTACACGCTCAATTTACCCCCCCCCCCCCTCTCTCCCTCAATGCTCCGTTTCAACACTATTTAAAGCTTGTCAAAGCTACACAAAGAGGACAGAAGTTGAGGCAAGGACGTGATGCTATGAGGGATCAAACTCGGGACCTCGCGCACTGAAGGCTGCACACTAACCAACTGTGCCACTTCTTGCTCCTTAATGTTATATAATGATAAAATATAGATTATTAAAAGACCATTAGAAAGGGCAGCAATCCTCAAGGAGTTGTAAAACTTTCAAACAGAGGTCACTTGAATTTAAACTGCGTAAAACCAACAAATAATACACCAAAAATATAATATAAACCAATAATAATGGTCAAGTTGAGCAGTATACTTACTTGTCTGAGTTCTTCTCTGTACATTTTCATCAATTCAAGAACATTTGACGTTTCAGAGGCTTCGGAATCACCCTAAAAATAGGCCAATTGAAAAACGAAAACAGTTAATCTATTACGTTGACCTACTGTCCACTGTAAAAGCATTCAAGAGAAGACATGAATTTTTCAAAACTAACCAAAGCCATTTGTAAGAGAAATTCAGTTAAACCTGTTACAAAAATACTTTTAGTACTCAGCAGTACGATGTTCTTGGTTCAAACTGCAACTTGCTAATCCTTTAGGCACACAGTTATGCATTGACTGGGATAACCGAAAAAATTAGGGCTAAAAACAACTCTTTCAAAATAGTCTTGGATTTCGGTACAAAGGCATACTAGATGTATTTTAGCATAATTAATAGATATTTCAAATAGCATCCAAAGAAAATTAAAATAGTTTGATGGGGTATTGTAAAGTACTTACAGGTAAAATAGTCGAGATCGTTAGGAAGCTATAATAAAGGTTATAAGAGGATCAAGGTCTCTTCATAGGTAAGATAGATAATCTCAGAGTAATGCACGTAAATAGAACCTTAACTATATGAGTAAGTATTGCAAAGACAAGGCATTGTTCAATTATTTTGCTTGTTTGTAAGAAATGTTTTTATGAGGCATTTGAAGGTATAAAAGCTTGAAGCCGCCTTGATTTCAATCTGTAATAAGTTCTGTATTTTAGGTCCTTGAAAAAGTATAGAAAATATATTTTCATTAGTTCTAAAAGGATGAGATCAATAGGATTCAGAGTTTCTTGTTGAGTATTGATTCATTTAAGATTGTGTCAAACGAACCAAGTGTTGAGTGTTAAGGACTCAAGTGAAGACTCTCAATCTACGTTTTCTTTGAACCAGAAGAGAGAAAACCCACAAGACAATTATGATATGCTATAAGCCACCTTAAACAAAAACAGACAAAGAGCAATACAAATTAGTTGAGTACTACAGTACTTACTGTAATCCAGGGATGGTTCAAGATTTCTTTTGCTGTGCGCCTGTATGCTGGATCAACTTTGAGCATTCCGAGAAGAAAGTTCTTAGCTGTGAATTTAACGATTCAAAACTCAACAACTGAAGAATTTAAGGAAATACCAGTCTTGACATGTTTTCAAATGAAATTCAATCTTCTGGTTTATCATATGACTGCACGCCTACAATAATCTTACCAGACTCTTGAATGTTTTCCCAACAAGGGTCAGAAAAATCCACTTCACCCTTTTTAATTAACTCATAGAGCTTTTCTTCAGTTTCTGCCACAAATGGTGGTCTCCCTGTTAAACTGTGGACAAGACAAGAAGTGAGTTATAGAACCACTGATCACTAAAACATGATCATTACTACATACTGGGTGAATCTACACTCAGATTACAAAATGAATGCATGTTGAAAGATTATATTATTACACCATCACTTAACAACCCTCCAAGTTGAAGTTTTAGCTCTGTTGTCATTTCGCCACCAACTCTTTTGGTTCAGGAAGACTTTTTTACAAATCAAGACGCCAACTCCAAAATTTTAGGCGCCCTGGCAACCAAAATGGTCGCAACTTGGAGGGTTGCTTAAATGAAAGACACCAATATTCTTCAAGAGGTGTCTGCCATATTAAACATTCCCCATCTTCCCACTTTCGGCTTGGGATGAGGAACTGGAGTATCAGATCTGGAATCTGCCACGTGGGACTACAAGCACTGGGAGACTGGTACAGTGTGTGGCAAGCCAAAAGATAATGATGATAAAAGCACAATGGGCCCTTTGCAGCTCACTGTCACATGAAAATTATGGGATATAACCAACATGTAAACAACACCAGAGATGAAAAAAGCAAGGGCAAATTGGCTAGAAAGCCAATTTTGAGTTGATTAACCAAAAGACTAAGGGCGCTTTCCATTTGTCAGAACTGGCTGGCCAGACCATTGCCCGACCAGTCAGTTTGATAATGAAATACGCTTTTTCCGAGAGTTTTTGCCGAATAACCAGTTCCTTGGTGCATACTACTTAGGATTTGACTGATACGGCTAAAGGGATTTGAGTAAAATGGAAATTCTCATTGCGTTGGGAATAGTTTGGCCGGCCAGTTCTGACAAATGGAAAACGCTCTAAGATTTCAAGTGGTGTTGGATGCCTGCAAAATAAAAAAGATTAGTATGGAAAAAATGCTAGACGGCACATTTTCCACTGATGCATATAACATTTTCTCACTTACTTAAATCATCAACACCATAAAATTGCACTGTGAAGAGTGTGAACCTAAAAATTGGCAGACCCACTATTTGTTTTGTTCTTTGTTCTTTCAGCCTCTGGTATCAGTATTGTTAGGGTTGTATGCTGTAATTTTGGCATAAGACAGGTACATGACCCTAAGCTGCAAAGGCACTATGACAAAGGAACAGATGGGAACAACTCTAAGGGGCTGTTTACAAGGAGGAAGATCCTAGAAGGCAGAACAAATTTACCTTGGGTTTACAAGCAGAAATTTTCATCCATGTCATGCCCAAGTAGAGAAGGCTTAAGAAGAAATTAAAAAATGGTGGGTGTCAAAAACAAAAATACAATTTGGGCCCTTCTGCTCTCGTTATGGCTTTAATAAGTACCTTTCAGCTCAATTATCACAATAATCAGCTTGTGGTAAGGTGGCCTTCATTGTTGTGATTAGCCACTGAACAACCCACTGCCATTTTTGTCTCATTTGTTCCCAGTACTGGGATCTTCCTAGTAAAGGTAGTTTGGATGATGTTAGGATCTTCCTAGTACTAGTAGTAGTCCTAACACTCAACTCAGAGAGGAAGAACCTAGTACTAGGAAGATCCTAGCACTAGGAAAGGGTACAAGCCTTTGCATATAAATCAAATTCAGAAAACATGTGGCACTAGGATGATCCACCTTCTAGGATCATCCTAGTGATAGGATCTTCCTCCCTCCATGTAAACAGCTCTAAATAATCCAGGGAGGGACATATTTGTCAAATAGATGGTACATTATGAGAGAGTTGACTGTAAAATAGTGTAAATCTGGAAGCTCAGACAAACAAACTTACAGAATATACATTATTACACCTAAACTCCAAATATCACACTGTTGACTGTAGCCGAGGTCATCTATCACCTCTGGAGCTATGACACAAGAAAAAAGGATAAGTAACATGCTTAGATAAAACAAATCTCAGCACCCAATAGTCTAAGGGGTACTTATTGCTTATCTTGCTTATCTTTTACCTTTAATCAATCTTATGAAAGTGCACAAAATTGGAATTCATGAATAAACAAATTGAACAGGTTGAAACCATTATGACTAAACATGCCGAGAGAGTGTGTATAAAGAGAAAGAAAACCAAACTGCAACAGGTTTTAAGCAATTTTTTTTCAAGTGATGCAAGAAGAAATGGAAAACAAGAGTGTACAATAAAATTAATGAAGAAGAGTCAATTTTGTCAAATTCTTGAAATGTTGAAAATCCTAAAACACTGAAAAGGATTTCACACAATTTATTGCCTACCCATATAAATTGGAGTGCCACAAACACTTTGCATCATAGAGTCACTACCAACACCACCTCTCACATATGAAAGGCCAAAATCTGTGAGCTGTTCAAGAACGTAATGATGTACAAACAAATTAAAACATTTTTAACAACAAGTTGTAGTCAACATCACATCAATTCTTAGACTCTGAATTAGCTTTGTCTAGAATTAGCCAACAAACTGTCTGGGTCTTGGTTCATTTGATAAGTGTTCAACTATACAAGTATAAAGTCCCAAGAGTGAACAACATCAATTTTCTCATAACAATATCACTGCATAATCTGACAGAAAAGGTTATGAAAACTGGTAAGATGATCAGCAAAAGAAAATTGATCTTGTGTCAAATTCTCCTAGCTAATACTTTAAGGAAAACTATGGAGCTTACTTTGGAGAATTTGTATGTGGATGGCTTAAATGGTTAAGACCACACCATGAAAGAGAGCTATTTAGTAAGGAGGCAGTTTTACAAAGAAAACACAACAGCAGCAACAATGGTGCATGTAGATCTGAAACTCTGTAACATGATCAAGGGATTGACCAAAATTATAACTGGTTAAACAACAATGGCATATTTTCATTTGCTCCGCTTCAGCAGTACTAAGCTCAAAAATTAGGTTCTTATCTTCAGGGTCCAGGACTAAAGTAGTACTGAATGACAATGTGACTTCACAAAAACATGTGAACAAGGTCATATACACTGACTAGCCTAACTGATTACATAATGGACTGATAAGACATCAAAATAAATCTAACCATATATGTTTTTTCTCTATTTCAGGAGATGCATGTATTGCCTAACAGTAACAATTTTATAATATCCTCACCTTAATATTGAGCAGTTCATTTCCAACAGGCTGACTGAGAAGAATATTTTCCAATTTTAAATCTCTGTGAACTATATCTAAAAGATGTTTTTAAAAAACAACAGTTAGATGTATACTTGGACACACTACCTTTTTTGCACAAGTTGCCTGCACTCTCTGAATTCAATGTTGTGACTGTTGTGATTTTACAGGTACATGTAAGTGCGCTATTGTTTCCTTTTTCGTGGGGCTTTAGTCAACTTGGGGCATAAAAATAATGATCTATGCCATAAGAATAAAGCTAAATCATAAGACGAGTGATATTACATTACATTAAGACCAAGAACCTGGTTGGTAAATAACAATTACCAGAATCATGAAGGTATGCCACAGCATGTGCCAACTGTTTTATCACTGTCCAAGTTTCCTGAAATTTAAACAGTGATATCATTAGAAAATTAGTATGAAGAAGTTTGAAAATGTAACTATTGCTAATAATAAAATTTAAAACAATAAAAGGTTTCAAACTTGCTTCTTAACTGTTGAAAGTTTATGAACAATACTAGCTAGAGCCACACTTAACATAACAAAGTTAACCAAACAAAAATAAAACAGATTTGAAATAGTGATTATCCTTGGTGTGAATTTTATTTTATTTTATTTTTTGGGGGTATGGTAATTTACTGATAATGAGTTGGAAAGCAAAAAATACTGCTCTAAATTTTAAAACAAGGATAAAATTAAACAACAACATAACCTCAGTGTTAAATATATTAGTCCAGAATACAAACCTTTTCTGAAAACTGTTTCTTTTGTTCTAAGAGCTTTTGTACACCACCAGCATCACAAAGTTCCATTACCAAATACATACGCTGAAAATGTAACAAATGTATGCCTATAAATTAAAAATTTAAAAGTATACTGCATGGAACACCATATGCATTAGCCGCGTATGATGTCGTGTGGCTTCATATGTACCA
The DNA here is from genome assembly GCA_964035525.1 of Porites cylindrica. Lineage (NCBI taxonomy): Eukaryota > Metazoa > Cnidaria > Anthozoa > Scleractinia > Poritidae > Porites > Porites cylindrica. Next base: position 39,533,945 of record OZ037778.1, read on the forward strand.
TTTAAACCATTTAATGAACTTAAATTTATTTAACACAGTTAACAACGAGGAGCGTGGGTGTAGTCAGGGATCAGTGGTTTGGCTCAAAAGTGGTCAGCCTTGCTTGCTTCATCTCCACGTGTTCAGTACAGCATTTTCCTGGCCGATCACTCTCTTTGTTTAGCCTTTAGATCATTCTTTTACCCGCATCTCTCGCTCCCTTTATTTTTGCACTGATAAATCAGTGTGACATGTGCCTGGTTCCAATGGTATGGGAGCTCATGGCTGGAGGGCAGGATGGGGGCGTAACTCTGTCTAGGGGCTGGCTGTGTCAAAAGTGGAAGCCCCCGGACATCCCGGGTACCCACCTCCACTAAGTGATGCAGTTGTTAACTACACCTAACAATAAGATCCAGTAATTCAAATGGACTTTTCAATCAGCTTGATCAATTAACTTTTACAACCAGTTCAGACCTTGGCTGTTCTGTTAGCAGGCATCGATGTTTACACTTTGGACCATTGTTTCAGTACATGAACTGTTTGCATGTGCATCAAAGTAGTCTGGGGTTAAAAAATACTCAGACAGAACCATGTTGAAAAAGTGTTCCATGCAAAACCAAGTTAAAACTGGTTTTGGTTAAAATGGTTGATCCCAATAGAACATAACTCTACAGTATGTCAGATAGCATTGGACAAATGGATCGTGAATAAGCTTAACAGCCATATGATGGTACGTTTGATGTTTTCAATGTGAGGTGACTTAAGACATAAAATCTGATTTCGATCTTTTTAGGGGCAGAGCCAAAAAATAACGATAAATGTACCACGTCAAAGGTTTTTCATTTTACTATGATCTAATAGTGAAAATCACCCAAAACTCTTAACAAAAGTGGCAACATCAAAATAACTTTTGCCATCAACTTCAGTGCCTTCCAAACAAACTTTGGAGCCCATTCATGCAAAGCTATTTCAGATCAGGCCAAAATTTACCTAAGTACCCTACTACACATACTGTACTCTTAACATAGCAATAATATTATTTGATTTTTTTTTTACAAAGTTACAACAGGAGTACTTACCTTTGACGTTTCATAGATCTCTTCTAAATGAATTAAATGCTCATGGTCAATCTTTTTCATGATTAAAACTTCTCGCTCTAAGAGTCTAACTGCAGAGGTACCAGCCTAAGAAAGGAATGAGCAAAATCAAGTTCAATATTCAGGCACAGATCTAGGATAAATACTGACTGATTTCCTAAATGAGCACAAACTTCTAGGGGATCTGTGGGCATGCTCTTCTGGGAAATTTTTTAGATTTTAACTCCCTAATATTCCCTTTCTTAGGTTGACTAATGCACGGAATTGGGAAACAAAAGGAAAAAAAAAACATTTACAAATCCAAAAATTTTCCAGATTTCAACTTGGAAAGTTTTTTTATTAAAATATATTTATTATAAAAAATCTGACTGAGTTTGGAAACCGTTGTAGATCCACACCTGATATTATTTAACTTAACTTTCCTCACAGGATATCAAATGTTCACACTTACAGTTGACATAACTTAACAATCTTTCACAAGGCAATGGTTTGCTGCTTAATACAGCTTCTGTCTAAAGTGATTTGCTGATACTGTTGTCCACTGGGAATCTGGCAAGCTGATCACTTAATGATTGCTACGGACTATGAAAGTTGCCTATGAAAGGTTTGAAGGAAGTAATCAATTCTTTGCTGATAAAGCTCCTGTCATAGGATTCTTTGTGGACATGAATTCTGCATACTACCTTACCCGAAGAAAAGAGACCAATTCCCATATTTTAAAATTCATACTTGGCTGTGAGACTTGGCAGAATAACAGAAAAGAAATCATCTTGAGGCTCAATAATGAATAAATACATTTCTTTTTTTTTATTCCCCCAAGCATTGAAGCCGAGTATGAATTTTAATATATCGAAAATGGTCTATTTCCCACCATGTGCTTCCCACATTAACTGTAAAAATGACGACTATTGACCAGTCACTTCTATTAGGCATATGCAGTTACCCTGTAGACTGGCTTATTTTATTGTATTTTGCCTCTTATTGTAGGTCACTTAGTTAGATAATGGTGTGACATCTTGACACAACAGTAAACAATGGATGCCCAGGCTGATAAAACACAAATAGTCAACGAACGATGCCTACGAGGCTCTGAGCCAGTTGGTGACCACAGTGCAAGTTAGGCCTCTTCATAATGGTCACGATAAAGGTTTAACCTCTATTACGCAGTCACTTGACTACTTGCCGAGGGTAACCACTGAATAGAGGGTTGACTATGTTTGTCTTGTGCAAATGGCATAAAAAACTTCCATGTTAACCACCTTATTACATTTTAATGTTTGTAAGGAACTGTCACCCAACTAAAACAAACAGCATATTATTTGACCTAAATAGAAATCCCATAAATCAAAATTTCAATATTGATATTAATATTATTATTAAGAATGGACATGAAGATTAGCCTACAGGGGGTATCTGGCATTTTTTCCCTTATGCCATCCATTATAATCATTACTAATACAATTTGACAGTCTATCAAATACTGCCTTAGCAACAAGGAAACTGGAAGCTCACAGAAAAGAGATGGATAATTTAAGAACTGTTTAGTTGCTGAAATAATGCCTGAAATATATAATACAACTCTCAGTAGTCACAACGGATACCTACTGAATACTACTATGACTACAAGTAATCAGGAAGCTTCTAGTATGCGAGCCAGAAGAAAGAGACAATAAATTAATAACAGTTCTGTCTCTATTGTAATGCACCATTAATATTAATCATTTTAACCATTATAAACTGGTCTTGACTAAGATACAGACTTCTACTCCCTTCTAAAACAAATTTTTATCAGTGACATGCCAAGGAGTAAAGAAAAATCACAGTAGGGAGTTCAAAACAAAGAACATCTTGAAAAGATTCTTTCACAGTTCAAGTCAAGTGCTGACAATAAAGGCCTCTTTTTAGGGTCGATAACTACGAAGATAAATTACTAGATGACGTAAATGTAATTATGAGTTTAAAAAAGGTGAAAGCTAAGATAATTTTCAGCTGTGATACCACATGCATTCACACTAAAAATAGCTGCTGAGCTTGGAAAAATAGGTGATTATCAAAACTGGGTTAACTAATATATCATTTGTTACTTGGCTTAAGAAATATGGCATAGTTCAATTTGTCAGCCTTACCAGCACAAATATCACATTTTATTAATTCACGAACAGGACGCATATAGCGGAAACCTAAGTGCCAAACAGCATTACCTAAAGAGCTTAAAAACAATACCCTTGATATGAAGCCATGATTAAGATATTGGGGACTTGACAGACAGCTTTAATATTAAATGTCTTCCAAGTTCTACAGAGTATCAAGAATCAACCAAATACATTCTTACAGAATTTTCGACTTAAAAAAAAACAATTTCTCGTTCAACTCAATGGTTGCTTTTCAACAAGCTTGAGTTCCGCCGCACTTGATGTTAAGTTTAAACGATATCAATTTCTTACCTTTTCCTTGTTCACGGCTTTGATGGCCCATCTACGACCCGTTGCTCTGTTGGTGGCTTCCTTAACAACGCCAAAGCTTCCTTTACCAAGAATTTCTCCAAATTCGTAGATGTCCTCTATCTGTCTTTCGTCCTCAATTCTTGTATGTGGAATAGTTCTTCCGGAGGCCGAGCCGTCTTTTCGAGGATATTGAGACATGATTCTCGTCCGCCTAACACGAATCCAACTTTATTTTTCCATGGAGTACGGAAGTTATGCCTAGAAGTAGATATGAAAATAAAATCAAGCTGCAATGATAACCGTATAAGGTTCTCAGCATATTGCCCAAGAAACCACAGTCTGTGGTTTATTACAAATGCATAATTAACGTTAAGGATCAATGTTGATTTGGAGCGACTTTCACGCTGTGTTTCTTTTCAATATCAATTGTTATTATTCAATTCAAAACTTTTCACCAAAGACGAAAAGCTTCGGAATAAAAGCATCGCGCAATTAGTTCTGACTGCAAAAATCGGCACCAAACGCCAGTTGTTTCAGCAGCCATCACGCGCATGCAAAGTTTTCAAACTACTGCAGCTCGGTTTGCTTCGCGAAAATAAAATACTAGTATGCTCAATGCGAAGCTCAACAGGAGACCGGCTTCTTGCACAAGTTAAAACTCAACAAAACGAAGTCAACAGTTAAACCTTCAGTATGTAACGACAGCAAATGGGCCCTTAAAATTTGAAAATGTAACTGAGCTCAATATTGGCTTAGATTCCGCCGTACTAAGTCATGTCCCAAATCCAGTCTTGAGTACAAGTCTACCGAGTTAATGGCCGCGCCGGGGGGAAAAGTCAGGGGAAGGATGCGATGAAATTAAAAACTTTCTTCTGCGCGCTAATTATGGCTGAAACCCGCTAACCCTCAAAGTGATCCTACGGATGCTTGTCTATTAATATTTCAAAGCTTACATCAAGATGAACAAAAACACTGCCAGGTTGGCGAGCACAACGTAGACCTTCGTCTCCGTCTCAAACTTTCTTACTATCGAACCGGTTGACAGGACATACCTTGACAACGTTCCTCCCTCAAGGAGAAAGAAGCAGCTAAACTTTTCATTCCTCCAACTGCTTCTAAACTTTTCTCCATAAAATCTTCCCTAAAACTGCATCTAAATTCATAAGGAAGGCTGTAAACTCATGAGTAACCTTTGACAGCACAACCGCAACTCTGTAACGCATTTAGGACTGGAACCCGAATGAGAGGGTCTTTAGACACCAGTTCCTTTATCCGGGAAGTTACTGGGACTGCCCTGTTTCAGATGCTGCAGATAATTTGCCACTGAGATAACTTTTTTTTTTCTCGCACAACTCCAGTAAGGTATAAGAGTACTAGATTTCGTTCAAAAGTTTAGAACAAAACACGTGAAATGCAGGGCAAGTGCAACAGATATAACGGGTCATAAATGGGGGCGCAAAGTTTCCTCGAGCTGAGAAGAGGAGTGAGGGAAGATTTGCGTTGGCAGGGTAAAGGTGTTGCCTTCTGATCAACCGACCCGGCGACAAAAATAATGAACGAACTTCTCTTACCCAATAACCAGCCATCCTGAACTCAAGCGTAATCAAACATGATGGATACTTTGCTGTGCATATTAAACGATTAAACGTTTCGCAACCGGTACGTGTACGTCGTTCAGAACACAGAAAATTTGAAAACGCTCGTCGAAGTGAAAAAGTCCAAGAACAAAAAGTCGTCAGCTTCCTTTGTCTCTCTCTCTCACTTGGAAGAGGAAAGTTCAAAAAGTGGCTAGCTAGTTAGGCTAAGTGCAGTTTCCGTTTTTTTTTTAGTGCGTCGAGCGAAACGCAAAAGACACGAAAATGACCATGCGCGTGACTGAAAGCGCGAGAAGGAGAGGCTGCCGCCCTCGTTTCGGGCGCGGTTGCCCTCGCTTCACAAGAGAGACTGCTTGCAGTCCACTAGCTCATTAGTATTCGAATACACTGTAGGTCATTTCCGAGTTGCCCAAAACTTCTGTTTGAAAGAGAGGCTAAGTGCGTAGCCATTGATATGAAAGTGATCTTTTGTGCTCATGTAAATGAAACTCACTATCTCAAGAAAGGTTGAAAGTGGGTGTCTTTGGAACTCGGAAATGGCCTATTCGAGACAGCGGAAAAACAAATCCAGCTAGTGATCTGAACTGGACTCGCACCAAGTACCACCAGATTGTGAGTCCGACGCACTGATCACTCGACCACGCGATCGCGCTGCTGCCTCCCCCGGCTCGAACTAGGACGCTTCACCGTAGTTGGAGCCAAAGCGTACCAAATTACACTTCTCCTTAGCAAAAACGACTCAAGAATACACACACGTTACTATTGCTAAAAGACTCTTTTTAATGATATTCGCTATATCACATCTCGAATGACTTTTTACAAATATTCCGTGTATTTAAGACGACCATTGTTACATGGAGAAGTAAAAGTTAGAAGTTAAAAAAGAACGAGAGACCAACGCATACCCTGGAGAACGACAGTTTTCTGTACAATGGCATTGCGACAGTTCCACCTCAAACCAAAAAGAGTACAACAGATATCTGGACAGAAAGCGGTAGTTCTCGCCAAAAGAAGAGGGAAGATACGGCGCGAAATGCAGCTCTGGGTATAACCTCACACTTGAAAGAGGTTGCAGTGCACAAAAATATCAGAGAATTAAATTTTTGAATAGTAAAAGTTAAACAAGTAAATTTAGTAGCAGACTCAGATCTGGAAAAAATACGGTAGTAGTAGGCTGTAACTTTCAAGGCTCAAGTGTTAGATAGCCCACACATCTGAAATCACAATACAATCTTTAGGCGCACTCCTATAGTTATCTGGGATCAATTAAATAAAACTTTTACAAGTGGTCACTGTTTTGGAGTCTGAAAACAACAGCTACGCTTGTAGACTACACTTGTAAAAGTTTTATTAAATTGACCCCAGGAAACTAGCATGTTCCGGGGTCTCTGTTAGTCCGGACCGGCGAAAAGAAAAGTAGGCGCGAGAAAAAGAGGCAGGGAGGGGGAGGAGAGGGGAAATCAAGGGCACCGTATCTTCCTCTCTCCCCCTCCCTCACCCCTCCGTCATTTCTTATTCGCCCTCACTTCTCTTTTCACCTGTCTCGAGTTACTAAGAGCTTGGTACACGCTAGAAAGTAACAGCCTTAAAAATCAAAATTCTCCCAAAATTATTTTACGTTGTATTCTCATAACAATGTCATTTTAGCACCATATCCGTACCATCTCCTGTTGACGCTAAAAACCGCGATCTGACCAATTGTAGAATGAAATTTATTGCGCTGACACGTGTTGAAGCGTGGGTTTGTCTTCAAGCTTGTCGTACTCCAAGTGAAATTCCTTAGCCACCTTTCTCCACGAACTACAGTCAAAGAAGTAGTATGTTCCACGTTCATACGAGCTTGTTTTCAGTTGAGGTTCCACGCCCGGAGCTCGCGTAAGCCATAGTCTCTCGTCTTTGTGGTACCTCCAGTCACGAGCGTACCTATAAAGCACAGCCAGTCAGTTTGGCACTGAACACCCCGGGGGGGGGGGGGGGGGGGGTGAAAGGGGCGGGGATGCTCGTAGTCTCGCTTAGGGGTGTAAATTTCAGATTTTGGTCTCGCTCAGGGTGTTCTGGACAAAACACCATCATAATTAGCCGTAAAGGTCTCTTTTAGGGTCGCACTCGAAAAACAATTAACTCGATTCGTGTAATCAAAGTTTAAAATGATCGCTTTTAGGGGTCAAAAAAAGGTTGGGCCGCGCCCAGATTGGTCTCCTAAAGGGGTTTAATTAAAAATTTCCGACGAACATCCCCGCTCCGTTCACATGGGAGTCCCCTCCCGGGATTGAACACCGTTAACGTGCTATATTATAGTAACTAGTCTTAACACCACTAGGCCATTTTCACAATGACATTTGACTATAACTACCAGAATTCATTTCGCTTTTGTTTTCTTGTTTAAATTGTCAAACTACGCTGAGGTATAAAAAGCAATAACCATAATTTGCACAAACACAAACACCAAAAAAAAAACAAGAAAATGAAGGATTCCGGTGGCTGTAGTACAATGACGTCATCCTACAATTGCCCTATGTAATAGTGGATCTAAAGAATTGTCTGCCAATCCATAAACTTCAAGGAACATGGGTACTACCTTCTGGACTAAGGATTTCTACGAGCGTTTGGGTAGCCAATGATTGGTTACTGGTTGTCTTCGGATACCATAAACCAGTCATAACTAAAGCCTGTCAGCTCAAACCATCCCAGAAGATAATGCACAGAACGCGTATGCCCACCTAATTAATTCATTTTCACAAAACTAGTTATCTCTGAAAATTTGAGGCCGATAGTATACCGAATAGTTTCGGACTAGTTCTCTTCCAAAACATCGAAATTTTACAAAGAGTATATGAGCTCATTAGCGTTTTTGCCAACCAGCAATTTTGCAGTTTTTGATTGCAGCTATTTCCTTTGTTATTGATTGCAAAAAGCTGAAAGGTACAATAACTCGCCAAAATAACCAGTTCTTTCAACTTTTAAATCTCGTTTGTACATATGATGACGTTTTTTAAAAGCTAATTCGTATGCTAATAAGCAAAAATCTAAACAGTGACGCAAATTGACCATTGTGCATATTATTACTTACAGTTCAGCAGCAGCAGCTAACTGAAGAATATCTCCTCCGTTGGTGTAGTACAGATAAAACAGCAAATCCTCACTGTAACGACTAAGTTTTATGGGAGCCAACTGCAAACACAAGCACAAAACACATGGATAAAAAAAAGAAAATCATCCTCGTTGTGAAGACTTGGTTTAATTTTAGGCGCCAACTGCAAACGCTCCAAAAAACACAAGGAAAAAAAGAAACAATCCACGTTATAACGACTTAGTTTTAGAGACGTCAACTACAAACACACACAGAATCACGTTTAGTTTGTTGGGCCGGTAAAAAAGATTTCACCTTATCTCTGATAAACGTGTTTATTCGGTACTCTGATGGTACGTGATAATCTGTTGAGAAAGAACACAAAAAAGTGTGTGAACGAAGTGTATATATACGGCTTAACATTCGACATGCTAAAAATGAAAACGATTAATCAATGATTTAAATGAAAGGCTAAGAATTTAACTAACTACCCATGTCAAAACTGTTACGAAGTACTTAACTGTGATACCAGGATCATTTATACGAGGAAAACTAGCCGCGTCCTAAATAAGACGTAAACTGTCCCGTTTGAAAGGGACATTTCGTCTAAAAGAAGGCCCAACTTAGCTAAGACGCGTCTTATCTAAGAACAGGTGTTAAAGCGCCTTATTTTGGACGAAATGTTCCGTTTAAACGGTACAGTATGCGTCTTATTTAGGACGCGTCTAGTTTTCCTGGTATAAATGGCCCTTCTGTTCCTTATGCAACACAAAGTAATGTAAAACACAAACCTAAGAATTTACTTTCTTCTGTTCTAAGATTAAATTTTTATGGTGTAAGAGATTCTCTCTCAGTGCTCGAGTCTGTGGCATAGTTTACCGAATGATACTGTATATATAACAATTATTCACCGAAGTGGAGGTGGTTAGTCCTGGCTATTTACCGAACTGCGAAGCAGTGAGGTAAATATCCACGACTAGCCACCGACACTTAGGTGAATAATTGTTTTAGTATATGCTAAAACAGGGAGATAATTGAGCACAAAAATGACGATTTTTAACTCAAATACTGTTGCCAACGATTAAAATTTTGGCGCGTAATGACCGGGCGGCCGTGGCCGTCGCTTTTTCTTGCCGACAACTAAAACTTTTGAAGGCATTTGTTTAGCTCTTGCGGGGAAATTTCTTCAAAAGGAGTTGTGAATTCTTTTTGCATTTAAAATCATTCTATAAAAAAAGATTATCAAATTTAGTTTTAAGCTTATTTATGAACAACTCAACTGAATAAAGTAAGCAAGACTTAAGCTTAATTTGCATTTGTAAACAAAAAACTTTTTCACCGGTTTTATCGATAAATTCGTGTCAAAAAGACAAAGCTTTACCTGTTAAAACTTCCAATCCGAACATCGTCACCTTCTTCGTGTATTTCGGAAACAGCTTGCTTGATTAGTCGTGAAATTTCTTTGTTTGTTTACGGCAGCAAACCGGGAAGGAATTTTGCTTGCAACTTACGCGAGTTTGGCGTCGTTCGCTCGGAGGAACTGGAGGTGAATCAGTGAATAGTGCAGGATATTCACTGATTGAGTAGCCAATCAGAGCGCGCGAAAAACACTATCCACTGTTTTAGTATATACTAAATACAGCTATTTCGACAATCCCGAAAGGTATTGTGGGTGGTTTTGAGTTCACTGTTGTTCAAAGAAATTTGAAAGAATGGCACGAGAGGCTATGGATATATGCTTGCGACTAGTAAAGGAAAGCAACCAAAGTAGGTCCGACGGCTCCCGTGTCAGGAACAGTGTATTGATCATGTTACCTTTCGGGATTGTCACGTGCACATTTTTTACGACGACCTTTCTCGAAATAGTTGTATACGTAAAGCTTTATGAACCTATTTTTTACCATGCAATTGTTTCTATTTGATTTGCATATAAACAGTTAAACAACTGATCCTACCTATTTCATGCGGTCTACAAGGACTGTCTGCAAACGGAGAACCAAACGTGTGATAAAGACTCCTAAAATATATAAACAGTTGTAGTCTACTATAAGCGGCAATAAATAGAGGGTTCTTTAGAACATCCAACAACAGAGCATCGAGCTCCCATTGACACAACTGCCCATTATGCAAGTTAAAATCAGACGAGCAAATTTCACCACCACGCCTGGTTTGCGAACAAAATTCTTCACAATTTCACTCTTTGTGCATGAGTACTCTTTTCGGGAATTCGTTAGAGCGATTTTCGTATGACCTAGAAATAAAAAAGCACGAACAAAACAGAAACAACAAACGAACGGAAATAGAGAAATTTGATTGGTTTATCGAACGGATACAAACGCGCGTGGCTTTTGGTTGGTTAAGCGAACGCTCGGGTGAAAAATCTTCATGCCCGAGAACTTTCTAGAAATCAATCGATACTTCACTTTGACGTCGTTTGTTGTCCAATCGAACAACGCCTTCTTCCATATCGAGGTTTTCTTTGGCGGGAAAACGAAGAGGCCATAAGTTGATCTTTTCGTCCATTGGCTGATAAAACAATTAACGAACACTTACCGAAACCATTTTTAAAGGTCATACGAAAATCGCTCTAATGCAAAACTTCTCAACTTAACAATTTCAAAACGAGGCTTGGTGGTGAAATATTAACAGGCATCAGGACAATTTCCAATAGGAGAAAAGTGCTTCAAGAACTCCAACAACATTAACCACATCACGAACAAGGAAAGTAACATTGTAACCTGGCTTACTATCAAGCCTTCCAAAGGTGTTAGGGGAGCGGAGATTTGAAACGACGAAGGGAGCAGGGAAGAGAGAGAGAGTTTTCCTCTCCCCGCCCACTCGATTTGCCCTTTGCTCTCCTCCTCCCCCTCCCCCCACCCCTCCGTCCCAGAAAAATCCTGATGCCCCGAATAGTAACGGCAAAGTAAACACAAAGGTTTTATTACTTACTCTGGGGAATTAAGGTTAAGTCCTAACGTTGTAAGATCACTGCAGAATTAAAAGATACAATATCAATGATGTTGAAGTCATTTGAAATGTTATTAAGATATAAAAACGAAATTGCACGATAAAATTAACATAAAGAAATTGAAATCGCACAAACTTTTCAATGTGCAAGTGGCATATTGTATTAACCACCAACATGGCCGCCTTGTCACGTGGCTGCAAACCAAGAATTACCCTGTGCAGACCAGGGTGTCTGAAATGTAGATACTAACTTCCTTTACATACACCAGTATTTCCAGACAATAGAGAAGTGGATAGTCTAACTGACCTTCCAAGCGCTAGCGTGACAAGATTTGGTTCTGTTTCCGCTGCCCTGATGAATGTTAACAGTCCTATCATTCCAAACTGATCTGTGACCATGCCTTTTGGAATATTGGAGATCATGCCTAAAAATAAACATAACCAGAATTAAGATTGCTTTCTAGTCCCCAGAGACCCTCATCGCCACTCGTTCGTTACAAATTGAGGGCTTGTTTACATGACCAGTAGAAGTGGGGGACCCCAAGTAGGTGAGGTAACCCGCTTAGGTGGGGTGACCTGCATGTCCATAGAATCACTCATTTTAATTTGAACATGTTTACATGATAGGTGGGGTGACCATATGAGAGATTATATGTACAGGCGGGTTACCCCACCTAAGTGGGTTACCTCGCCTACCTGGGGTCCCTCACCTCCATGTAAAGAGGCCCTTAGCCGTGTGGCTTTGAGATGAGAATGAGTGGCAGCCACCAGATGCAGTGAGATGTTCGAAATAAATCTCGATTGTTTGGTCTCCATGAACATGTTTTAGTCCTCGGAACGAACTCTTCAACTCGTGGAAAATCTACATTTCAATTGGTGCCATTTAAGTCTGTCTTTCAAACAGAAAAAGCAAGTTTAATTTCCGTACCTGAAGGTGACGTTTGAATTCCTCGTGGTGGTTGCTTGGTGTTTGACGAACTTGACTTGGATTCTCCTGTCGCAAATCTAAATACAATTAAAATCTGTATTCAGTCAATAATCAATACAAATACAAAACCCCGGGGGTACCCCCTGGGTAGCCCCAACCTGAAAGGGTACCTTTTTTCGGCTTCAGGTATATGAAAGGGTAGGGATTTCACTCGTTGAAGTCAAGAAAGGGTATGGAAATCTGTCATTGAGGTCTGTGATAGGACCTAACAGCTGCATTTTATGGTTGTGAAAAAGACAAGAAAACTCCCTGGTTTAGTGTGATTTATTTTTTCATCTAAAAGACGGTGCATATTCAGCAGTTAAAAGGGATGCGGGGTTCTAAACTAGTATAAGAAAGGGGTATCATTTGTCAATAAAAAGTATAAAAATGGGCACCTTTTTTGTTAAAAATGGCTGGAATCCCGGGCAGAGCCTCCCTGTATAAAATTTTGTTTAGTACCCCCCAAGATACAAGTCGTCTTTGTCAAATGAGTAACAAAGACAACGTTGAGACCAGCTGCAAAAGGACATACCTCGAATCTTTCGCGACGTCTTTCAACGCTTGTTCATACGACGAAACTCCTCTTAGATCTATCGTTAATGAAAAGAAACCAGGAGTAAAGAGGGGTGAAAGTTTAAAATTCAGTTAACTTAACCTGCGATCAAGCTCTCTATTCCGCCCCAACCCTTTCGAGGGCGGCGCTCCCTTGACTTTTTTCGACAAAAACGTCATAATAAATCGAATTCACTTCAATACAAGCTAGTGGTTGGGGGGGGGGGGGGGGGGTTATAATCGGATGTATTTTTTTCGTTGGATCAATTTAGGTTTCTCGGAAACTGCCCATTTACCCCTCCCCTATCCCAACATTTTGCCCCAAGTGAGACACAAAATGTCAACGTTGAGTTAGGGGGGGGGGGGGTAGGTGGGTAGTTTCCCAGAAACCTAAATTGACCGTTTTTGTTTCCAGGTGAATAGGCCCATAAATGAGGCGGGAAGGGGGGGGGGGGGGGGGGGGGCGCTTGCGGAACCGCCTTTTATTTAAATTTAAAAATTAAAACAAACTGCAAATCAATACCTGTTCCAGGAAACACACCGGAGCTTGTACTGATGACCTGCCAAAGAAAACGAAAAATGCAAATTGCAAAAAAAAAAAACAAAGAAAAACTAACATTCGCACATTTTTTATGCTGGTTGAAGTGTGCAAAAGAAACACCAATAGTCCAACCCAAGGTTCCCGATAATTCGAAACAAGACTTACTTCACTTCCCCAGTCGAACGAGTTAACCCTACCCCTTTCGACGCCCGCCACGCAGGCTAACTCATTATGTTTAAAAACAATGGTAATTGCGTAATTCCAGGGTAAGTCCAATTTGGGCAGTCATAGGCTCGAAATAGGTACCACGACATCTTTTTACTACCACGACTAGAATTCACTTCCTTTTTCTTTTATGTTTAATTTTGATAATCCCAGTTCTAATTTGCACAAGAAAACAAAAGCCTAAACCTTGGTGGTGGAGGTGGCGGTTGTGATAGTGGTAGTGGTAGTAGTGGTAGTGGTAGTGGTAGTGGTAGTGGTAGTGGTAGTGGTAGTGGTAGTGGTAGTGGTAGTGGTAGTGGTAGTGGTAGTGGTAGTGGTAGTGGTAGTAGTAGTAGTAGTAGTAGTAAAATGACGCCATCGTGCAAATGACCTATTACGCAACGTCAAGGAACATACTTGTTTGGATGGATCTTGAGACGTAGAACTTTCAGTTTGGTTTTCTATGAAATTAGAAAGGAACATTATTAGATAGATGTTCTAAGACAACCATGTTATTGCCAGCCAGTTAGAAACTGGTGTCTGCGTCACGTAAGTGAAAATCGTTATTTTAAATACTTTCTCTAACTTGAGAGAAACAGCCTGAGAGATATAGAACAACGACTGTTTCAACTGAAGGCAATCACCATTGAGATAGAGGGTTGGAAATCGGATCATAGTCACTATATAGTTTTGACTTTTTAATAATCACAGTTGATTTGAGAATCTTCACTGATCGTTTCGCCCACGAAGTCGTTTCGCCAATGTCTCGCTCGCTTATATACCTCGCTCTCTCAGCCACGATACGAAAAAGTGCGATACATATGTATGATATCTCGTTCTTTCAGCCACTGATCAGGCGAAAGCAGTTAGGGAACTGACCTAATACGTAAGCGAAACGACTTAAAACGTTATCGAACAGGACGTTAGCGAAACGACGGTAAACGATACACACGACACAGAGTTTTCCATGACGTTAGGTTTAGCAGTAACTTTCAAAATTCTTCAAAACCTTCTTTGTTTAGGGGCATTTTTTTTACCTAACTCATTTCAACAGACACAAACTCTAGCGTTCAGCAAAATGCGTGCAGTTCGCGATGATTGATTTCGTGTAACTATGTTAACATTTTCATCTACAGTGACTAATCTAACAAAACCAGCTTTACTTTTCCATGAATTTCCAGGAGCGACAATTAAACTTCATGACCTTCCAGGACTGGAAATGAAATTCTTCAATTTCATGACTTTCCAGGTTTCCCATGACCCGTACGAACCCTCAAACGCACATTAGTCAGGAAAACGATTTCAAACACTACATGTACCTGATTTGAAGGTATTCGAGCCAGGAAGAGCAGGGAAGTCTTCATTGTGAATTGAAAAGTCCGGAGGAGGTTCCGCAGGCTTGGACACCACACCGTAGCTTGGCCGGCTTGCCATACTGCTCGGGGGTGCAGAAACACCACCTATACCCTCCAAACGTGCCACACCCTCTACACGAGACAAGCTCTCGATACGGCTTCTGTTTGCCAATGCAGGGAATTCAGAAAGGTCTAATCCACTGGAGCCTCCTGATGATGGATCAGAAAGTCCTACAGGTAATAAAAACCAGTTACGCTCAAACGAACGTCAATTATTTCCCCTTACATACCGTAGAAACAGAATATCAGCTATCAGCTATTAACTGAGGGGCATTTCGACATGATGCCCTTTATTGCTGATTCTGATTCTTTCAAACCAAGCAAGTACTGTAGTTTATTGAATGGCTGAATCCGCGAGCAGGCAAGATGAAGCGAATCCTGAGTTCTGATTGGCTAGCCGACCCACCTTGTCCCCTCGGGATTTCCCGCGTTGGTCCCGCAAGAAAAGGTCCTCTTTTTTGCCATATAATAAATCCTTTATTGACCAAGCTTGTGCGGTTGAGATGGCTGGAAACTGGCCCTGTTCTTTTTTGTGTTTTTCTTGACCGAGAAGAAAATAAACTTGGCCAATATTCAGCCACCTTGACAACACGCTTGGTCAACATTAAATGCATATTTCTTGCTCAAGATAGGATATGATAGACTATCCTGTACTTACAGCTACAGCTAACAAAGTAATGAAAAACAATGATAGGTAGCACATCCACTTAGGTAGCACATAGGTAGCATATCCACTTAATGGTTACCCGTCTAATATTCGTGATTAAACTGGAAATGTTGGTTTTTGACAAGAGGAGAAAACCAGAGTACCTGGGGAAAAACCTCTCGGAGCAGGAGCAAGAACCACCGCTGTTCCTCTGCTTTCAAACTCCTGAAGTCTTTTTTAGTTTTAGTTTCTGGAAATTCATTCATCATTACGTGGAACCATGGGCAAGGATGTACTTTGTAAATAGATACATCTTTTTAAACTATATTTCATTTTTCTTCACTAAGATGCATGCATGTCACTTGTTTAAAACTGGAATTACTGACATACCTTGCCCTGCTCCAGAGAAAATATGCCGAAGAGATTTTGGTGAGTCCGGGGCACCTGCATAAGACACACTGGTTAATGTTTGACATGAACAGTGATACATACTCAGTGCAAGAGAAAGAGGCCTAAAAGTTCATGTATTAGGGCTAGTATTCTCAAACTAGGCCGCTGTACAGCTTGAAGGGCAGAAATGTTAGAGAAGAAAGGCAGCAAAACAGTTACTTGTGGTTGGGAATTGCCTGAGATTCCATAATTAATCAACGGAAATATTTTAATCGACCCATCCGATTGATCATCTATTATAATCAGAAAAATCTCTTTATAAGAATTCCATTTAAGACAGCCGCTATGCCGTGTTTAGGAACATAAGAAAAACATAAGATGTGGATTCAACACTGCTCGTCATAGAATTCCAGTTACTCAGTAGAACTTCATGGGTCATGGGTTCGATTCTCGCATGAAGCTTAGAATTTTTTCTGTGCTTTCGGGTGATCAAATTCTCTTTTCTTCTTTAATCATGAGACCACTAAAAAGACAACACAGACGTTTTTAATATGCAACAAGGAATTTTTTTTCCCTCGATAATCAATTGAGCATTTTCTATTAATCGATTATTGCATCGCTTAAAGCTTTTGATCTGTGATAAATATTATAATCGATTATCGGCACACAACTAGATGAACTCACAATACTGTCCAATTATTTACCTGGGGAAGCAAAAGCACCTGAAAAAAGAGGAAGTCCAGAACCGCCCATTCCCTATAAACAAAACAATGTTATTACAAATATACACAGGTGGAAACACAAGAAAAATCATCACCTTCAGTGTTGTATTCATGGATGTGTAAAGTTTCAAGGTGAAACAGTCAGTCACAATGAGAAATTTCCCTAATTTTACACTCGTGGGATTCCATTGACCTTTCAGCCAATGACAAAGTAAAAAAAGAGAAAGGCACTTTGTTACAGGGGAGTGTGCATGGAACAATGCCTCAAGTGACTCTTCATGTAACGTCAAATTCTTGTTTTCTTTTCACACCCACTGTTTTCACACTTGTTATGAAATCATCAGTCCTGAAAGAGCACACTCTTTCCCTTGGGAAGAAGAGGAAAGAAAATTTTTGAAAATATTTTAGGGAAAGGATGGAACAAAGAACTACATCTAATGCAACTACTCCTTTTGTACAATTCACCACTTCCTCCAGGGTAAATGGGTCCAATTCTTAGGTGCAACAATGTTAGTATCACTTGGGTGGAAAAGAGTGAGATATGATTGGTTAGTGGTATGCAAAGACATTCAGTAACCATTCACTGCTTTTGTTGGCCATCAAAACTATCCCACAAACCTTTGCTGTAAAGATTGCACCCAATCTCCTTATGACATACTTTACCTGTGACACCCCACTGGTGGACTGGCTTCTTGTGAGACCAAAATTTGACATGGGGCCTGGCACAGAGCTTGTGATTGTATTACTACAAAAGACAAAGAAACAAACAACAGCAGTGATCAAACTTTAACATCATTTTCACAAGAACTGCATCCCTCATTAAACAGTAGTTTTTACGAATAGTTTGAAACAAGTAGCAAAGCACTATGAAAATGTTTTAGACTTAATAAAGCACAAACTGACACTTCATTAAACAGCTTCAAAGATCGTTTAGATCTATATTTGAGGTCATTTTGGCCAAGAAAATAGGACAGAAAGTTAAGCTTAAGAAAATCGTTAAAGCATAGCACTATAGCTTATTTGCATTTAAAGAAAAACCTAGGAAGTCAAAAGTTATATGGCCATGTTTAACTTGCATTTATTAATGATGAAAGGCTTAATAACATGACAATAATCTATTGAAAAAAAGGGAATCAGAGAAACACTACACTGAGGGGGCGGGGGTTAGAAGAATAAATTCAGCCATTGTGTTTGCAAAAGTGCACATTGTAATGTGTTTTGTTCAAGGCAGGTGTGAAAGTTACTTTTTTTCTCTTCTCTGTTATACTCTGTATAATAAATTGGTCTGAGAATCAAGCTTTTCTGGGAGAAGAAAGGAAAAAATAATGCTTGTTTCTCCTTTGACAATTCAACAGCATCAACCATTCAAGGAATTCTGATCAGGACATACCCCCCAAGGTTAAAGCCTCTTGGTTGATGCATTTGTGGCTGCTGGGGTGCCTGTGGAGCAGGTGTCATTCCAATTGATAGAACTGGAGAACTTCTGGATGAGCCCGCGCTAAATATTATGAGGGATATAAACAAGGGCACATCATAAATATTCCTATGGTATTTTCAAGGAGCATTTACTGTTGAAACAAGCTGATTATCTCTAAAACTACAAATGCTCAACAACAAGTTAAAAGGCTTTTATGCTGCTGAATGTTTACCTGTGCTTTAAATTGAACAATTGAAGGAAAATTTTACCACCAGCATTTTTACAGTGTTACATTCATGAATGTATTTTTATCCCTAACTCAGGGTACAAAGAAAGTCAGTTTTACAGCTTGCCATTCGGGCAAGCTGTAGCTTACATTTACTAGCCCAAAAGTCATTTCAACCTGCTCAAAAAAAATTTTTGATGAGCAGGATTGATTATGATTCTTCTGTAATTTGAATTCCCCAAAAAACCTCACCTGCACTTCGGGCAAGTTACAAACAGAATTTACTAGCCCGACAGCAAAATCCACTAGCCCCGGGATATCGGACACTACTTTCTTTGCCCGCTGCTAACTTCAACTTCTAATATTTCTCCTAAACATCTCACAAGCATGCTCTATTTTTTTCTTTTTTTTGCCATTTGAACATGCTCTCCACAGATCAACAATCGTTCCAATTTTCGTTTTTCTTTCCCATAGGTTATCATGACATCATTGACATGTTCTATGCAATGTCTACCTTTCTACTTTTAAATGGCATATCTATATGAGTTCAAACTCTCTGCAATATTTTGGTTTTCAAATTTCTCTTGAATGCTCACAAACTGGAGGAAACTGTTTAGCCAAATGCTAAACACCCAAAAAAATCCCAATCTCTAAGCTTCAACTTTTTAAATGAGAAGCTTCAACACTCAGAGTTTTTCAAAACATGTTCTAGCAATATGCAAGTCATCCACTTTATCCCCAAAACAGTTTTGAAAACATCAACAGTGGAGCAATAGACTAAATTTTTAAGAATTAAATTACTTTAGCAGTCAGTAGTACATTACAATTAATTTTATAGGCAACTTTCCAATCATTACTATTAAAGTTAACTTACTAGGCTTAACTACATGTATAGCAAAAACTTTGTGTACTGTATGATTGGTGCAAATATGCTTGGAATAGCATTTAGTAACAGTCAGACTCAGTCTCCACATAATTATTTACAAATATTAAAAGAATTACATGGTTGGGGTTTCCCACTGGCAGAGGATCGAATGAAAGGGAAGGCGTTTTTCCCAGACACAGCTGGGAGAATGGTTCCCGGTGTGCTGGCAGGTCTTCAGGTTGCATGGTGGCGAGAAGTTAGTGTTGATAGGAACTTTAAGATGTCATGACTTTGACGGTAACGAGAATGTCCAAAAAGCAATGTTTATAAGAACACTCTTAAAAAAGCGTTAAGTTTTGCTTATAAATACACGAAAATCAATTCGAAAAAAATTACATAATTGCCAGAGACCAAAAACGTGATGAACAGGGCATATCATTTCAATCATTGTGGAAAATAAACCGTATGCTCATCGCAAGACTCATTTGCATACAATGAAAGTTTACAACACCCGACCAGTACCAGTTGGAATATTAATTATTCTGATAAAGATTGAAAGAATTAATATCTTAAGCAACGTTTCTGCTACCATCGCCATCATGGTGTCTTTTAATCCATAATATTGTAGTGGCAGATCCAGGAGAGGGCCCACCCCCACTTATTTGTAGATTAAACTGAGGCCCAAAGGGCTGAAAAAAATTTTTTTGAGGCTGAGCTTCTCCCTTATCTCAGGGTCTGGATGACCCCCCCTCCCCCCCCCCCCCCCCCCCATCCGAAGGTCTGGACCTGCCACTGTATTTGGACGGGGGAGCAGTGCAGCTGTAGATGTGTAGGTTACCACGATATTATAATGATTGTTCCATCTAACCTTGATAGAGATGATGGTATGGATATAGCTCGGCTGGTCTTTGACAGACTATTGAGTCCACTCTGGTTACCAAGGTGTCCAGGTGGCATTTGCCCCATCACACCACGAGGACCCATCGATAAGATGCCTCGGCTGAAAAATTATGTAAACAAAGTTATTAAATTAAAAAATGAAAATGTTGAAATGAGACCTTACACTTCCGTCCATTTTTAAAAAATATTAAAATCTGAGTTTCACTGATCAACAGCATCATCAGGGATCAGAAGATTAAAATTAAAACAAAAAGCAGGTTTGGAACACCTCGTTATGCCAGACTTCCAAGGCGCTAACTTGTTTTCTTTACAAAGTAATGACAAGACTGTGTAGGAATTCTCATTTACTAGGTATGGGATCCAACAAAAAGTGCTATTTTAGTCCAGCATAAATAGCGACTTAATACCTCCAGGCGAGCATAATTTTGCGCATAATATCTTGGTTTCATAGCTGATGTCAAAAGCATAATGCATAATCCATCAACCCTATTCAGGAATAATGTCCTAACATTACCTAGGTGAGTGCAGTCTTAATGAGGACTGTTGGTTATATTGACTGATATTTTTATTTCTTCTCTTTCCCTGATCTTTTTTTCAATTTTGTAAAGTACCAATAGTATCTAATCTAATACATCTGATTTCAATTACTGTAAAAATTTTATTAAGACAGCTGTAATGCAGTTAATTTAATAAGATCACAAACTAGTTTGCCTCTAATGTCGTTTAGCTACTTGCAGGCTCAGTCTACGTAAGTGTTTTATTTGAATATGAACCTGATTTAAGTTTCTTTCTCTATCTAATTACCTATCTTTCGTCACATTTTATCTGTTTCTGTTTTGTTTCTTACTTAAAGTTAGTTTTGTTTGAGTTTGTCAAAAAGGGTTTTTTAATAAAGGTTCTTCTACATCAGTAACGTTTGCAGTTATTCACAGCCTCGCCCTTATGAAGTTGCAAAGTTTTTCCATGAATTGAGGGAAGGTGGTAGCCCTGATCACAGTTCATTGCCCTTGCTGAGTAAGAACGTTTATGGGCTTGAGGATCTTGCATGAAAGTTTTCTGGACATATCTTTTTTATACTGGCCTAGTTGATGGAGTAACTTGTATTCTTAGCGAATAACAGCAAACTTCACTGACGAAGGGATCCAGATGGGTTCCAAATGGCTCTGTGTAAGTTTCAAGAATTTGTTGGTGATGAAGAACATTTCACTGTAAAACACAAGACGGTTTTTATCACAATATTTAAGTACTTGTATAGCTTTTCACCTGGCTGACTGAGACGACAAGTTTCCCCCCTGTGACCCTGGCATGTTATGAAGACTTGATGGGATGGATGGTCCACCAGGAGTAGTCACACTCCCTGTAAGGGACGTTGTGGAGTGAGTGTGACCAGGATGCGATAAACTTCTGCCAAACTGTGTAAGGTAATCACAATATCACATCATACAAATGGCTGCCTAGACATAGATAGTCTTGAGTACACTCAGACTGTATAAGCAGTATTCACTGACTGTTACAACAGTACTTTTATTATAATTAATAAATGCTAATTTTGTGACTGCCTCCATTTGACTGTCTGTTTCAGTGATTAAGTGAAAATGTTTGGGTTTAATACACTATTACGGCAATGGGAAATAAAAATATGTTTCTGTTACTGTGTAGTGATATTAACTACCTCTAGGTTCACCTCTACCTTGCAAAATTAAAACAGAGTAGATATATTTAATACCTGGGCTGATGACATTCCACGCGGAGCACTAGGTGGAACTTGCATAGAGTTGACATTTGGAGGAAGACCTATAAGTTAATAAATAAGTATAAAAAATATTACATGTACCCTATACATTAAACAAGAATGTAGACTTATTTTGGAAAGGTCACATATTTCAGTAAGGTGTTTGAAAGTCCAAAACTACTTATAATGTATTTCAAAACAAAAGCAAACTTCATGTTCAATTCATGTTCTAATGTACAGTAATATTGCTCCATTAGCATTGTTGGCTGGTTTAAAGTCAAAGAATCAAGGCCCCTACCACCCCCCCCCCCCCCCCCACCGCCCCCCACTAAATTTTGCAAGCGAACAAAGAATCTGTATATACCTGAGCCTGGGATTCCTGATCCATAGAAGTTTGACTGGTGAGGTCCTGGTGATTGCATTCCTGACGGAGTGCCATATAAGCTTCCAAGATGAGGCTGTGAAAAAATAACCCCTAGTTTCATTTAAAGCACAGGTGTTTTCATTAACAGCAATTCCTATTCAACCATTTATTCCCTCCATTTCTTTCTTGCTCATGACAACAAAGTATCCACTTTATGCAGCAGTCAACAGGTGTTCAAGAGGTAAAACTTGAAATGGTATCCCAGCCTACCTTTTTCTGACCCAGAGAGTGATTTATTAGGTTTATTTATTAAAGAGCTTTGATCAAGTTTTATTGCTACAAAGTGAACTAACAGTCCTCTCTATACAGTAATAAATACAGTATAGGTTGTTAAAAAGGTGTGGTTACCTGGAAAAAACTATCCAAGTGACTTCTGATAAACTACATGAATGAACATAGTCTGGAACAGTAATACCCAGAAATTCTGTTATAAGTCTATCTATTGTGCTAGGATTTTGGACCTCTGGAATGATACATGTATCCAATATTTGCTGAATTTACAACGTAATGAATGGCTGAACAACTGATTTCAGTTAGACTTTCCACTTATTCTTATTCTGGAATAACTTTACATTCCCTTGCTGAATTACCTTTACCCAGACAATTTCCCCAACATTTCAACCCCAGACAATTTCCCCAACATTTGACAAATTTAATGAGTATGAATTCACTTTCTTTAAGTGACATTTTCAGTTTGTTGTCATCCAGAAATTTTGCCACCACGGCACATAACAACTTCTCCTCTCTATTTTCATTTAAAATAAATTCTACAACACAGAAATACCTCTTTCTCAGGGCGATGAGGAGGGAACATTGAAGGATTAAAATACATTCCAGCTGACCCATAGTCATCATCTCCCTCATCACTAAAGCCTGTAAGTTTTTTTCGCATGGACCCAATGGCTGCCATGTTCTTCCTGCCACCTAACAGAAAAAAAGAAACGTTATATGCCATATACACCAGGGTTTTCATTAAGAATCCTAACAGCAGGAGAAAGGTGTAATGTTACAGGAGAATACTTTGAAAGAGGCTCCACAACTGAATAAAAAATAGTCATAAGCTACCGAAAGTTAGTTGGAGAATTCTGTGTAAGAAACAGAAAATTCTCCGATCTGTGATGCCTCATGAACACCCTGAAACACCATTAATAAATTCTTTGGAGGGCCCATGCTCTAAAAGTGTCTGGTGGCCCCTACTGCCTTACATTTTCTCTTAGGCTACTTAGAAATCTTATGCTGACACAGTTTGCATGTTTTATCCAAGAGTAGTTCACCTGGAGAAAGTTCTTGTTGAGCTTTCCTAGGAGCAAATGAGTATCTGAAAGTAAAAAAGAGCAATTTTAATGACCTCCATTCAATATCCTCAAAAGTTAAAATTCAGATTGAAGTTTTCCATTATGATTCCTCCCCTTTTACTTACTGACTTATTCCTGACAGAGGATCGCCTAAAGGGCGATGATGAGCCATAGATACAAGAGGACAAACCTATATAATGGTGAATGGTGGCACCTGAGAAAGAAAGAAAGTATCAAAATAATGGAAACAATAATCATTGCTACAAATAAAAGTCAGTCATGAGACAACAGACAACATGGACTTGACCTTGCCGGTAATTGCAGGTCATTATGCTCCCAGCTTTTAAATCATGAATGACTTGCTGTATATGACTTGTTATAAGTCACAATTAAATTCTTTATAATTTTTAAAACTATGTTCATTCTTTTTCCTTTATCTGCTAGCCCTGATTATTCATGAATTTGAGCTAGGAGACAAAGAAAATTGTAGTTTAATCAATTTTACCCTGAATATAACTTTTTTGAATATACTTTTGATCTGCAGTGACACTTTTGAAAATGAATACAAAACTGCCTGAAGGAATTACACAGAACATTACTTCCTTACATGCTACTTCTTTGTAATTACAAATCAGGAACATTACATTATAAGGAAATAATGTCTGAATCTTTTTTTTTTCGTTTTGTCTGAACAAAAAGTGATGTTTACTAATGTTTTTTAAACTAAAAATTGTTATTAGATTTTCTTTTTTTCAGTCTGACCTGCCAAATTTCACAAACAACTTGTTACCTACATGGAGCATTTGCATGATATAAGGTAATGGGGACCTTAGGGAGCAAAAGTAAAAGCATCAATACAGAATAGCCAAAATGAACAAAATGACAACTCTTTAAGTTTATCACACTTTTTGGTACATTTCTCTGATGTCCTCTGCCCAAAAACTACATGAAGTTTTCTTCACTATTTTTTGTCACTCATTTGTGTTCAGTCAATTGTGTGCTGAGGTTTCTGAAGGTCTCACCAATGTAAGTGGCCTGCCAGTCACAGCATCAATTTTATCTTGTATACTGCTCTCTGTCTGTCCCCTGGCCGGTCTTTGTCCCTGACATTTTTGTTGACAGTTATCATAAAGTGGCCACTGGTTTGTGTGCAACGCATGCGCATATGTTGTAAGGTTATAGTATACGAGCGATAGTTTCAGAGGTACCTCTGATGTTCAGTATAACATCATAACAGGGCCAAAGTTAAAGTTGGTCTGAGTGTTGGGATCAGCGTTACTGGGAGTGTTTTGCCTAACAAAGTCCGCATTGTAGTTGTTTTTACTAAAAACATTGTTTAGGTAGTCAGTCTCATTTTGTAATCTGTCAGGTAAGTGACAAACTAGTTGCACTCATCTCGTCAAAGTCCATATAGTTGTAGCCTTGTGAGCCGTCGAGTTGTGAAATGATTGGTCTAATAATCTACCAGTATGTGTCAGTTTTCTGTACATTGTCCTTCAAAGTCTGTTTTTGTCGCAGGTGACTAAGTAATCTAGAAATGGTATTTTACCATTTTCTCAATCTAACTGGCAAACTGTACGTCCACGTTCAGCCTGTTATGGTGCCCATGAAAATTGTCAATCTCATCTTTGTGAGCAGTGGTAAATGGCTTAACTGACAGACGACGGCTTAACTGACAGATGACCAATAACATCGCGACATAATTGACCAATCAGATCAATAACCAGAGTATAATAGACCTCTATAATACCATCAACTGACGTGATACAACTCACTTTGACTCTGAAGATGACTACCGCACAAGTTGTCGAAACGTAAGTCACTGTCAACAACAACAGTCCTATTCAGGACTACGTTCACCCGGACGATCAAACTCAACCTTTTGAAGTGGTAAATGTGTTGCCCACGTAGGGTGACCAAAGAAGTATGGTTTGTGTTTAAGCAACTAGAGCTTCCTTGATGTTTCGCATAACAATTTCGACTACAAGTCGTAAGTAAGGGAAAGTTCATTTAATATGACAAGGGGGGGGATGAAGATATTGAGGGGGGGCTCGGAAAATTTTTAGACACCCGAAGGGGGGGCTCTGAAAAAATTGTTGCGCTAGGAGGGGGGGCTCCGAAAATTTGTATACTTCAAAACCAACACATGATCGGCATGACATCATCATACAGATCGGATGGTTTTCAACTCAACAATTTAATGACCTGTGCAACTCAGCTATATCACGTGGTTTACAGATATAACAAATCTAGTCTCAGTAATTATTACACTCTTGTTCATCCCAAAAATGCTTTAGAAAATTGTATCACAACTGTATCTCAAGTTTGTCATAGTATAAACCATTGAAGACAATAACGGTTAATATATTTAATACAGTCTAGCGATCTTTCTTCAGGGGAGCAAAGGAATTGAAGGAGGAGGGGGGGGGGCTCTGAAATTTTTTAGACTTCCAAGGAGGGGGCTCCTAAAAAATTGAACCGCTAGCGAGGAGGGCTGCTAAAATTTCAAGCTTCGAGTTTCAATATCTTCATCCCCCCTCCTTGTCATATTAAATGAACTTTCCCTAAGTAAGTTTAGTTTCAGTGGGGGTGGCAAGATACTTTTTAAAAATTTACACTATTCAGCAGACTATTGAATGAGGCCATTTTATACATGCCACCTTGCATGTTTAGCCAATCTTATTTTTATTCCTATAAACGTACAAGAGTTTTGATACGCACTTCTCAACTTCGCAAGTTAAAAACGTCTTCGCGTTTAGTTTTTTGGTGAAGTCGAAATCTTCTCATGCTTCCTGCCAAACATGGCAGACAGAAAAATACAATACTTTGCCTGAGGATAGACTACCCTTTTAAAAAGTAAAATTAAATAAATACGTTGAACAATACTCGCAGACTTACCTGGATTGACTAATAATGACAGAAGTAACTCCACGAAGGTATTTTCAAGCGAATTTTGACTGCAATTCTGTATCTTCAGTGTTCAAAACTGGTGTTCTAAGTTCGTGCATGCGTAATGTGCAATGTCTTGCTGATCAACAGCAGGCGCACATGAGTCTCATGATGAGCCCCACGTAGACCCACTGCACGCCACGAATACATAGTAAATGTTGTTGGCATTTTAGCTGGAATGTTTTTCTAGATATTGTCTTTGAATAATCAAAGTGTGGAGACTCGTCAGCAGATTTTTACTCCGAGACTGAAAAACCGCTCCCACGAAATTTAAACTTTATTTATTTATTACTTACTGGTAGGGACTTGTTTACCCAATAGGGCGTCTAAAATTTGCTGAAATTTGCCATATTCTAACATAGGTTGGATGAGAAAAAGCGACATCAGGAGCACCTGGCGCCGGATAATAAAAAAGATGTGACGGCAAGAACTCTAATATTTCGCATTTTTTCTCCAAGGAAGCACCTTGGCGGCAACTTGATCTTGGCCGCCTGATAAACATATCAGCCTGAACCTGTATCATAGAGAGTCAGACTTGTTCTTGGGCCATCGTAGTTTTATCAAAACTAAAACACAAACAGCAGTGATAAACATTGTGAGTTTCCGCATTTTTATAAACTTTAACGGTCACTTAAGATAACTTTTGAAAATGTATGTTGAACGTCAAGTTTATAAAAATGCAAAAACTCACAATGTTTATCACCGCTAGCTGTTTGTGTTTTATTTTTGATCAAGCCTGAACCTGATTACAGAGTCCAGTCATGAAAAAACAGTTGTCCATGACTGATAACAGCTGTGACAACCTGACAAGCCTTAGGAGAAACCTGGAGGGCAGTGACCAAACTGCTTTATATTCTCGCACAAGAAACGCCGTAAGCTCCCGGGCGTAAGCTCAGCTGTAAGCTCCCTATTGACCAAATTAACATGACGATGATTGTATGATGATGATATATTTTTGGTTATTGATCTTTTCGCTATAAACTACATGTATCAGTTTCATCAGTTTTTGTTGCTTTCAATAACTTGCCACCGCACGGTCGAGTCGTCGCTTCCCTCCCTGGAGCTGACTAGCTGACTTAGGAATTTGAAACATGTTGAAATGCAAGACTTTTTTCCCAAAAAAATATATACCATATATTGCAAAAAATTAACCACCAGTTCACAATAAAAACGTACGTCGTTGCGTTTGTCCAAGGACCACCAGGGCCCGTGCAGATGGAGAGGCGGTGAAGAGGGGGCGGGGGGGGGGGGGGGAGTTGGCGCAGGGCTCCCACACTTTTTGAAAAAAAAAAAAAAGGAAATTAAGAAATAAGAATATTCTACTGGCAGACCTCGCCGAAGCATCCGGATTTATGATTTGTCTGTTTCGACCCTATATCAGATGGTATAAAGCCTCAAAACGACTATCTTCACAAAACGTGTATTGCACCCAGTCGTAGACTTCTGCGTTTTAATCTGCCAGGCAATGTAGTATACACAAAAATGGAGTTTTTTTATCAAGGTTCTTAAATCTTCACAGAGCTAAGGTTTCTTAAAACTGAGGAATTTATTGATGACGTGGTTTCTGATGCATTGGAAAGCCCCACCAGAAATTTTAAAGTTTTGATAGGCAATAGTTGGGATATCACATATTTCAACAACAACAACAACAGTTTATTCAGAGCATGATTATGGCGCGCAGTTTGTTTCAAAATTACAGTATTTGTTAACGTGATGTTTTGATGTGGCATAACATGTCCTATGAAATGTTCCTGTGATAGAATCCACCTACCACTGTTATTTTTCACCTTGATAGTTTTACTACCGTGACAGAACATTTTCTACCTTTATATCGTTTTACTTATACCGTGATAAAAACCCAGTAAACCCCATTAACACGCGCTAAAAAAATCGGCACGACACGCCAAATTTTTGGCACCGTGCTGACGATTTTAAGCACGGCACTCCCAATTTTCGACGTGTAAACGTATGGGCCCCAAATGTAATGTGGCACCAGTGCTCAAAATTTTAGGAGTGCCGAGATTACTTCCCGGAGGTAGTCTCGGCACGGGTAAACGAGGCACGATGCCAAAAATTTGGCGTGCCGTGCCGATTTTTTTGGGCGCGTTTAAATGGGGTTAAAATGATATCAAGGAACAAAATGTTCCGTCACTGTAGTAAATTGATATCAAGGAAGAAAATGTTCCATGATCACGGTGGTAAAATGATCAGGTAAAGGTAGAAAATTTTCCATTACGGTCGTAAAATGATATCAAGATAGAAAATTTTCCCATCACGGTAGTAAATTGATGTCAAGGAAGAAAATGTTCCATCACGGTAGTAAAATGATAATAGTGAACTTAAGCAAAGACGTTTTTGAGCGACGCACGTCAACCGGAAGTGGTTTGTTTTAATTTTTGGACAGTGGTTTTGCCCATTTTTTAGGACAACTTGTCTCTATAATAGTTAAGACACGTAGAAATACAAATTTGGGAGCGTCAAGGTGCTTTAAAATGAAAAAGACCTCACTTCCGGTTGACGTGCGTCGCTCAAAAACGCCGTTGCTTGCTCCCTATTGAGGAATTAACAACGTAAGTGGATTCAATAGCTATCACAGGAACACTTCATAGGAGAAGTTCCGCCAAGTGAAACATCACGGTTACAAATAATTTAAAAACAAACAACGCGCCGTACGTGATAAATGAAATTGTCACCATCTGCAAGCGCTTCTGCTGGTAAATCCTGTAACTATCGTAGCAGGAGAAGGTCCTTTTTGGCGGCCTTTTTGGCGGCTATGGCTCCGTTCAACAACATGACTCAAGATAGGTTCTACACAGGAGAGCTAGAACGGTTTTTCAAACTACGAAGTAAATGAAACACGCGAAAATTATGATGCTGCTTTACATGGTTACACAGGTCTTTTTGTTACTTTTTGTTATTTACACCTATTGGTTAACCAGGTTGGTCATATCTGCTGGCTCGCGCCGCCAACACTTTCCATGAACCTGTGGCAGGCTAGGATAGGGCTAGACATGAAGCACACCCCTCCCCTCTCCCACCCCCCCCCCTCCCCCCACTAAAAAACACAGGCTCACTTTATACAAGAGGTGAAACGTATTGGATGCACCAAGTTGTTTGTTATCTAGAGAAATGTTGCCTTTTCAGTTCGATATTAGAGTATTTATTGATTGATGTTGTTCATAGTTTACATTTCTGTTACTAAAGAGACAATAGATATACAGGATCATTCGTTCAGCTGATGTCATGACCACCCTTAGACAATTTTTCGTGACAACCGCTGCAAGTGCAAGACCAAGTGGACTTTGAACCTTTCGTGGAAGTTACATTCGTGTTGTTGGAGGTGTGCGTGTCGGTGGGGTTTTCGTCGATCTCTGTTGTAGAAAAAAAAAACATAACGTAAATAAACCTTTCAGGAACCGGCTACTATGGCTGAAGCGAGACTTGGTGTGGCGTTTCAATTCCAAGTTACAGAAGAAGGAATAATCGTCAACTTTGACAGAAATGCACTCAAGTTTGTTGGTCGTGCCATTGTGAAGTCTGCAAAACGACGAGTGAAAGGCGCAAAGAAAGCGATTTTGAAGAGATCCTTCCCTGCAACTCCAGCGACGTGGATCCTTCTAGTGGCTGCTCTAAGCGCTGCGAGATATTCAGAACACGAAACAACAGTCGGAGTTTTGGGAAAAGTCGAGCGCGGACTTCCTTGGTAAGCTTAAGTATTTTGTAATACAAGTGGACTTTGTCCTCTTTAGTAATAAAGAACTTTTACCAACTCGTAAATGAGCAGCGGCAAATGATAGTAACATCGTCACTGAGGTGTAAGTTTAGATTCTTGAAGTTAAAACAATGTATCTTAACTTAGGTTCTAGTTTTCGTTTTCCTTATCACGAACAAAGCCTTATACGACGGTAACAGGGTGCCGCTCAGAATGAGATCACATTCTTAACATTGTGAAATACGAAAGCTCAAGCTTAACGTTTGGCCATTATAAATAGGTTATATTGATATAGTGTCATCTTCTTTAGTGTTATTATTTATATTTTCAAACTGGAAAAATACAGTTATCTTTTATCGTAAACTGGTACTGCATCAAATAATAAACTAATGTTAGTGTGAACAGGCAGGTAGCACAATTCAGATGAGATAAACCGACCTTGCGATGAATTTTCCTCGTTAATTGTTTTTGTCACCTTACATACTAGCTATAAACGTGTTGTAGCCATATTGATTTAATTTGGTGTCATTGGACTGGATTTGAGGGTAAATAATATCCGCAAATTTGGGGGTTTGGGGAAGTGATGCAATAGGTAAGTTTTGTATTCCCCGACGGACCTGGGACGAGTTTGATTGCGAAGCTAATGGGGGTCAACTTCTTGGCAAAAACAAAAACAAACACAGGTAAATTGCGGCTGAGTTGTTGAAAAACGATACAAATCATGAAAATATTAAGATTTCAAAGCTCAAACTTTACCAGTATGATGAAGGGATATCTGCTTCAAACAGCAAAACTTTAGAAAGAGCTGGTTGAACTAACCGAGACATGAAAAAAGCCGCAACTGAAGCGAATAGAAGAAGTAAACTTCAGCTTAAAAATGGTAAATTAAGCTTATGTTTAAAAGTCAATATTCGATTCCCTTTTATTTTCAAACTTTTTATTACTATCATCTGTATTATTAATAAGTCTGTATTCGACTTCTAATCGAGTGAAATGAGCATACATTGATCGTTTTTCTACATGTGGCTGAATGTTTTTATAAACGATGTAAGCTAAATGTATAAATAAACTTATACCTTTCAAATCACCTTTGTCCATTCCGATTTAACTTCCTTACAGTGCAAGGAATCTTTGCAGAACTTCAGTCCCGTCATGATAGATACCGTATTTATTCGATTAACCGCCCTGGGCGCTTATTAAATTTTTGGACTTTGAGAGTGGACACTTATTCGAGGTGGGCGCTTATTAAATTTTCACCATTTTCAGCAAGTGAAGTATGTTTATTTTGCAACAAAACAATAAATGCTAATAACAAAACGCGAAGAAGTTACAAAGAAATGTTTCTGTGAAATACTCTGAAGAAAACTCCGTCCTCGGGGAAGTCTCTTATTAGAACTTATTCACTCAAGTAGGTGGAGTGGGGGTGAGCGCTTATTTGAGTTTGATTGGGAGGAGGATGGGGTGGGCGCTTATTCGAGGCTGGGCGCTTATTAACTTTTTCTGCCTTTAGGATGGGCGCTTATTCGAGGTGGGCGCTAATTCGAGGTTGGGCGCTTATTCGAATAAATACGGTATTTTTCCACCAAACGTACTTGTTCGGTTTATTTCAAATACAGAAGACTTTTCATCCACTCCGTTAGAACATGTCAACTGAAAAGTAGTTGTTTTACTTAATTGCATTTTTTTGATAACCACCACATTTCAATGAAAGGCTTACTTAAAAAAGTTATAATGATCACTGAAAATGGACATTAAAATGGCTTCATTGTTTTTCCATGCTTTGAGGATTTTGAGACCATCTTCGCATTTTTATTCGCATTTTTATTTTTTTATTTCTATTCACTCGTTGTTTTTCTTGGTGACGAAGAGCTGATCTTCCTTTTGCTGTACGTAACAATGATTTCTTAAGCCTATAAGTAAGTTTGGAGCCCATTGAAACATTAAACCTTTAAGATTTTCCTCATTTTCTGGTAACTCAGCTGCAGTTTTCTCAGTTTGTTTGTCTTCTTGCCAAGAAGTTACCCGCATTAGCCTTGCTTTCGTGCGAAAACAAGCACTTGCCCTAGGCCACCCGAAAATACGAAACTTGCCTCCTGAATCTACATTCACACCAAGTGGGACAAATTTTTTCGTGCTTTTAGTTGTACAACCACCTTAACTGTACAAAAATTTAGACTCCTAGCCGTGTGAATGGGGAGAAAATATTGGACGGTCCCTTGTGAATAAAGTTTCTGGTCAAATTTTCCAGCTGGTAATAAATTCCCGTGGTGCCCTCTGAATGTAGCCTGAGATGAAAGTTAATGAGTGAATCGTTGCTTAAGCTTGCTATCCTGTGCAGGCTTACCATCCACATTTCCCATTAGCATTTTACTTTACGGTGGCAGATGCAGACCTTCAGATAAGGGGGAGCCTGGTCATCCGGACCCTGAGATAAGGGGGCATGCAGTCTCAAAACAAATTTTTCCGGCCCTTCAGGCCTTAGTCTGGTCTGACAATAAGGGGGAGAGGGGGCAGGTCCCCCGGGCCCCTCTCCTGGATCTGCCAGTGCTTTATGTGGGCATATATTGCTTTCCCATCAGACAACTTATTACAATACAGGCGAAGGACTGCTAATGGCTACCTCTCTGCAACGGCCACTTTTTTTCATGCTGGGGCACAAAAAATCCATACATTGACTCTTTCTTAAAACCTCAACAGCCACTTTCTTCTGTTCCCAAAGTGGCTGTTATGGAGAGGATCAACTGTATGTTAGCCTAACAGGTCATTCTAGTAACTGTGGGCTATAGGTTCTACACACCTAGTCATCTAACATGGTACAAAACCACCATATTGGAGGGCAAGAGATGCACTGGTACAAGACATACAAAGGAAATTACGGTTTCTGTCCCGTTGCATCTCTTGCTCTCCAGCATGGAAGTTTCGTACCGCTTAAATAACTAGCTGCAAATGACGTATTTCAACCACACCTTTGTCGCGTCGTGGTGTTGGCCGAGCATTTAAGACCTCGACCTTTGGATCTGGAGGTCCGTGTTCAAGACTTGCTGACTTTTTGACCTTTTAAAGACATTCTGTTTTTCTTTGTAATATCTTATACTTAAAATGCACTCATATACAGAGGCTGGAAAAGTGATCTACAATGTGTCTAAAAATTAATCGGTCTGTGAATAGAGTACCGAAGTGTGACGTCATAAAAAATGAAATTTGTGAAATTATGGGATTTGTTAAGCTATTCTGAAAGAACAACGTCCAAGACGCCTACTCGCCAAAAATTAGCAATTTGGGGCAAATTGTCTCTGAGATATTAGCCCAGTTATGCTCCGATGACTCCATACAAATCCTTCTAAATCTTACCTGGTTCCTAATCTTATGAACCAAGCCAAATTTAGAAGGATTTGTATGGAATCGTCACAGCATAACTGGGCTAATATCTCAGAGACAATTTGCCCCAAATTGCTAATTTTTGGCGAGTAGGCGCCTTGGACGTTGTTCTTTCAGAATAGCTTAACAAATCCCATAATTTCACAAATTTAATTTTTATGACGTCATCACTTCGGTACTCTATATGTCATGACATACAAGTAGGCCGCCTAGTATGGGAGATGCTTGCTTGGGGTTATGGACGTCTGACCCTGTGATGGACTAGCTCCCATCCAGAAAGGATATTGTAATACTCCTAGTTATTTCATTCTATGGAAACCAGAAAAGCAGTCACTTGCCTTGAATGCAGAATTACAAAAAACCATCTGGAGATGTTTCATAGTCATATTAATTAAATTTGATGCAATCATCTTCTTTTTTTACATTTTTTGAAGGAGCCACAGTTTAGACCCCAAAACAGTTATCGCAGTCGCAGTCTTGGTGTGTGCAACAATTCTATGGATGTTAATAGGCCACATTCAGCAGTTCATCTTGAGAAGCTTGCTTCAGTATAAGGCATTTTTGTATGAGCCAAGAGGGTATGTAAAATTCAGTTCCTGATTAGACTTTAAAAAAAATGCACGTTTATTTGAGCGTCAAGGTATTTAGCATAAGAGTTAC
Organism: Porites cylindrica; assembly: GCA_964035525.1. Lineage (NCBI taxonomy): Eukaryota > Metazoa > Cnidaria > Anthozoa > Scleractinia > Poritidae > Porites > Porites cylindrica. Next base: position 39,568,095 of record OZ037778.1, read on the forward strand.
CTATTGGGGACACTATTTTTTTATGTCTCCAACTGGAGACGGGACCACCATTTTGCGTGGTCATCTGAGCCACACGAAGGTCTAGCCACTTGCTTGTGAAGTTCTGTGATTAAGTTAATTATGTCAATAATCATGTCACAACTTTCATTTATTGTTAGAACACCAAGTCCCAATCATGTAAAAGATAGATAATGGTATTTGGTTAAAAAAGAATTGTCCAGTGGATAATGCAGAGCTTGTCCACTCAGTGCTTTATCTGATGGAGAAGCTCTCCGTTGTTTACACTGCTGTGTCCTGAGATGGCAATTTTCAAGCCTGGTGAGAGAGTAAACCCTGGTCTACTGACTATAGCTATAGAGAAACAAATCAGCTTTACATGGTCAGGAGAGGACTCTGACTAGGGACCTTTGGATAACAGGGATCTTAAGCAACAACAACAGCAACAGCAGTGAAAACGTCACTCAGAAAGTGAATTTGCGCTGCTTCCAACTTCATCACCCTAATATGCTAACTCTTTTAATTTGTGAAATGTTGGCAATTTTTGCAAGAGTTGAATATATTATAATGGACTGTATCTAAGTTCATAAAAAGAAAAAGGAAATCATTTTCTTGTGTTCACATGCTCCATAAAACGTGAAATTGGGAAGTTTCACGCGTAATGTACCAAAAAGCGTGATGCATGAGCAAAGTTGATGTTTTGCTAATCTAAACCAATTGCCGTTTTGCCCTTCTCATTGCCGTCGCCATCGTCGTTGCTTGGGCTCCCCATTGATTTCCACTAAAAATATTAAATGGTGTGGTCTCAATATTTATTTTATAGTTTAATAATCAAGAAATGTTGTCTATGGTTGTTGTCTGGGAAATGTCATTCTGAGAGTACATCTGTAACAATCTATGGATGTTCCACATTTTTTTCTTCAGAAAATGAGTGATGTTTTCCCTGCAAAACATGAATCAATAAAGAGTTGTTTTAACTGATAAAAACTTTTACCTTTTGACTCTGTTTTAGAAAGCTGTCAGCAAAAACAAAATGCGTACTGGTATGTTTATCATTCATCAGTTTCATACTCTTTAAAGCTTCTAAGAGACTATTCAAAGCATTTTATTGGAATTATTGAAACCTTTGAAAGGAAAGCTGTCAACAAAGCAGGAATTGGACCAGATCAGACCAATCCCTGGAACTTACATGTACCAATATTATTGAAAAAAGGTTGGGGATAGGTATGCCAGCTTTAAAATGATCTGATATGATCCAGTTGTTGTCAACAGCCTGAGCAAAACTCTTTTATACACACCAGTAGAATTACACTGTATGTAATAATTATTTTTTATGTAGTAGTGCAGGGCTAGTTTAATGTGCTCCAGGAATGGCAGGTGGCCTCTGGCAGTTTACTTTTGCCTTTGGGCATCAGAAAAAGCTTTTAGTTGACATTCGTACATTTCTTTTTGTTTTTGCACCATTCTCATGTAGAATTCTTCTCTGAGACAAATATAATTATTGTAAGGAGTTTGCTGAATTTTGCATTTTAAAACAAAAATTAAAAATGAACAAATTTCTTCCCTTTTTCATGGAGGCCTTTACTTCACTTTCCTGTATTATTTTTTAGTTTCACTAATATTCCATTTGCCATGGTTATTGCTGCACTATTGATATATATACCAGTATATCTTTATTTTGGTTTTGTTGATGTTTTGATTGCAGGGTCTTGTGAAACTCCTAGGCGGCAAGAACCCAACTCTTTACAGCTATGAAAAGTCTTTACCATATCTACCTGTTCCAGATCTGGATGCTACAATGAAAAGGGTAGAGTATTAAAGTCCTTTTTGCCAAATGATGTATGCTTAAATTATTAACTCCTGCCCCTGTAAAACATTTTGTGTGTTTTCAGTATTTAGAATCAGTCAGACCTGTCCTTTGTGAAGAACGTTTTAAAGAGATGGAAAAACTAGCTGAGGATTTTAAGGTTTGGGACTTACGTAAACAATACAATTTGTAACTGTGCATTTAATATGAACTGTTAAGTTGCAAGTGTTTTACACTTAAATTTGTTCCCATCATTATTTTGTTCTAGAATGGGCTTGGAAAAAGATTACAACGGTACTTAGTTTGGAAGTCATGGTGGTCCACAAACTATGTAAGTTGTAATGCTGGTGTCCCCTTTAAATATTATTCTTTCTTGCCTTTGTTCAAGTGACATTTTGCATTGTTAATTTTGTCGTGGCTAGCTATCATAATTTTTTTATTTTGGTATGTCTAGTAGCTGCAAATTTATCTGGTTGCCTTTTTTCGGGCAAGCAAGTAGTTGTTTCTTTTGTTGAGTCTGCTATTATATTACATTGTGTGAAGCTAAATTTTTGAGCAACACCTGGCAAAGCAGGACTTATATTTTACAGTAGTCGTTTTTTATGTTACTCGAACGTCAAAACTACCAAAATGATTCCAAGTACAAGCACCAAGAAGACAGGGCTTCTGATGTTTCGCGCAGTCGCGGAGCCACGAAATTCAGGTAAATCCGCGAAATTCGGTGGAAATCTTATCAGATACATGTCTGTACTTATTTTGAAACTTGTCTCAGCTACTGGGGTTACTTGCCGTAAACTCGCAAATTCATGTCAAAACTTCGTCACTGAAACGTGCAAACAACGTTCCGAAACTACCAGGCGTAGATTATGTTGTGAAAAACTGGGCACTAGCCATGATGTTAAAGGCTTTGCCATTGGTTCATTTCTATAGCGTATTGTTGTTGAAAGAGCAAATGACGTCCTCTGCTAGAAAAACATTAAAAACGCTGGTCTGATCAGCGTAAAACCAATCGATTTCTTGTGAAATTTGCCCTGAAAATAACCACAAAATCCGCCATTTTTTTACCGATTGCTTTCCAGCCAAGTTTGCCCTGAAAATTCCCGCAAAATCGACCGATTTTTCCGCGATTTTGTCCCCAAAAATCCCGCAAAATTGACTTTTTTTCCGCGAATTATCAGAAGCCCTGAGAAGACCATGATCATAAAGAATTCCCACCTAGCTGACATATACAGTTGCTTAACAAAGTGTGTCTATGCGAATAAAGTAATTAAATTTGTAGTTTTTCTGATTATTTGATTACCAGCTGCTATTTACACGTACATGTATATAACTGTGTGCACATTCATATTAGTAGATCAGCGATAAAATTACTGGAATAACAGCAAACGTAAAAACGTCTGCTAATTTTTGTATGAATAAGCAGTCACTGCAGTATTTTGTTACACGAGAAGCATATTTTCCAGTTAACATTAAAAAATAGTGATTTTTCATAGTATTAACCATATTGTTTTGTAGATAAGTGATTGGTGGCAGCAGTATGTGTATCTTCAGTCCAGGGAGCCACTGATGATTAACAGTAACTACTATGGTGTGGTAAGCATTTACTACACAAACTGATACTTCTTTTTTTGTCTGTACCTTTGATACAAGTCATGTAGATAAAGTTAGTGGTCATCCTTTAATTACCCATAACATAGAATATACACATTACTAAAAGAACCTCTGCAAAAGAATTTTTCTCTTGAGCACAACATGATTTTTTTAAGAATTTTTTGAAACATTCAGATTTTCTGCCATTTTGGCACTCAACATGTTGTAGACTTCTCAGACTTAGAAACCTCTCTGAAACAAAGGAGTTGTGATGCAGATTAAGGAACTACATGATTGTATGAGGTAAATTAAGGAACATTGTTACTTAAGATACAAGTAAACAAGTATGGATTTCTAGAAAACGGCTGTTAAAAGGTAAAACATGCCAGTGAGATGCATTGCAGTCAGGTCCAACAACAGTAGTGACCCTGAGAAAGGGACAGGGATGTTTAAAATCTCATTTTTCAGTTCCTTAATTTATGTCTCATGACATCACAATTTTGTGATCATGGAACTGGTGCACCAGAGAAATCGTCTAAAAAGATATCATTTTGTTCAGTGCTAATTTTTTTGAAGAGGTTCGTGACTTAATGTGTTCTTCAGTTGATATAATAAAAATTTTCATATTCTAGGCAATTAGGACTTCTGTCATTCAATCAGGAGTCCTTTAGGGCTTTATTCCATGCATTCCTTCATTGTTTAAACATACAAAATGATTTATTGCTGTGTTGTGTTTTTTTTTTTTTGTCAGGATGCTGTTGAAGTCCCTTCACCAATTCAGAGTGCTAGGGCAGCAAACACTATCCATGCCCTGTTCCTGTATAGGAAACAGATTTTAAAGGAAAAGCTTGAACCTGTAGGTGGTTATGATATGGCACACCTGATAAGTTAATAACTGGTTTTTAACAAGAATTTCAATATGTTACAGTGTAATTGCAATCATGACAAAGCAAACAACAATACCATTATTGAGTGGTTTGGAATTGAGCGTATGTATCTTTGTGGCTTTGTATGTTTGGATGTTTGTTGCAGGGGCCAATAAGGTTGACGGTACTATGAGTTGATAGGTAGGAACCAATGAGATTTTAGTATCTTCCGACTTAGCTAACCAGGCGGCGGTTAATTATGTAGATGAAAAGAGAAATTAACCCTTATTTAAAGTACACTCTGAAATTTTACTTTAAAAAATACAGAAAAAATATATTATAAAAGTTTACAATAATAACTACACACAAACTCAATTGAACAGGAGAAAGCTCTTTTGGCCATTTTTCTTAAAAGGTTTCTAATTTATTGTTGTTGGTGGAAATATTTTTTTCAATGTGGTATTTAATTCTTACTTTAAATTTGAAACTTTGATGTTTGGAAGTACCTGGTTCTTTCTGCAATCCCATAAGGCAACTTACTTTTGCCTTCGGATGACCAGGAGGTGTTAACCTTTACACAAAATGAAGGTGCTGGGCCTCTTAAATTCGTACGTGTAGGTTTAGTGAGCAACCCTTGGATTCCTTAAATTTTTCTTACAACACAGCGTTGATACTAGTATTTTCCTGTATTTTATCAAAGTAAGCGATGATAATAGTAGTTTTGTTACCGTCCGTTTTGCAGCAATTTGCCATGGGTATCATTCCACTTTGTTCAGAACAATTCAGGAAAACATTCGGCACAACAAGGATACCACTTAAAACCCAAGGTAACAACAATATTGAAAGCTTGAATTGTTTGTTTGGACTTGTTTTGGTTCATAATAAAATCAGTTGAATGTAACTGAATAAAATTACATGTATGGCCAAAAAAAACATACAGTTGATTGCAAAAGTCTTGTGCAGCCTCCTGTGCAAAATGTGCAGTGCTGAGGATTCACCTATGACATCTCACAAAAAATTCATAGCATCATCTTAAGCTTTTCAGTTTGATTGCCCATAACATCAAGTAAGCTCAGCCATAATGAGTGTTGTAAGTCACAGCCTCCCGAGTGCTATACAGCACCACAGACACCACAGTAATGCTTCAATAATATAGCTTTACTGCAGCCTAACTCAAGTTGCAGTGGGATCTAAAGGGCTGTGCAGCCATCAAAGCTCTTGGCAGCACGGTTTTGCAGTGCAGATCTGACCTTCAAAGCTGCCAAGTGGCCGCCATAAGGCTACAAAATCAGCTCTGGATGATCTGATAGTCTACAACTTCCTTACGTACCAATAACTTGGAATGCCAGAAAAGCTTTTGTCACAGATTTTGGCTTTTATAGAAAACTTGATTGTACCTCCAAGAAATATGAGCCAGGATGGTATGCGTGGAAGATCACATGATAAAATAGTCCTTCAAATTCTATGCTTAGGGAATAAAGATTTCATGTAGTTTAATTATGTGACTCACAAGTGAGGGAATTTAATTTATGGTTATTCTGGAGACATTCTAGGCTGTAATCTATTATTTTACTGTTTGTTTGTGTTTTGTTTTATTCCTTGTTTGCTCTGTGTGTTGTCCCTTTAGATCACCTCCATCACCATGGTTCCTCAAACCATGCTGTCATCTACCACCGTGGAAGATTTTTTAGACTCCATGGCTATCATCGTGGAGTGCTGTTGAAGCCTGCTGATTTGGAGAGGTATGGTTTATTTGCATTATTTATTACCTCTTATTTGGTCTAACCTTTTTAGCCACCTGCTATGATGCCTGATGGTAATGACAATGGTGCAAGGATGATGATGACCATGATTTGTTTGTGGGTGTTAATTATACATTTTTACAGTTTTTTTGCCATCAATGTTTGAACATGCTTTTTTTTCATTCCGTTAAGACAAATTGTCAAAATTCTTGAAGATGAATCAAAGCCTGTCCCAGGAGAGGAACTTCTACCAGCTCTGACCACTGCTGACAGGTTGGCATTTTTAATAATAATTATAATAATGATAAATACATTACTTGATTATCCTCTCCCCTTATGAGGCTTTCAGTGGTAATGAAACAAATAGTTCTGATGGAACATTATTAACGCTACTAAGAATCCCAACTGGTAGGAGACAAACCAGTGGGCTCTTTTACAAGCATTGCTGAGGATTTAAACTCAGGACTACCGAGGAACAAATCCAGCCTTTGGTTGTGGCAGGACTTAAACTCAGGACTTCCAGCACACTAACTGCTCCGCTACACTGCACCCTTTAGTTTTCCTAACCAGAGTCTACAAATGAATGTACTTTTTGAAAAGTATTATTCTCAAAACTAGGAGTACAACATAAATTTTCACATCACGTTTTGCTCAAGTCTTTAATTTTATTTAAACTTTTGAATCTGTGGCCAACAGTAATATTGCGATAAGGTAGTCATTAAAATGAAATCTCTTCTTCAATATTTCATCACATTTAACTATTTATTTGTCAGTGGTGAAAATTGAAATGCCATTTTCATGGAACTGTCTTCAAAACGTCTTGATATAATTTTCCTGGTATGTTATAATTATTATAAACCTGACCCTTGCAAATGCAATTATAGTCATATTTATTACAATGGTTTTGAACTCAGAAACCTTTGGGCAGAGACCAGGAGTACCTACTTCAGTAGGGGTGTAAATAAGCAGTCTTTGGATTGTATTGAACAGGTAAGTATTCTTCCTCATATCAGGAATAAAATTTAGTAATAATTTTTTCTGGAGAGAACAACCTTCATGATCGATTCCCCCTATAAATTTTAATAGGTTCTTAATAGATTTTCCTATTTGTTAATTTGAGAACAGGAAATTGATAAATTGGAATTAAGGTAATTCCCTTGTTATGCATTGCACATCACTTAGTGTGCACAACAGTACGACTTCAAAGGTGGCAGTGATTTTCACTGGTCGCCCAAAAAGAGGTAACTAAGGCGCCTAATTTGTTGTCCCAATGCTTTTAATAGTGATTTTTATGACTCTAACGGGCTAAAAAGGTGTTTGTCCTGAAACTCAGTCCCCTATCGCAAAATGATCATTTGAAGCCGAAATTGTCCCTTTGTCATTTTGCAATGAAACAAAGATGGTGATCCCCATATTTTTTTTTTTTTGTGGTTTTTGTTCGTTATGGCTTCACAAAAATATGCGTTAAGGGGAGAAAATCTGGATAGTAGAAGTTGTATTTTTTTAGATATGAATGACTTGAATTTCCTCATTTAGAGCCACAGAGAAGTATGCAATAATGTTAAAACTGTTCATTTCTCTTTATTTTTTCAAGACCGGGTTATTTGAAGTCACTTAACTGAAAATATATAGCCCAGTCCCCAGTTGTTTGAAAGGTTGATAAATGTCTATCCAGTGGATAGTGCAATTGGTTTCCCAAACACTCATCTGCTGGATAGTGATTTATCTAGTGGATAACACTATCCAACGTTTGAACAACCGGGGCCAGAAAAGGTTTTTAGTAAAATTCTTAATTTCTCCTATATGATAAGAATTTTTGTTGGTTGTTCAAGTTTTGAGCATTTGGCACGCAACTAGGAAAAAACACTCAGAATTATGGGCACACACTGGGCAACAACAAGCAGGGTGACTGTATATTTTCGTTGCAGGTTTTGAATGTCCTATATGTGGCTGACATTCGTGCCAAGTTTGAATAATCTGGATAGTACATCCTTTTCAAGGGAATTGCCTTAAAAGACAATTTTTTTTTAACATGTTTATTAGGCATAAACCAGCATGAGCGACCCTGCTGTAGACATCATCTATTTACGTCTTTGCATGGTAGTTAAAGTTGTGTTCATGAGAAAAGGAGAAATATATTTGGTTAATGGTTTTTGACAACATTTTTTTCTGCCTTTACAGGCTGCATTTTTCCTCAATTTGGAGGACTTGGAGATGAATTATAGCGAGGTAATGAAGTAAACAATTAGCAATCTATATTATCGTCCATATGAATTTGGTAAAAAATTGAATTCCACTGTCCTTAGTTTGTAGTAGTGGGTCTCACATTAAAATTGGCATTTTTGAGAAGTGTTCAACCTGTTATCTTTTTTGTTCTTAACTTTAAGGTTGGTATACACTAGGTGACAAGTTGCAGCAATATGTCACACTGCCATGTCGCAGCGACAAATCACTTTGTGTGTACTGGACAATTTTTATGAAAATCTTTGTCTCCCCAACAGAATTTTGTCGCAGCAACATGTCACAAAAAAATCAAATCATACAATTTGTGCAACTTGTTGGAGCGATAAAATTCTGCTGCAGAGACAAAGATTTTCACAAAAATTCTCCAGTACAAACGAAGCAATTTGTCACTGTGATGTGCCACTGCAAAGTGTTGCTGCAACTAGTTGCTCAACCTGTACACACAGAGTGTTCTGTAGCCACGACTTATTGCTGCAACTTGTCATCTAGTGGGTTATAATGCTTAGGTGACATGGGGAAATCTTTGTCACTAAGCAGTCATTGTGTCATCTGGAAGTAATTTCTTTCCTTATGTTAAATTGACAAGATTAAATAAAATGGACCTGAAGATGTGCAAGCTTCACCGTTTTGTTAATATGAAGTGCTTGTTAAGCCAATGTCAGGCTGCTTTTGTCAGGCTTAGTGCGTATCGTTAGTTTAAGGTTTCATTGGTGTCAGTCATTCCTTATGCAATAACTTTTTTTTTACATTATTACCAACCTTAAAGCAATGGAGTGCTGAAGTCTGATATTGTAAAGTTAGGCACAGAAGAAGGGGAAAAATCCACTCCAAGTTAAAATTCAAGATGTCGGGGATGTCAAATTTGACATTAGTGTTGTTGGTTCTTAAGTTCACGGCTTTGTTATTTTGAAACTACAGGAGGAATCAGAAGATATGGATACTCTTTGTCGATATCTGATTCATGGCAATGGCCACAGTTGTTGGTTTGATAAATCTTTTTCTGCATACGTTTTCAAGAATGGCAGGGTAAGATGTTGTTGTCTGCATTTTTGTACTGAATATTTGTTTTGGTTGTTTGTGTTTTTACTCATCCTTGTGGCTTGGTTAATATCCTTTACCCTATATACAAATTCAAAATATTCTATTTTTCCAATTGGCTTAAACCCCCTAGTTCATTTACCTAACATAACAATGACATAGCAACCATCTCCAACTAAATTAACAGACCTTTTTACCGATACGGCGGTCATATTGAATGAATTAGATTTAAGGAGTATTGTAGGATGCCCATGGGGCATGAGCATGATCCGATATACTTGCTCCGTATTTACGCGCGCTTTCCGGGCCAATTTTTCTTTACGTTTTCCTTAAAAAAGATTGTAATGGGAAAAAAAGATTGTTGTGTCGTGTTCGGATGTAATAATGATCGCATTTTCCCCGAGAAACATACAATGAAGTTCTCTTTTTGCCCAAAAAAGCACGCTTAAATACTGAGCGAGTGCCCCCTGTTCATACCATAATACTCCTTAAATCTAATAAATTCAATATGGCCGCCGCATCGGTAAAATGGTCTATTGGAGGCTTCATGTTATTTGTCTGTTGTTCGTTATCCATCAAGTTAATATAATTATTAAATCTTCATTCCTGTATGTCATTGTACAGTAGAACCCCGGTAACTCGAACTCTGAAGAAAAACGAAAAACAGTTCGAGTTATCAGGGTAAATTGCAGTGAAATTTTGATCAAGGGAAAGGAAATGTAGTTCGAGTTAGCAGGGAATTCCAGTTATCGGAGTTCGACTTACCGAGGTTCTACTGTATCCAATCACTTTTTAAACATTTTTGTTAATGTTTATTTTTTTTTCTGTTAATCCACAGTTTGGCCTAACTGCTGAGCATTCATGGTATGAAAGCAATAAACTTTTTAACTTTCTGTAATTTTGAATAAACAAACTAACAAAACATACGTAGAGTGAGTTGGGAGAGTATTGAGGCGTCTGCAGATAGGAACTTTTTAGCCTGCGTAGCAAGCGTTAAAGGTGGGTGGGGGGGGGGGGGGGGGGGGGTAAGAAAGAAAAGAAGGAGGGAGAAAAAAAGCATTGGGGTTTGGGGCGTTCCCTTCTTCTCTTTCTTAGAATCCCCCCTCTACCGTTATTATAAATCGTTAAAATCATGAAAAATCGATAATATCGATTTGACACAGCAAGTTACTTCATCGATTTTCGGCGATTTTCGTTATCAATCGATAAAAATCACTTGATTACTACCGTTTTTATTGATACCTATTTTTATCGATTGACTACCCTGGGAGATAGCCCAAGCTCTGTGAGCTATGTCTGTTGTCCTTTGTAATGTCACGTTACCATAATTGAGTCTTATACTGGTTTGGGGCCACCGTGAAGGCTAATTTTTTGAGGTTTCAGCTCCAGTAGCTGTTTCCTATATATATACCTTGCCAAGGTTGGTGGGTTAAGCTCGTGAAGTTCATAATTTTCCCCTGAAATTTCATATTTTCCCCCATACTGGCCCTTACATTTTCACTATTACGCAACGTTCTGACCACGCTCAACCTGTTTGACATTGCCAAGTTCAACAGACGTATCTCAAAAAGCTTGGGCGACCTGTGATGACTCTGGGCCTGAATGGAACACAAAATTTCCTTGTAGGGAAGCTAACAATATCATTATGTTATTGAGTCATAAACTATAAACCTGCCCTAATACATCCATGCTTTTGAACTGTTCTGTTTGCAGGGCAGATGCTCCAATTATTTCACATCTTGGAGAGACAGTTTTAGTTGAAGATTTTCACTTTTTGGGGTATGTTATTTACGTGATAAGAAAAGGTGTGACTAATTCTTAAGATCAGTTTCGTAAAAGAATAAATAATTCCGTTTTTTTCCCTCGGCAGTATTTATAGCACTAATGCTAGTGGGGCCGAGCAAATGCATGAAACAAGTATTTATTTTTATTTGCTGCGGATAATTCTTAGCTTTAAGAGCACTACCGATGTTTTCTTTTGTTATTAACAATAGTAACATTGTTATGTTTCAGTTACAAAGAGGATGGTCACTGCAAGGGTGAGCCAGAGTTTGTTTTGCCCCCACCACCAAGATTGCAGTGGGATATTCCTGAAAAGGTAATCATTATATACCCCACTCTATAAGCTACACAAATGTATATAGGTGTGTGCCACCCCAGAGCCTGAGGGTTTAGATGTTTAGCCCTTTGGTAAGATATCGGGTATGGTTTCCAAGGGAATCACGTGAAGGGAAAAAAAAATTTGTGCTTGGAACAATGTTCCGTGTCAAAATACATGTACTAAATAGTATAAAGAATGCAGAAAGAATATATTGACTTCACTTGGAAAAGGTAATGGTTCACAGACAGAACACTGCTTTCAGCTGCCAGGGCTGTAAAATGACCACGATTTTTAGGGCATACACATGCAGTTGTTTTTTTTGCTCAGTTGCTAACCAGTCAAGTAGTAAAATTGTGGAGGATGCAGGTTGTTCTTTCTTCATGCTCAATCGCATGATGAATTACTTTATTTATTTTGAATCGTTTTATTTGTTTTGTTGTTTCTTAGTGTGTATCAATAATCGAGACTTGTCAGAAGAATGCAGAAAAACTCATCAGTGACCTTGATCTTCATGTCTTGGCACACACCGCCTTCGGTAGGTTGCCCTTTCCGCTATAATGTGAAGACTTACCCATAACTTATTGATAGTCAAATTTATTGCGTTTGACGTAAGCAGATGTAGTTCTAATCTGGCGGACTTTGTTGGGTTGCCTGTTTATCACGACATTGATAATACCTGATTGGTCGTTGACAGCCGTTTGACCACCCCTCCCTCTCGTGCTCATGTTTTGCGCGGACAGGTCAAGTACAGCCCTTTTAATAACGCCTCAACTTCTATTTCAGGAAAGGGAGCCATCAAGAAGATGAAAGTCAGGTAAATGTCTTTGTTATTTACATACATTCCCTTTAGTCCCTGAAAGGAAAATTGTGATGGAACCTCTACTTAGCCAACAAGCATGTCTCTAAAGGCTCTTTTTACTGCGATTAAAAAAATCGCGCAGGTGAACCATAGGATGGCTATGAAAGGCCAGAAAGGGATAATTACCGCGGGAAACAAAAGTGAGTAGACAGCTTAAGATTCAAGGACGGGGACGATCTTTAATTTTAAATTTTCTCGCCTGTTCTTTAAAATAGACACCCCGGAAAGCTTCACTGTATTTTTTTTCACCACCAAAGTTAGCACGCTTATCTCCGTTGAAGGAGGTGAAGCCCTCTCCCGATCGCTAAATGATAAAATTCCTAACATTATTTTTGATAACTTGTTAAACCTCGTGGTAGACTGACCGCGACGGCTGCCACATTTTCCCGCCAAAATGTCCTTGGTTCGCGCGCGTGCGCTACTTAGTTTTGAGAAAATGTCGTACTCGTCTTGTAATCTAAAGCTCCGTAATGTGAGAATTCTCGCGGGAAAATGTTTTTCTCCCGGTGTGTGTATCCACGATTAATGTTTAAACGTTTCCTCTGCAGTCCGGATGCATTTATACAGATGGGTCTTCAACTGTCTTACTTCAAGGTTTGTGGATCTTGCCATGTTTTATGTAACAAGTCAAACACGTTGATAATTTATGCCAAAGATTGCCGTTTCACTGATTCTCGCGCTACGCGATTCTCGTAGCGCTGGAAGCGAGACGCGACTGGTAAATACTTTTGAGCAGTATTGTATTATACCGCATCCGGACACTGAGAATTGAAGGGAATTTAAATGAAGAACAACAGAAAAGCCCGTGCTTTCGCGCGCTGCTCGCTCGTGACCTCTCGTGAAACACTTTGGCGAGTGTGTATAGCTGGTCAGATGATCAGAATTCTTGAGGAAATTCACGGTTAAAGTTCGCAAGATTTGATAGTAATCAGGATCTGATGTCCAAACCTTCTTTATGGTAGTGATTTCCTTTGTTTTTCTCTCATGAGTTATTAGAGTTTTTGGAAAGACTCGTGTGGTAACGGGTTGTGAAAAAATTCTACGTTAGGGTGTGATCTGACTACAACTTGAATCATGTTACTGGAAATTTGTGACTTATTGTTGTTCATAATATCTTATCTAGGACCAAGAGCATTTCAGCTTGTCCTATGAGTCTTCTATGACAAGGCTTTTTAGGTAAGTAGAAACATGATTTCTTTGAAGGTACTTATCAGGGTATAAAAGTTTTTATCTTTAATAGAAAGTCAACCACAGACAGAAATCATGAGTACCTTAACCATGACAGATGTGGACATTAAGGTGCTTATTATACAAAGCTGTGATTAAATGCATGCACGTTCAAATAACGAAATGCGGGAAAATATAACCCATTGGCTAAGGAGATAAATAACATTATTTTGCATTGTACTCACTATCTGCTAAAAAGGCTATAACTTAGAACTAAATATTGTTAGAAAATAAACTGAATTGAATTTCATTGAATTGAATCTGTCTTCTCATTGGCCAAGAGCCTACAGTTAATTTTGGAAATCAGCACAACCAACAAATTAGTTAGTCATCTGCTAGCAGAATAATCTGTGGGTTGCGCGCTCAAAGCATGATTTCCAAGAGTAATGTCAAAATCACAGGGTGGCGAGAGGCATCCTTGCACTGAGCTATAAAAACTTAGGACGGTGTGTTGCTCGTTATTTTCTTCAAAAACAATCATTAGATTCGGGTTTTGTGACACCCAGAATGATCAAGGTCTCGGCAAGTGTTATCACAGGCAGACCACCCTTCCAGTGTGCTTATCAGATGCCATGGTTTGTTTCAGAGAGGGACGTACAGAGACTGTGAGGCCCTGCACAATGGAGGCCTGTGCTTTTGTCAGGTCAATGCGCAACCCAGCGGCAACAGTATGTAAATTCTCTTCTAGTTTTATCAGCCTGTTTGAACCAAAACCGGTTTTAGCCAGTTGATTGGAAGAAAGAACGGGGTGCCCGACGAAGACACGCGTGTCTCCCTCCCTCGCCCCGTTCTTTCTAGCGCCCATTACTTCCAAGCGCCTGTTGAGGTTGCCAATAAAACACTTTTTGAATCGTGCAGTCGGGCTAAAGTACGGTTTACTGTTTTTTGTTTCTTTATAGCTTCGCCAACTGCAATGATCTTGGTCATACATGTACTAAGGCGGGTTTTTTTTTTCTGTGACAGAAATCTGAGAGGAAGAAGTTGTTTATCAAGGCAGCGGAGGGACATGTCAATAACTTCAAAAGGGCGATGTCTGGAGAAGGTAATTTTGAACCTGAGCGTTTCACTCTTGAAAGTGTAAATGAAATGTCGTTCTCTATAAACTGTCAAGATTCAATGACACTGATGAACCGGCTATGCCTTTTGATTCATTACAGGTGTTGATCGTCATTTGTTCGGCCTGTACGTTGTTTCTAAGTACTTGGAAGAAGATTCGCCGTTTCTTAAGGAGGTAGGTATGCTCTTTTGAAACCACGTCGCCATGAAGCTATTTACTAAAATCGCTTTTTTTTCGTGTGTTTTTCAGGCTCTCAAAGAACCATGGAAACTATCAACAAGTCAAGTATGTTATTTTTTAAAATGAGTAGGCAGCGTGGCCGCGTGGCCGATCGATTAGAGCGCTGGACTTATAATTTGGAGGCTTCGAGTTCAAGTTCCGCCCTGACCATTAGATGGATTCGTTCTCGGTAGTCCCGAGTTCAAATCCTCGGTCACATTTGTAAAATAGCCGTGGTTTGCCTCCGTGAGGATATTTACACGGGCGATTTTACCGAGAGATCTCTGGCGCTACAAGATCTGCGACCTGCGGCTAAGCGCGTGTGTAAACAGTCAGCGATTGTAGCGCGATTTACTGGGGTTAAGTCGCCGAAAATTTGACGATGACTAAAATTTAAGGCAAATTCGCAGTTATTTTAAAATAAGTAACGATTTAGAGGTAGCACATCCACTTAGTGGTTCTTCGTCTATCTGATTCCTGGTCGAACTGAAATAGTCCACTTTATAGATACACTGAGGTGGAAACGAGGCTGGAGTTGAACTTGTTTTGATGCAACCCTTCCTGCTACCCATGAGTCATTTCATAGGTAAGGTCAACTGAGGTGATACAACTCAGTTTGACTCTGAAGATGACTACCGCACAGGTTGTCGAAACGTCAGTCACTGTCAACAACAACAGTCCTATTCAGGACTACATTCCTACCGGACGGTCATGCAAATCATGTTGTTCTTATGCTAGCTTGCAATATTCGTAAAATCGTGTGCGTGAGAAAACGCGCAACAAAATTGCCGGGTTAAAAAGGCCCTTAAGCAGTTAACCACGCTTTCTTCTTTGTTTTAAGACTGCTACTCAACAAACAAAGAGAATAGACTACGACAAGAATCCAGCGATCAAAAACAGACTGAAAACAGCTGGGGGAGGATTTGGACCGGTAAGATACTAGTAGCTGCTCTTGATTTTCGAGTGTTCCGTTTTCTCTCAAGCGATACACTGGAGCTATTTCGAGAAAGGCTGTGGAAAAAGTGCACACAACAATCCCGAAAGGTATTGTGGGTGGTTTTGAGTGCACTGTTTTTCAAAGAAATTTGAAACAATAGCACGAGAGGCCATGATTGTTTGCGAGTGTTAAAGGAAAGTAACAAAAGTAGGTGACAGCTATCCCATATTACCTTTCGGGATTGTCGCGTGCACATATTTTCCGACAACCTTTCTCGAAATAGCTGTATACAAGGCAAAGGAGTTTTGACTGAACAACTGTCTGTCAAGCTAAAGTGGTTTTTACTTTTTTGGCATATAAAAACATGTCTCGTAGTAATGTATGATCATACGCAGTTGTTAACATTTTCTTACAAGATATATATGAGAACTGATCGAACATACAAGTATTCTTGGTTTGCAACCACGTGACAAGGCGGCCATGTTGGGGGTCAATACAATAGGTCATTTCCGAGTTTCTCCGGGCCTCTGTATCAAAACGAGGTTAAGTGCTCAGCCTTTGATAGGGAAAGGATTTTTCATTCTCATGCAAATAAAACTCATTTTCACAAGAAAGGTTGTGCACTTGGCCTCTTTTTGAAAGTGAGGGGTTTTGGAACTCGGAAATGGCCTATAGAATTTTTTCTCGAAGAATTTACATGAAAATAAGGTTTAGTTCCCAGATGAGAGAAAGGCTTTTGTTCGTGACCACCAACATGGCCGCTGTGACGTCACGTGCAAACCAGCAATAGGAAACGATCTCTGTGATGCAAGTTCACCTCTTAGGGGCGAAAGGCACTTCTCTGTGATCAGAATAAGTAAAGTGATTTTTACGTGAGTTGCTTAGGTGAGATGTTGGGGACTTTAGGCAACGACTACGTCTGGGTCTGGTACAGTGACCGCAAGTATTTTTTCCCGCCACGCGTCAGTGCCTCAAGTTCAGGGTACCACGACGGTGATCAAAACGTCGCTGTTTAATAAAAAGTCAATTCGCTTTTTTTCAAACTTTCTCGCGATTATTTCAAGTCTCTTATTTTGTCAAATGTAGATAAACTCATAGAGGAAAAAAGTTCGTCTTGGTTTGGTTACGTCCTCAATAAAACGTGAAATTAGGCATTTTCACGTCGTGGTCGTGCAGTGATGGCAAAGAAATGTTCATTAAACAATAAGATACACGTGCAAAGTTGTTGATTTGCTAATTAAACTTATTGACTGGCCTTACTACGCTTCGCGAATACGTAGAAGGTCATGGCTGGCCGTAGTGTCTAGTACGTTAAGTATATATTAGTTGTATGTTACGTGCCTAGAACGCCAGTGTACATTTGAAACAGAATCGCAAGATATACGCATTTATCCTTTTTTGGTCTCCCTTGGAAATTTCCGAAGGCTCATTTTTCGATTATGAGCCCCAAATTTCGGTGTCGAGCACGACACTCAAGTGAAAATTAAAGCCAAGTACGCAAAATACAGTTGACGGGAAAGAATAAAGAGGATATTTCATAAGGGAGATCATCTCACCAAGTGGTGTGAATAAGACTGATGAAATAAAAGCAAGCCCTGAATTTGCCCATGCATCGCTCTCTTTTATGAATGTTCTTCTTAACATTTCCTTACGGTGGGGCGTCACAGCACGGCTTCAACCTCAGGAGAGTTCGCCAACTTTGACAAAGTTAGTTAGCCGGTTGGAATGATCGCGATAAAGAATAAAAGAATGCGTATACACTTCTAAGCGACGTTTTCACCGCTGTGGCCGTCGTGGAATCTTAAACTCCCTGACTTGAGGCATTGACAGGTGGCAGAATAAAAATTGCTTCCGGTCACCGTACTAGAACCCTCCGTAGTCTTTGCTTAAAGTCCCTGTTATCGGTAGGACTGATTCAGGTAGCCTAAACAAATTGCTTACAAAGCGCTTTGAGATGCACGGCACGCATAAATCCCATAACTGTGCATCTGATCAGTCCGGGCCATAGACAGTTTTGTTTAAATGATTTCCGGCGATATGATTGGTCCGCATGAAACCAAAACAAACTCATTTGGCCGAGAGGGACTGGCCCTAACAATGTGTTCGAGATGGTTTAGTTCGGCGGCCATGTTGCAATGCGAAGATATAACAGTGAAAGAGTGACACGAAATTACGCGAAAGATAAGATTTTATTTATTAATTTTCACATGTTAAATCACAATGTGGTCTGCTGATGGTAGGTGAAATCTTGTCTCTTTTCAGGTCGCCGATGATGGCTATGGGGTATCTTACATCATTGCTGGTGAAGACACTATCTTTTTCCATATCACCGCCAAGGTTTCATCCACCAAAACTGTAAGTAATGTTTCCAACCTGAGTAACAAGTTTAAAGACCTTATTGCAGTCAAACCTCTATAAAGCGGTCGCCGATGGCGAATGGCTTAGTTACAGACCGTTAACTACAGATTTGACAAACCTAAAAGTTATTCAAGGAAATGAAGATGGTGAAATAGCGAAATGTCTATCGCACATCAAACATATTTCTTTGCAAAAGAACCCAGAAACATGAAGTCATCCCTAAGGGAGCTGTGTCAAAAGTTTATCAAAATTCTAACAGCAAGAACTGCTGCCAAATTAAGTAAACCATAGAAATAATCGCTCAAAGCATTAAAAGAAGGTATAATTAAGAATTAGTAAAATCCAACTAGTGATGTATTATCAATGCTGCGTTCTGATTGGTTGAGCTACTACTAGGCTATATGTTATAGCCCCTTAGTAGCGAAAAGCGCGGGCTTTTTAGCGGCAAACAAGGATTAGCTTTTACTAGCTAAATTTTTTTTATTCTCGATATTTTTGACCAACTAGTTGGATTTTACTAAAACAATTATCTCTCTCGCCCTCATGGCCTCTGAGTCAATAGCCCATTCGGCCTTATTACCGGATTTGAAATTCCGGATTTTTGAAAACTTGTTAGCCTAACAGTTCTTCAAAGGTCATTTTTTTTGTTGGTAACGTTTGATATGATTCTTGGGTGGTAAATTTGTGGGACAAGAAGCTGTGATGTAGTCGTTTGCTTGCCATTTGTTCGCTAAAGTTAAGTTCCATCGCGCATTAGAGACGCGTAATTGGCAATATTAACAAAAGGTTTAAAGACTTGTTTATAGTGGAAAGTTGCACTTAGCTTATCCAGCTAGTTTACAGGTACTCCACTCAGATACTTAGAAACAAATAATTCCAATACAACATAACAGGATTAAAAGCCTTAACTGGCAGGAGGCAACCAGTTAGTTATTTACAAGTGTGGCAGAGGATTTGAACTCGGGACGACCGAGAGCAATCGAGCAAGTGGCCAGAGTGGGACTAGAACCCGAAACCACTGGATTGCGAGTCCGACGCGCTGACCACTCGGCCACGCTGACTCCTCAATGAACTAGAAAACCGTGTCACAGCCCCTTCAAATCTCCAAACACATTGGTACACCATTAGAGTTTAAATCAGTTTTGCCCTCCTTGATTGTATACGTTGTTTTGTGATGTAACGGCGTTCTTTATATGTTTTAATAGGATTGTAAGCGTTTCTCCAAGACCGTCCAGGAAAGCTTCGCAGAAATAAAGGCCTTGTTCGACGAATGAACAACTCCAGGTTTCTTCCTGTTAAGTCGCGTTGCCGGTGTACGAGAGAAAGAAGATAATGCTTTCATATTTTGAGGATAGTTTTGAAAAGTTATTTTTTACTGGAAATAATATATAGTATAATCAGTCTCCACCCACTCCACTCCACCCCACCCCACCTATCCAACCCTCAAACACTTCTGAAATGAAGCGTAAATTAAGTAGCTGTTCTTAGTGTTAGTACCGTAAACACCCCCTCAATCCCCATCCCCACCTCCTCCACTCCACCATTTGACTGCTTTAACACTCCAACTGAGATCAAAATATGCAATTCCTACCTCTTAAAGAGATACGGCGAGCATTCTGTGAGTCCCCCGGGGGTTTTCAGCAAAAGTAGGGACTTAAGCATCCGACGATGCGATGGCAGCGAAAACGTCGCTTAAAGAGTGAATTGACGTTCTTGCTGTCTTTATCGCGCTTACTCCTACCCATTTACTTTATCAAAAGTAGGCTAACCCTCCTGCAGTTGAATTCCTATGATCCCTATCCAAGTTCAGAAAGAGAAATAAATTTCGTCGTCGCTTGTTTTGCACGTGCAAAGTTGGTGTTTTGCCTTCTAAACCTATTCTCGTTTTTTTTTTTATGTTCTCGTTGCCATCGCGTCGTCGGATCTTAAAGTCCATGTTTATGAAAAGGCGCGCCCTTCAGTGTTGAATACCTCCCTCTATCTTTAAAAAGACTCCGCAAAAAATTTGGGGGGAAAATGCTACCTTCAGGGGAGGGGTACATTAGAATATTACATTCACTTTAATTTAATGAATTGTGGCTTATATTTTCAATAAAGCGGACGAGACGCTGTTTATATTCATTCCCAATGAGAATTAAAGAGTGAACTTGCAATAGTTTGTGTGAAAAAAATGTACAATTAGATAACAGTAGTGAACTTACGCAACAGAACGGGAGAGGAAAGAAGACGGCAAACCTTGTGTGACAAGCGTGACAATAATTTTGTTTGAAAAAACGTTTCGCCAAACTTCACTTTCCTTTAAACAGATCTTTTTGTAAAAGACCAGAAAACATTGATGTTAAGTGAAGATCACCACATAACAAGCAAGTAATAGCCCTGTCACGTTGGTCATGCACAAACGTTTTGCCGTCTTCTTCTTCCTGCCGTCCTTTTGCGTAAAATCACTATTACCTGCCAGATGATAATATTAACTATAAGATTAGTCATGAATTAACCGCGTATTTACCAGTTAGTGGTCCATTTTGCAAGTCACTGTCGAGACCATTTTGTTAAAGTAGTGGTTTTCATGTAATCGTGTCAGTTGCATCCATAGTTTGGGACGATTCAATTGACGCGATCCGACGGAAGATTATATGCAGACCAGCCTAAATAGATGCTATTAGATCTATGTGATGTCCGTAGTATTTCGCATCAGCGCTGTTTCCATATGATGTTCTCAATTTCCAGAACATATTTTACAACGGCTAGGGCAATTATGACGTTGCGGACGATTATATAGAGACCAGGCTTTAGTGTCCGCGTCGCGGTTATGTCGAAGTTAAGTAGTTGTCCGACATAATCTGTAGTTACTGAATGCACGCTTAACTTATGTACTTGTGTCATAAGATGTTAATTTTAAGGCCACGTTTTTAATACTGACAAGCGACAGTTCTTTTATCTCAAATGATTGCCATTATACCAACATTGTCTCAGTTATTTGTGTATATTTCGAAGGCTACTGCCTCTTTGCGAGACATTTAAAGCGGTAACCCGCTGAAAGTACAACTTTATTTCAGAGGTAGGATGTATAATGACTGGCGACATACTGAATAGCTGAATATGTTGTTCTTGGTAAATCCCTTTCAAACTTTTAAATTTCCTGTGCTAATTATCATGTCAAATATTGCCTTTGAGACAACGCCATCGCAGACATCGCTTATGATAGAATGCTATTGGCTGAAGATAACTCCCGTTACGCAGACACCAAATCGTAGCCTCAATGGTGGGTTCGCCTCTCCCTCCCCTGCAGGGGCCTCTGTGTGCTTTGTGTTGTAAGGAGGTTGGGGAGAGAGAAAACGCGCGTGGAGGACGATGGGAAGAGGACGCCTTTTCTCTCTTCCCATCGTACGCCACCTGGTGACCCAAATGTTCTGGAAGGGGTGAGGCGAGCTTTTATCTTCAGACTGTAGCTACCAGCAACTAAGTTGAAGGCATTTTGTGTCTATTTCGACAAAATTGGTCCAATCTGTCTTGGGCGAGTTAAGAATTTAGAGTGATAAAAATGAGTCGTTTCGCTGATGAAACTACGTTGGCAAGACGGCTGTTATTTCTTCTAAACTGTCATTTTACGTGTTTGGTATATCAGTTAGGCTTGACAAAGAAATGGTGTGAATTTTCTGTATTGAGTTGTGTGGAAAATATTTCTGTAGTAAACTGTATTATTCACAGCTGTTGTTTGTCCTTTGTACGTTTATTTACAACCACTTCCCGTCTTTTAATTCTCATCTGGCCGCAAGAGCCCGGAAGACTGCATAGCTTCCACTTAAATTAATGTATACGTCGGTAGTTTGAAACATTAGAGAGTGAGACCTTTAGATTCTATATACGAGGACGATTATGAGAACGAGATTTTCCCTGGCAATGCTAAGTAGTGCGCGCGTGTTATCCAGCGTCATTTTGGCGGGAAAACGTGATTTTCGTCTTCATTCCACTTCGAGCTTTAGCGAGTATGTCGTAGTGGCGAAACTGTTATCATATGGTTTGAAAGTTTATCATTTTGTGATCAGTGGAGGGCTTAACCTCCTTTAATAGAAATGAGCGAAGTTACCTTTTCTATTGAAAAAAAGATACAATGAAGCTTTCTTGGGGGCCGCTTTTTAGGGAATACGAGAAAAAACGCTTAAAAGTCGCATGTCGCCGTCGTCCTCGTTCCCAAGTCAGTCTATGACAGAGTAGGGGGCTTAAAGGACCAGCAAAACGTCACTTAAAAAGTTAATTCGAGCTGTTTTAAACTTCATCTCGCCCTGTTAGTCAAATGTAGGCGAGTTTTCCAAGGGATGGATTCAAAGTTAACAAAAGAGAAAAAAAAAAATCGTCGTCTTGCGTCCACTTAGGGAAGTTCACGATGTAGTCTTAGAGTGCCGGACGAAACAGACATCTTAACACATTTTTAACAAAAATGTTATGGACGTGCAGAGTTGATGGAATAATCGACCTTTCACGATCGTGAAACAAAGAAAACTGTTGCGAGTCCCTGTCAGGATTCCAATTTATGGTATCATTTTGCATTGCTTAGTCCTTTACGGTGTCTTAGGCCCTCTCGGTCAATGCATTTCCGTGAAGACGTATACAGCTATTTCGAGAAAGGTTGTCGGAAAAAGTGCGTGCGACAATCCCGAAAGGTAATATGAGTAGTTTTGAGTTCACTGTTCTTCTTTTGAAAGAATGGCACAAGAGGCCATGGACATATGTTTGCGAGTGTTAAAGGAATGGAACAAAAATAGGTTCAACAGCTACAGTGCCAGTCAAGTCAAGTCAAGTCAATTTTTATTTAAACTCACACAAAATAATTACAATTAATACAAATTACCGCTTTAAAATATAAAATCGAGAGATTGTGAAGGGAAAGAGAATTTCAATTTGTAGATTCATTGTGCAGAGTTTGGGACACCTAAATAGTTCGTGGAACTAACCGCGTAGGTGACCCAAACAAGAATATGAGTAGAAGGAATATAGATACAAAATAGTTGTTTTAGATAAAAAGTGTTACTTCATTAATTAAATAGTAGTTAAGATGATATAATCGTAAAAAATTAGGAATCAATAATAGTATTATAACCATCAAACACAGAATTCTTGATATATTGACGAAAACTGGAAAACGGCTTGATTTTCTTAACATCAATAGACACAAAGAATTCCAAAGTTTTGGACCAGTGTAATTGAGAGAACTGAACGAATGCCGTATTGAGTGGTATGAACATATTTAACAAACAGATTATCACTCTTTGATTGACGTGTATTATATGAATGAATTGAAGATACTGGGTTAAAATAATTAACAAAACAAGAAGGGCTTAGTTTATGGCACCACTGATAAACAAAAGAGAGAATTTCAAGATGAATTATATCAGAGAATTTTAGGAGTCTGAGAGACTTCAGCAATGGCTCAGAATGAGATCTAGGGTCGGAAAAAGTCATTATTCTGATAAATCGTTTTTGCAAAGTAGTTACTGGTTTTAGGTAGGTTGGGTATGTGAGACCCCAAACTAGAATACCATAAGTAAGAAAGGGGTAAATAATGGAATAGTATAGCATAATAAGTATATCAACATTAACATAGTACCTTAATTTGGAAAATATACCTACAGTTTTCGATAGTTTTAAGCAGAGTTCATTAACATGACTTTTCCAAGTCAAGTTTGAATCAAAAGTGACACCTAAGTATTTGACCGTGGAAACTTCTTGGATGTTCACACCATCAATTTTTAGATTTAATGACTTGTATGGTTTAAGTCTCTTAGGATGAAAAAGAACAACAAAATTAGTTTTCAAAATACCAGGAACAGTGTATTGATCATATCCCTTATTACCTTTCGGGATTGTCACGTGCACCTTTTTTTTCCGATAACCTTTCTCGAAGTAGCTGTATGAGGCCTAGGGCCTAGACAAGGCCTTGCAGGGTTTTGCATTAAGGTTACCCTGAAGGTTGTGCAGGGACCGGGCGCCATAAGAAAGGTTGCTATTCCGCATGCGCGCAACGTATGCTGCCAGTATTCGCTCGGACTTCAACTAAGAATGAATGAGTTTGCAGTGGTGTTGAAGCGAAGAGCTAGCTGGCGGCGTTTGTGCATGTCACTGAGAAGGTTTAGCTTTGCTGATAAAACTAATACCAATCTTTATTATTCCACTATTATGTCATTTTACCATATAAGGTCAAGAGAACAAGCAAAATACGAGGCCGTAATACACCGTAGTGTCCTGGTTTAACCGGTTTACAATAGGACGAATACCGGCGGATGCAAAAGGAGCAACTGTGGCTGACAGAATCAGGATATTTTGGATACTCTCATTAGAAAATAGAAGCCAAAATACAATTTTTCTTTTGCAGTAAAATAATTAACCTCTCATTCAATGGTTTGGCATATAATACGCGCGAACATTTTGCTAATTGTTAACGTCATTTTCACAGAAAGAATCAGGATGTCTCTGAATACTCTTACCAAAAAATAGAAGCCAATTGCCAGATAATTTATTTTGTAGTGGAATAATAAACCTCTTATTCGATGGTTTAGGATATAATACGAGCGGACATTTTGCTCATTGCTCGCATTTTTCCTCGCCCCTGCGGGGCTCGGAAAAATATTACGTAACTCGCAAAATATCCGCACGTATTATATGCTAACTTATCGAATAAGGTGTATTTATTTAAGTATCAGAACAATAAGTAATATTTACAATTTCAAATTATGTCGTATTGTTTACAAATTAAAAACTAAATATATGTCCACGATAGAAAACTATTTACAATTGTGAATAATTTTAAAGTAGGAAAAGGAAAATCAAGCATTACTAAGAAAAAACTGTCAAAAATCTAGGCCTAAAATTATGAGTGCAGATTTAGACCAGCTACGGCGAAAGTGAAGTCTTAGTCGAAAGTGAAGGTTTAGCTTTACTTCTGCAATAGCAGCAAATGCTCACCAAAACGCACTTAAGCAGAGATTTATGAACTTAAACAAACAAAATTCTTCTTTTTCCGGAACTTTGAGCCATGATTTCTCATGCATTTCTGCCGACTCTTGCAAGTTCTATTGGGTGGTGCAAAAAGAAATCTGAGACTTTCTTTGGACTTTTACAAACCGGAAGTTGCCGCGATAGACCTGGCACTGTCAATACTCTAAAGTATGCGTTCTTTGGATCCACTATACTTTTCTTTTTATTGGTTAATTAAAAAAAAAAGGATTTTGACTCTCAGTAATCACTCTCTGCGATGAATCTCACTTCCGGTGAAACCAGCTACTACAATAGTGGTACTGAGTCTTTCTCGGTCAACTTCTTGAGCAACAGGACCGAACAACAGGACCACGACCGATCGAGATGAATCATCCTGCTGGAAAAAGAATGGTACGTTTTATAGATTCATTGTTTCTTTAATATTAGTCGCAAGGCTGGAACAAATACGTAAATCGCCTCTTGCACTTCTCAAATTATTTTATGGCAAGCCCTTGAATCCATCTTAACCTCCATCATCGGCTTCCGGAATCTTGAATCACATGCATGCATGCTCCCTGTTGATCGCTAGATTCACTGAGAACAACAGGAATTGAAGCAAATTTCATCATGATACGTGGCGTTGCACAATGATACAGATAACTTACCATAATCAACGCTCGAAAAAAGTTGAATCCCAGCACGTCCTTTGAGCAAGCGGCTCTATTAAACAAATTTTGCTTGCTCGCCGGGAGCACTTCTTGGTCATCATGGATCCTTGCCCATAGGGCTAGTGAGCTTTAAAAGTTACTTACCCAGCAAGAAAGTCTACTTGTCCTTTTCTACCAAACAGGTATTTTCTTCCGAGTCGTGATAATTATTGGATGTGGCTTCAGGGGTATATATCATATGATATGAAGGATTAATTTTAAATCATTCTGCAGATCAAGGAAGCTCCCAAGATATTCATATTCAGTCATATCATTCAAAAGCCGAATCGAGCAATTTTTTTCATTCCAAATATTTCCAACTAATTATAAAAACATGCTTACTTTGATGATGATCTATGCAAAGTTCTCGTCCTTGTTTCATTTGCTTGTTGCTTGGCAGTTTCTTGATGAAAAGCAATGTTATCATTGAATCAAGTTGTATTTTTGCTATTCTTGCATGTTTATTTCAGTTTGGCTATTCATGTGAAATCTCCTGCCATTTTCTCCAACTGTGCCAAAATAACTAACTTTGTGCCCCTTCTGAGCTGCTCTCCCCTTTTCTGTTCACTATCTCTGAAGGTGGCTCATTTTCATGGCAAACATCATCCAAATTTGGTTCATGGTAGCTGGTTGTTAAAATATTAGCCAGGAGTTAGGATAAAATCAGAAACTGAGAATGAATGAATAGTAAACCTTTTTCCCTTCTACTTGTCAGTACCATAAATCATCTTAAATTAAGCTTCCCCCTCTCTAATAAGCCCCCCCTTTTCAGGGGAAGAAAGTTAATTAGTGCCCCCTCTCTATTAAGCCACCACTCCCCTCCCCTAATTATTCTCGGTTGTGTTTTAATCAATCACGACTGTTAAACTTTGTGTGGACTGATCACAGATGGTTTATTTAGCAACTGGAGGTTTGGATTTTTATTCTGATCCTCAGCTGCATGACCTCCAACCTTCTTCTTCTTGAGCTTCTCCACTTTGTATTCTAGTTCTTTCTGGAGAACTGATACCATAAGTCTTTTCTAAATTAAATAATGCCCCCCTCTCAAATAATTCCCCCCTCAAATGGGCTTGAAACAAATAAGCTACCCAGGCTTACTAGAGGATTTAGGATATTCAGTAATATGAATATCGATGACCCTCTATTGAGCAACAAGTTACTAATGTCTGCCAACAAAATTGTCATTAAATCACTTAAAAAACAAACCTTTTGTGGCCAACCTTTGATTAGTGCCCATGTGTTTCTTCCCCTGGGATGGTCCCCTGAATGGCTCTCTCACCAAATATGGCCTCTTTGAGGTTTGATTTGGTTTGAAGTTTTTTTACATCTAATTGAGCTTACATAAATGGACCTTTTTGGCTCATATGTTTTGCTTTTCCATTGTTGTACAAGGAATCTGTCTTTGTCTTTTCATAAATTATGCAGACACACAATTTTGGATGCACATGCATAGGATGACATTTGAAAGAAACAGTTCTCTGGGGTACCATTATGTAGTCTGAAATGGGAAAACAAAACATAGATGCGAAAAAAGGTCTATTACATACAGTGTTTTTTCTTAATTAAAAATCAATGTGTTTGATCTGTTTATTTATCTGATAATAATAGGCTACAAGTTACATGTAGCACAGTTGAGTGACTTCAGTATTAAAAAAAACGTAGAACCTCGTTATAGGTAAAACCTGTATAATGTACAGCCAAGTATAGATGTTATGTGTACTTGCATTGCAGTAAAATGTAAGAGCAACATTGGGACTTAAACACAATCGAAAAGCTATAAGCAGAAATTATCCCGCACATGCACAGTTTAGCGCCAACATTACTGGGTGAGAATTGAATTTACATAGTATCGTAGAACAACAAACACTAGAATTATCCCATAATTTTCAATCAACAAGAATGCTATTGTAAGCATTGAGTTGAGCTTGCTTAGGGATTAGAAAAGAAATGAGGAGGTGATTAATTTTACATGAAACAGGATTCCTCCCCAGAAGTTTTTCACATCCTACTTTATTGACAGTCGAGTCCTCTTCGAGGTATAAAATTTACTATTCATATGGTATTCAATTATTTGTTTCTGAATTGATTGAGTATGAAGATCAAGGGCCTCGATTTGCGAAAAAAAAGAGCAGAAATGTGATGAGCATGGTGCCTCATTTAGTCATCACTGACAATATAATGGATGCTCATCAGAAGACTCATTTGCATACAATGAAAGTTTACAACACCAGACTAGTTTGCCCCCCACCCCACCACCCCATCAAAGTTTTGCTCATAAAGATGACCCTCTTTTTTTGAAGACTGAAGTGTTTACTTGTTCCAAAGTATTCAAAGCTTTCAAGTGATAGAACTCTTGGAATGACCCATCCTTTGCATTGATCTTTCCAAAGCTTTCTTCTCAAAAAATGCATGGCCCTCTGAAAGAATTTTATATGTTGTCAGTCACATGCCCTGCATTGCAGTAGGTTGTCAGTCACGTCATGATGCTTATCCCCTGTTTTCACGGTCTCTGCTAGAAACACCTGGGACCAATTGATTCCCTTTTAATGCACACAAATGAATGTTTAAAGGGGCTGTGTCATGGCAGTCCAGTTCATTTTGTTTAATTTTGCCAATTACTCGCCCTCAATCGCTATGGAACTTAAAGTAAGCAAAGAAATTACATGTAAATGACAAAATCAGAGATCCAAGACAAACAAATATGTCTCCTTAGCATTATTTTTGAAGTTGCAAGCAGCAGGGATTAACTTTGAAAAACTGTTAGGCTGAACAGTTTTCAAAAATCCTAATTTCAAACCGTTTCAATCTGCTTCAGTTTTTCCCATCCATGACATCTGTTGTTTCTGTTATGTTATT
This sequence comes from Porites cylindrica, assembly GCA_964035525.1. Classification (NCBI taxonomy): domain Eukaryota; kingdom Metazoa; phylum Cnidaria; class Anthozoa; order Scleractinia; family Poritidae; genus Porites; species Porites cylindrica. Next base: position 39,596,672 of record OZ037778.1, read on the forward strand.
TTATCCTTCATTTAAAGTTTTAAGTGGTTATTTTTATGTTTTTATGTTTTTATTTTGTAATTTCCTAATTTGGCTGAATTTCGTGACACAGCTCCTTTAATACCAAGAAGGTTGCAAAGTAGAAGCCATAGATGATGATAGTGTTACTTTTTAACCGCTACTTAGGTATGTACTTTGACTGTTCTGTGGTTTTCAAACAACAAAGGAGCTGTAACTGTTAACTTCAACAAATAGAAATCTGAGTGGAATCAGATTATTAAAAATTATTCAGTAATATACATTACTTCACATGGTGTTTGTTTCCTGATAAGGGTAATTAGTTTATTCCTTTAGGCACTGCAGGGCATATTTGCTTTAATTTGAGAGTGACTGAAAGTGTGTCAAATGATTTCACTTTGACAAGGTTAAAAAAGATACGATTTTATCATACATTACATCAATTAAGCTTCCAGAGCTACAAAAAGAAAAGGATATTCTTTTGTTTCTAAATGTGTCATGGGCTAGAGTGAATTGTTGCACCTGTTATCATGAAACCTTTTTCCAGATACATTCAAAATTTGGATCTGTTTACAAAAAATAGTAGCATTTTGTGAGATTCAAAAAACTTATACAAGAAATTTTGATCATTGTAGATTGAGATTCACTTTTCTTCTTTTTTCATGGGAAAAGATTTCCAGCTGCAGAAGCTAGCTGCTGTTCTTAAGTAACCATCTTTATGGAATATGTCTTTCTTTCTGAAATATGTCATGGTTATGGTTACACCAGGCCAATTGAGATGATGTCATATAGCCACTTAATCAACAAAGGGTATTCACTGATCTCAAACTTGTCACCATCAATCTCACCTCTCAAGAAACCCCCTTGTTTTGCAACAACTGTACCATTGATCACACATACAGATGTAGAAAATGTAATGTGACCATAGAAACGAAGCTCATACACATGCACAAACCCTAGTGGATTTTGTGACTGTGCAGCTAAAGAATTCTGTTCTTAACTTACCCAACGGGTGAGTGGTTTTTACGGATACTTCAAATTACAAATTAAAGTACTATAAATGACCTAATAAATACCCACTTCCAAATAGACACCTAGCTCTTATCTAATAAACACCCTCTCTATGTTGTTAATATTGTATTAGATGTCCCTCTCTAATAAACCCCCCCTGTTTAATAGATGCCCTCTACAGAATTACTCTAACACCAAAGTATTAGGAAATTTTTTGTTTGCAAAGAGGTGTAAAATCATTCAATTCATTCAATTTCTTGCTTGATTAACCAAGGTTTGCGTATTTCATCTTGTTCAATTTAAAGTTTAAAGTAAAGATAGATTAACGATGGCAACACAATAACAATGACCAAAGATTCGGACATTGATGTTGGGATTTGAAACTCTAGGAGGCCTAGACGTATGAATTGGTGGAGTGGATATTCTGCTACTTTTAAACTCTCTTGACATTTTCGCGAAAAGCATTTTGGAACCAGTTACGGTTGTGAAAATAAAGCCTCCCTATTTTAGATGCCTCCTTTCTATTTAACACCCCACTTGGACTGCTAGAATTAAATAGATCCCTCGCACGTTTAATAGGTTATTTACTGTACTGTAAGACAAAATTAATACCTTGTAGTTAAGATTTCTCATAAATTCATGCTGATCAAAATCTGTTTTTCAAGCTCATATGACAAAGTGGAATTATTACTATTGTTATAAGGAATCAATTAATAAAGCAATACTTAATAAATGATAACAAATTACATGTATTTGTTTATCCTGTTCATCAACAAAAAAAATTCCTGGTTAGCTACAATAACGTTTCAGTTAAGCTCAGGCAAAGCCGACTTTCTTTGCACACTGAATACAGTGCTATATTGTTTTCTTGTATATAATAAGCCAATTACAGATACTTTTTTGTGTTTTGCAAAGGTGTCAGCTTATGAAAACTTCCCCAAAGCTTCTTTAAAGAGATCTTCTTCAGGAGGACCCATGTAACCTAATACCACTTTTTAGCCTAACAAGCACTCTTCTAAAATAAGAGCCAAATAAGGAGAAGGACCATCCTCTCAACCAAACTACCAACAAATCTCTCTGTACTCACTTAACCCTCTAAGATCCAGAATCCACACAGAATCCTGTTGTCAAGGCTTCCTTGCCACTTTCTTCCTGTAGTGTATGTTTTTCTTTCTTTCTTTGAATATTTTGTTTGGCAAATAAAATAAACAAATTCTCCAGACTAATCGCCATACATTTTCTCAAAGAATTAGTTGAGAAAATGTGAAAAAAATTCAAACATTATTCCTTTGGTGATCACTTTATTGATTTTATTATCATAACCTTTTCTCCTGATGATGTATGAATACTGTTGGAAGAAAATTGATGATGGTCATTCTTTCTTTCCCTCAGTTTCAGTTTTTTTATCCTGGGACTTGAAACCCCAGTTACTCTAAATATCATTATGACAGTAACTCTTTCTTCGCTAATTGGCTATTTTATGTTTTGCTGTTGAGGCTTTATACCTTGCAGTCCCACTTAGTGAGGGTTCGTGATTTATGTAGAGGGTGGGGGGCATGAATTTTTCCAGTAAGTTTCTAGGCGGGGCTATTGGAAAATTTCTGCTAATGTGACTGAAGGTATAAGGGAAGGGATTGCTAAAAAGGTTCAACAAAAACCACTACTGTGTTTCCCTCCCTTCCCCAGAGAGACTGGGGAGAGAGGAAAAAACTGCGTGTAAGGAGACGATAAGAGGTGATGGGGAAGGAGGACCACGCCCTTTGCTCTTCCCATTGTCCCATTGTGCTTATTATTTTTGTTTATTTTTTTATGTATAATTTTATCTATGTATTGCTAGCAGGAGCCTCTGCTGAGGAGGCTATGAAAAATTTCGGCCAATGTGACTGAAAGTCTATGGGTGGGGCATGTATCAAAAACAGTTTTCAATAAAAACTGCCACTGTGTTACTCTCTCTTCCCTAGGGAACTCCTTGTGGCACTAGAAGACTGGGGAGAGGGGAAAAGGGAGTATGCAGGGGATGATACATGTAAGAGGTGATGGGGGAAGGAGAACCACACCCTTTGCTCTCCCCATTATCCCCTCGTGCTTATTATTTTTGTCTAATTTATTAGGTAGGATTTTATCGATGAATTGCTAGCTAGAACCTTTGCTGAGGAGATAGTCCGTGTTCTTAAGTTTATAATCCTATTGGTGGTGAAGCTAGACAGTGCTTATCAGTTTGATAAATTTAAGTTTTTCAATCGCAATAAACAAAACTGATTAGTTTTTTTGCCTATTACACAATTGTTATGCCGTAGTTAAATTTTATGATGTATATGTCTTGATCTAGTCATCAGGGTTTTGTAGGTGGGAGTGGTGGCGGAGGAGAGGAGGTCATGTATTTTTGCCATAGTTGTTGGATATGGAACAACGGGGGCGATGATAAAAACATACCAAATAATAGGGGGGCTTCCAAAGATTTCACTCAAAAAATTAAAATCACTGTAGCCCTTCTCTACATAAACTATGAACCCTCACTTATTTGATATAAGCTATAAACATATCACGTCTGTGCAAACACTTTGGTTTGATTTTGTAGTCCGACCTGCTCTTATTCAACTGATTTAATTCTACTAGCGGAGGACTTAAAATGTTTTCTGATGGTGTTTTATAGAGTCTGATATTTCTGCAAACTTTTTCTTTGCCCCGTGTGCCACCCACCCATGGTGAACAAAACGTTTAAAACGTAGCCCTAGACTGCATCCAGCCTTTTGCGGGTTGGCAAAAACCATCCCTGTCACCCCTTAAAGGGCATCCAAAAAAACTATATCCCCCAACTACCTGTCTCCTAGAAGGCTTTCCAAAAATGTTTGTTTTTGACACACCCTCATTAGTCAGGTGGCTAAAGGCTCAGATCTATACAGAGCGGACAAAAGCACCAAACTTTGCATGGTTGTAGCTTAGGGCATGTTAGACAATATTAGGATCGGTGCCCACAGCTACCTCTTCAGGATTTGCAGCAACTACTCGCTGAAGTTCTTCAACAGCCCTCGATGATGGGTGCCCTGTGCTGAAAATTGTAACCCCTTGTTTTTCGCCATTTATGATGAAAAGCACATAAAGAGGCAAGTAGATGGAAAAAGAAACTATATAAATACTATTTTTATTGAAACCAATGACTAAAACAAGTTAACTTAATAATATGACAATAATGATATACCATGGTGGGTACCCTGTGCTAAAAATATTAATTCCTTGTTTTTTGCCATTATTTTGACGAAAATTACACGAAAGAAATGAAAGTGAAAAAAGAAATTGTATCATTATTGAAACCAACGACAAATACAAGTCAACTAAATGGAAAATCCAAAGAAGATGTTTTCAGATGCGTCTTCAGTCCCAAATGGCCTTTCAAGATGGCGGCTTGGAGGTGTCTTTTCATGGACTGTAAGTATCTGCTATAATAAAGTGCCGTTTTTTTAGGGAAAATTGTGTACAATTTGAATCACGACAGGTGTAAGTGAAGTTTTAAGCTCTTCTTGGTGATAAATGTGTTATTGAAAGCCATATTTTTGCTTCATATTTTGTGCCGATTATGAATGACTATACTGAGTTTATTTTCATAGTGGTTGTTTATATTCATATATTGCATATTTGCCAAGAATCAACAAAAGAAGATCTGAGAAGCCCATTGCTTTAACGGTGCAAGTATTTATAGAACGCCCCTTGAAAATGTACTAGAATTCAGGAAAGAGAACTGTTTTCCGGTTGCAATTAAGTTTGGTTATGAAATCACTACAGTAGTAAAAATGCAAAGAAGCACCAATCCTGTCACCTTACGTTTAGCAAGCCCAAGTTAGAAAAGGCAAGAGAAAGGAGAAGCAAGCATGTTGAAGCAGACCAGAAACAGAAAGACAGAAAGTTGTAGATTGTGGTACCAAACGAGCTCGCAAGGTTGACACTAGTGAGACCACAAATTTTGTGATATGAAACGAAGATGATGGGAGCCACCTATACAGTTTCGGTACATTGAAAGCTGACAGAAGCCTAAGACGTACTGCCAATGATTTACAGGACTTAGGATGGTCCTCCAAGAATATATGGTGGTGGTGTGATTGCCATAGATTCAAAATATAATATGTGCTGTTTAACTGACTTGCAAAATAGGCATACATGTCAGAGGAACGCAAGAAGAAAAGTGAAGCAGCCTGAAAGGCAGAGAAGACAAGGAATTAAATAAATCAAGAGCATTTGTTGAACTCACTGGCAGTGGAGCATGATACACACTTCTTTCTACTTGCCAAACTTCATAAGCTGTATTCGTTACATACAAAGGCACACACCTTGCAGTCCAACTAGTGTCAGTCTTCCAAGCTCGTTTGGTGCCACAATCTACAACTTGCTGTTTCTGGTCTGCTTCAACATGCGTGTTTCTCTTTTCTAGTTTGCTTTTTCTAATTTGAGCGAAAGGTGACTTTGCATTTGTTTACTACTGTAGTGATTTCAATATCAAACTTAATTGCAATAAGAAGACAGTCCTCTTTCTTGAATTCTAGTAAATTGTCAAGGAGCGTTCTATAAATAATTGTACCGTTAAACCATTTTCTCAGATCCTCTCTCTTCGATTCGCACCCTTGGTAAATATGACGACGATCCCAACTAATTTCCATCTTGGTGTGTAGAAACGAGCTGAAATTCAATCACGATAAGACTGAAATCGTGCCTATCTTGTCAATGAAACGTACTCGTCCACCCTTCAGCGACTTTATTATGGGTAATGCAAGGCTAAGAACCACCGCCAATAAAGCCTGGGAGTAGTATTTGATGACAACGTGCTGTTGGACGCACACGTCTCAACATTCGCAGATTATCGTTTTACCAGCTCAGGAACTTGTCAAAGATAAGAAAGTGTCTAAAACAGGCGTCCAGCGAAATTGCTGTGCATTCTTTTATTACATCTAAAATAGACTGTTAATTGCAATTCACTGCCCCCAGGATCGTTACTCGAACTCGTAAACTTTGTGAACACGTTATTTATTTGACCTTCACTGGCTTCCTGTTAGTTACCATGTTGTTTTTAAACTTCTTTTGTCAGTTTTCAAATCACTTAATAACCTTCCACCCAGCTATCTAGCGGACAGACTTACCGGTAGTTATCAAATGCACTCCCGGAACTTGTGGTCCGCATCTCAGCAGCTATTAGAACAACCTCGAACACTCACGGGGACAAGACTTTTTGAGTGTGTCGGCCCCAAAACTGTGGAACTCACTCCCGTTAGCTAGATTTGCGCAAGTCACCATCTTTAACTAGTTAAAGAAAGGACTGAGAACATATCTTTTTACGCAATTTTTAGAGAGTAAGTCAATATTTTTGTAAAACGTCTTTAATATCTGCTGATCATATACCTATACTTATAGAATGTATATTCAGTTTTTTTGCATGACTTATTATCATTATATATAAACTTTAATGGCAAATTAATTTTAAAACAGATGAATTTTTGTTTCCTTCTCTTGTTCTTTGTTAATTCCAAATAGATTTTAACAATATGTTACTTCATGCTGTTTTTTTTTTCACTCTTTAACATTGTAAAGCACCATGAGTTCAGGATATAAGCGCTATAGAAAGAAGCTATTTTTACTATTATTAATTTTAACCGGTACGCAAAATAAACTCAGTATAGTCATTCATAATTGGCACAAAATGTGAAGAGAAAATGTGGCTTTCGATAACACATTTATCACCAAGAAGAGCTTAAAACTTCACTTAAACCTGTCGTGGTTCACATTGTACACAATTTCCCCTAAAAACGGCAATTTATTCTAGCAGCTACTTACAGTCCATGAAAAGACACCTTCAAGCTGCCATCTTGATAGGCCATTTGGGACTGAGTATGCATCTAAAAACATCTTCCCTGGATTTTCCATTTAGTTGACTTGTTTTTGTCATTGGTTTTAATAATAATACAATTTTTTTTCATTCTCATCTCTTTTATGTGTTTTTCATCAAAATAATGGCAAAAAAAGGAATTGATATTTTTAGCACAGGGTACCCACCATGGTATATCATTATTGCTATATTATTAAGTTGACTTGTTTTAGTCATTGGTTTCAATAATAAAAGTATTAATACAGTTTCTTTTTCCATCTACTTGCCTTTTTATGTGATTTTCATCAAAGAATGGCAAAAAAGAAGGGATTGCAATTTTCAGCACAGGGCACCCATCATCGAGGGCTGTTGAAGAACTTCAGTGAGTAGTTGCTGCAAATCCTGAAGAGGTAGCAGTGGGCACCGATCCTAATATTGACTAACATGCCCTAAGCTACAACCATGCAAATTTTGGTGCTTTTTTCCGCTCTGTATAGATCTTGCTAAAATTTTGCACTAAGCCACCGCACTACATGTCACAATAAATGAAAGCCCCCTCATTTTCAATTTTTTTTGTGATGGTAGCTGTTGTGTAGCGGTAGGGGTGAAAAACACTGAAAAGATCAAAAGATATGTTCTTATATTCGCGAGCTAAATTCTGACATAAGATCGCACCAAAAGAAACGTCGTTTTGACAGTTTAAGTTCTTTTTGGGGTTAACCACTAACCATTTTGGCGTATCTTTGTGCTAGTAAACGATCACAAAGCCGATATCAGTGGAGCGCATCGAACCACTTCAGTTGTCCTGGTGTCCCGAAATACGTACTTTACTTCACAGGGAGCACATTTCACTGAAAATTTCGACCAAAAATGCTTTTCGATCTCCCTACAATCGAACGAAAACGACTCCATTGCCATTGTAAATGAAAGCTGCCTTGAAATCGCTTTAAAGTCGCTGCTAGTTTTTGATAGCGATTTGAACTCGCACCGAAAAAAGCAGCTCGTGTCGCTGGCCGTGCAAACTGGCCTAATTGTTCTCTTTTTCACCACTGCATTTCTTTTGTTCCTCTTCTCCAGCAACTCCACAACATTTGTTTGGTTTTGTTGCTCCATCACCACAACCACTTTTCTATTGATTCCCTTCTCCAGCACCTCGGTCACATTCATATGGTTCTTTTCGTCTGTCACCATCACCCTACTTCTGTTGATTCACTTCTCCAGAACATCTATCACATTTATATGATTTTCTACCTTTATCACCACCGCCACATTTCTATTGATTCTTTTCTCAGCACCTCCATCACATTTCTGTGTCATGACATTTCTGTGTTGTTCATCCTTCATCAAAACTCCCACTTTTCTTTTGTTTTCCTTCTTTTCGCATTTATATTTTCCATTCTCAACCACCACATTTCTACAGTTACCTCCATCACCCCTACTACCACATATTGTCGGTTCTGGTAATGGACAGTTCCCCCTGGTTCCCCTTGGATTTCAGCATACCGACAGTAAACAACTATTGTTTAAGCGTGTTTTGAGATTCTCGATTTTTCCGATAGCTTTTGTCCTAAACGTGTTTAACAGATTCTTTAAGAGGGCTCTGCCTCAAAAAAAAAAAAACAATAATTTGCAGAGAAGATGCAAGAGAAGACTGTGGCACTGTGTTATTAACTCTACATGTAGTGTAAACCTGTTGTTTTTTGTTATTTATTCATAGTAGCTCCAATTGTAAAACTTTCCTTTGCTCTTTTGGTTACAGCTGTCCCTTAAGACTTTGGCCTTTAATAAACTAATCACACCAGAGACGACAAGCGGCCTGAGTTGTCTACAGTCAGCTTGTGTTAAAGGCGACATCGAGACTGTCAATGCAATCTTAAACTACAGTCCAGACAAGCTTGATAGTGCCATAGCTATGGGTATTAAGATTGGCTACAACTCGTCGGTTTTTCCTGGTAAATCTCTTTTGACAGTCTTGAGACTGAAAGGTTCAGAAACGCACAAGCAGATAAGCGAACTTGTTGAAAAAGTTACAAAACACTTTCAATCCCAGTCTCTTTTGCACTTGGCTGCAAAAAGGGGAAATACGGAGCATCTTCGCAGGCTGCTTGAGTGTGGTGAGCATGTTGACTCCTTGTCGCCCGACCTGATGGAAGGCCTGAGAGAAACGCCACTGATGTTGGCAGCTAGGTACAATGAGGTGGACGTTGTAGAATTCTTAATAGAGAGAGGCGCCTCTTTAGAGGCACAGGATATAGAGTATTTAAGTCCAATTCACCATGCTGTAAAAGGCGGTAAAATAAGTAATGTTCTACGCTTAATAGAGCTTGGAGCTAAAGTTTCGAAGGAGAATCTTGAGTATACGTCCCCCGTTCATTTAGCTGCTGAATGTGGCCACACCGATATTCTTCGTCTTCTCTTGGAGCACGGTGCAGATGCTACGAAATCCGTTGCGTATAGCGGAACAACTCCAATTATGTTAGCTGCTGAGAATGGGCACTTAGAAACCCTCAAACTTCTTCTAATAAATGGATGCGATTTGGATAAAGCTGATGAAAGCGGCCAACTTTGTTTGCACTGTGCAGCGGAGGGAGACCATTTTGACGTAGTCAAATTTATCCTTGAAAGTGGTGGGAACGTACTAGCAAAAACTGGCTCTGGTCAGACAGTTCTCCATTTGGCTACCCGCCGAGATTTGGTCCAGTTTCTTTTTGAAAAAGGCGCAGATGTTCATGCAAGAGACTGCTACGGTAGAACTCCACTACATGCCGCCTCTGGAAAGGGCCAAACCGATACAGTCGAGTATCTTCTGGGTCAGGGGGCAAATGTTGACTCACGTGATGATTCTGGATGTTCGGCTTTGTATGAGGCTTTGCAGGGTGGTCATGCCGCTACAGCCAAAGTTTTGATCGATAGTGGATGCGACTTGAAACTTTCAACCGATCCAAAACGCCGTAAGTACCTACACGGAGACTTGCTCATAGGTGCGACATCAAGTGGACGTACAGAAGTTTTAGACATTCTTTTTCAAATCGATTTACCTGTAGATGAACTTACACTGTATAAAGAAACACCTTTGATGTCAGCAGTGAGATCTGGACAATGTGAGACTGTTGCCTTTCTATTAGACCGAGGGGCTAACATTAACGGTCAAACCAACAAACCCAAAGCAGATGAAGGCGACGATCATGGTGACAGTGGCTCAGACTATAGTGAGGAAGATGACTACGCGAGTTGGTACGAGTTCAAAGATCGTCATCGTCCTCCATTGTATTGTGCTCTGGAAGCGGGTCAAGAGAAAGTAGCTAAACTTCTGATAGAAAGAGGCGCTGATACTTCATACTCGCAAGATGAGGATACATCACTTTCGGAACTTGCAGCTAAGCATGGCTTCTCTGACATCCTTGGGCTTCTCGGGTGTAAGGATGACTTTCATTGTGATAAAATCGTAGATGGTGACACTTTACTGACATCAGCTGCTGGACGTGGAGATATCAAGTCGGTTCGTTATCTTCTACAAAATGGCGCAGACGTGAATATGAAAAGCGTTAGAGGAGAAACAGCGCTTACCAGTGTCATTCAATTTGCTGACCTTCCACGTGTGTTAGAAGTTGTTAAACTTCTCATTTCGTTTGGCGCCGATATAAACGCTAAGAACACCGGTTCTCGAACACCTCTTTCGTTAGCTTGTTCAAGAAATTTTTATCAGGTGGCCGAGCTTCTCCTTGAATTTGGCTGTGAGACCGGTAGCATCTACGGTGATTCCTTTTCTCCCCTGCACCACGCTTCAGAAAACAACAATGGAAAACTTGCAGAAATTTTATTGCAGTATGGCGCTGATGCAAATGTGAAAGACGACGAGATGACGCCTTTGCATGTAGCGGCAAGTTCATCTGGTATTCTTGCAGCTCAGGTTCTCTTAAAACATGGTGCTGACGTTGAAGTTGTGAATCTATCAGGCGAAACACCTCTCGCCGTAGCAGCAGCTCATGGAAATTTACCAATGATAAAATTGCTGATAGAAAGTGGGGCAAATGTCCATACCCAGGACAAACATGGTAGAACCCCTCTCATTCTCGCCCTATGTAATATGCGGTATCTTGAGTTTGAAGACGCCGGAGTGGCTGTGGTTCAATACCTGTTGAATAGAGGAAGCTCTGTAAATGCTACCGACGTTTATGGACGATCGCCAGTTCATTATGTACCTCCTAGTGCCACAAGAGAATTCTTTGAGTTGCTCTTACATCATGGTGCTCGTGTGAATGTGCCTGATGAAAATGGAGAGACGCCTTTACATTTTGCTGCGTCGGTTGGAAGCAGTTCTTCAATTGAGTGGTTGTTGGAACATGGTGCTAACGTCAGAGCAGTTGACAGAGAAAATCGCACCCCACTTCACACAGCTGCATATGAAGGCCGGTGCAGTTGTGTCGAGCTACTAATTCAACATGGTGCTGATGTTCACGTCACCGACAACAAGGGATGGCTGCCTTTGCACCTAACTTCGTTTTCAGGCTGTGTTGATGTTGCTGGGCTTTTGGTTGAAAATGGAAGTGATGTTACAGTGGCTGACAAAAAGGGGAGAACACTTCTTCACTTGGCTGGAAAATTTGGACAGGATGAGTTTTTGGAATTTCTTATTCATCAAGGTAGCGACGTTAATGCACGCGATCTAAGTGGACAAACAGTTCTTGGGGAAATATCCAAATGTCCTTACAAAAACCCTGAGTGGAACTATATCCAGATATACCTGAACAATGGTGGCGACATATTCGCAATCGACACTCCAACAGGTCGAACAACGCTTCATTTTGCTGCGGAATGTAATTTCGTGTCTACTTTGGACAATCTATTAAACCAAGGCATTGAGGTTGACGCAAAAGACAAAAATGGGGACACTCCTTTGCACCGGGCAGCGGCATATGGAGCTTCAGAAGTAATAGAACGACTGATTGATCGAGGAGCGGATTTGTCTGCCTTGAACAAGAAAGGTCGGACGCCATTCTTAGTTAGTCTTAAAAGGAATCCTAACAAAACAGCTTGTGAGATTTTGCTAAGACGTGGAAGTTCGGTGCATGTAGCAGATAACGAAGGGAACACGGCCCTTCACTTTGCTGTCTGTCAGCCCAGTGTTCTTAAGGAAATTGTGAAAAAGGGAGGAGATGTCAATGCGGTCAATAAACGTGGATGTAGTCCCCTTCACGAAGCTGCTTACGGCGCGTACCTACCAGACTCGCCGCGGCTCTTGATCAAGGCAGGTGCTGATGTCTGTTGCCAAGATGAACAAGGGAATACACCTTTTCACGTAGCTGTTTCGCGTGGCAACAGTAACATTGCGGAGTTTCTCATTAAGAATGGAAGCGACGCCCTTGCTACCAACTTTCAGGGTAAAACATGCCTTCACATGTTCAGATATTATGGCGATAATCGTCTTTTAGAGAGGATGATTCGTCAAGGGCTAAACGTTAATGCTGTCGATGAGCTCGGATGCACTCCCCTTCATATTGCCTTACTTGGAAATGACGAGTGGCTGGTAGAACTGTTGTTGAAGAATGGTGGCGATTGTGGAGCTGTGGATTATAAAGGAGCTACCCCTCTTCACGTTGGCTGCTGTTCAGGAGGAAAAGAAACCGTTTCATTGTTGGTTAATCACGGAAGGTAAGATTGCAGGTTTTTTCTAATCTTGTTCCCAAAACAAAAATTGCAAAAAGTTCGTGATGGTGGTCGAGACGGGCTTTTGTCGGTACTTTGAAGGCAAAGTCTTCTCTCTCCTTAGCTGACATTTTGGAAACAGTGGTAGTTGGCTATTATACAGGGGGTGGCCTTTAGCCTCTAAAAATCAAGAGTGGGTGTACTTCCCTAGAGTAAAAAAGTGGCCCTTGTAGACACCGGACACCGATAACTTGGTTGAAAAAAGAGTTTTCTAACCTATCCTAAAGGCTAATGGGTATGGCATGAAACAGTGAGTAGATTAAGTTGTGAATATATGAAAATCATATATGTGAACTGCGGAGTGAAGAATTAAATGAAGGATGATCATCGCAGTTATAAACGCAACTTTTACAGTTGCGAAAAGAAAGCCTGAAAAACACCCAGGCTTGTACGGGATTCGAACTCTTGACTTCTGCGAAAGAGCGCTGGACCGGTATCGCAGAGGTCAAGAGTTCGAATCCTGTACAAGCCCGAATTTTTTTCAGGCTTTCTTTTCGCAGCTGCAAAAGTTGCGTATATAACTGCAATTATCATCCTTCATTTAAGTGAGTAGATTGTCTGAGATAACTTCTCAGATGAACAACTATTCTTGGAGAAAGACAAAGCTACTAAGTTCCCAAAATGTTTATGGTAATTAAGAAGTGATATCCAAAGCAGCTGACCATCACGGTAGTGATTTCCTTTGCTTTCTATTCATGTATTATTACTGGTTTGTGAACAGTAATTCACAAATAATGTGAAAAATCGAAGCTTCAACATCCCCCCAGGTATACCCGAAGCATTTGACACCTTTGCCGTCGCGGGGAAGAGGATTTCATGATCAGGGTCTTCCGGGGGATGGGGAATTTGAACCATAGACTCAATTTCATGTGACATTTATACTTTGCACGATGCTATCTATTGCAACCTGTCTGCAGACTCTGGTTCAAGGGCATTAGAAAGCCACCACATAGGAGAGAAATATGGTTTAAATTTCGCCGGGATGCAAGCACTTGATCACCTAAAATGTATGTGATGGGGGTTGCCCGGGGTGATGTTGAAGCTTCGATTTGACCGATACATAATGACCACTTTTTTGTCGCGTCAGATGCGTTCGCTGTTGTACTGACCTCCCAGCAACACTCACTTCTTAGTTGTACAATGGCTACTTATCGCTGTCCTCAAGTCTTATCGTTGTGGGGAGGTGTAAGTGTACGAATTGCAACTCATAATTCCTCATCTCTATTTTCGAATGTCCCATAGCACACTCAGTTTGCCCCCAAAATGTCGCATAAACTATTGTCGTCAAATGCTCCTGGGAGGTCGTTAAAAAACAATAACGTATGAAAAATTTGTAGGGCACACAGTGTATTATGGGGGATTCGAATATAGCTAATTAACAAAATTTGCTTTGCGATTTTTTAAATCTTTCGACTTTAATTTGTAGTAATCTCGAAGCTAAGGACTACAAAGGTTGCACTCCACTTCACATCTGCGCTGTCTTCGATCACAAATCCACAGCTTGTTTACTTCTTCAGAATGGAGCAAACATTGAAGCCAGGGATGAAGAAGGGAGTACTCCACTGCACCTTGCTTCAGCCTTCAGTGATGCAGAGGTAGTTAAACTGTTTCTTGAGCATGGTGCAAGGGTTGGTTCAAGGGATTCAGAAGGCAGTATTCCGCTTCACACGGCTGCTGCACTCGGTAGGATAAAATGTATTCCAGTGTTAATTGATGCAGGAAGTGACGTCAACGCGCGTGATGATAATGGAGAGACACCGCTGCACGTGTCTGCAGGCTCTGGTCATCTTGACGTAGTGCGTCTGTTGATGGAAAAGGGAGCAGATTTGTTTGCAGAAGACAAGGAAGGGCGTACACCGAGTACATGTGCTCAACTGTTTGGACACAAAGAAGTGGAAAAGTGTCTACAGGAAAGATCTAGCCCATCACACAAGGGTATTAGTCTTTCATCGGATCTTAAAGAACTGAAGGTTTTTTAGTTATTAAGTCATAGCACTTGTGATGTCGAAATGGTCGTCAAGTTGAAAATGACGAGGGCTATGTTAAACGGACATGACCCCTTGGGTGTGTTTCAGGTACAGCAGAACCTCGATATAACGAAGTCTTCGGTATAACGAACGATTTTCTTTACCCCAGTAATAGTGAAATATATGGAAAAGAACCTCGATATAATGAAACCTCGTTTTAGTGAACCCATTTTGCCAGTCCCTTGGCCCTTCGTTTTATCGAGGTTCTACTGTACAAGTCTTCTCCTTCATACAACTTTTGCATCAAACATTTTGGGGGTGCATTTGTGCTCTAGCTGTGGCTTACAACGTTCGGATGAACGGTCGTACAGCATGTCCCTGTAACATAATTAATAGCTGAAAAATCAGTCACAACGACCAGACTACTTCTCGTCAGGCAACAGGACAACCACAAAAAGTGAAGTTGTTATGGGTTACGTGATTTAAGACCGAAGTAGCGCACAGATTGCATGAGCCGAGAGAGTGTAGATCATTTTTTAAAAATATTGACGCGTGAGTTATTGAGCTAATACCCATCCTGGTGTCTGTGACTGAGGTATTGGTGGATTCTAGTCGAGCAGCTTAAAAAGGCCCTGTTTGCACTACGCAAAATTTTGTTTGTTTTGCAATAATTTCTTCTAACAGGAAGCCATTAATTGTGCGAACGATTTTTTCACCTACCAAAATATTCTCAAGTGTCACCAAACTTCAAAGATGCCATGGAGAATATTTGAAGGCCGATAATGTTTTGTCACGTGACAAACTCCTTTGTTCGTTGACAGCCATCCTTCGTCGCGTCATCTTATCTCGCGAACATGACCAATCAAAGTTCCTTTAATTTAAGTTTCTGGTTATACGAATAATTTCGCGTGTCTCAGTTGCGAAAAAGAATGCAAAAACAAAAAATTGGTGATTACAAAATTTTCAATTTTTTAGCAAACGCCGAAGTCTATTTTTCGTCGTAGGGCGAACAGGGTCTAACAGATAATTTTTAAAATTACTTGTCCTGTTATGACTTCTTAAGAGGAAGTTAGAGAAGTCTCGGGAGAATTCTCCGAAGATTTCGTGTAAACTTATCTTAACACATAAAGCACACTAGGGGACGCGCAAAATGACCTGGAAAAACCAAAGAGAAATCAAAGAGAACTAAATCCAGACTCAAAGGAGAAGGCGAACAAAAATCAATTATTTTTTGAGTAATTGTCCAACTTGAAAAACTCGGTCCGTCGTTGCCTAGTGCCCAGGCCTAATAATCCCCGCGGTCTTGGCGTTTGGAGTCATGTATCCGTCTCGGATACACCACCAAAGGTTAAAATTGACAGAGAAGGCCTGAAAAGACGTCGCACAGGAACCGGGAAAGGTTTGACGTTTCAAGCGCTCTTCAGCGACTTAAGACAAATTTTAGTAGCTTTTATGTTCGAGAATGTTAACGCTTTTATCAGATTTGAGGTAGCTCTAAATCTTTGTGACTCTGCTCCTTTAATTCATGTACATTTTGTGTGGCGGGTTATATTGTGTGCCTGCTTTTATAGGTCATTTTATAACAGATAGAGCCTCTACATACCGTAAAATTCCGAAAATAAGCCCCGGGGCTTATATTTTTCAAAGGCCCTTTTTGAGGGGCTTATTTTTGGAGGGGCTTATATTCGGAGGGTCTTATCTACGGAGGGCAATTTGCGTTTCAAAATCGATTGGGCTAGCCTTATAAATGGAAGGAAATTTACCGTTTTTCCCTTGTTTTACTTTGTATTTGAGGGCAATTTCCAAGTACAAGCCCCCCGGGGGGCTTATATTTGGAGGGGCGATTTTACGGAGGGTTTTTTGCGTTACGAGTTTGGGGGGCTTATATTTGGAGGGGCTTATTTTCGGAATTTTACGGTATTTTGTGTAAATCCCTTGGGGAATTTCCCCTCATGCACAGTCTAATTAATTCCTCTAAAGTTTGTTTTCTGTTCCAGGTGCTACTTTCTAAGGTCCTTTTTATAACCGGTGGAACCTCATAGCCTGAGAAAACAGCCGACATTTTGCGACGGCACCAACGGTTTCCCCGCGAAATGACGTCTGAGGGATGAGCGCAAAAATTCCATACTGATGACGTGTGACTACCCTGACCTTAGTAGTGCTTTTGATTGGTGGAAAATTTGCTTCAACCAATCAGAAGAGGTGAGGTGTATACAGGCCCTGTAGAAATAGTGGCTTCACCTCTGGATTGCTTTTTATTTATTCTCTGTAGGCATTTAAAGTAAAGGTGAGGTTTATTTTTAGTTAGCCCAATCAGCTACAAGGCTGATTTCCAGAGGCGTCCTGCATACACGTTAAAGCTATAAAGCACAATGTACTTTAGACGTAAGAATTAACGATAAAATTTACTTCTATGTCAGAGGAATGGCTATTTAACAATTATTCCTCGGAGTCAATAGCCTATGAGGCCTTCATAGGCTATTGACTCAGAGGCCTTGAGGGTGAGAGAAATAATTGTTTTAGTAAAATCCAACTACGTAGTTTCTCAAACTCAGAAATATCGAGATAAAACAACTTTAGTTAGAAAAACGCGATTCAGCTGTCATTGTTTTGGTTTTCAAAGTCGGAGCTTTTCGCTGCTAGTGGGCCATAACATATAGCGTAGTAGTGGCTCAACCAATCTGAACGCAGCATTGATAATAGACCAAAAGTTGGATTTTACTAAATAAAAATATCTTCGAACTAATAGCGATTTCTTAACAACTGAATTTAGTTCAATTAGGCATAAGATACTTTCTTTGTGGATGTCTTAAAAATGCTAATGTTGCATCCTTGATGATTTGTAAAAAATAATTGAATACATGTTATTGGGAGTATCAAAACTCTTGCAATTCAGTATTTAAACCCGGTTAAGGGGTATTTCATTTTTGATCGAGAAATGTAAAAAATAATGGTGGATTATAAACCATAAACATGATAAAAGTATTAAAAAGTGGTTGTAAAAAGTATTGTTTAAATTCGAATCTCCAAAAACAAATACTTTCATTCTACAGCCAGCATTCTATAGGTTTAAATCCCGGCCGATCCAAACTTCATTTTCCCGGCCAGTACCTAAATGTATCTGTCCTTGAACGAATGTACACAGCAATTTCGCGTGCTTTCTAAAAAATCATAATATTAAGGCTAAGTTTACACAAGAGGGGATTTTCCGGATTCGTCACGAATCTGGAACATTTTGGTACCAAATTCGTTTTGCATTTACAAGCAGATTCGTGAATCCCAAGTGAAACCGTCCCGCGGTAATTCACGGCGGTTTGGTCCCGTGCCCGAAGATTTTGAGTCCGCAATCTATAGTTAATAGTATGTATCCTAATGGATGTTCTCGGATTAAATGATGCGTGTTAACGTCTACGAATCGGAATACCCTAAATGTAATAAATGTGGAAACCTTAATGAATCCGGAAAAGTTCAAATCAAAAAGTTCATGTGCAACTTTTTTTTACTGTAACTTTTCCATGGTTCTACCTATAATTCGATAGTTTTCTGAATTTATTGTTTTATCGATCCCATTTGTCCCAAGAAAGAGCAAAATGTGTACACAAGTCAGGGTCTTGTCAGAATCAACACTTCCTCTAATCAATCACGTCGTAGGAACTCTTGTCTATGCCAAACAAAGCTTCTATCTCCTCCAACGACTTCCCTTTTGTTTCCGGCATAAGAAGATAAACAAAAAGAAACGCCAGAAACGAGCATCCGCCGAAAAACCAGTAAGTTCCTTGAATTGTGAGAGATTCCTGCATGTTTTCGAAGAAGTAAGTTACAATAAAAGCAAAGAGCCAGTTGGCTATGGCTGCTACGCTGCAGGCGGGACCACGTGCTCGAAGGGGGAAGATTTCGGAGGTGACGAGCCATGGAACTGGACCCCAAGCCAAGGAAAAACAGAGGAAGAATACAATTATACACAAAATGGACAGCCAGCTGATCTTGGATGCTGCTACAGAATGACTTATAGACCCCAGCGCGACTGAAGACGCTTTATCTCCATGCGGCGGTATGTAGATTTCGAAGTATAAACCAAGACCCGCGAGAGTGACTACCATACCTACTGCCATTACTAATAAAAGGATTCGCCTTCCCGCCCTGTCCATGATCAAGCACGCTAAAGCGGTGCCGACGAACTGGACCAAGCCAACTGAAATACTAACGAGTTTACCGTCTTTAAAACCTGCCACCGCAAAGATACTTGCAGCATTGAAAAGAACTGCGTTGATTCCACAGAACTGTTGGAAGAACATTAATCCAATGCTGATGATTAGGGGCTTTGCTAAATTAGGCGATAACCATTCACGAATTGAAGGTTTCTCGTAAGATTCTGCAAATAAGAGGAAACAAATTTAGGTATTTTTTTTCCTTTTTTTAGCTTTTTCTTTTAAGGGTGGGATCGAAAGGGTACGTTACTCCAATTCTCTTCCCCATCCATCCCTGAGATTTTATGGGCCTTCCCCCCGAACTTCGCGAAGTTCTGCGATACACCTATTTCCACTATTACTTTTAAGAAATTCCCAGTGAAATAAATAGTATCCATATTCAATAGCAAGTGTCCCCTCTTTCTGAATTTTCTGGATCCACCGGCTGCAAATGAAAGAGCGGAAACCGTTAGGTTCCCGCCTAAACGCTCTTTAGGCCTTTCATCAGATGATGATCAACGCAACACGTGACGCGCTAAAAAACCTACGCGTGGGAGTCTACGAAACCATTTGCAAAGTCTGACTCGTCCTTAGTCGTCTCTTGTTATTTGTAATCGGTCACAGAGTGGCCGCGGGAGACTAATACGGCAACTGGGTGAATTGGACGATGGAAAGGTTACCGCGCTTTTCTCGTTAACACTGATTAATAGGAGAGCGAGATACGGTTGGGGATGAGTCAGTTGCTCAGTGACAAAAAGTATAATTCTTACCCAGACTAGACTCAATGGCCTTGCATTCCTCCTCGATGTCGACGTCAGAGCCTCGTAGCCAATGGATATATCTTACAGCTTCAGTTCGTTGGTTCTTCCCAAAACACCAACGTGGAGTCTCTGGCATTTTAACCATAAAGATCACAAGCAGAGCTGGAAACAGGCCACCAGCGAGAGCAAGCCACTTCCAATTACAAAAGACACCGAAAACAGTGGCCAATAAAATGCCCATTGTTACTGCTAATTGGTTTACAGAACCCAGCATCCCACGAAGTCGTGGGGGCGAAATCTCGGCAATATACACCTACGAATCAAGAAGGAAGTTAGTATGGTTATTCTTTAATTTTTTGCTCCCAAAAGGATTCGTAGTTTTAATAATTACTGGTAGACTGCGAAACAGTCGGTTTACTCTCTTGCCAGTCTCACTCTGTCTCTGTTTTCACCCTCGCTCCACACCTTTTGTGCGTTTTTCACCCACGCAAAAATACGGAGTGTTGAATAAAA
This sequence comes from Porites cylindrica, assembly GCA_964035525.1. NCBI lineage: Eukaryota > Metazoa > Cnidaria > Anthozoa > Scleractinia > Poritidae > Porites > Porites cylindrica. Next base: position 39,616,662 of record OZ037778.1, read on the forward strand.
ATAAAACACAGTGAACAATTGTTAACTTCTGCATTTTTATATGAACCTGACGTTTAATATTCTGGTTAGCATACATTTTCAAAAGTGATCTAAAGTGACCGTTACAGATTATGACGAGACTATTTACACATTATTGACGAGGGGTCTGGAAATGAGATTAAGACTCGAATTCAAAATTGTTAACAGTAATATTATTTAAGGCAACAGCTAAGAATGTATCAGCTTTTCATTGAATCGGATTTGCCCGAGGCTAAAATGTCAAAACGATCCCACTTGATGTTATATCCAGTGGCTTTGACCAATGTTTCATGTCACCTCTGTTTGTGTCGTATTTTTTGATTAAGCTACGATGGCCCAAGAACAAAAGTCTTTATGATACGTACGGACTGTTTAGCAATCTAAATTCCGGGAAGGTACGAAGGTATGTGATTCTAGGACTTTTTTTAGAGTTAAAAATATGCGGTTACATTTTGGGGTTGTTGAGACCCTAGCAAAAGCCCATCACTAATAAAGATCTTTAAAGACTAAGCCAGCCCCTCACCCATCTCACAATTTTTTTCAGCCCTTCTTTTAATAGCCCACGTTCGATATATTAAAATTCTATCATGACTCCAAGGCTTCAGGGACAAAATTGTAAACTTTTAACGACTCCATTGTGTCGCAATTCCCAGAAGAGGCTTGAGCACAAAGAAAACAAAACCAAATATAGAAAAAATGACCAGAAAGCCTCGGAGTCATGTTAGAATTTTAATTTATCGAACGTAGGATATTACCCGCTTCGTACAGATTAGTAGGAGCTTTAGCAACGATGACGGCGACGGCAGCGAGAGCGCCACAAAAGAAATAGGTTTGATTAGCAAAACAACAACTTTGCACGTGCAGCACGCTTTTTTGTAAATTTCTCTGCCGTCACTGCACGACTACGGCTTGAAAATGCCTAATTTCACGTTTTATGGAGGACGTAAACAAGCGAAAACGAATTTTTCTTTCTCTTTCAAAACTTGAGTGTAGTCCCTAAGAAATCAACTCCACGGAAATTCGCCTACATTTGACATTTTCAGTGAATTGGAATAAGCTAAGCGTGATGCAGTTTGAAAAAACGCGAATTCATTTTAAAAGTGACTTCTTCGCTGCCGTCGCCGTCGTCGATGCTAAAGCTGCCTAGTATCTTACCGGAACAGCAAGTGAGATCACTCCTAGCGCCAAGCCTGTCATAATGCGACCAGCGTACAACATAGCGCGATTCTTTGCCAAGCCAATAAGAAGCCATCCAAGCTCAAAGGGGACTGCGCAGAGTAGTATTGTCCCCTTGCGACCAAATTGGTCAATTGACCACCCCCCTACAGGACCTCCAAATATGGCACCAAGTGTAACCAGGGACTACAAAGAAAATGAGATTGGCAACAAGGTTGTTAGGTTGGCACTCTGTGCCTATTGTTTGGACGCTAAGTGAACTTCATACGAATGTGAATGTTAAACCTTTGTACGGTAAACATTTTTAACGGACACCTCTATTAAAAAGACGAAGACCTGGTGTTTGTCCCTGTAGTTTTTCAATCATTTTACTGTAACTATACTCTCCATAAGACGGACGCCTCTCCAAGACGGACAACGGACACTATTGAAACCGTCAATTAACAATTGAGGAGTGTTGTTTGTAGTAAAAATACCTCAGAACGGAAATGTAGGTGTTCTACATGACAGTTGATTGTTTGGCTAGTTAAAAGTAGATGTATCTTCTGTTCTTTTGCTTTACTTTTTCTATTTATGATTACTATTTTTCATTTTCGGAATTATTTCAGGTACGCACGTGTGAACTGGCGTACAGCTACGCCCCTGTTGTTGTTGTTTTTTTTTTTGGACGAAAAAAAGTTTTCGCAAAGAAATTTTCTTCATGGAGGACCCTCCTATTGAGAGCACCTAGAATAGAAAACGTTCCTTTGATAACGCGATAAACGCTAGTCTCCCTGGCTGCCCAATCTCGTCCCCAGGGCTTTTCCCTTAAAGCCCTGGGGACGAGGTTGCCTGGCTGCCGTTTTTGTCTCGTCACGCAACGCTCTTCCTTTTTTGGGGAGGTGCGTTACGTGACGAGACGAAAGCGGCTGCGAGGGAGACTAGGTAGACACCTGGTTGATTTTCGACCAAGACGAGGTACTTTTTTTTTTAGTTAGTTTTCTCAAAATACATTTCCTTTGCAAATAAGCCAGCTTGTTCGCTATGCGCAGCGCAAAGTCTGAACGCCTGGCCAACAGGCTGCAAATAAGCATGTCTAATAACGCTATAATACCAGAACGTAAAAGTAAACAAAAAGGACTTGTTTCGGAATTTGAACTGAAAAATTGTCATTTAATTTTGACTCCAGAACGCCTTAAAAATGGAATGCATCTTGGCAAGACTAGTACAGATATATTGTTTTCGTTTTTATCGCAGCTATGATACATTTCCGGAAATTTCATTTCACTGAGTAAAGTGTTACAGAAGGGGATGGACTTCTTAAGCTTGTATGTTTTGTTTTCACAATATATGTCATATGAGGAATTTGCCCTTTGTCTTTCCATAAATAACATGTCATAAACACATGGGTAAGACGAAATTTTCACATGACCTTCATGAGGGGAAATTAAAACGTATAAGTAAAGTAGTTTAAGATGACTTAGTAGCTAAATGCAGAATGATTTTGCAAAATTTAGATTTAAAGCAAAAAAGAATTAGAGAAACGTCATGTGATATAGCTCAACGACGGCGCAGTACCTTTTATTAAAAAATATAAAGATCTGAGTTTAGTTTTCGAAAATTTCTTTCTACTAGAATGAGGGGATGTTTTGAAGCTAATAAAATCATGTAAGGTAGTGCATGGACGTAGGACAGACCAGCATGTGAAAGCTGTGCGGCAAATTCTGCAACCGACGGAGTACAGTGGGACGGAGAGAGGTTATTTCTAGGGTCATCACTTTCACCTGCTCAAAGACTGAAAACATAGTGATGCAAGACTCAGCAACCCTACCGTCGATATTAAATACTTGCTAGGAGAAACTAGACAAATTTTGCCTTGTCGGTAGGGGCTGGTGGATTTTGCTTATGGATTTGCTGGTCGAGACAATGTTAGAAAAAGATTGAGTTTTTTTTGGAACCGGGGGAAGCGGGGATGGATCCCATATCTGAGACGGGAGGGATGCTCGTCGCTAAATGAAACCAATTCGAGCATATCTCATGCCTTATTTGACCCCTAAAAGATACGACCGACAGACAAACAGACAGATTGATTGCCATAGAAACGTCTATGTTCTGTTGACCTTTTTTTAAATTTTTATCCAGGGGAGTACTCATCATAGTTTTTACGGGGTTGCTCCGCCCCGAGGTCCAACCTCTTACCCTTTTATATACCATCTTGGTGCGAAAAGGTACCCCTTTCGTGTACCTTCTTTTGACCAAATGATTCCCCTTTCACATTCGCTAACTTTGCATCCCTTTTAACTTCTTAAATCACAAAACTAGAACGTTTTTCACGGCTTTTTCACAGTCTTAAAATCCATCCCTTCTGCTACTTTTGACTTAGCGAAATGACAGATTTCCCTACCATTTCATATGAAGGTACCCCTCCTCCTTGGCCGTACAGACCATTGTAGGGGGTACCCCCGGTTCTTAAATGTTTTCTTTTTCTCGTTCGCACATCGCCAGACGACAACCTGTACAGGTGAAAATATTGGCGTTTTTCTTGAGCATTTTAAGCCCACATTCCTTAACAAGGTTACTGTCATCTCGCGTATTTCACAAATTGGAGTATTGGTTGGGGTTTTTCTTGTGTTTGAAAATTAACATTATGCATCAGGCTGTACTGGTATTCCATAAATTATACCCTTACTTAGGATTGTAAGAAGAAAAAAAAGTGCGGAGTTGAAAAACACCAACAAAAAAAAATACTCACTGAAAACCAGGATCCTTGTGAATCGGATAAGCGTATTGCAGAATTTGCCTTGGCGCTCTTTAGATCTACAAGCGCCGCTGATGAGTAGCCTAAACAATACCCGAAGCACACCGGCCCCAATGCTGCTATGAGGCAAGCAAGAATAGGTCTTCCAATTCTTTCTTTCTTGTTATTTGCCATTTCAACAAAACTATCCGAGAGAGTCGGAGAAAGTTGTTGATTCTTTCAGGTTAAATTAATAGGGAACGATCTTGTAAGGTGCCGAGGCAAGTTGCTAAATGTAGCAGATTTAAGGAGATGATAGAATTGCGTTATGTGACTCCCTCGTGATATTAATCAATGCAACATGAGTCAGTTGTCTAGTTGCCCGATCATGCATCAACAACTTAGCCGGGCGTGCTTAACAAAAAAATTAAGCCTCATTATTCTTAAGTTTAAATCAAAGAATAATAATCATTAATCGAAGAAAAAGAAAAAATATCAGTGTTCATGAACTTAATAGTTGCCTCCATAGCAGGCAAGTGTTTGATAGGTATATACTTGAGTAAATGCGTCTTATCATAAAGTTGCTCGGTCTAGGGAGATCATTTAAAGTTACGTAACGTTACTGGTCTTTAACGTGTCATTACTTTTCGAAAAAAATAAGTAGATTCACGTTGTTTTCATCCATAAGAATTGTTTTATATTGTTTTTATTTGTTTATTTTCTAATTCAGTTGAGAAATTCTCAACTTGAGCCTTCCGTCTAAAATCTCTATTGTCACGTCATGCAACTCTCCTACCGAAGGATAGTCGCTCGCGCGTTCTCGCGAGGCTCGCTTCGCTTGCCCAAATAGGAGAGCTTGCTCGCAGGTTTCGCAGGCTATCCGAAGGAGTGAAGCGTTGCGCGCTCAGACAATAGGGAGCTTAAGCAACAACGTTTTTGAGCGACGCACGTCAACCGGAAGTGGCCTTTTTTCATTTTTTGACGGTGGTTTCGCGCAAATTTTCAGTCAAATCGCCTCTATAACAGTAAAGAAGCTAAGGAATACAAATTTTATATCATCAAGGCATGTTAAGAGGGAAAATACCTCACTTCCGGTTGACGTGCGTCGCTCAAAAACGTCGCTGCTTAAGCTCCCTAATAGGGAGTTTAAGATACGGAGACTACGGACTACGAACTACGGCTGGACGAGCGTTGTCCTTTGTTCGTAGCACTGGGTTGAGTCGTGCAAATATAGAACGTTAAGATTGCACTACAGACAGTAGACTACGACAGAAGAGGCGGAGAGGGAAACAACACGCAAAGATTTTCTTGTTTTCATCACAGTTCACAAAAATGCAAGTCAGTTTTGCATGTGATCTTATCTTAAGAACAATGAACAAATTCTTCCATACTTGAAGGAAGCAATTACGTCGGGTGAAATTGTAAACAAAGTTTTGGTTACACAGGTTTTATTTTTTCGCCCATGAATACTTATGTCAAATATTAAAGATATAGACAGAAATGGTAATAGCTCATTTATTAGATTTAGAAGATGGACTTCTCCGACTACTGATCTGATGTAGTTTGAAGTACTGAAATGCCGAGTTTCGATTGTCTCGAGCATGTTTACATCATTTTCATTCAGCAAATGGCGCGATACAAAAACTCGCATAAATAAAGGTTACACAAGTACAAAGACTCACTAATCAGTTCGAACAAACATTGAAACTTTTCAAGTGCGAAGAGAAAGTAAATTACCTGCATGATTTCTGTTCTCCTAGGCCGTCAATCTGAATTCTGCGTATAAACAGCTAAGCTTAAATGTAGTCACAACAGTGGATTAAAAGCGTAAATCTGAGCAGATATTAGACACAACTGACATACTTCGCTTCCCTCTCACTTAAGGCAGGTGAATTGAAAACTTTTTTAACGAAAAGACGAGATTCTTGAATTACCGAGACGGCAAAATACGAGCAAAATGTTCTCCGTAGTCCCGACTACCCGAAACAGCTCAACAACTCACCGTAGCCGCAGGACTACGCGGGAAAAATGAACAGTCACGTGGTTTTGAACTTGCGCAGTAGCATATTTATCCGTAGCCGTAGTCCGTAGTCGCCGTATCTTAAACTCCCTAATAAACGCCCGGATAAACGGCTGCGTATAAACCTAGGCATCCAAAACCATGGAAATTAAAGGAATCGCGCCATGCCCTGAGAGCCAGCAATTTCTCCCGTGTGCTTAGCCCGAAGTAGCCTCCCATGCAGGCGTTTTTAGGGGAGCTCGTTTTTCATCCCTCTCGCCGCGCGCCACAAGAAAGGCCTCTGGTCTACAGTTGAGGCGTGAGAGAACGCAAGAGAACCCGATGGGAGTCCGTTTTTCGTAGTAAGCCATTCTCTCTCTCCTCCGCAGCCGAAGCCCGTTTTGTGTTGAATTGAGGCTGGAGAGAGGGGAAAATGAAAACGCGTGAGAGACGATCGCCTTTTCTCTCTTTCCTATTTTTAGCCTCTGCGTAGGAGAGAGAGCCATTTTTTGTGTATGATCACGCAAAGCACCTCCTGACAAAGGAAGGAAGGGGGTTATGCGACGGGACAATGTGTAGGAGACTACCAAAGTCTCGACCGCCTGCCAGGCAGGTCTTAGCAAGGAAGGCTTGATATTTGAAAAACGCGTAGAAACACATTAAACTGATTCCTGAGACAAGAGATTGAACAGAACACTAAGAACCCTAACCAAATTGTAGTGGGTGAGGTCTAGCCCCACGATTATAAATGGAATCCGGGAAATTTTGCTGGTGGAATCCGGAATCCTAGGCTCTGGAATCCATAACACAGCTCAAGGAATCCGGGATCCCATTAACGAATCCAGAATCAAGTTCCACTGGCAAAAACTAGAATCCAGTACCTAGAATCCGGAATCACGCCGTGGAATCCAGAATCCAAGACTGTCTTGGATTCACTTATACAGGGCGAATAAATCTCCCGAAAAGAATTGACTGTGTTTGCGAAAGCCCGCGAAAATTTACCCTGTTCGTCAGTACTTGAATGGCTTCTTTCTGTAGATTCTGATGACTCCAGACTCAAAGCGCCATACACATTTTTCAAACTGATCTAGCTCCATATTAGTCGGGAAAATTTGATAACATGATGTTCTCTCTTGCGATCATTTCATTAATCTTCATAACCTTTTCTCCATGGTGGCAAAGGGGGTACCCGATCACGCATAACGCCAATTTTGTTAAGCTATCACGCACCACGGAAAAATAAAATAAAATATTTACTTCATTAACAAGTATCCTATTATCATTTGATCTGAGGAAATCAGAGGTCGAGGAACGAGAAAAAAGGGCAAGAAGTTGGTGTCATAACTATCTTTTTTTAATGTCTCTGCTTCTTGTTTCAAATGATATCAAGAGCCATAAAGGCTCTTGATGATATTTATCACGAAAATTTCAAAGGAAAATCAACGCGTCACGCGTTGTGAAAATAGTCCAACGTTTACAACTAGCAGGATCTTCGTCCACGGTTTTTGCAGCTAATTTAATCCTTAGATCACGCATCACGCTACAAATTGGGGTCCGATCAAGCATCATGCTGATAATTTGGGTCCCATCACGCGTCACGGAAAACTCCTTTGCCACCCTGTTTCTCTATTGACATTGATAGGAGAAAATTGATGTTGGTCACTAGGTGCGAAGGATGAATCTGTGAGCGGTACTGAGACTCTCTCCTCGGCAGAGGCCTCTTTGTGTTGTGGGGAGGCTGGGGATAAAGAAAAAGAGAGGGCGCGGGGCACGACGGGAAGAGAGAAGAGAGGCGCATTTTTCCTTCTTCCCATCGTCCGGCGTGCGCTTTCTATTTTTTCGATTATTGCTATTTTCATAGAGATATCCAGCGGGAACCTCTGCGGAGGAGAAAGGTACTTATGAGATACAGGGCTCTTGGGTGCTGGGCTCTGGATGGATCAGACCATCAACTGGGCAGCTTGCCGCTAATGTAAAATACAAACGCGGGATGATAGCATAGTCAGTCAAAGCAAATGCAGCCCGGAATGAATTTAGATTCATAGTCTACCTTAAAAATTCGCAGTGAAAATATTCTGGTATACTGGTTCCAAATTAGCCAGCTTAATACCTGTCAACGTTGTAATCAATGAACTGATGAAGACATCTAAATACTATATCAATATATTCTGCAGTTTGCTTTGACTTTTGCGACCAATTATTAACAAAGTAGCTTGATTGTCTGGTGATTAAATTTTAGCTCTTATTCTCAAAACATAATTACAAAATTCTCAAAACATCATTCGTGGTCCTGCAAATAAAGCTTGTTGTTGTTATTGAGACGATTACATGCATCACCAATATTATTTTTTCCACCTCGCGCTTGAGCCCAAGCCCCTCACGGGCAATTGAACCTTGAATGTGCGTTTGTTTTCGACCTCATTCCATTGCTTCGAGAACAACGCCAAACTCTTCTAGTCTATGTTCAACAACCTGTAGTGTCATCCTGCATATCACATTGAATGACGAGGTTAAAAAGGTATGCCGCAATTCTTTGTAAACTTTGAAGCTTTATATTTTAATTTGCGTGTTATGTCTGGAATATAAATCTCCGTTCACTTCCTCTTATTCACTTTCGCTTTTGCAGACTGTGTATCATAGAAAAGCTCTATTTATAAAGCTTATTATTATGTTGTAGTTTGCTTTTCGTGTATTTAGTGCTTTATTGCGTGACACTGATCATCTGTAACAATCTCTTAAATCATTCTAATAAGACAGAAGGCCGCATTCTTTTTGTCAAGACATGTCATTAAACTCGAAGCACAAAGCCTAGTTATTCATTGCACAGCTCTCATGCTCACGTCACGCTCCAAACAACTTGGTACTTTAAGTCTGTACCATCGCAAATGTTTTTCAATAAGTTATATACTATATAAATACTTCGAATTTGGAGTCTTTGAAAAAAAAAAAAAGTAGGTGAAGCTAATGCGATGGAAGAGGGTATCCTTCGGCGGATAGTGCGTCCACGAGGAACTTCAAGGTCAAACCATTTACGATTTGAAATGCATTTCCACGTCGCTTTACCTATCGGTGGGAATCAACTTCTCACATTTTGCTTTGTGATCTAACTGAAATATAACAAATTAAATTACAGAAAATGAAATAAGTGGTGAAACTTTGTTGAGATTTTAGTAGATTATGTTGTTTGTAATGGAACTGCATTATGCACAGAGTGAGCCAGACTGTCTTGTCGCAAGCAGACGTCACGAACACGTCACGCATGAACCACCGTGAAACCTCGATTTGACGAAGTGCCAAGGGACTGGGGAAATTTGGTCGTTATATCGAGGGTTCGTTAGTATCGAAAACCTCGATTTAACGAATTTTCGGGAAAACAGGCAAAATGTTCGTTATATCAAGGTATAGTTGATAATTAATTTCCAACGTCCAGCATTTTCGGATCTGATCAATTTCTGTTTTAGACATTTGAAAACGAATCTATTGTCTCAGTTCAGAGTTGTACATAGCTACCGTACGGCACTAGAAACACAAGAACAGGTAAACAAAACTAGTTAAAACTAATGTTCATAAAAGTTGGTCTGTTTCGCATTCACCTTTAGCTATCTTTCGGTCACATGTCGACATTTAGTCGTTATAAGGAGGTATATTTAACTTTTGCGTTTCTGGACTGTGTTCGGTTATAACGAGGAGTTCATTGAATCGAGGTTCTGTTCCATACATTTTATTGTAATTTTGGCCGGGCTGAAGACAATACTTCGTTATACCGAGGACTTCTTAATATCGAGGTTCCAGTGCAGTACCTACTCCTACCAGGCACATAAGACCTAAAAGTCATCATAAGCCCATACGGCCACCAAAACCAATTTTTTTTCAGAAAAAGTACAGATAAGACACAAACAAAAATAAATCTCCATGACAGTCCAGTCTAATCTGAAAGTCGCTCTGTGAAATTGGTCTGAAATGTGGTGGGGAGGGGGGGGGGGGGGGGGTGGTCAGTCCCTTATATGGCATTTACAGGGATGTGCCCCTGGACAGGTAATGGTTTTTGACCTCTCTGTCTTGAGCAGGGTGTATAATTTTGCGCAAGTCTTTCCTAATTATTAACAGGAATAAATTTGTCTGTACTCCACTACACAAAAGCAATGACTATAAAGTGAATTTAATCTATTGCAATTGCCAATAAATGGCTGAAAAACAGGACAGTGTGCATTTTGTCCTTGCCCTTTACAAGGTAATAAAATTGAGGGTGTTGTCCCAAGCCGGGAATGTATTTTAGGATTTTCTTTTGTCCTAAACAGGGTCAGGGTTTCAAACCCTCAGCGGCTCACCTATACCCAAATAAACATAGGCCGACTACCCCCCGGGTATGTATGTTTACTTCTTAAGTGGCCATTTTATTCACAAAAGGTAACGAGGTAATGGCACCCCTTCAATGTTAAACGAGAAGAGAAAGATGACCCTACCTCGCTATTGTAGCCAAATTCTTATAACATGTCAGTGTCCGTTTTTTTTTAACCGGGCTCCACTGTACCTTAGGCAATTTTGACAAAAATTTTAGCACACTATGCTTTTTACCCCCTCTACTAGCCTGTATAGTAGCGCCGGTTTTTTTTTTTTTGTCAGTTCTTTTTAGCAGACGTATCCGTTATGCTGCTTTCAGTTTAGATGGATTTTGAACAAACCCAAGTTATCAACGATTTAGAGGAGAACGAAGAAGAAAATGAAAATGAAGAGGTAATTTGAAAGAAATATAAAATGATAAACATATGGCGCTAGGATGATCCGCCTTCTGAGATCTCGTGCTACTAAGATCTAGCTTCTTCCTCCCTCCACGTAAACAACCCCTAATTGTTTGAGTACAAACAAACTAGTATGCGTCATTCGATTTGCCCCACGTTTTGGTAAAATGTGTAAAAATCAGGCTTTGTTTACAAAACTTTTCACGAAAACGTCGTTTGTTTATCACAAATAAACAACAAAATTTTCTTACCATTACAAATGTCTTTTCCGTATTTTATGGCCGCTTTAGTTTTTTTTGGACTAATTGTATTAGTTGATCTCCTTTCTCCCAGGTTGCACACCTGAAAGTTTTTTCTCAGCAAGGGTTCAATGGAGCAGTATTTCCAGTTTTTAGAGGTATGTTAATATTTGTATCAGTCTTGAGCCTGCGTACCAAACGTTTCAGCACAGGTTCGTCAAGAAAGTTGGAACAAGAGCGAAAAAGAGGGATAAAGGAGGACTGGGGAAGGGGAGAAAAGGAACCCCTCCCAGAAATCTCACGGTTCTTAAAATCAGTTCGCTCACGAACGCAGCTTCTGATTGGTGGGTTGTGGTAGTGTTGATTGAAAAGTGAACATTTTTCTCTTCTCCGCTCCCCCTCCCCCTCTTCCCCTTCTATGGCTCTCGTTCCAACCTAGGCGGAATTTCTCGATCGGAGACGCTTGCTACGTAGACAAACGCTACTTGTATGAACTTTTGTATTACATTGCAGTTATCTTTTTTACATTTCCTTGTACTCTTTTCTGTACTTCCTTTTGGTAGGAGAAAATGTTATTGGAAGGAGTAAAACATGTAACATAACTATCCTAAATGAGGTGAGACTTTGCCTTCTTGTATAACAAAGATTTTCGAGCCGAAGTAGACTTCTTAATTAGTTGTCCGGGCGATCTAAAGAGGGTCTCAAATTTCGCTTTAGTGTTTACAAGGGTTTTGACTATGGTTTCTCGATAAAATGTGGACAACTCTCCTTTCTATGTGATCATTTAACCACTTGCATTGAATGGAGTAGTTTTTCTTCAATTAGCATATTTTTTTTTGTGGAATTTGCGTGATATCTTCTCTTTTTCTTTTTCTCTTGGACATTACCTGCGAAGAAAATACAAGCAAAGAAACAAAACAAAACCATAACAACAACAACAACAACAACAACAACAACAAAAACAAACAAATTGCGATTTGCTTGCTTGCGTTTTCCGGCCCATTGGATTGCCATCTAGTGGAAATTGTTCATTACGTTGTCTGATTCTACGTGCAAACGAACGCAACATGTCACAGCATTTTTGACCCTAGAATGTTGGTCGTTGTAAGATAGTGTTGGCAGTGGTGTGCAAACGAATGCAATAGACCATTTTCGAGTTTGCCAAAGCCTCTGTTTCAAAGCGAGGCCAAGTGCGATGCCAAGCTTTTGCACTTAGCCTCGTTTTGAAAGTATGAGGTTTTTGGAAATCGGAAATAGCTTATTACTCCCAGCATTGTTCGGACTTGCAGTGCATTTTGGCATAGTGGTGATAATTAAAAGAATCGAGCGACAATACTGTGACGCACGTGATTGGTTTTCAAGGAGACCATGTTTAGTGTGCCTGTGTGGCCCCAACAATGTTGGAAGGGCTGTGCAAACGGATCCAACGTTGTTACCTTACGTTTCGGTGATCTCGGAACCAAAGGAATGTTGGGAGCTGTTAGTTTCAAACTTTGCGCAATAACTCTTTACAACACGCAACAATATGTTATAGGGTGTACAATTGGACGCAATAATTATGTAATACCCAACATTGTTGCGTTTCTTCGTACGGAGCTTGGGACTACTGCGTTGGGCTAAATTTTTTACCAATAATTTAGTGTGACGACACTTAGGCCTCGCCACACGTATCTGTTATTGTTCGGAAAGGGAGAATTTTACTCCCTTTTCCCAGAAAGCGGTGTCCACACGCTGCGTTTTTGAATCGGTTTTACCCTTCCACGCGGAAACGCAATAGTAACTGATGGAAGTATGTGCATATACTGGTAACTGAGATGGATCCAACACCGTCACGTAACCGCTGGCAAAACGACATTTTCAAAGATCTCCACCCCGGAGAACGTTTTTAAAAAGATGCGTTTTCGGTGACCATTTTCACCAGGATACGTGTGGACAGTAAGGAAAACTGGAGAAAATACTCTCCGTTTTCAAACAATTAATATAAACCAACTCCATGCAATACTGAATTAAGACGTTTATGTTATTAAACATGTGTTTAAAAGACCTTGTCAAAGAAGCATGCTTGTATTTCTGTAAATGCGGAAAGAAACCTTCATCTCATTCACGATTGTCAAAGCACCAACGGAACAAAAAGAGGAAAGGTATTGTGATATAGTTTCATGTTTCACTAACAATGTTTAAGTGATTAAATTGGTTGCATATCCACCTCGTTATTCTTCGTCTTACGTCATGATCCCTGATCGAGTTGGTTTTTAAGAAGAGTGGAAAACCGGAGTAGCCGAAGGAAAACCCGTCAGTTAAAGAAAAACAACCAACTGCAAAAATTCAACCCGTGCAGACGTCGCGAGGATCCGTATTAGGGAGTTGTAGCATCAAGGACGGCTTCGGCAGCGAAAACGTCACTTTCAAAATGAATTAGCGTTTTTCAAACTTTATCGCGTTTATTCCAATTTACTGAAAATGTAAAATGTCGGCGAATTTTCCTGGCGTTGATTTCTTGGGGAACGCACTCAAGTTTAGGAAGAGAAAGAAAATTTCGTTGTCGCTTGTTTACATCCTACATAAAACGTGAAATTAGGCATTTTCACGTCGTATTCGTGCGGCAACAGCAAAGAAATGTACAAAAGAGCGTGATACACGTGCAAACTTGTTGTTTTGCGTAATAAACCTATTGCTGTTTTGACGTTCTCGTTGCTGTCGCCGTCGTCGACTGTTAGGGACCTTACGATCCGACAACGACGACGTCCATGAAAACGTCACTGAAAAATAGACTCCGCATCCTTTCAAACCATTTCGCGATTTTCCCAAGTCGCCCTGTTACTTAAAAGAAAAGAATTTAGGTTGGAACTGAAGAGAGGGGGCTGCGCCGAGTTTAGACAGAGATGGTAGAATTAATCGCCTTGCCGTTCCCGTCCTCAAAACAACTTAAAATTTGGCCATTTCACGTCGTAGTTGTGCAGGGACCGAAAAGAAATGAACAAAAAATCGTCGCCTGCAGAGTTGTTGTTTTGCTAACTAAACCTATTGCTCTTTGACGTTGCCGTTGCCGTTACCGTCGTAGTTTCGTAAGGTCCCTGTTTTTATCAGAAAACAACAAAAAAGTAATAGGTTTAATAAACAAAACAAAACTTTGCAGGTGCCTTCACGCCTTTTTTGTACATTTCTTTGCCGTCACTGCACGAAAGCGACGTGAAAGTGCCTAATTTCACGTTTGTTGGAGAACGTGAACACAAGAGAACGACTTTCTTTTTCTTTTCCTGAATTTTGAACAGTCTTTAAGAATTCAAATCCTGAAAAATTTGCCAAATTTTGAATTCAACGAGATGGAATAAGCGCGATAAAGTTTGAATTTGCGCGAATTTACTTTTTAAGTGACGTTTTAGTAGCCGTCGCCGTCGTTGTTGCTTAAGTTCCATGTCGGTTAGAGGCGAATGTTTTTGCTACTGAGCCATACTTAAGTCTCACCATTTACATTCACTTGTGCAATTTCTCTCTCATTTAACAGTCTCACAATTAATCAAATTAGACACGATTTGTTAAAAATTGATCTTCAATGGAGGATAAAAATCCCTGGAACGGTTATGGAAAATCTTCCTTCCACATCCTAAGTTATGAAATGTTCAGATGTAGCATAATATGCACTTTTCTAACCACTTGGATAGCGCGACTGGCCCTCCCCTCCCCCTCCAAACAATGTTGGGATGAAGAAACACTTTTAAGACAGGTACAGTGTTCAGGGGTGCACAAACTACAACATTGCTTGGGGGAGAGGGGGAAAGGGGGGAAAATTAAGGTAGATCGTGTTAATTGTCCTAAGAATTTTGTTCTCCATTTTTGATTTAGCAACGTATCATTTTTATCGATCGGTTACTCGGGAATCCTCCAATCCACTGACTCAAAATTTTTAATGTGAGGAATCACATGGTTTTGATCCTACCTAGGAAAATACGTTCAATTTCTAAATAATTATTGAGATTGCTGGCAACAATGCAGAGTAACTGTTCAATGGAGGGAAGGTATAGTTTGGGCAAATTGCTCATATATTTCAGACAGTATTTCAAATATATTTGATGTCTGGCTGGTTCATGATTATTTTTGCAGTCTTTATTGGTGCCTATCTTACGATATGAACTTAAGCACGGTGATATGCTGACATTTGGCATTCTGGAATGCCAGTACTTAGTAGGAGGCGATGTACATATGGTGAGTAAAATATATTACGATAGGTAGTAGACAGATAGTTTATCTGAGGGATACCTCGCAGCTGTAAGGCTGAATTATACATTATTTTGCAGAAGCGAGGAAAAACATCAAAATGTATGATGCTAGTGATTTAAAAATCAATACTGCAGGACCAGAAAAGCGACTTCTTTTGCATCGAGGAACTGAGAACTTCCTAGGTCTTCAACTAAGATATTCATCCGCTAGCTATAATTTATGAAGTGTGTGATCCCATTTACTAGAAATTTCAGGGAGTCGTTGAAGAAAAATATTCTTGTGTGGCGTAATTAAGGCCATCCAGACGTATTGTGGCTAAGGTTTGTTGTTATTTCGCACCCGGAAAGATAATGCTAGGAACGGGCCTTTCCTGACTGTTCCCAGTTCTTTATTGCGATATTCAGGAAAGAAATAGTAAAATACCAGAACTGCGTAGTCTAACCCTTATGCATCTTACTTAGAACAATGTTAGATCAGTATTTTTGAGGCATTTACTAGGCGTGTTGTTTTTGTTTAGTTCAAGAGTGAAGAAGATGAAACTGTCTCGGAATCGGATTCAGATTCCGTGCTCCCTGACTTGACGGTCGACTTAGACGTTAAAAAGGTATTTCTTTAATGTTACGTTCAAGTGAGTTAACGTATATGTGCCAGCTTTATCGCTAACACGGTTACTATTTTATTAGGCGTGTAAAAAACTCAAAGTTTGAGTCACTTTCTTTTAGAGATAAGGTGGTCGCATTTATGACTAAAAAGCCGGTTGGGAAATTTTCAACTGAGGATCTAATTGTTTCTAAAGGACGGGGCAAGTGAGGCTGGTTCAGGAACAGAATCAGAATTAGCAAACCTAGATGAGGACACAAAGGAGGCGCTTGAAACTAGTATGGTGAGTTATTTGTTTGTGTTTTGTTACATTTATGTCAGGGAGGACTTTCTTGGTGTGCAGTGTACTTAACGGACACCTAGAGTTGGTCTCTTCTTTTGTCTACTCCCTTTATTTGAGTCTCTAAAAGACGGACATCTTTCTCAGACGGACGTACACCCAAAGGTGCCCGTCTTAGAGAGAGTTGAGACTATAAGTACCCGTTAATTCTCATGGCTAGATACAAGGTACATTATTGTAAATATATTAATTTCTTCAGGACATGAGAAGTGAAGCTGGATCAGAGACGGAGTCAGAATCGGTACTCCTACCTTTAATCTCAACCCGTATTCAGCATAAAGTTGTTCTTCTTGTAGTGCTAACTGTATTCGCCATAGGTTTCTGATTACAGTTCTTGCATTGAAGCTCTTAATTTGGGTGAGAATACACTTTCAGATAGGAGATAGTCCGTCAGCAGTCTCCTATTTGTGCGTCAACTTTCACAAATGTACATAAATTAGACCAGCGTTTTGTGAAGCGAGTTGACTTCAAACTTTCAGATATAAAACTAGAGGGCACTGACGCTTACTTAATGAAGTTAGGGAAAAATCTCTCATGGGATTTCGAAGTGATTTTATTTTTCTGTAAAAATGCGGTTTTAAATATATGCTGATATCTCAAACGTTTTTATTCCTACAAGAAAATAAATAACATAGTCTTAAAGTTCCACTATTCCTCAGTAAGAATGCCAAAAACCATAGAAATCCGTTAAACCTTTGCTACTCAAAAATGCGATTCAAAAACATAACCAGGACGCATGTAAATAGGTTCGGGCCACCTACGTCAAATAAACTGATTAAAGAAAAGAAGGGGTCATCTTTGGGTGTCTGTTTTACCGAGCTGTCCGTTTTATAGAGGTGTCCGTTAAAAGAGAGTCGACCGTATGGTTAATGTAATAAAGAAATTTCTAAACTCAGCCATGACACCACTCTCGTGTAACAAAAACACTAAGGTAATCTTTTGCTACGTTTCATACCATCCTATGACACTGACAGCCGGGACATTATAACAAAGGATCAACAGTTATCCATATGACTTTGCAGTTTTGTTGCTTAGGCCTTGAGCCTTAAAATCCAAAAACGTTAATTGAAACAGCTGTATACCCGTTTAATTACAATGGCTCGAAACAAGGTACATTTTTAAAACGAATTATTTCGTTAAGGATGGTGGAAGTGAAGGTGACTCGGAGACGGAATCAGAATCGGCACTCCCTCAGGAAAGCGCAAAGGACGAACTTGAAATGAATGTGGTAAGTAAGTTGCTTGTGTTTTGCTTTTTTAGTTCTAGTCCAAACTGTTTTAGGATGTAGAGTGACAGCACTTGATATTTCAAAATTGTTGTACGTCATTTCACGAGCCTTTAGGCGAGTGAAATTTGAAACAATTTTGAAATATCACGAGTGGTATTTATGCCAAATTGCACGTACAAATCATGCTATTATTTGTTTATACTGCTACCCGCAAAAGGTTAGTAATTTTTACATGTAGGTATTTCAAATTAAGCTGAAATGCCTCTGCTCCAAGCCAATCAAGTTACAGAAATTTCTCATGTGGTAGTATAATGTATAATGAATTGTTCTATTAAGGACGAGGCAAGTGACTGTGAGGCTGGCTCAGAAACAGGATCAGAATCGATACTTCCAGATGCCAGCACAAATTTAATGGAGGAACTAGAAATCGAGAAGGTGAGTGAGGGCTTCTCAGGCATGAATGGATGTGAAAACGGCGGATAAAATTCATAAATTGAGACCTTGAAAAAGGAAAATTCTGTCATTGTCTGCTTAGGTCCAGGTGGTCTTTTGGAAAACGATGTTATTCGGTTGAATTCTTGTTCTTCTTTTCATCATCATCATCATTATCAGCAGCAGCATCAGCATCATCATCGTCGTCGTCGTTATCATCGTCATCAATGTTGTTGTTACGGTTTTAAAGTGATTAACTTGGCACAAAAGCTATTTGCTAATAAGGTTATTTCCTTTTCTGTTGATAGAAAAACGAATATATGCTTGCCTATTGTTTTAGCTAATATGGAATACTTAAGAAATGTTATACTGAGTTGTTTTATAACGTGTGTGTGACATACTACACAGACCTACTTTACTTTTTGCTTAAGGGCATTATCTTCAATTTGATCGCATGTTCAGAAGATCATAATTGTATCCCTGTGCAATTAAGCACGCACGCGCAAGTAACCGAAAAACATGACGGTCCTAAGACAGTCCTGAAAGTCTCGTACTCTAGGAAATGTTTTCGCCGGCAGTTGAGTAGAAGAACAGTCTCAGATTCTTCAAATATCAACACTTATTTTCGGTTCATTTAGACATGCGACTTTTTTTACGCTTGTATATGTACCCCAGGGCCGAGTTATTCAAAAGGAGGATAGCGCCACTATCCAATAGATAGGTATTTGGAAAACCAGTTTCGTTATCCACTGGATAGAGAACAACTGGGGTGTGAAGGCCAACAAATAAACCATTCGAGGCTAGAAAATCCACTTTTCATCTTGCCTGATTGTATTACAAATACAGGTTATTTATGCCACTGCTATTTTCAATTTATTTGTATGTAAGGACGAGGAAGATGAAACTTCTTTCGAAACAGGATCAGACACAATACTCAAGCACATCACTAGCGAGAAAGACCTGGACGATGATGTGGTATGTAGCCTCATTTAAACTTTCGTGAAACGCAACCTAAAAATTAAAAGTGCTGAAATAAACTTTTCTGAATTTCTTGGTCTAGGTGTATAACGTATTTGTCTGCGTTGATTTGTACATGTTACTTTTTTACATACGCTTCTGTTGACGCTATCATATGGTCCTCTGAAGGTCGATAAAGCGACTATTTGAGCCCAGAGAATCCTCTTTTCTCCTAGTCTGATTCCATTGCAAGGTATTTATGTCGCTATTTTTCTTCAATGTATTTTATGTAAAGGACAAAGGAGTTGACACTGCTTCAGAAACAGGATCAGATACCACGCTCCAACACATTACTAGCAAGGAAGACCGGGATAATGATGTAGTAAGTAGCCTGATATGAATTTCATTATCAAGTAGTGCTCAGGGTAGTGCTTATATGAAGCTGAATTTGCATTGTGATAGTTTCAATTCTACTACTTAGTTATGATTATAATCAAAACTTGTTTCTTTTAGCGTTAAGTTTTGTATCATGTAACGCGGGCCAGGAGCCGATTTATGGGAGATGTCACATAGAGCTGATGGGCAGTACTTTTTGATTGATGTTTTTAGCAGAAGAAATGATTGAAGAACTGCAATACAAAATACCTTAACTGAAGAGCTGCAATACAAAACTGTTTCCCCGTTTTGGGGTTGGGTGTTGGGCCTGACTACCTATCTTTTAAAGGCCCATTGCCAACCTTGATGCAACGCGGTCGTTAGTTTTTGTTTTGAAATCGCGCTATTGAGAATGGTGCGCTCTGGTTGGTCAACACTTTTGTCAGGCTTTCTTGCAAAAAGACAAAATAGTCAGAGCTAGTCAGCTGTGGTCGCGTCGGTGTTGTGTCTTTCCTCATCTGACAAATGGTTGCATAATTCGCCCGCAAAGTCAGTAAATAAGTATTATTTCTCATGGAAGTGGATGAGTTTCTTTCAGGTTTACCTGAAAGGAACGTGTACGACTCCGTGAGATGCCGAGAAAATGTGACAAAATATACACGAGCATTCAAGTTTATGACATGACAGCCGCCGCAAGGAACCGTTTTTATTTTTCAATCAGTTCTGTGCCGTGGCAATAGCTTTTAATTGTTTTCCCGGAAATGGTAAGGGAAGATGATGGTATTTTGAACAGGCAAAGTTCATTGAGTGTATTCTCACGGCTACCAAAAGCGTTTGATATTTGCATACCAAAAGGTCAAAACATAAGCTTAACTTGTTCGGGAAACTTGTTGAATATTATACCTTAGATGATGGTATTTTGAACAGGCAAAGTTCATTGAGTGTATTCTCACGGCTACCAAAAGCGTTGGATATTTGCATACCAAAAGGTCAAAACATAAGCTTAACTTTTTCGGGAAACTTGTTGAATATTATACCTTAGTCTTGAATAAAACTTTTAACGATAATCGAATGTTATGAAAGCAAGGAAGGCTATTCAGCAGAAAATGTAGCGTGAAAATTCATGAGGTGATGGCAAACAACGCTTAGAAGAATTATTTATAATAAGCTCACATTTTGTGACAGGTTCGTCGCAAACCGCTCGGGTGAAAGAAGTGGTTTAGAACAGTAGCGCGGCTGACAATTGTTTTGAACGGATAACCCGAGCCGTTCGAACGGATGACGATTTTTTCGAACGGACAGCCCGAGGCGTTCGAAAGGATGACAATTTTTCTCGAACGGATAACCCAATCCGTTCGAACGGATGATGATTTTTTCGAACGGATAGCCTGGGGCATTCGAAGGGATGACATTTGTTTTTCGAACGGATAACCCTAGCCGTTCGAATGAATACCAAATCTTTGGAAAAGCCTTTTACAACTATCAGCAATTTCGTGTAACATGAAATTCGCGAGATTTGTGTTCGCGTCGCGCAATGCATCAAGGTTGGCAATGGGCCATTAAAAAGCCACTGTCACGAAAACAAGAACTATAGACCATTGGGAAGATCTTGTGTCTGTCTGGCCTATGCGCCAGTTGGTGCGAAGGACAGTGATGATGATTCGCCACCCCTAATAATGATTATCGTTCGTTGCAAACTTTTCTTCCTTTTCATTGGCTGAGAGCCCACCATATGACCTGCAAATAACTGCCTGCAAATAATGGTCTGCTCATGCGCAATGTCGTCCAACTGTGTTTCGCTGCAAATAATATTCTGCTCATACGTAAACCACGCTTTTCTCCTTCGTGCGATCGCTCTTGCGTGAAAATGGCAGATCGCTTCGCTTCCTGAAGATATTCATTAAAAACAAACTCGGTGATCGCATGATAAAATAATTATTGAACTCGATCATCGCAAAATATCGTGATTTGTCAGTGTCTCGCAGATCAATTAATCAAATAATTGATCTGGGAGACATTGACAAATCACGATAGTTTGCTCAACCTCGTCCACTAATTGTTAATCAGGGCTGGACCTTATTTTAAGAAGACCTGTCAGAGTAGCAAGTTTAGCGGTCTAGGATTGATTTTTGCTATAACCTTTAGCTGAATTTGTTTCTCGGTCTTTCAGAATTCAAATTCTCGGTCATGCTTGTGACTCCTGCCAGTTGGGGTTTTTAATCCTGGTGTGTTGCATTTGTATTTATTTGTTTCGGATTATTTGAGGGAAGCGGCTGTATACTAAGTACATCAGCTAAGTGTATTTCACTAGAAACAAAGCATTTACCTTCCTCTTATTTTATGAAATTTTCGCGACTTTCCAGTCTGTCATTATTCATCACATGTCGGTTTTGCGCGAAGATTCAAACATGATAATCCCAAGTGGTAACATTTCAGCGCAACGCTTTGCTTCATTTTATTGTTGTTGGTTATTTATTGTTTAAGGAAAGTTCGCCGGAAATGAGCCAGGACTGCAAATGGTGTTCACGGCCTCGTTTCATGAGAAAATTGCTACCGGACTATGTAAATAAACCTCTTTGTGAATGGCATGAGGTGTTGCTGGATCTTTGCTATTGTTTTAACTGTGTTCAAGAATATCACAGGCTCGCGGAGGAATTGATACAGCAGAAGTCAGAACTCAAAAAAGTGAGTAGTGTTTTGTCTACTGAATTAAGCTACATTAATTGCTGCAGTTAAAAATCTCTTATTCTGATTGGTAAATGGCTTGGACCCTTGCTTTTGGGAAAAACCGGCAGACTGAGTTATTGACTTAAATTGCGCGTTTTGCATTGATTATGCTCACACAATGTTGTAGCGCACATGATAAGTCAATCACATAAAGGATTCGGGAGAGAACTTTTCCTTGCGGGAACAACGCGGGAAATCCCGAGCGGGGCAATCTTACCCACTCCGGTGGCAAATCAGAACTCCGGATTCGCTTCATCTTGCCCGCCCGCGGATTCAGCCATTTACTAAACTGGATTATTGCCTGGTTACCCGCAGAAGATTAATCTGGAATCTGGCTGTCTATTTTTGTTATTGTTGTTGTTTGACGTAAGTCTAACTTGCGTGCCCCAGGGAATTCATGATGAAAGACTCTTTTAGTTGTATACAGTGTGCAGTAGCAGCAATGACGCGATCACAAAAGCTACGTATTGTGTTGCTGTACTCAACTTAATATTTCGCTTTAGAACTTCCAGAAGTTGGATATTGAGCGGCTCACTCAAGTAATAACACAAGCCTTAGAAAATGCGGTCGATAAAAAGGTGTTTGATCCGTCATTACAGGTTTGTTTGTTTGTTTATAACTTATTAACTTCTTGGTAGCAATCGTAACTTGAAATAAAAGCTCCCTTTGCTAAGAGACTAACAGGTTGGAACAGAAGAACATCGATCGGTGACAGCGCGTTAGTTTTGCTGAGGTCAAACTGAGAAAGCAGTGCTTGAAGGTGCTATAGACTACAATTTTTTTCCTTTCTGGTACATAGTATTCCTACGCTACGTGGTTTGCGGTTTTCCTATTCTCAGGCCTTCTCGTGGCGTTACTTTATTATATTTTTTTTTCAAAGGATGCTGTCAAGAGGTTGCAAGTTCACCTCACGGAGCTCTTGCGCTACCCATATCTTCTACATCGTGCGTGTCTGGCTGACCTGTTTATCAAGGGAATTATCACTCTTAACCAGTGCGGTTCTCCACTGAGGTTGGAAGAAAAGCTACCGGGTGCATATCTACTACTGGTTCACCCTGATATAAAGGTTGGAGCAAATCAAGAGATCCTAGTTTTCTTTTACATTGTTCGATAAAATAATGCTAACAAAAAGTGTCTCAGACAAAGCTAAAACCATCTACACTTACGTTGAGTCACATACGTCCCTAATTCCCCAATTACCTCCTATCCAAAACTTCAATGGTCATCTTTTGATCCACATTTTACATTTATTTCCAGGTTCGTGCTTGGGCAGTTAGATGTGTGAGAGACTTGGGTCTTATAAGTCCGGATGATTTTGATCTCCTGGCTAACGTTGTTGGGTGGATGATAAATGTTGTTCAGTTCAACTTGTTTGAAAACATAGACGCATTATCACCAGAGAACACAGATGCTGAACTACCTTTCGATTTTTTACCTCCTCATCTATTCATATCACTTACCAGAAGAGAGTATTGGCTGGGTTTATTTGTCTTGCTGCGGCAGATGGATGTCTCAACGGTGAGGACATACTTCACTAATTCTACTGATCACGCAACGTTCCTGGGAACAGTGTTGTCGTTAATGGAAACTGAAATAAGAGGTAACCTTATCTACTTCGATTTGTTTACGTTCATTGCTTTATTAGACTGTTATCATCATTTACTAACTCGGAAGGCCCTACATATCATTTATATATTGGTGTCCGCAATGACATCATCAAGCACCAAGTTACTTGGTCCGTTGATTTGACTGTTTTTGGAGCCGTATTGGCGAAAAGGAAATTCTTTTGGCGATGAATTTCGACGGCAAAAGTATTTTGAAGAGAATATTGAAGCAACTGGACCATAAGTTTCAAAATAAGTGCAAAAATCGAGGTAAAAGGACATTTGTCAGTGCGTCTCACTAAAGAGTTTGCTTAGGTCGCCGGTTATGCCTGTTTGTAGGAAGTGCAAGGGTTTGCGAGATATGTATTTATAGTAATCATTGAAAAAATCATTGAAAAAACTACATCATCGAATCATTGAAAAAGCTATATAATTATATAACACTATAACACTTACAAACTTAGCATCTTCATTATTTGTAGAGGAGGGTGCTTTCTGGCCAATGTTGCAGTGTTTTGTGGTTTTGCTTGAAAGGCTAGAAAACAGAATTTGGCAATTATCATCTCTTGATTTCAAACCCGATGCCCTGTTTAACTTCATAACAACACATTGCGTCTTCACCAAGTATATCCAACTATGGCAGGATGAGAATGAACTACTCTGCAGACAAGACGACGTACATGAGATATCGAGCAGAGATTTCATGAGAACTGAGGGGGTGTCTTCTTCCCACCTTTCCAATGGCCGTTTTCGTAACACAGCGTTAGCGTGGCTTTATCCTTTTGTTCAGTCCCTTCTTGACTTTGATACTGGTGAAGATAACATATCTGAGGTTATCAGATATCTTCATAATATGGCAGGTTAGAGGCATCTTCGATTGTTGCTGTAGCCCTATAATAATTTTTTCACGTTATGTCGCATGGATTTTACTTTTTTATAGTAATTACATATAAACACCATTTGGACTAGACCATCCTCCTTGCAATTTAATGAGAAGCGTGCTAACATGGAGTCGTAGTGCGCAGGTCATCACCCCTTTATGAAAGTTATACGGGCTTTCCAAAGAATTTGGCGAAAGGAAACCAAAAGAGAATGAGCGGAGAGATCGAATCGCCAATACATCACCCTCTCATTTTAAATTTAGTACGTAACATTTTCTAAGCGCCCTTGTCGCGTTTATCTCTCTCCTGCAAAATCTTAAATCTTACTTGTTCCGACTTTAATTTGCCTTTTATAACAAATTCTGAATGGAACAATTGCATGCCTAGATGTGCGACATTTTTCTTGTGGTAGTGAGATATTAAGTGGGAAAAAAGGCGAAAAAAACCTCCAAATATTGCCCAGAGATGCCCATTTCCACAAGAGTCAAATAACAATGTGTTGGCCGTTTTTTGTGCTAAGGACGCATGATCCGCAGTCTTCCAGCTAAAAGATGGGTCTCGGGTTAATGACCCGACAAAGAAGGCTTCCTGACCCGACAGATGACATATAAGTATTAAGTTAAATATAACGAAAAAAATTAGCACGTGGTCTTGGTGACCCCTCAAATGGTCTACATGATCCTTCGCTTGAAAGAATTACTCTGGAACGCTGGATCCGTCGTGTGTGAACGTGGGCATGCACAAGAGTTTGATCTTGTGACGTCCTTCTAGTATTAAGTCATCTTTAGTATAATAGTGGCGATTGCCGATGTCATCGGAAACCTGAAAGAGAAAGATAGCCAGACAACCAATGGTCTCTTGTAACTCTAGTATGTCGTCTTTGCCACAAAAGATCCTTGAGGGAAGCTTGGTCGACAGAAGAGATGGACTTATTTTAAAAGCTTGTATTCGAACATGATTTACGTAATATATTGACACAGTATTTGACCTGAAAAGTAAAGTCTAGTCCATTTCATTTCAGCTACCTGTTCTCTTCAAAACACATTCAAACAAAGGGTTTTATCTTCCTTATTGAACATTATTGGTCACTTGCTGACCAAGCGATCTTCACTCCTGCTTCCTACCGTTCGTATCTGGGCCAGTGATCTGGTGGATGTAGCAGTTTGTGGATCAGTAGATAGCAGGGTAAAACGAATTGTTCCTAACTTTTTTAACACCATAAAGATATTGCCACTTCTTTATTGCCATGTAAATTCGTGCCAAAATGTTAAATGGCTTGCGTTAAGATACCCTGTCGTAAAGTCTCTTCTTCTTTAAAGCAAGATTCTACTGACCCATCTAGGAGAGTCTCTCTCCCTTCCATGTAGACATGTCCTAACTGTATCAGAAATTTGAATCCATAAGCATCCTGACTAGTTTGTAAATGTATTCTATATTAATTTCGATTTTGTTACATTACAATTTTATTATGCGAATCAAACCTACCCTAAACAATTCCTCAGTAAATGAGAACTTTAAAAAGTGACATCATTGAACTCGTCTTTTTCTAGCTTGTGGATCTGACCCAAAGACTGCTTCAGCAGATTTTACAAGTCGATTTCCCTGGACCAGCAAATCTGTCTCCAGAAAATAAACAGCAAATCATCTCACTTCTGGTTCAGACTTTTGAGGTAGTTATTATTTTACCTTTGGCCTCCTCATGTTGCTCTGTGGGACCTCTAGGCTCTCTGACTAGTAGTAACAAAAACCGATTTCCAAAGAAAACGGAAATTGGATAACCTTGTATTTTTCCCTCATTTTTTCATCCAAGTGACGTATGGTAGCCCAGCGTTAGCTAGAAACCACGTAATTTCATTATTGTACAATTGTGAAGCTCACTATGACTAAGTTTCCCGGGATGAATGTGATCAAAATTTTTACGGGTGTAGTTTACAATTGTGGCTGTTGTTTTCTGACTCTAAAACAATAGCCAATTCTTTACAGTAAAAGGTTGTTATCCCCTCATAGGTCCCCCAAAAGGCCTTGTGATTTACCAAAGAAATCATGACAAAGGAAACCTTGTACCAAATTATCTCTTTCCAAAACAACAAAGCTATACGACACATTAAATAGTTTAAATATCATTTTCAATTTGCCAAACAGTCTTTCTGTTTTTTTTTTTCCAAATTTTATGACCGTGTATGTTTTCTCCGCTTTTATGATTGTCATTTTCTTGGTAGAATCAGCAACTACAGACTCCAGAGGTTACCGCGCCTCTGAAGGAAATGAAATTTAGCCAAACAAACGATCTGGACAGTGAATTCCAACAAGGAAACACCGATCTTGCTCTTCAATCCTCGAGAAAGCGTAGTGGAGTGTCAAGTTCTGAAGATGACAGCAGTGAAAAAGAGCACTCAGTTCCAATTAAACGGTAAAACGAACACGTGTCATTTAGCTTCATTTGCGCATTACCTGTTGGTACAAACAATTTAAAAGGTTGATCAACTGCCTCTTCCCAGTAGCACGAAGGACGCATATCGCATGGTATTTACCTGATAGTAGTGGCCTAGTTGCAAGAAATGTGTTAGGCTGAGGTGTGGTTCAGGGTTTTTGATGATAGCCTCTCACCGCGCCCCTCGCCGCTCTCAGCCTTTTGTTGATAGCCCAGTTCGAAGTCTAACTTTAGGAAATAAAATTTAGTGGCAGGTGAAAGTTTGACTGAAATGAATAGGTAGGTTTTGTATTCTCTGTTAGGTCAAAAAAGGCTTTGCAAATGAAAGAAAGCGCTACGGAAGAGGGCAACCTGGTAAACATTCCCAGAATTAGCAAAGCAATGGTTGCTGAAGGTGACGACGAAAGTACAGATGAATGCATAGACGAAAACTGGGAAAATAAACCCAAAAGGATGTTTAAGCTGGAAAGCGGTGAGCTGTTTTTGGAATCTGATAGAATGGCAACTAAGCCAGTATCGTATTGTGTCTTCTATTTGTAGTAAAATAAGCCAAGATTTCAGTTGTTAACTTTCCAGACACATGATTTTCAATTGCACCTAAGGCCTAAGTTAACTGTCAAATTTCACATATGGTGAACCTAATGCTAATGAGCAGGAATACATTTTGCTCACTAGCATTTGGTTACATACGTGAGAAAGGTTGACGTGTGATTCCAGCCTAAATTTGCCCAAGTTTTGATTAAATGTAAAAGAGTTCATATAAAACGATCACATGTGTTGTTCTCACCACCAGGGACTACTTCAGAACAACCAGTAATCGTAGATGTGTCGAATGAAGAGAACAGCAAAATGCCTGAACGGCAAAAGTCAGTCTTACAAGAACTACAAACTGATATTGGAGATGCTTGCTCAAGTAATAAAAACGCTGATGAATTTGATGAGGAAAGTTTACTTGAAATGATGGGTAAACCCGACTCCCCCTCAATAGAGTGTGAATTAAATGTACGCTCTGGAAATCATGATGGGCCAACTCTTGATTATGTTTCCATCAAAGAAGAGTTCTCGAATGGGATGTATGGGTCAGATCAGAAGCCTTTCTCCTCTACCCTGAAAAGCACAGTGGCAAATTCAAGTAATAAAAACGCTGATGAATTTGATGAGGAAAGTTTACTTGAAATGATGGATAAACCCGACTCCCCTTCAATAGAGTGTGAATTAAATGTACGCTCTGGAAATCATGATGGGCCAACTCTTGATTATGTTTCCATCAAAGAAGAGTACTCAAATGGGATGTATGGCTCAGATGAGAAGCCTTTCACCTCTACCCTGAAAAGCACAGTGGCAAATTCGGCTTCGCCTTTTGACGCTTTTTTTCATAAAGCAAAGGTGGAAGCGGTTGAAAATGAATTCGACACTGTTTTATATCCTGAAATGAAAGATATCGCAGCTAAAGTGGGCGATGATG
The DNA here is from genome assembly GCA_964035525.1 of Porites cylindrica. Lineage (NCBI taxonomy): Eukaryota > Metazoa > Cnidaria > Anthozoa > Scleractinia > Poritidae > Porites > Porites cylindrica. The sequence continues at coordinate 39,644,807 of OZ037778.1, forward strand.
TCAATAGTGGGCAGTCACAGCCTCCTCCTCAGGCGCTTCGTTTTACACAAGGTAGAGGAGCGACTGGTGATGAACTGCAAGAGACCATGGGAAGGGTACACACAGTTTCCCGCCTTCCTTTGCGCGCAGAGAGACGTCTGGGTACGAGGCAGGAGCAGTCAGGTCGTGAGGTCGGTGCAACAGGATTTGGTGATTTACAGCAAGATTTGCCGATCAATGTTGACGCCACCGCAAGTGCGTGTCAGATGGTACAAGGAGGCGAGCAGATTGGAAGGGATCCGTCATTCAAAGACGACAATTACAAAGGATACAGCAATTTGATTCTGAATCCACACGGCGATGCTCTTTCAAGCTTAGAAGAAGATCTTGAAGACATATACAGCACTCAAAGCGACATCGAGGAAGAGATCAACGCCATTCCTCGCGATACGGACGTTCAAGCTGAATCTGTAAGCAGATTCTGTTTTAATCAGTTCCATGAAGAAGCTCCCGGTGAAACTCATCTGTCTGGAAAACACGTGAAACATGCATCATTTGCTGATGACAAAAGTCCAATTAAACACACTTTCATTTCCGCTCAGCAGGAACCTGCAGCAGCTATCACAACGCCACGAAAAGTTCTTAGAGAAGAAGAGTTTTTCCGTACGATTCTTCGATTGAATGTTGCGGATCTTGTTTACCCAGAACGAAATGGAAGAGCTCACGCCCCACCCAGAGGACTGCCCTCTGTTTCTGGGCCAGTCAAAACGTGTTTTGATTCCATTGATCAGTATTATGACACTTTCAAACCTTTGTTTTTCTTGGAAATTTGGGAGAAGGTAGGTTTGCTTTCACACTGTTGAGTTGAAGTTATCGTTTTGTACGGAAACATAGTTGTCACTAGTACTAGCCTGCCTTTTCATAAAATTGCCATATTCAGTTGTCGGTTGACAACTGTAAGCTATTGGAAATTTTGCATCTAAACATCACTTCATGAAAGAGACTTTTTAGGTAGGGCATGCTTCATGATTAGCGTGTTGAGTATAGTATACCAATCAACCCACGCATAAAGTTAGTGCGTTGAGCTTATGTGAAGTTTACAGTCCATTTTCCAAAAACTGGTAAGCTGAAATTGTCGCTTTATGAATGATGAGCACCAATTAACAAAACCTGACGCAGATACAAACAACGCTTCTAGGCTTGCTAGCTTAAATAAGAGCAAGACATCTGACGTCTTCTTTAGTGGTAACGGATAATAGTAGCTTACTTGTCTGTAAGTAGGGAATCCGTGACCTACGCCCTAACGCTGCATTGTCTTTTGCTTAGATTTCTAACCGTTGGAGAGACAAAAAGGTGGATAAGAAGCAAGTGGACATGGAGGTTTTAGACGGAAGCACGTCTAACAGCATTATTCCATGCAGTGGTTCCATAACCGACCAGCAAGAAAGAAAAGCATTGTTCCCGATACAGAGAGATTTGGTGGTTGTGAATCTAATCGAAAGAGGACCAACAGGTAAAGGATGTTGGTGTTGGAAATTTTCATTCTTACGCTTTTTCTCAATTTAAAGCAATACTTGTGATTTATTTTTAGCTTACGCGTGTTATGTTGAAACGTGAGCAATGCCCCGGCGTTGTCCTCCATCGCTCCAGCTTCGTTAGTGCGAAAATAAAATTACTCTGGTGCAGGTAACCTCCATCGCGGTCAAATGCCAGAGGCGATTCTTGGTTTTAATTATTTATTGGAATTTCATTTACCGCTAACTAGAAACATGAACAACAAGGATGTGTAAAATAATTAGTTTGTTACTATTTTTGCATTTTCCCTAAATTAATGAGTACCTTTTCTTTTAATCTCTTCGCGCCCTAGTGACATTGTGTCGAGAGTATTGGAACAAACGTTTTTGGCACAACTTCAAAAAGTTTCAAAAAGTAAATCAAGGGGGTATTGGCAAAATATTAAAATTTGAACAGCAAAAGTCAGTAACAACCTTGGTTTTGAAGTACTTTGCTTAGCTTTCCCAAATTTCTGTCGCCTGACCGCGGTGAAGACCTAAGTACAGTAGTACTCATGCCCCAGACCGGGCAGCTGTAAACTGATATCCTAAACTGCTTTGCCGGATCGGTATACTATGGGCCTCTCTTAGAACGCTTGAAATTATGCCGGCATAACGTATAAAACGCTAGGCAGAAGGGAAAAGGCGGAAGTCAAATTGCAAATTGCGTGACGTTTTACAAAGCAAGCTTTTAGTGCGTTTTATAGATTGAAAGAGTGAACAAAGGGATGATTTCTCAGACTTGAAAGAAATTAAAAGACAACTCCAGATTAGAGCTCGATATTTTGATTTTCTCTATTATTCCCCAAGTAATAACAGCTGGCAATGGGGCATGTGATGTATGGTATAGGTCACACATCCCTAAACGTCTTGATTCGTGGATTTACGTTAGCGCAGGGCTAGTGTATAAAAAGTGAGCTTGGAATGCTACTTGAGGTAGCCATTGTTTTAGGAGCTCTGCTGTGGGATATGTTTACTTCATCACAACACAGTTACGGTTTACTAACGACGACCGAGCTTTTTATTTTTTTGGCTGGACCAGAGCACTTTGCTGTTGTTTTAGGTGTGTTCCGTTCAAGTCCTGGAGTCTTTGGTATCGTGGAGACAGTTGACGTCAAAAAAGCTGGTAAGCAGTACATAAGTGCATTGAGAGACCTTTTCTGCACGTCAGAGAACGAAGGCTTGGTTTGATAAAATATGGTGTCCTGTACGAAACTTTCCACCCAAGCGTCCACCTCGTTACATTGCGTGTGCTTCCTGGATTGCAATAAGGAATGGGTCTATTCGTGGACTTGAAAGATTATCAAATCTTTCAAGGACGCATACTGTTGAGGCACAACAATGTCGTTTTACCAAAGTTTACTTTACGGAAAAGTAGGGGACTGTGAACAGTCTACCCAAACTGATGTAGGAAACTACTGCGTATCTGTTAAATGGAAATCAGGAATCACGTTTCTCGTATGTCTCTAAGGAAACGCCAGAAGTGTTTTCTCCATATAGTTTTTTTGGACATTATCTGTTTCGATGAAACAATGAATATATCAGTGAAAATCTATCTTAGGAACTGCTGGTTAGTTATAGATGCAAGATATTCATTATCTCCTCAGTCATCCTTTCATGGGTTTATAACGAACCAACTCAATGACCTGCTTCCTTAATTGTTAGCTCAATTTGCAGAGCGCTGCACCGGTATCACACTGGTCAAGGGTCCCACTCCCGTACAATACTGCACTTTTTCACTTTGTCCGCAGTCGCAACTGCAATAGTTGCGTCTATACCTGGTATGATCTTCTTTCATTTAATTATGTGTTTCATTTGTCAACTTTAGATGTTTGTGGTAAGTTCAGGCTCACCTTGAACATCAGAACTGCTTCAACATTTCGACCAAAGCGAGGAAGCTCCCTGGAGGTGAAATTTGTGGCTTCGTTATTGACAGCACTACGATCGTGGCGTGGTATGATGTATCTTAGCAAGAGCCTCTTAGCTCGTCACATCCTGAAACCGCACAAAGCAGAATACTTTTGTTCGAGTCATCATCAATACCCGGCGCCCGAATCCGAGGTACTATAAGCATTACGTTACTGCTGTATTTGTAAATTTGAGTTTTCCTTTGAAAAGCAACTGATGTCGAATTTCATGTAGTAATAGTGGAAGACAAAGTTTTAAAATAGTTCTGTCCTAAACTACCGCTGATGAGATTTTATTCCTATCATTGTTACACCAAATGATTTTGTTCAGTTCACAAACTCTTTTCATACAACTCCAGGGTATAGAAGTCAAGCCCCAAGGATGAGGCCTGGTTTCTTTACTGTTTTATCGTTAGTCCAGCGCAACGCTGTTTATGCCATAGCCGTTAGCTGAAGTGTGACTACAAGAGACTTTGCATGTGACAAAACATTTTTTTATGAAATTACGTATACAGTTTTCTCTAAGATGGATGTATAAGATGTTGCAGTCAAAGTAATATTTGTGTTGCCCGTGATTTAATTTTTAGGAGTACAATGAATTCCAGGCAAAGGCTATCTCCATTGCAACAAATGCTGTGCACATGGCATTCCCGATTCCACGGATTTGCATGTTACAGGGTCCTCCAGGGACTGGCAAATCGCACACCATTGTTGGCATTATCAAGGAGATCTTAAATGTAAGTCCGAGATCCTCTTCATTAGTCTGAGAAAACAGCTGACATATGGCGACGCCACCATTGGTTTCCTTGCGGAATGACGTCTGAGGAGCGACCGCAGAAAAAAAAAACATAATGATGACGTATCACTACCCAGATCTGTGAAGGGCTTTTGATTGGATGAAGCAAATTTTAAACCAATCAGAAGCACTAACCAGATTTGGGCACTTACAAATGTCGTCTGTTTTCTGATCAGGCTACCTCTTTATATGAACCTGAACGATTGACCAGGTTAGCCAACCGGGCTGGCCCGGTTTCTCCTGTGAACACCTTGAAAATTTCTGTTATAAGTGAAACAGCAACGAGGCGATACCTTCACATCGAGTCTGGTTGACCGGGGTAGTGTGAAGAGGCCCTGAAAGTGTTTGAGTTTACTACCTGTGGTAGAAAAATATCATAGTATATGATCACCAACTAAAGATCAAGGCTGTGGAAAGTTGATAAAAGGTACTAAACGTGACAAATGAGGGTGTGTTTGATACATTCAAGAGCTTGTTACTTTTAGTAAAAAGGTGGCTATCCTTTTTACCTTTCAATTTACCGATGAACTTGACACATTAGTGATTGCTACATGTTCCAATTTTATCTAACAGAAAAAACTGGTCCAAGTAAATAGATGAATACAACTATCATTTTTCTTAAATTAATCAATAGCGGCCACAGGAAAATCACCAACCTACAGCCTCGGGTCCGTTTGTCGGACATCAAGCAAGCAAAGTGCGAATTTTGTTGTGTGCACCGTCTAACGTTGCCATAGATGCATTAATTGGCCAAATCGAAGCGGCAAGAATTCATCTAGACAATGAAAATAGAAGAGGTTGCAGGCAAGGTCAGTTTAAGAAAGGTTAGTTTGAAGTGTTGTGAAGTATTTTGTAGGTTGTTTTCAGTTTATTTCATGTTTGTACTTGAAGTTTCACTCATGACTACAGTCGCGGTATGATTAAGTTTCTAGATCAAGGTTAATGTGTATTTGTATCGACAGGTTTTTGAATTCCATTAACTTTGTAAGGAGATTTCAACATAAGTGTCAGTCCTTTAAATGGACACGTTTTGAGATTATGGCTACCCTTCATTGTTCTCTACCTCGTTGGTTTAGCATTCAAGCTTACATTGGTTTTCATGTAGTTGACATTATTAACCGTAGAAGTTTGTTTATTCCACTTTGGATATCTACAGGAAATACGTTTAAAAGTGCGTTCGTATCTCTCATGGTCAGCAATCCTGAACGTACCAACACAAGTAATTTAATTGGCCAATATTTGACACAGTTAGTGGTTGAGCTGTAGTAGTTGAGTTGATGCTGTAGAAGAAAACATATGAACTACTGTAAAGAATAAAGAACGGCAAGATTTAAACCAGGTTCCTGGTACCTCTTCGCTAAACAAGCAAGTTGCTCGAACACCCCCACATATTTGGCGTTCGTGCGAGATTTACCAGGATCGTTGCCCGGGTTCTCCACCAAAATATATGGGGTTGTCCTAGCAACTCCCTCGTTTAGCAAAGAGGTACCAGGAATCTGGTTTACATCTTGGCGATCTTTACCAATATGGATTAACTGTGATCTAGAAACCTAATCATAAAGAGACTCTAGGCACGAGTGAAACTTCAAGTACAAACATGAAGTAAACTAAAACAACCTACAAAATACTTCACAACATTAGTAAACAGAGCCACGTTTAATTCTCAACGGAAACTTGGCAGTGCCAAACGTTTAATTAATAAAACCGCTTGGGTTGTCTATTTAACTGGCACGATCATATCCACTTTCATAAATTCATCTCAGGATAAAGTTTCGAGCAAAATTCGGAATCTTGCGTCCACATCTATCGATATAGTTACTTGGGCACTTGTCTGCGACGCATGCGGGAATTGTTGATACTGGTCACTGGCGGACCTGGGCCTCCCGCCGATTGACGTCTTTAGCTTGGTGCAAACAGGCGATAGCTTACATCATCCAACCATCATCAATACAAAGGGTAAGAGTGTGCGACCGAGTGCTATGCAGTGTCCTCATTCACGCCCCTTTTCGGTCCAACGGGATTCAACCGAAATGATTTTGTTTTTCCCTCAAGACACATAATGCTTAATGATATTTTCGTTGCTCTATCTTAAAATGGGCTTGTCATCCCAGTTTAATAAAGTCTATCCTCAATTAATCAATCAATTAATCAATCAATCAGATCCGTTTGACAAGCAAGGGAAGCGATTTGAGGTATGCTTAATATGTAATGATTTTTATATCTTTTTTCCTTTAAAATAAGCACTCTCAAACAATTGCGGCGATTTGTTTCTGGTACGAGTTGGCCGTAAGCACGAGATCCTACCATCAGTCCTCAAGTTTGGATTGGAATGCCTGACAAAGCAGGTGCTGGATAACGAACTTGTTTCGGCGACAGCAGGACAACTTGCCAAGAATTCTTCCCACGATTATTATCGTGACAAGGTATTCTATTTTTCCTAGTTGGTGAACATGTAACTTTTAAGACTTGGTACACCGATGAAGTTGAACTAATGCACTGCTAAATAATAAAATTTGTCATTTTTCAGTAAAAGTAATGTTAAGCACCACTGAACATATTTGGTTAGTCAGTTGATTACCACTCTAAAGTTTTGATCGAGCAAAAATTTGTGCCCCTTAGCAGAAGAATTTGCAAATTGAAAAAGAGGCACTCAGAGAGAAGTTGCGAGAGGAGAACGCCAAGCAAACAAGAATCAGAAGGGAAATTTTGGATTCTGCAGACATCATATGTACCACGCTCAGTGGGGCAGGGAGTGAAAGCTTGAAGAATGACTTGCAGTCGGACAGAAGGTTAGTTTCGTGTCTTGCTTATGTTGAGGAATCATTGTTATTTGTGTTCACTGATTTTTTTTCTCTTGGTTTGTAGGCGTATCTGCCCTTTCAGTTGTGTCATTGTTGACGAGGTAAGACCACTGAACCAATAGTCCAGTTTCGAATTAAAAATTACCGCTGAATACAAACATTAGCGACACATTCGTACAGGGTTAGCCTCGACGTAAAGTAAAAGATTCAGAAATTCTGGCAAGTAAGTGTTTGAAATTTGAATATACACAATAGACAGAGAAATAAACAGGTCTTTTTCTCGTTGGAATTTGTGAATATATTACTCCAGATGGAGGCTTAGGCTGTAAAAAATGCGTCTTCACTTCTTTAATTCAGCGGTCATGGCGAACTCGAAAATGGACTATTGTAAATATAGCGTCTTGTTCTCACAGTGGTGCGCTTAAACATATTTAACATTTATTCCACCAGTGCGCGTTGGCTGTGGGTGTGTTCCTTTCAGCGAATCCCAAAACGGATTTTTGATCCTAGATTTGCCGGATTTCGCGGTTGGAAGAGGACGCGAAATCCGAAATTGGATTTGTAACCTTGGTAACCTTTCGCAAACACGTGCAAGAAATGACGTGTCTAATCACAGGTAACCCAGGCTCTGTGATAGTACCATAGTAAGGTTCCAGTAAAATTACAGTGTTTGTATGGGGTAAAAATATCATCCTAAAATTTCTAGGAAATACTAAATAAAGATCAATGAAACTTACTCTGCAGTTAATTGTTGTTGTCCTTATTGCTCCAACGAAGTTTCGTGATAATTTGCAGTAATTTGTTCAAATTCACTCTTTCTACAATAATAATATACAAGGTAGGAAACACGAGGTGCCATTTTCGCCGACATGCTCTCATTCAACACAACTTTTTCCACGAAATTCGAACTCCAACTGAAAATAAACATGCCAGGATCGCAGAAATAGGATAGCAGCAGATATAGAAACCAATGAAGCTTTCCCAGATACAGAAACGAATCCCACAGACTTTGACAAACTCGAAGAATATAATCCAAACACACCGAGAATACGCTCGCAGAAGCAGCCGGGCCAGATCAACGCGCGGCCAAGAAAATGAGGCCTGGGCACTGTACAAAAAAAATTCCATCCCGGGGGTCCTGGAGTGACCTTTCTAGGGACCGATACATCATTTGCCCAAAGCCACCCTCCCCTGCTGGAAAAATACTTGATAGAAGGCAATTGTTCTTCCAAGCCAATCACCATTTGCCAGAGCAAACCCCGCACACGCGCCTGAATTTAAATGGCTAAAAAAAAAGTAATATAATCAGGAGAGTCTGCGGAGTTACAAGGCGTCCCATTTCTTTTACTAAGGAATGCAAATAACAGTAATGAAACTAATGAAATAACAACGCGAAATGCTTACAAGGCGGGCTAAAAACAAGGTTGAACAAAAGGTAGATGATGACTGAGATACTGTTGCTGTGAACTCTCGAGCGAAACTATCGTAAATAAACGGTGAAGCTTACAAACTAATGTCAAAAATTATACAGAAAATTGCGACAGAATATGAATTGCGATAACTGAGACGATTGTGAAAGGCACGTGCACTAGTAAACAAAGAACTAGCGCGATTAACATATTTAGCGATTAATGCGGCAGTAACATGCCGACTTCTTGTCAATACAAGTGAACGCTCTATCGGTTAAATAGGCGAATCATCGTGATACACCTCTCTTTGAATTTGGTCCCTTTGTACAAATGCCTCGGTAAGAGCCCAAATTCACTTATATCTTTTGCTCGTTTTAAGTTTTGTAAATCGTCCTTCGTTGTTCTTTCCTTTGCCCTTATAACCTTGCCCTATTGATGTTTGATAAACTTTCTGAGGACCAGCGCCAGGAGCTGAATATAGTTCGAGAGGAAAATGATCTCTTTATAACAGGCCATAGTGATTGGCTAGCAGGGAAGGGTGGCCTTGGGCAAATGATGTATCGGTCCCTAGAAAGGTCACCCCAGGACCCCCGGAATGGATTTTTTTTTGTACAGTACCCAGGCTTCATTTTCTTGGCCGCGCGTTGATCTGGCCCGGCTGCTTCGGCGAGCGTATTCTCGGTGTGTTTGGATTATATTCTTCGAGTTTGTCAAAGTCTGTGGGATTCGTTTCTCTATCTGGGAAAGCTTCATTGGTTTCTATATCTGCTGCTATCCTATTTCTACGATCCTGGCATGTTTATTTTCCGTTGGAGTTCGAATTTCGTGGAAAAAGTTGTGTTGAATGAGAGCATGTCGGCGAAAATGGCACCTCGTGTTTCCTACCTTGTATATTATTATTGAAGATAGAGTGAATTTGAACAAATTACTGCAAATTATCACGAAACTTCGTTGGAGCAATAAGGACAACAACAATTAACTGCAGAGTAAGTTTCATTGATCTTTATTTAGTATTTCCTAGAAATTTTAGGATGATATTTTTACCCCATACAAACACTGCCGACGGTAATTTTACTGGAACCGTACTGTGGTACTATCACAGAGCCTGGGTTACCTGTGGTCTAATCTTTCACTCCGCGGTTGTGAATTACTGTAGGACATACACATCCGTCATTGCATCGATAAAATGGACACCCCACCAACATAAAGCTCCCCTTCCTTACGTCTCCGGGGTATCCTACCAGCCGCTGTTCGGGAAATATGAACACGTGCTCCTCCCTCGCACAGACGGCTGGACGCGTTTCTTCTCGGAGTTGACCGAGAGAGCGGTGGAAATCGAGGCAAGTTCTGGTAATAATTTCTTAAAAATGACTTTGTTGTAAATATCTCATTGCCAGGCGTGTCAAACTACTGAACTGGATTTGCTCATCCCTCTTCAATATATGGCATCTAAACTAGTGCTGGTCGGAGATCCTACACAGTTGCCGCCCACAGTACTGTCGACGGTAAGGGAAATCACTTTTAGGCTTCGATTACACGTATCTGGATATTTTTGAAAACGGAGATGTTTTTCCTTCCTTTTTGAAAAAAAAAAAAGACCCGACCACATATAGCATATCGCCCTTCCACACAAAAAGGTTAAAACAATGGAAATATGCTAGCACCCCTTACAGGGCATGCGCTGTATGATGTATGACATCCTAGTATTCGAAACCTCTATTTACGTCCGTCCACACGAAAATAGTAAGCCAGCGTTTTCATAAAACTCCACTCGGAGGACCGTTTTCGAAAATCTGCAATTTTGGTGCCAGAAAACGCCGTTTACGTGTGAACGGAAGGCTGAATCGGAGACAATAATCTCTGTTTTCTAAAATGTCTGGATACGTTTGGACCGAGGCTTATCTTCAAGTAAAAGTGCAAAGTTAGCTTGAAATCTATTCGTGTTGAGTTACGTTTCGTAGTCAGCTCTACCGCTAATAATTTGTTTTTTTTTTTTATGAATAATCTTAGAAAGTGAAGGAAAACCTATTTGGACGTTCCATGTTTGAACGACTCGATGCACACTTCCGAGATCAAGGTTAGTTCAATCCAGATTCTAGGTGTCTGACAAGGACTTTCACAACCTCTTTCCCAGGACCCTTTCCCCTTGCTTCAGGGGACGAGTAGGAGAGGACCCTGGGAACGAGGTTGGGACTTACAAAGCACGTAACCAAGTATCCATGATACTCATTACTAGCGCCCCACTGGCCACCCAGTTCAGTGGTAAAACAATTTAAATGCCTATTGTTGTTGGGTACTCCGCCGAATTTACCCAAGTGTTTGGCAGTACAAAAACAACTAAATCAATCCCGAATTGTTTGTTAAACACCAAGTTGCAGTTTATCGAATATTTTTCATTACACTCGTTGAGAAGCCATAAGAAACGTACTTGTTATTTAGCTATGTGTAAACGGACACCTCTATAAGACGGACACCTCGGTAAAACGGACACCTAGAGTTGGTCCCTTCTTTTCTTTACTCCCTTTATTTAACCCTTTCACTGCCAAATGTAGCCAAAGGTAAATTTCGACCAAGTTTGCAAATTTCATTTTGTAAAATTTTGAAAAACAAATAGCAGAATATGACAGTACAGGCAGAGAGCTTTCATTTGAATGGTCACATCAGAGGATTTCGTCCACAGACTCAAAAGTTAGCGTCATCTTACAAAACTCCACCAAGCACTCTGGCAGTGAATGGGTTAACTCTCTAAAAGACGGACATCTCCTTATGGCCGGTCTGAAAAGTGTCCGTCTCAGAGAGTGTCGACTGTGTTTACGTTTCTGTTGTCCAATATAGAAACATATAAGTGACGATGCGGGCGTCATCAGCTGGCTTATGCTTTTAAAATACTGAAATTTGTTCTTCATTAGACTGGGAGAATACGGTAATTATGCTAGAGGAGCAATACCGCATGCATCCAGAAATTGCTCGCTTTCCCTCTGTGCACTTCTATAAGTCACGCCTGAAAAGCCACAGGTAACTAAAGATACTTTACCACTCTTTTTGTGTTTGATCGCGAACTTTTCAAAGCTTGTTCTAGTATTTGTTGTTAAAATTTTTTGAGGAAGGATTTGGTTAAAGAAGATTTTTATAGAACCTTACGTTAATATTACAGCTCATTGGAGACGAGGGCATTTCCACTTGACAGACACTACGCCCTTTTTGACGTCCATCGTGGAGAAGAAACAGGCCTGGAAAAAGGGTATGGTTATAAAGTTGATATTTTGTCTTTAGAATAGTATTTGCTTTAAATTCCCACTTTCAGTCTGTCGAGTTTATCTCAACAACTGTTTCTATAGCCGTACCTATGTCCTTTTCGGACGTCCAAATCGGCATTAAAGCGTCAATTATTGTTCTTTTACAATTTTTTGTTCGTTAATTATGAGTTAAAAATAAGAAAGAACGAAGTATATATGTTTTCGTTTTTGAAGGGAATTGTGGAATCCGGTTGAGGCAGATATGATTGCTGATTTGTGCGGTCACTTAGTCAAGGTCCTCGACGCAAAGTCCATCGGAGTAATCACTCCTTACCGTAATCAGAGAAGCGAAATCCAGAAACGTCTTTTAACGAGGTTAGTTTCCTGGACCTTGTTTAGACCAAGATGAAAATTTTTCTACACAATTAGTTTGGCCGATTCATTGTAAACTACTTGACTATTATTGCTACCGTAAATGATATGATAGACGCCTGCGGCGTTTAATTTTAGCCGGATCCAAGAGAGGGCGTTTGACAGATTTGAGGCGTTTAAAAAAGAGAGAGGCGTTTATTCTCATAACTGTAGCAAGCTCAACAAAACCAATATGCTTTCGGAGAAAATATCAGTACAGTATATAAAGAGCAAAAATTCCAGCCCATACATTGATACGTCTAGGCCGTCCAGAGATCGGCATATTGCTCTTTTAAATCTCAACTTTGATCTCAAAGTCCTCATTCAGAGTCATTGTGCTTTGATCGTTAGCCTATCCCTTCTTTGAACTTGACATTGAATTGAATTATTTTGCTCCTGTTTTCTTTTTTCTAGTACTTTGTAGAAAAAGTCATTGGGGCGTCTATTAGGCAGGGGGCTTTTTATGCTAGAGAGGGGCGTCTAATTCGAACTTAAAAACGTAAGGGAGTCGTTCATTAGAGGAGAGGCGTTTATTTGAGAGGGGTGTCAATTAGATCATTTACGGTACTTCTATCACCACCACCAGCGACGCCGTCTCTGTCGCCGTTGCCGTTGCTACTGCTACTGCTAAACTGCTTCTACTTCGGCTGCTGCTTCTGCTACTAATACGACTAAAGCTACAAGTCTTTCTTCTACCAAGTCATCTCTGTCTTATTCTCTTATGTTCCTATTGTGTCGTACTTAGACGCCCTTTAACTGACCGCGGTAGTAGAGCTGATCAGATAGTTTTTCTGTTCCTTTCAGAGGTGGTGCTACAAGTGTTATCGAAGTGGAAAAAGTTGATTGTTTTCAGGTATTTAGTTTTGTATAATAAGGTTCAGTTCTCTGTGAAGTTGAGGTATTGTTATTCAAGCCGATTTTGTTGTTTTCTTAGGGGAGAGAGAAAGATGTCATTATTTTGAGCTGTGTTCGTACAAAGACTTATCATGGCTCTATCGGGTAAGAGATCAGTTTCTGAAACTAAATAACAAATGGTTAAGTTATCTCTTGTCTCTTACGGGACAAGCTCATTGCACCAGGTCAAGCTAGATATAAAACCCATAGTAGGCTATTTTTTATCTAAGAAGGTCAAATATTTATTCACAATTTTCAATAAACACACGCACATTAGTTCAGTGGGTGTAGACTACAACTGCGGGGGAAATTGCCACAAGTACATTACATTTTTTAATAAGTCGTGTTCACTGAGCCGAAGCGAACCTGGTGATGCGATAGAAACTACAAGGCACAGTTTCGTTGACAACAAGAAATTTTGGACGTGAGCCTGCGATCAACTAAAACCAATAACTGGTCAGCGGATAACTTAAAGAAAACACGTCACCTAAATAAGTTGTACACTTGAGCCCGCGATACAATCAGGTGGCACTAGTCAGCGAAAACCCTTTTTGGCAGCTGTCAATTGACCATAACATAAATGTCCACTATAAAGTTAAATACAATTGTACGAACATTAACCACAAAGGACTGCAAAGGACCGCAAACGAATATGCCGGAGAACGTAGGATCTATTAAGACGTGATCAACAAAAATAGCAAATTCTGCAGTGCTGATCGTACTACATGAAAATGAACTTTGCAAGACATCAACACGACACCGAAAGAACCCAAAACAGAGGGGTTTGTAGCCGAGACGGTCTTTAAAGCTGTTACTGCTGTCTACGGCTACAACCCCGCTCTGTTTTGGGTTCTTTCAGTGTCGTGTTGATGTCTTGCAAAGTTAAATTTTGCGTAGTACGATCAGCATTGCCGTCATATTGTACATGCCTTGGACACCAAGCTAGTAATGCTCGGTCATTACAAGAAAATAATGCCTGTTGCAGCCATATAATAAGAGTTCTTATTTGGTTTCTCTTTTTTTTATTTTTTCAATATTAGCTTTGTTGCTGAAAAACGGCGAATGCATGTCGCCCTCACAAGGGCTCGACAGTCTTTGTTCGTTTTTGGAGACATGGAAACACTTAAGGTAATAGCTTATTTTTTGATGAGAAATGACTTAAATTGCTGTTTGTCGTTATGTAATACAGCATGGTACGATTGAATTTAAATGATGTGGGGCCATAAAAATATCTTTTGAAACAACATGCATGGCGGTAGCAGTAATATTTGTCCGAGAAAGACCCGAGTTCAATCTAACTACCATCGAGTTTCTTTTCACCGTGAAAAGCAAAGATACATAAAAGTAAATTCTAAACGATGTTAGTCTGTAATGGAAACATATCCTGACGTTATATTTTCGGAGTTCTTCTGAGGATCTTTTGCAGAGTTTTGAAAAAGAATGAGCAATTTTCTCGCAACATTCACATAGAAAGGGTGAAACTTTAGGAATATATTCGACATTTTTGCAGCTAAATCATTAAATGTAGTGGGCGGAAGACTCATGGATACTTGGAGATGTGAAAGAATTCTTCATCTCTGTCGATAGGAAAGAAGTAGAAAGTCTGTCTGAGCTCTCATGCACGATTTTTGTTTATTAACAACGTCAGGACCCCTCTTAATTCATTATGACTAGCAGATTGTGTTGTTGTTCGCAGGGTGTTTCCGAGGAATGGAGAGCGTTGATTGAGGACGCGCATGAAAGAAGTTGTTGCTATCAGGTTGCTTCTTCGAAGGATGTACAGTCCGTTATCTCTTTAAGGAATGACAGACGGTCACCGGCGAAAGACCCTCGATTACATAACAAAATCGTTCCGCGAAGCCAGAGCAGTAACCGCAACGTAACTGATACAAATCGTCGCTTGCATCGAGAGAATATGTCAGAAAATCAAAGAGCAAGTCCAGCTTTAAAGAATGAAGGACACCTGCTGATAACCATTGCGTCTTCGGAGGGTGAGCAGACCGTACGTTCCATCACTGTAACACCTGGGAATGATAGACGCTCTCCTGTTAGAGACCATCGATTAGAGGACAGAGAGGACACAATAGCTTCGAGTTTACGGTGGGATGACACTGACGTTCCTGAAACACGTCGTCCCTCGCATCGAATTAACATGTCAGAAGATCAAACAGCAAGCCTAGCCTCATCGAATCAAGGACAAATGTTGATAACCGTTGTGTCGTCCTTGGAGGATACACAACCCGTACGCCGTTTCATCACTGCAAAGAATGATAGACACTCGCCTTTTAGAGACCATCGATTAGAGCGTAAGAATGTTGCTTCGACAAAACGGCTGAGTGACACTAACACTCCCGAAACGCGTCGTCCCCCGTATCAAGTTAACATGTCAGAAGATCAAGCAGTAACTTCAACTCTTCGCAAAGAACACGATGGGAATGAACGTGTGTCTCGCCATCAGGATCGTTCTCGTTCTTCGCGTTCCAGAGATCGATCCCGTCGTTCACGCTCCAGGGATCGTGCATTCGGCAAGGGACGATCCTCTTGGCACAGGGATTACGATGCCAATGAAGGCAGATCGCACCACAGAAAAGACAATGAGAAAGAAAGTCGTTCAAGCCGCCGGGATCATTATGAGGAGGAAGGCAGAGGTGGAGGCGGGTTTTCTAGGCACAAAGAACGTCATGAAAAACGAGGTTCTTCACCTCACAAAGATCGTCGAAAAGGCAAAGAAGGTGGGGCCTCAAGGTACCGTAGTTATGATCGAAGGGACGATAGTTTAACACAGAAACAAATATACGAGAAAGATAGTAACTTGCGAAATAGAGATTACAGCGCAAAAGGAAGCTCCAGCCACGCAGGTCGTCATCATGAAATAGAAGGTAACTCGAGGCATGGATATGATCATCGGAAGAACAAGGAAATTTGTGCTGCTACTAATGCATATAGTGACGATGATCATGAGAGAAGCAAGGAAAGTAGGTCAAAGGGGGAAAGCTACGGTGCAAGGAAATTTAAGAGATATCATTCCGACGGAATAATCGGTAGACCACATCGCAGGACCCAATCACCAACTACAAAAAGGCAAATATTTGGAAATGCCGTAAGGGACTGTGGTGAAGAATACAAACACCAGGAAGAGCAAATGGAGAGAGACGAAAGCACCAAAAAACCTAGATTTGATGAACCTTCCATTAGTCCTCATTCTACAGCTTCGGTCTCAGTTTTAAAGGCTGCCTCTTCCTTTCAAGAAAGTGAAGTAGATTGCAACCGGTATTCGATTCAGTTGGGTTCCAGAGAAATTGGAAGAAGTCCTACAGCGTGTGATACCTTTTCTGCTAATACCATTTCTTCAAACAGTGCGGGTACAGAAATGGGAACACAAAACTATGTGTTGACTTCTGTCATAGAAAACATTCGGTATTATGCCCCTAGGTATTTTGGACAGCACCAACGGCTCGAAGGGGCTCAATCTGGACGGTCGACAGCTAAAGCAACTACATCACATTCCCCTGATAGATTATTACCGCCAACGTCATCTTCTAAAACTAGTGAGACGATCGCCCTGACTCATTCACGCAGCCCACTTTCTGAAACTTCCGAAAACACTGCCCTAAATGGCTCATCGAGGTCAGCTACTGAAGCTAGAGCCAGTACATGTATGACATCAGCGGGCCCATTTAAGAGAGAAGGTGCAATCATTGTGCCCGCTGGTGTATCAGGGTCGCGTACGCAAACTGTGCCGGCAGACATCACAACTTCTGGTTTTTCGAGGTCATCCCTTGAAAGGGTCGCAAACAAAGCTACAAGCGTTTGCAGCTTTTCAAGCTCAGATAGGGAAGGAATAGCGATGGCTGGTTTACAAAAGTCATCTTCTGAGACTGCTACAAATACTGCCCAAGTTAATCCACCGAGGTCTCTTCCTTACATAGCTGAAGCCATTAAATCAGATTGTAAGAATACGGCCGCTACAGTGCATACATACCAACATCCTCCAAAGGCTTTTTCTACTGTTATTTCAGGCCAATCTGTTGCAACTGCGGTCCCAGTTTTGTCCAACACAAGACTCTGTGACCCCGAACATCCGTCTGGTCGCAGTGCCAAAAATGATGAGCTAGATCCAAGTGCCCAAAAGGCGGCGAACATTGTTAGGCAGCGGCATCCTCCTCCTGCGCCTATTCCTATAATCCCAGCCGTAGGTCCCCGTAGGAGAGTGTCTCGTGTCAACTCAAACGATGCTGGCGTTAATACATTGAGAGAAAGGGCCAGCGAAACGGCAACTGTACAGAAAAGAAAAGACGACAATGTTACTTCACCAAATAAAATTGATAAGAAAAAGCTGTGTGAAAGCTTTAGGGGCAGAAAGAGTTGGAACTAATGGATATCACTAAAACCTCGCAAGTTTGAATCAAGGACACCCTCGTGGTCTCAGACCTCGATCAAGGGTTCCGCGCGGCCTCCACTAAAACTCTACAGCCTATGATTAGATGATCTCGTTATGACGGGTTGCCCACCATAAAAAGATAGGACACAATGAATCTTGATGGATTCGTATTGGCCTTCTATATACAAGGAGACAAGAGATAAGAGATATGTTAACTGGCAAAAATACCATACCAGAAGATCGAAACTTTTCAATAAGGAGTGTCAAGGCATACACTCTTTTTTGGGTGTGAAGTAAGAACGACAATGAATCAGTGCAACGTAACAGCTACCGACCAGATGACTGATGGTGCTATTTCAATAAGCAAAAATTTCCATCGATTTCAATTCCACAGCAATCAGTTAACAGGGGCTTCCACGGACGGTTTCCTCCTAGATACTTTGAAACACTCATTTTAGCCGCCAATCCGAGTGGAATAATTTAGCTGATAAGATAAAAGCTTCAAGAGTCGCTCTCTATATTTAAGAGAAATTTGCCACAAATGTCATTGTCATCTGCATTTGACTGCAGCTGTGTCCTCTGTAAATAAAATGTTTATTATTTTATTTTTATTCTAAGTAGTTTATTTTAAGTTTTCTCCGTAAATAATTTTTTTACTTATTTTTGTACATTTGCATTCAAACGAACCTTCGTTCATATTCGCTCATATGCGATTTAGAATGCATTCTAAGCGGAGCTATAAAATTTGCATCTGTTTGGTCAGGCTAGGGTAACTTGAGTCTTTTCGAAATCACAAGGGCCTTAGACGCAAATTAAAGATTCTCGAACGTGAGAATTTTTTCTGATTCCTCTCTTTATGATGTTTTCGAATCCAAAGAGTTTAGGGTTTCCTTTCGCTACGAAAGATAGCTTAACATGACGAGGGAAATTAATAAAACTTCAAAACAGAAAATCGTAGAGAATGTATTATTTGGGCGTTTTCGAGATCGCTTGTTTTGCTTCAAAGTTGCAATAGGCACGCAATACGTACGAACGTAAACAAGCCAAACGACGCGAATGTCTGTCACGCGAACGACTCGTTCAAGGTAAAAAGCATGCCGGAAAGGAAGCTCTGTTAGCAAGGTACTTTATCCCACTTTTACGATCTCAAAAACCTTGCAACAAAGAAACACAATTCCCAACAGTGCAGGAACGAAGAAATTAACATTTGTTCGGTAATTTAAGCGTATAAATCTTAAGCTTACGGTATTTTTATCTTACCAAAAAGCCGGGCAATTTTTCAGAAATTTGAAGGTAAATCTGTCAAAAATAATTGGAATTGACAGGTTTTGCTTATAGCCAAGAGTTTGACAATATTTTTGCCCTCAGTTGTCGAGAGCCAAAAGAAGATGTCACGCAAAATTCCGTGATCGTGTATGGGATAAGTAAGGTATTGTTTCAGTGAGAGGAATGATATGCGACGAGTGGCCACATATAAAGTATTTCGGCAGTTTGATAGTTTTATTGCAACTGATTGATGTTAGCCTATTAATTTTAACATTCAATGATGCATAATTTTATTGCAGATGTTGGGAATGGAGCGGATTTCTTAAAATCTTTTTGAGCAAAATGATCCCGTAAACAAGTTTTCGCCGGCGAAAGTTTAATTTTTTTTACGTTTGAACCGTAAAAGAAGCAAAGTCCAACATCTTCACGTGCAAACTGCGGGCGTGTGTTATTATTAAAAACCCCTTGGGTGAATTGGATGAAGTCGTATTCTCTCAACACGTGATGTGGCGTGGTTCTGTGAGTGTTGGAGTTAGATGTCAGGGCTCTAAAACAGAGTGAGCGGTTCATTTTCAGCAGAGCTTTTCTGTTTTTTTTTTTTTTTGCGCCGTACTGACGAGCCACAAGAATGGCGAAACACCTGTCTACGGCTACAACCCCGCTCTGTTTTGGCTTCTTTTGGTGTCTTTTTGGTGTCTTGCAGAGTTAATTTTCACGTAGTACGATCAGCTTTGCAGAATTCAATGTGTCTACTACGTTAGCGGCATATTCGGTTGCGGTCCCCTTGACCTAACCGATTTTTCGAAGCCCCCCAAACATCTTCATACTCCCTTGTCCATAATAAATGAACTTTACCTTATCCACCTCTCTCGTCCGCAGAGGCTCCGCTGGGTATAATAGCAACAAAAATACAGTAATGATCGAAAAATAGCATGCGCGCGGAGGAAGATCCCTTCCCATGGTCCCCCGCGCGCTTTCTTTTTTTCCTCTCCCTAGCCCTCTCAAAGACACAAAGAGGCTTCCGACTGCGGAGGACAGAGCTTATTCACATTCACTCCATACAAATATTATCAAAAATAACCGAAAAACAATCCTTAACAGAAAGACTAACAACATTTAAAATAAGTCCAAGTATGTTTTCGACTATTGATGAGATCTTTCACAAGCACACCATTTCATTTCAACAGACCGTAACTATACTATCCCCCTGTCAAATTACCACTCCCCAGGAGCTGATCCACATCAACCTCACTGCAACACTCCTAAAATCCTTTTAACCTTGCAAAAAATTTTTATTTCTTCCTATCAAATTCTACGAGAAACTAGTTTCACTGATTTACAACAAACTTACCAATCCACGTCCAATATAACTCCACGCCTACCACTTTACACATCTCAACGAACCCTTAAATACACAACTTTACTGCACTACTCAAACATCCCTAACACAAAAGTGAAAAAACCCTCACATGCGCGTAGTACGTGACATGATGCGTTTTCGGTGACCGTTTTCACTGAATACGTGTTGACGGTGGGCCAAAGCGTAGAAAAAATATCCGTTTTCAAACAAAAGGGATACGTGTGGACAAGGGCCCAATCGAATTCACTTAAATACGTTTGGGGGGTTGCTTATATCCCGGGGGGCGCACCCAATAATGGCCTATATGAGAAGGCTCTGCCCGAAAGGGGTATTTTTCTCAGACTTCAGGTATATGAAAGGGTAGAGATTTTACTCGTTGAAGTACACCAAAGGGAAGGGAAATCTGTGATTTGGGTCTGTGAAAGGGTCCAAAGGGCTAACAGATGACTTTTATGGCTTCATAAAGTCGAGAAACACGTTCTATTTTTGTGATCTATTCCTGTTGAAGAGAAAGTGCATTTACAGCAGGTAAAAGGGATGCACAGTTCTAAACAAGGTATGTGAAAGGGGTACCTTTGTCAATAGAAGGCACCCGAAAGGGGTACCGTTTTCGTGAAAAATGGTATACAAAAGGATAAAGGGTTGGACCTCGGGGCGGAGCCTCCCCGTATAAACATTTGTTGAGTTTTTCCCCCCTCTTCAGGCTTATATCTGGGGTGGGGGCTAATAATCGGATGTATATCTTTGTTTACAGCTACATGGGTCTATAACTGGGGGCTTGGTTGTGTGCATTTTGGGTTTCCTCGACTTCCACGAGGATCGCTAAGCAAAGTGTTATCGGGTCTTTTTGTAGCCTGTGTACAGCCGCCCCTCCCCTCAAAAAAATCGAGGGGAGGGGCGGCTGTACACAGGCTAGTCTTTTTGCTATATTTTTATCGGTTTGGATGGTGTCCGCCTGTCGTCCATAGTGACGTCAAGGATCATTTTGTGTAACTATATTCTTGCCCTTTTCTTTTTTCATTTATTATGACCTCTACTATATAAATTACTGAAATCTAATATATTGTAGTCACGCAAGCGTCGTTTGCAAAGTTTTGTACATTTACACTGTTGTTACTTCTATATAAGTGCCTTTGAAGACTGTGATTTCTGATGAACCTTACTCATTTGAGCTTTTTTATAGTAAGACAATTTGCCCCATGTAACCCTGTTATGCGTCTAGTTTTGAAGGAATATGAAATAGATGGAAAATATCATAATGCAAATATTTTAAAAGGGAGAGGCGGAAATGACGTACAACATGATAAAGAAAATTAAAAATAAGAAAAATAACCATGCAAGGATACACCGTGTGGCACGAAATTTTTGCGGATTGGCAATTTTATGTGTTTTGCGGAAACTAATTTTTGCGATTGAGACAGATTGGTTTTTCCTTGCTAGAAATTTATTTTTGCGATTTTCAGAGAGTACCCAGTACTCAGCTTTGAAATATTTTCGTTTTTGTTAAGTAAGCGCAATAGAAATGCATATTTTCAAACAATACTACAGTATGCGTACCCTATGTAAAACCAGTAATTCATTGTATACCGTTTTGTTTTGAATGAAAGTGGCAAATTGTACTTTGAACAGACACGATCTCTAAGTACTGTATTTACTCTGGGGTAAATGTTTGCAGAGAAAATGTTAGCGGTAATTTTCATTTGCGGGAATTTATTTTTGCGGATTGCTGAAAAAATCGCAAAAGTTAGAACCCGCAAACATTTCGTGCCACACCGTGGGGTAGATTACAATTCATATTTCTATTGTTTTTCATGTTGTTGACATTCTCGCGATCTATATAATACTGTTATTGCTTTAACAAATTTAGTAACATCTGTTAAGTAAACCTAAAGAAGCTTAAAAAAGGCATGGCCAGCCGAAATATCGTTTTAAAAGTACAGTTTGTTATCAGCTTTGCAGTAGACTTCGGACTTCTAATCAGAATTTTCGATTTTTTAAGCATTATGAATCCTTGTTTAGAAAACTTAATGATATTGGAATATTAAAGAAAACCTGCAATAATGGCCCAGTTTTATTTATAATTACTCGACTAAAATATCTCGACTCATTATATGGATGTCTTCGGAGTTCGGGTACTGGAAAGGAAACCGCTGTGCTGTCGAAAATTGGCGAACTTTGATAGAATAATTTGATTATTGAAAATTGTGCTGTTTGTTTTGTAGACGTTTGTATCGAAAATCCTGTGTGCGTGATTTCGAGCTAATTTCAATACCTACTTCCAATTATATTGTCTACATATCAAGATATAAAGAAAGAGATTATGAAAATAGCTGTCAAACGTACGTAAGTGTGCTCATGTTACTTTCGATATAGATTTTCTACTGGGAGCGTTTTAGCGTGGTTGAGAATATTACAACAGTGATACTGGATTGTGAGCAATTTCTTTGCAAGCGAGGCATATAAAATTATATCGTAAACATTGTGAGATAATTAATTTCCGAGATGATGTATTTTCTTAGAGTTCCAAATATAAAGACAGAAGTGTCGATACTTGACCTGATATTGACCGGAAAAGCCCATAGCAGTCACGTGACTAGTTGTATCATATTTAAAGCGAGGTCGCAAAGCACGAACAACACTCCATGCTTGCCTTCCATGCTCTCTTGACGAGAAGTGAGGTGCAGTGAAGCAACACAAATGATTTTAGTTACACGTCTCACAGCGTGCATACAGGATCTAACGTTTTCTTTCAGTGGCTGCGGTGGTGGAGCAGGTACTTTAGTCTAATTGTATTAGGCTCACAGTCACTGGTTTTGACAGCAGGTCAATTTTTTGTGGAATATACATGACATCAGAACTGGCTACACGAGCTAGTCCTAATTCGAACTCTGCCTGTTTCTCACTCACGCCATATTTTCTTTTTAGTTCAGTGGGTTATATCTATGGAAGTTAATTTTCTATTTATCAAATCGTCTTGATCGAACTATACAGCTGGGAATTTCAGCCGAACGGGTTTAAATTGATTCGATTTTAAGGGCGCTTAAAAAATTAAGCTTTTGGAAAGGCGACTTTCTGACGGAATGACATGAAAACGCCTTTGTTCGGATGGGAAATGATTAGCCCCCATCACCACGTGCAATTGCTTGGTCAAAGTGCATTGTAGATCAAGATTGAGTGAAAATTCCGAAACTGAGGAGATCGAATTATCAGAAATTAAACAGATTGTGTCGAACAGGTTTCGTTGTAAAATCGTTGCAAACTCGTTTCTTTTTGCTTGAATTAGATTAGCCTGCGTAGCAGGCTTCGAAAGGGGTAGGGGATAGGGAGGAAGGGAAACAGGGACGGGGATTGGGGAGAGAGGGAGGAGGCGCCTGCTATAAGAACCCCCTTTTTTTCATTTCTGCGATCGCTTGCATCCGCAAATTCCTGATTGGCTGAGCTGTAATGAGTAACTTAATTAATGACATGTGTCCTGGTGTGTATTAATGAGAGACAAACATAATGCAGGCATCAAGGAAATGTATGCTACTGGCATAAGTGGAAGAACAAAACTACTCCAATCTTGTAACAGGGTCGGCCAGGGGGGTAGTGGTATACCAGTATACGCGAAAAAAATTCGCCAGAATACCCAAAATTCATCCAAATATACCCAAAATTATACCCAGGTATACTTTATACCTGAAATTCAAAGAAAGTGATACACTGAATACCTGTATTTAAGCTGCAATATACCGTATACCCGATTTAAAAAGCCCCTGTATACCGAACACCCAAAAACCCTGGCCGACCCTGTTGTAACAACTTCACATTAGACCCAAACTAGAGCCAACTGTTATAGCTTGTTTAGCAGTCAGAGATGCTCAGCAGGTTTTGTATACTGGATTTGTCCAAACGCCGAGCGGTGATTTAAGGTAACTGCAATTTTTGTCAGACATCTGCAATGCCAATTTTCGGAAGGCCGCCTTTTCTGCAAAAACATACACCTTCTTGAATGAACTGCTAAATGGTTTGTAAAGAGAGAGCTGAAGCTTTATTAAAATTTATCTGTTGAGCTTTATGACAATTGTTTTAATTCTCCTTTCATTATTCACATCTCCGAGGCTGGCAACTGTTTTCCTGGTGTTCTGTTTGTTGTGACCATTATGTTTGATGAGTTAAGACCAAAAGTCTTGTGTATTCACACGAAACTGAACATTGTTTGTCGTAGACTGCGAGCAGTAGAAAAAGAGAGTTTATTTGGTGTGTTTGCTGCGGCTTGAGCAAGAATAGTAAAAATGTTTTATTTTGCTTGATTTATTATGAATCACTTGAAAAAAGTGTCTTGACTTGACAATTTCCGGTAAACAAAGTAATTAAGTTACCATGCTGAGAAGCCCCCTACTTGTGATTGGTCACGTATTGACATTTGACATGTTCTGATTAGTTGAGAAAATGGTGGGTTGAATACAAAAACACTGGCTCTTATAGCAGGCGCTGCCTTCCCTCTTCCCTGCTTTCATGCTTCCCCCCCCGCCTTTCCCCTCTCCTTTTTGTGCCTGCCATGCTATCTTGAATACTCAGTAAGCTTAATTTATTTTCCCTTTTAATTCTAGAAAATTAATTTATGTGAGAGATAGAGTTTGTGAAAAGTTACTGATGAACTTTTTTTAAAGAGAAAAATTTAATGTCAAAATTAATGTATAATTAACAATTATTGAATGAGACTGAACATCGTGCTACATCCTCCTCGATCTCACTGGGTCTAAGAATAATGTATGTAACACGTTTTCAAATATATAATGTAGAAACTGAGGTCTTTAAACTTTGACAAATTTTGTTTCAGACGAATTGAGTTATCTGGATACATGTAAGTCATTGAAGGAGCTCAAGTCACTTCACAAATTTAAAAAGGCCATCTGCAGTGTAACAATTTCATTAATTGATAGTGAGTTCTTAGTAATTAGTTGTAGTTTTGTCTTTTTCACCTAATGTTTTTTTAGTAGGAGGACCTTTCTGTAAAGCACTTTAGGGGGATTTGAGTAATAAATTATATTATTTGACAATTAATGAATGAGGCCTAGTATCTTATGAAGAATTATAGGCCAAGGCCAAGGCCGTAGGCCAAGGCCGATAACACCCTCTGAGATCTCCATAATTCTTCATATGATAAGAAAGCCGAATTCAATAATTGTTTTATTATTCAGTCAAAATAATTCCTAGTTTTAAAACATGGCTAAAACATGCTTACAGATGAACCTCCATCGATCCATCGATGTTAAGTTCATCTTGGATAGTGCACGTTTAGGTTTGTCCAGCTCCACAAATATTCTCCAAATAGCAGATGTTGCCCTTCGAGTTGTCTTCTTGCTGTTCTTGCCATGTTTTTGGTTATTTTTTCGCCTAGTTCTTACTCTTGAAATGAGTGAAATATCTGCCACTTTTCAAGTTCACAACCAAAACAACTCAACCTCGTCCCCAGGTTTTCTCGGTTAACAGTGCCTTAACCTGCACGAACGCTGCATTTTTGACGTCATTTCCTCGTTAAACACAAGATTCTTCCACATTTGGTCATCAGAAACTGGTTATGGTGAATTATGCGTGTGCTTTTAGCCAATCAGAATCAGGGAAATATTTTGAATGACTAATAATAATAGTTATTGGTTCTTAGTAAGTTCTTATTTAGTTGTAGTTTTGTCTTATTCACTAATGTTTTTTTTAGTAGGAGGACCCTTCTGGAAAGCACTTCAGGGTGAAGTAGGCATCCTCAATAAAGATTGTCATAATTATCAATTCTTCAGATGATATAATAATAAAATAATAATTGTTTTATTATTATATTATCTGAAGAATTAATAAATGACAATCTTTATTGGCGAAACATTTCACTTGTTTCATGAGGAACTGAAAAACCCTTTATCTTCTTAGTAATAATTATTGTTTTATAATTCATTCAAAATAATTACTAGTTTAAAAACAAGCTAAACAATGTTTACCTTCATTGATGTTAAGTTCATCTTCGATTGTGCATGTTTATACAGTGTAGTGTATGTTTATCTGCAAGTGTAGAAGATAAAGGGTTTTTCAGTTCTGCAAATATTCCTTAAATATCAGATGTTATCTGTCGAGTTCTTTTTTTGCTGTTCTTGCTATGTTTTCAGCCAATAGTTCGCCTCTTTATTCCTTGTGAAACAAGTGAAATGTTTCGCCACCATTTCGCATGAAAGATGTTTGACATTTGACAATGCACAATGATTGTTATTGCTTCTGTTGCCAAGGAAAAAATATGTTACAGGTCAAATTTATTTCAGGTTAATTTTGATTTAACCTAGGTTGATTTTCAATTTCCTTTGTTTTCTCACCCTAATTCAGGAATAAGCAGGACCAGGAGACAAAGAAAATTGAGAATCAACCTTGGTTAAAAAAATTTTAACCTGAAATCAAATTTGACCTGTAACATATATATCATTCCACATGGATTGTACATGGATTTTCAGCGGCTAATTACGCATACATGTAGAAAACCATCAGCTGGACAAGGTTTTCAGATAACTACATATACATGTTCATGTGTGGGCTAGCAGTGTGATTTTGGTTTTGTTTTGTTTTATGTGGTAAATGTATGTATCTTAGGTAAAAATAAGAATCCAGGTTGACTCTCAATTTTCAACCCAAACAATTTACGAATTAGGTCCAGAAAACAGAATCAACAAAGGTGAAAAAATAACAATTTAATTTTGAGCTTCATGAAACATGTAGGCACCTTGTCTATGAAAGTACAATAATTTAGTTAAACCAAACAAAAAATTAACATAAACTCTTCAAATGTAACAATGCTTGTAAAATATCATAACATTGTTGTCCTCTTTAGGGAGATGGCAAGCACTTTTCTGGAACTAGAGACATCAAGGGCATGTGAGTGGTGCTCTGCACCGATTGACATGAAACAAGAGCTTCCAGGTTATGCGAACAAACCATTATATGAATGGGACCATGGACTTTTGGAGGATCTGCGCCACTGTTATGACTGTGTTGAAGTGTATCACAGGCTTGAAGATGAATTAATAAGAGAGAGGCCAGAATTTAAAAAGGTACATGTAAACCTGCAAGTAAAATCAATGAGAGACCTCTGGTCTGTCATGGAAAGAATAAGTTATTGCCTTACAATCATGGAGCATTATAAGTATTCCCTGGTGCAGATAATTAAACCATGCAGTGCAATAAGCATAATCTCTTCTGTGCTGTTGACTATTTGCAGTCAAAATGATGCTACACATCGTTACATAATGTACATGTATATCATTTTTCTTCCTATGCAAATTTTAGCAACTGTCCCTTATTTTCACACCCTATCCCTTAACATAATATTTTGGCTAGTCCCTTGCCTTGTGAACAGGACAACATTGCATGTTAGGGGAAAGTTACTCATACTTGTAGAAAGGTGTCAAATTACAAATTATGTATATCAGATCATGAAGTATGGAGTAATGTGTGAAATATTTTTTGACCCCCTTGCGTTCATGGTACAACATTGTTAGCTTCTTCTTCGCTCTTTTTTTCTCTGCACCTGAAACTTCATGTACATGTACATTATTATGTTGTACCACTTAACATCCAGGATTGTATCATTAGAAATTGCAGTTGTTGGATACCCAAAGATTGAAAGACACGGTAAAGCAGGCCTTTGATTTGCCAGTTGAGAGAAAAGTTTTTGATCGCTCTGGGCAGGTTTGTTTTTCTCTTATGAAATTTTAATCCTCTTTTCCTAGTTAACTCGTAGATCTACAAATATTTATAATGTTGTATTGACAAGTGAACCTAGTGTGTTTAGTGGCCTTAGCTCCTTACAGTCTCTTAGCTTAGTGATAGAGCATCTGGAGGGGCATCACGAGCCTCAGCGCTCTGAAGTTAAAAAATTCGTACCATGTGGTTGCTATGAACTGACGTAATCATCCAGTGGAGTATCCATCACCGTAACACTTTTGCGGTCAACTGCCGCAGCACTCGTAAAGTACTTCAATTAAAACCGTGTTCAAAACCCTGTAGGAAGTCTGTTTATTTTTGAGTCGATTAATGCACTGCTGACTTTCACGAGGTCAACTTTTGCATAAATTGTCAAACATTATGTTAAGCGGGAAATCTACCTATGGTTCGCGGGAGAAGCAACTTCTATAGCAGCGCAAGACAAATGCTTCGAGAGTCGAGGATGTGCTCACAAACTATTCACTATGCGATGAAAGGAGAAATCACTGGCATGATAGCTGCATGTAATGGTAATTTTATCAATCCAGGTCGTGCCGTGTTCCCTCGAGAACGCTGTGACAACCTCGTTTGGCACGCTTCTCAATACTTCCAAAACATGTTGTAATCGGTAAGTAGACTTAAGCACTTAGTACCACCAAGCCATTCGAATCAGTGTATACCCAATTCTTTGTCTGAAGATTCTCGCAAACACACATACCAAGTAAATCTGGATGGAAGAGGAAATTGTCTTCCTAAACGCAGCCAGATGATATTTTAAAGGATGGTGGCACAATTCAACGTGTCTTCCAGGTCAGCCCTAATTTATAGTTTGTAAGAGTATAAATTGCGATCTCCCTATTTTCGCTTAAGCTTTCTTTGATTAAACTTCAGTAGAAACAAAACAACGCAGACATAACATTCTCCTGCATGAGACACGATCGGCTAAAGGAAATATCTGTTTACAAGTCGGGTAAATTATCCATTCTTGTGCACCGCAAAATCAGCTAAAATCAGTCGCTGGAAACCTGGCATATTATTAAGCCTGAGCGCTTCTAAGAATAACACGTTTAGAACTTTGATGCGTAGAAAAAAAAAGGCAGTTGTTCTATATCCTTTCTGGTTCATCCAGGTAGAAGTCCTGGCATGATATCATTGTGCCTGAGCGCTTCTAGGATATATAACAAGTTTAACATTTCGACCCGTAGCCGTAAAAGAAAAAAATTAGGCAGTTGTTCTATATCCTTTCTGGTTCATCCAGGTAGAAGTCCTGGAATATTATTATGCTTGAGCGCTTCTAGGATGTATAACACGTTTAGCATTTCAACCCGTAGCCGCAAAAAAAAAAAAAAAATTCGGTAGTTGTTCTATATCCTTTCTGGTTCATCCAGGTAGAAGTCCTGGCATATTATTATGCCTGAGCGTTTCTAGGATATATAACACGTTTAGCATTTCAACCCGTAGCCGTAAAAAAAAAAAAAATTAGGTAGTTGTTCTATATCCTTTCTGGTTCATCCAGGTAGAAGTCCTGGCATGATATTATTATGCCTGAGCGCTCCTAGGATATATAACATGTTTAGCATTTCAACCTGTAGCTGTAAAAAAAAAAAAAAAAATTAGGTAGTTGTTCTATATCCTTTCTGGTTCATCCAGGTAGAAGTCCTGGCATGATATTATTATGCCTGAGCACTTCTAGGATATATAACACATTTAGCATTTCGACGCGTAGCAGTAAAAGAAATTAGGCAGTTGTTCTATATCCTTTCTGGTTCATCCAGGTAGAAGTCCTGGCATGATATCATTATGCCTGAGCGCTTCTAGGATATATAACACGTTTAGCATTTCCACCCGTAGCCGTAAAAAAAAAATTAGGCAGTTGTTCTATATCCTTTCTGGTTCATCCAGGTAGAAGTCCTGGCATATTATTATGCCTGAGCGCTTCTAGGATATATAATACATTTATCATTTCGACCCGTATCCTTAAAAAAGAATTAGGCAGTTGTTCTATATCCTTTCTGGTTCATCCAGGTAGAAGTCCTGGCATATTATTATGCCTGAGCGCTTCTAGGATATATAACACGTTTAGCATTTCGACCCGTAGCCATAAAAAAAAGATTAGGCAGTTGTTCTATATCCTTTCTGATTCATCCAGGTAGAAGTCCTGGCATATTATTATGCCTGAGCGCTTCAAGGATATATAACACATTTAGCATTTCGACCCGTAGCCTTAAAAAAATAATTAGGCAGTTGTTCTATATCCTTTCTGGTTCATCCAGGTAGAAGTCCTGGCATGATATCATTATGCCTGAGCGCTTCTAGGATATATAACATGTTTAGCATTTCAACCCGTAGCCATAAAAAAAAGTAGGCAGTTGTTCTATATCCTTTCTGATTCATCCAGGTAGAAGTCCTGGCATATTATTATGCCTGAGCGCTTCTAGGATATAAAACACGTTTAGCATTTCGACCCGTAGCCTTAAAAAAATAATTAGGCAGTTGTTCTATATCCTTTCTGGTTCATCCAGGTAGAAGTCCTGGCATATGACACATTTAGCATTTCGACCCGTAGCCTTAAAAAAATAATTAGGCAGTTGTTCTATATCCTTTCTGGTTCATCCAGGTAGAAGTCCTGGCATGATATCATTATGCCTGAGCTCTCCTAGGATATATAACACGTTTAGCATTTCAACCCGTAGCCGTATAAAAATTAGGCAGTTGTTCTATATCCTTTCTTGTTCATCCAGTTTGAAGTCCTGGCATATTATTATGCCTGTAGTGAGCGCTTCTAGGATATATAGTAGCAGTTTGACCCGTAGAAAAAACAAACTTAGCCGTTCTTTTTGTAGGAGATATTTAAGCGTTTTTGTCTGTGTTAGCAATGTGATCGACTTAATACGCGAAATTTAATAATATGTTTTTTTCTTTGACGGCACTGAATAATTTTAGCCGAAACCTGAGCCGTACATTTGTTGAATGCCGCGCTTTTAATTAAATTTCTTGCCCTAGAATGATGACATGATGGCACGAAAATTGACGCCTCTATCATATTAGATGCGAAATATGATCAGAGATAAATGGAATAGTGAATGTTACAAGCTTCTGAGTATCCAGCTGAGATAGGGGACTTTTAGTCCCCTATCTCAGCTAGATAGACAAAATTGTTTTGGTTGCTAAGACGGTGCGGCTCGTTATGACATGAGGGCTTACCGTATTGCAGTATCATTTAGCCCTGCAGTGTGCCCTGCAGTGTGCCATCCTTTTGGCTAGCAACATTCGGTACAAGAACATCCTTCATGGTATTGCGGTACTGTTCATTGTGCTCTTCTGTCTAATGTATGTCAGTATTCAGTGCCAGATCCAGACCTTGAGATAAGGAAGGGGGCAGGGGGGCGGGGCGTCATCCAGACCTTTAGATAAGGCAGGGGCCCGGTCTCCCCAAAAAATTTTTTCAGCCCTTCAGGCCTCAGTTTGGTCCAAAAATAAGGGGGAAGGGCCCCTCCCCTGCTAATGGTAAATGGTTACACAATTTCTGACCGTTAACCTATGATGAAATTGGTATGGCATCCTTTTTGATTGTTGTACCGATCAATTTGAGGTCTTATAAGCTTTCTTCGCAACAAACAAATGCGAGATGGGTACGTTTTAAAGTACATTTAAGCGTGTATTTCGTCGATTTTTGTCACGGCATTACGGAATCGCACCTGTAGAAACGCATTGCTAGTAAATGCAAATTTTTGTCAATCAAATGTCTCCTATTATTTGTAGGTGGATATTGGTGAAACATTGTTATTGTTTCGGAGACAATAGAAGAACAAAAGATATCAGAAAGATCAAGTTATGTGGTCTTAAAGCGTGTTTCGGGACTTTAATCAGTTGGAGCACTTCTCATAACTTTCCCGCATTAAAACGTTGGAATGAAAAGTCTGAAGCTTAGCCTATAAAATCTTGATAGCCAAAATAAAAAGGGTGCCTATAAAAGGCAAGCATCTGGGAATTGAAAATCAACATTTTTGTCTCTAGTGAAATCTGGCAGATGAAAAGTAATTTGCATATAAGTGTTTATAAGTGAAGCGAAATAGATACGTATTGCCATGGTTGTAAACGCAACGTTTCCTCGAAGTTGTTTTCCTTTTGAAAGTGTATTCGCATGAAAGAACTCAGCTTGCACAAATTACATATAATATAAAATGAAACGAAGCAAATCGAAAAGTGCCAAAAAAAGTAAGGATATTTCACTTCAATGGAAAGTAAGTGATTGGGTAGGTGATTTGCATACTGATAAAAACAACTTCTAGTGCAGTTCAAAACCTTTAAATTTCGACTTCCTGATTGTTTTTCTGGCATTCTATACATTCTGCTGGCCTAAAACGTTAAAATATCTTATGAAGTCAAAATATTTATCAAGTTGAGCGTTTGCATTTCCTCATAAAACAGAGAGTAGCCTGAAAGCTTCTATCTATTGATTTTCTAAACTTAAATTACCTTTTTATCGTAAAAACAATACGCTAACACTTGAGTCTTGAATCAAAGGACGCGACATGCGTCGGCTTCCTTTGTGAGCGCGCAAATAGTCATGGGACTCACGATTTTGCGGGCGACACGGATCTACAGGCGCCGTTCCATAATGTAATTTGGTATTTGCCAATTTTTCTCACAGTATTGCAGTGTTGGGTACAGTACCCCCAATGTCCCCCTCCACAAGGACTAGTAACCAGGCTCCAGTTGTTTTTAAAAGGTGGATAGCGCAATTGGCTCCCCTAATATTTATCCAGTGGATAGCGCTAGATCCAGCATTTGAACAACTGGGGCCAGAAGGTCATAGGTTCGACTCCTATTGGGTGTATTCTGATTTCTTCTTCTAAGCCCTCTTTGTTACTGACTGAATAAACATCCGTATCGTGTAAACACCAGTGAAATACCAGGTGAGCTTTCTCGCAAAAACATGATATCTTCACACATGAAAATAACATGTTATCATTGCATGTGAAAGGTCACTGTTCCTGTGGCTACATGATAGATCGCGCCTTTCACAGCAAAAAAACTATTTTATTGGTGTTTGTAGAATAAATTAATAGAACATTACAATCATGGTTGCTTGGAGATACGAAATTTATCTTCTTGTGTTGTAAAATATTTTACCCGTTTGCTGCTCTCACTCGTGAAATATTATTCAACACTCAAAGAGAAATTTTGTATCTCTGTGCTGCCATGTAATATCCTCTATTTCTCACATCGCAGTAACCTTAATGTAACATTTTTCTCCTTATAAGGATGTCGTCACAAAGCTTCAGTTGCCGCTCATGGAGATGCTGCGCTATCCATATTTTTTACATCATAAAGAACTTGCTACATTGTTTGTTGAAGGACTGATTACCCTTAACAAGTGTGAAAGCCCTCTTAAGTTAGAAGAGAAGCTACCTGGTACATACCTCCTCTTGGTTCACCCTGATGCTGAGGTATATAGCTGTGCACATATAAAATAGACAGCAATTTTCCATCATCTTTACAAACATTTGTTCTTACAGACCATAGCAATGACGTTGAAATGTTGAAAACTTGTGTGGAATGGCAAGTGATTTCCCTGCAAAGTTTTGAACATTTTGACATAATTTCTGTGGTCTGTAGTGTGTATAACATGGAAAATTGTGACATCTGTTTTAGTGCCTGTTTTGCCGTGAAACGATTATTGTTTTGAAAAAAAACGCGCAAGAGACAGAGAAAAACAATTTTTGCCATCATGGCTCCAATTCCATAGGCTTATAGCCCTTGACCACTGAGCAAGCCAGAAGTCACTCACATATGGTAAAGTAAAAAAGTTTTCTCTTGCTGATAGCTCTCACGTTGAAGTTTTATGTTATCATTATTTTGTGCAAATTTTATATTGTTTTCTCTTGTTGTTGTTGTCGTTGTTGTACTTGAAATGTATGATAATGAGTTTTTAAACAAAGGGGAAAAAACTATGATACAATTGAACCACAACATAGTCATGTATATGGCATTTGCTGTTTTTCAGGTACGTGGATGGGCCATTGCAAGTGTCAGAGACTCAGGGCTTCTCAATCCAGATGATTATGACTTTTTAGCTGAGGTCATAGGGTGGATGATGAATGTTGTTCAATTCAACTTGTTTGAAAACATTTACTCTTTAATACAACAGAATGATGCAGATAGAGAATTGCCTTTTGATTTTCTGCCTCCTCATCTGTTTATGGAACTTGATAAAAGATTTTACTGGCAGAGTTTGTTTGTGCTGATACGGCAAATGGATGTTTCAACTGTGCAGACATGTTTTATGACTTCCCAGCCTGGGCATGATGAGCTTTTGACAACAATTCTATTGTCCATGGAAGAGCAAGGTAATAATTTCTTTTTGATAATATTACAACCCCTTTATTATGCTCTGGTTCAATTCTATCTTCATTGTCTTGGGTGTGATAATCAGGGCTTCTGATATTTCACAAGGTCGCGGAGCCACGAAATTCAGGTAAATCTGCGAAATCCTGCGGAATTCACAAAAACACATGAAATACCGCAAAATTTGCTAGAAATCATATTGGGGCTATTGGGGCTGTTTTCTTGCTGTAAACTTGCAAATTTATCTTGAAACTTTGTCAAAGAAACTAGCAACAATGTCCCAAAACTACCAGGCATAGATTATGCTGCGAAAAACTGGGCACTATAAGCCATGATATAAAAAGCTTTGACTTTGGCTCATTTCTCGACGGTATTGTTGTTGAAAGAGCAAGTGATTAAAATCAAAAATTTGTTCAGAAAATTCCCACAAAATCGGCCATATTTTTTCGATTGTTTCTCAGCAGAATTTACCTCAAAAAATCGTGCGCAATTGGCTGATCTTTCTGCCAATTTGTCCCAACAAAATCCTGCGAAATTTGACATTTTTTCCCCGCAAGTTATCAAAAGCCCTGGATAATGTACAGCAAGATAATTTGTTGGAAGGATAAAAATTTGAATCACACATGTACTTCACTGAAGTCCATGAACATGCTCTTTTGTAAGGGCGTAAGTTCTAGGGTCTAACAATAATTATTATATTTTGCTTTTGTTCGGACATTAACAACAAATTTCAAGCTGAACATCATGTAGTTATAGCTGATTCAATGAAGGTTGCTTTCATGGGCGTTGGGAATTGCATGCTGTGAACCTGTTGTTTGGTGGTCACTTATGCAAATCATTGCAGTGAACGCCCAAATGCTCAATGCACAACTGCCAAAGCAATCTTTACTGAATTACATATATAATTAAGTTCCGAGTATTTTAAAATGTTTGGGATACTGGCACTTTAAGAATTTACGAACTCTCTACACATGATTAGTAATTATGTCTTTACACTAGTCCAAAACTGTGCAGAATATATTTTTGGTAGTTTAGATAGATTCACAAATTTCTTTGGACAGAAATGAGAAAGTAAGATTATAATATGGTTTACAAGTGTCATTGCTTTCATACTTCAAAATATCCTCACTGTCACTGAATTTTCTTCTATATAAGTTGTCCATACCGGCTGTCTTGAAGCCATTGGCTGCTGGAAAATGTATTGACATTGTTTGATTCAATGTTTCATTAATGTTATGTGTTGTAACTTAACTACCATAAGCTCATAAGCTCCCCTGCCCCCACCCCCCACCAGTTGTAGGCCCATCTACCTGTGAACATAAAAATAATACGTCCAGTTATAAGAACCTCTGCTGTAAGTCCCCCTCTGGCTTGTATTTGTATGAATTTCATTTTTCACGACGTTTTGAAACGGTTAAATTCAAAAAGTATTTTGAACAACACTGCTATGTAGCTTCTTTTGAAATGCTTTTTTATAAGCCCTCCTAAACCCCTTCTGAAGTTGTATAAGTTCAGGGCTTATAAGTGGACATTTACGATATAATATACATACGGTATAAAATTTCCTTTTTTTCCTTCAGACAAATCACCATTTTGGCCGATGTTACAATGCTTTGTTCTTCTCCTTGAGCGGCTTGGCAGCAGAATCTGGCAAATGCCAAAATTTAACTACATGCCAACTAATGTTTTCAGGATCATAACTGAAAACTGGATTTACAGTGATTCCATTACACAGTGGCAGCATGGCAGTGAAACACCTAACAGGGACTGGAAAGATTCTAAGAGAACAAGGACACTGTCATCTTCATCAAGTAAAATTTACAAAACTGCTGTGGCTTGGTTTGATCCCTTTGTGAAGTCTTTTCTTGACTTTGATTCGGGTGGAGAGATCGTGTCCAAGGTGGTCAGGTATCTTCATGATGTAGCAGGTAATTGTTATTTGCTTCAAACTCCCACACCCAAATTCCACCCTCTCCTCCCATGGTGTGTGGATGAGAAGTTAACCACAGACTGCTATGGAACAAACCCCGGGGGGAGTACTCCCTAAAATTTGCCATATGGGGAGGCCCCCCTCAAAGGGGTACTTTCTTCAGGCTCAAGGTTTATGAGGTTGAGGATTTCACGGGTTTAAGTTTATGAAAGGTTAGGGAAATTGGTCATTTCAGTGTGTACACTGTACATGAAAGGACCTAAAGGGGCTGACGGAAAATATGGCTGTGAAAAAGTCGAAAGAAAGACCCTGTTTTGTGATTTATTCATAAAAGACTGCATTTACAGCTGTGAAAAGGGATGCAAAGTTCTAAGCAAGGTTTGTGAGTGGGGTACAATTTCTTTCAAAAACGGTCTAAAATTATAAAAGCGTAAGAGGTTGGACCTTGGGGGGGAGTCATGTCGAGCCTCCCTGTATAAAACTTTGTTTAGTACCCCCCCCCCCCCCCCCAAAGCCTTACACGGGAACAAAACCATGTAGTGGTAAGCATGAAAGTCAAACCGATTACAGTTCTGCTCCATGGTTTACCCTTTCAGTCACCCCTGGCTCTCTGTTTGTGGAAAATGAAAACGGAAAATGTATAATTTTCCCCTCTCTGGAAGGTTGGTTAATGTCCCTATTCCACTGTAGATCGCTGTTCACCTGGAAGTTCATTCAGACATGAAGTTTTGTCGCACTTTGTGAGAATTGTCAACGATTTGTTAAATAAACGCTTGTTTTCACTTCTGGTACCCACTGTTCGTCTTTGGGCCACAGATGTGGTGGATGTTGCCATCTCAGTCAACGGATCTGTAGACAAGAAGGTAATGTAAATATAATGCACAATTTACCGTATTTCCTGGAGCAATAACGGGGGGTAATTATTATTTTTTTTCACACCTAAAGGGGGCAATAATTCGAGGGAAGGCGATTATTTGACAGAAGCCAATTATTTCAAATATTGCTCTCTGGAAGTCGTGCCATAAAATAATATTTTGCTTTATTATCCCATTAAATCCAAAAATAATCACATCAAATAATCTGAATATGAGCTTTATAAGTGTTAGAAATTTGGTTCCTTGATGAATTTTCAATGTCAGTATCCTCAGCATCAAAGCTTGAATCGTTACTGATCATTTTTGCTGGATCAGACTCCAGAAGATGGCAAGAGAGGTTGGGGGGTGATAATTTGAGGGAAGGCGATTATTTGAAAGAAGGCTATTATTTCAAATATTGTTTACTGGAAGTCGTGCCCTAAATATTTTGTTTTATTATCCCATTAAATCCAAAAATAATCACATCAAATAATCTGAATATGGGCTTTATAAGAGTTACAAATTTGGTTCCGTGATGAATTTTCAATGTCAGTGTCCTCAGCATTACAGCTTGATTCGTTACTGGTCATTTTTGCTGGACCAGACTCCAGAAGATGGCAAGAGAGGTTGGGGGGTGATTATTAAAGGGAGGCGATTATTTTTGAATATTTCCGTTAAAGGGGGGTGATTCTTCTAGGGAGGCGATTAATCGAGGGACGGCTTTTATTCAAGGAAATATGGTATGAGTTTATTATTACCTGCCTGCGATAATTTTCTTTGTAACTTTGGATGAAACAAGTTCTTATTGAATTTGTTGGATTTTTCGAGAATTGGGACATAGAGGTGCACGTAAAAAATCGTATCAGTGACTACAGTATTTTATTAGAGACGTTTAGATTCTAGGACGAGAACGACTACGAGTACAAGATTTGACTCTTAAAGTTTTTTCGCGTATTAACAAATTATAGACACCCTGGAAAGATTCATTGCACTTCTTTTTCACCCAAAAATTAGCACTGATATCTTAAATGAAAGAGCTTAATCCATCTCCCGACCGCAAAATAATAAAACCTCTAACACTTTATAACATGTTTCCGTTATCTCGACATTCTCAGTAAAACACGTAGTTGAGTGACGAAGGCTACCACGTTTTCCCGCCAAAATGATGCTGGTTCATTCGCAAGCAATACTTATTATTGAGAAAATCACATACTCGTAGTCATACTCGTCTCAGAATCTAAAGGTCTCTAATGTCAAAATGCAAGGTGGTCAGACTACATTGGTGTATATGTGTGTAAAATTTTGCAATGTAGGTTGTAGAGGTGAGTCAACGACTGCTTCAGGGACTCTTGAAGGACTGTCATCGAAAGGGATACAAGAATGCTTTAAAGTACAGGGACATGTTCCAACTATCAGGACCAAAGTTTCTATCTTCAGATGATAAACAGCAAATTATTTTACTTCTTGTTCAGAATTTTGAGGTACTGAGCTTTCCTTACTTGTATTTGTGGAGCATGGCTTCCCCAAGTGTGGTTCTTACCTGTTTCACAATATATGATCATAAGCAGCGTACATAGTAAAAAGAATAGAAAGTCTATTATTGTGCCCTGTTCGTGTTTGTGAGCCATTTTGTAGAATGTGTTCGAAAGTACAACGGAACCCTGATGCAGGGTGCGAAGAAAGTCGGTTTTACAGCTTGCCATTCGGGCAAGTTGTTGCTAGTATGTACTGGCCCAAGAGTCTTTTAAGTAGCCCAAAAAAATTTTTGATGAGCAGCATTGATTACAGATCTTCTGTAATTTGAAGTTCTCCAAGACGTTCACTTGCCCTTCCGGCAAGTGAAAAACGTGATTCACTAGCCCGATTGCAAAATCCATTAGCCCCGAGCTCCCGGACACGACTTTCTTTGCACGCTGCCCTGATGCAATAAGTTACCAAGGGACTAAGAACTCATTTTGTACTGCACAGTCATTTGTTATTGTAGCTTTAGAAAAGAACATCATTTGTTATACCGGGTATGTTGCCATAAGGGCCAGGGTTTGCAAATTTTATTGATGAGTGGAGTCAGTGTGACTTCTGCTTCACAAATTTTGGAGTCATTTTGGAATATTTGGAGTCAAGTATCAGACTTTCCAGCGCGTGGTCCCTGCATGTATACACTATAGTGACGGATAAACGAAGTAGCTGTGGCGGCACAGGTAGCCCGAGCTCGAAATATGAGCATCGGCATTGTTGCGTAACATTCAAAATATAAGGATTTGTATGGGAAAAAAACCTATCGTTTCCGTAACCTACGAAAATGAAAGGATTTCAATAAAAAACAGCTTACCTTACTTAAAATGCGTGTTACGTCTCTCTATAAAAAGGTTTACCGGTAAACCTTTATATGGAGAGAAAACCGTTTACATAAAAACCCATAAAACGGCCATAAATCGGCCCGTGGACCACACAGAATAGACGTAACACACATTTTAAGTAAGGTAAGCTGTTTTTTATTGAAATCCTTTAATTTTCGTAGGTTACAGAAACGATAGGTTTTCTTCCCATACAAACCCTTATATTTTGAATGTTA
Source organism: Porites cylindrica (assembly GCA_964035525.1). Taxonomy (NCBI): domain Eukaryota; kingdom Metazoa; phylum Cnidaria; class Anthozoa; order Scleractinia; family Poritidae; genus Porites; species Porites cylindrica. Next base: position 39,684,226 of record OZ037778.1, read on the forward strand.
CGCAACTATACCGATGCTCGCCGATGCTCATATTTCCAGCTTGGGCTACCTGTGGTGGCGCTCCGCTGACCTGGAAAGCTCAAATCGATGCTGGCGGTCATCGAGTAAACTTTGATCGTAATTTAGCCTCTTCCTGTTTTGTCGTACAGTATAATTCGTTAATTTCGATGATTTAATTCAGCTTTACAACATTTACAATTAACGTAAATTGTATTAGTTGCGAAAAAGGTAAGGACAAAACTGTGTTTGTTACCGAAAATTTCTGGAGTCAAATTTCTGGAGTTGAAGTGACTCCCTCCGTAACCTCAGTGGAGTCATCTGAACAATTTTGACGTAAAATACGCCAAATTTGGCGTATTTGCGAACCCTGCAATGATAAGGGGTTCACTGTGGTAGTGTATAAAGTACTTCCATGAATCTGATTAGCCAGTGTCATAGATATGTACTTTATTCTCCATTTTATACTACTACATGAGAAATTTCTGCAATTTGATTGGCTTAGAGCATTGGTTTTCAGCTTGATTTGAAGTACCTACCTGTGAAAACTACAAACCTTTTGTGGGTAGTAGTATAAACAAATTATAGCATGATTTGTACGTGATGTTTGGCATAAATATCACTCGTGATATTTCAAAATTGTCTCAAATTTCACTCGCCTGACGGCTCCTGAAATTACGTATAACAATTTTGAAATATCACTCGTGGATTTATGACAAATATCACTACAAATCATGCTATTACCTATACAAATATCTAGTTTTTATATTAATAATCCAACTCCATGATGCATTACGTCTCCCTGTTCTTAGTTTGAAGAATACAGTCAAACCTCCGCTAAGGCCACCTCTCTACAATGGCCACTGTTTTCGTCCTGGCGGCAAAAAAATCGAGACATTGACTCTTGTTTAAAATCTCTCTAGAACTGCCACCTCTTTGCAACGGCCGCTGCTTTCTCCTGTCCCCAAGGTGGCCGTTGTAGAGAGGTTCAACTGTATTTGGTGAAAGACATCAGCATAGGGGATACACCTAGAAAGATGTGACAGTTTATACACTCCAGTAAGCTCATTTATAGAATGTACATGCAGCCAGCTGCGTAGTAAATAGACTTGTACTTAAGAAATAAGCTTATGAAATATATATGTTAGTCGGTCGCATACAGTAAAATTTTATTCTGTTGCAGACTCAAGAAATGCCATTTTCCCGCCAACCTGGTTTGCGGAGTATCTCAAAATCATCTTACGAACTTCAAGTGCTCAAAGAATGCAATGCTGAATCACTTATGAGCCACGTTAACAATGGAGAGCTGCAGATGCAAAGTACCCTAGCTTTTGACAAAATGCCAGTAGACAAAGAAAACCAGAAAAGAACTTTTACCAGTGTTAACCAAGAAACTATTCGGACGAATAGGCGTCCATATGAGACTTCAGCGGGAAAAGCAACCCTTGAAGGCCATGAAAAAGACTCAGCTGTCAAGTACCAAACAAAGTTTGATAAAGGGAAAGTAGCTGAGGCTAGATCTACCACGTTAAGTACACTCAACGACCAACGAAGAAAAAAAAAGATCGATTCCTCCGTGGGTTCTTCGAGAATGGCCGGTCCGTGTGGGACTTCATCGCAAAAATCAGCCGTGAAAGCCCATGAAGAAGAAGCAGTTATCAAGCGCCAAATAAGTGTTGACAAAGGAAATAAAGTTCAGGGAAGGCCTGATACGTTAAGGACACCTGGTGATCAACCGAGAAAAAGGAAGATTGATTCCATGGTGCGTTCATGGGGAAAGGCTGGTCCTAGCACTCGGGTGTCTGATGACGAGGGGGAGAATGAGGTGGAGAAGGAAGATGATGATGACCAGGAAGGTTATTGGACATATTTCAAACGACGAAAGAAATCGAAGCAACATCACACTTTTGGAAATGTGAAAATGTAAGACTTGAGGTTAAACATGAGTCTTCCCTAAATAGCCAGTGTAAATATGGCATTCTTCCAATAAACATTTCAATTAATTCCCATTCCATTGGGGGGGGGGGGGGGGGGGTGTGTTTGGCTTTTTGGAGCATACATGAGTGATCGACGAAATTTGTGTTTCCCATAATCAAATACGCCTTGAAAACAAGGTGTCACAATATTTACTGCTTTAAATATGCTATGAGAAAAATCTTTGTTCGGTCAAAACCTTTTTCCATAATTTTTGTACCTGGTGTCTTATCACAGATACCCTTTCAAAGACCGTCACCTTTGGGAACTCCAACGGCATTAATTGTTCGTCTTGAAAAGATGTCCACATTGTAGAGAGCCAAAGAAATGACCTGACAAACGACGGGAACCAATTTTAGTTGTCCATAGATGCAGAAAGAGTGGACTGTGGTCAATAAACTGAAGACTTCGAACAAACTTTGCATGTTTTACAAACGTTTGTAGCGTTTATGGTATAGCTGTGGATACCCTTTTGAAAAATACTGATGTTGAAGCTTTTCTTTTCAGCTCAGAGAAGTCGAATTTGCTGATGAAAGGGAAACCCTTGCGACTTAAGATTTTGTTGCATGACATTGGAAAACAAGTGAAAGAAAAGAAGTTTTTGAGAGGGCGAAATAGGGGTACCTGCACCGTTTCAACTAGCAAGAAACCGAGTGCTACAGACAAAAAGATTCAAAAGACAGGCATAAAAAGACCACTTAAGCCTAAGGCAAAATACACAGCGAGGAAGTCAGCCGGCAGTGTAAAGAAGCGTCCACCCAGCCAGCGAAAACAAGGTAAGTTCAGCAAGATAAAAATGTAAGACGCAAAGGAATCGATCTTCTCCTGGCCTTGGTATAAGTTAGTTGTATGAAGACCAATTGCGCTATCCACCTTTTGAACACTTGGAGCTTGGTTGTTACTGTTAAGGAGTGGAGAGCGAGTGACCAACTATGGTGACGACCACCTTTGTGAAACCCCGTTTGAAATGTCACTTAAACTTTGTAATGAAAAGCTCTTGTCAATAACCATGACAACCATGACCACTATTGGGATTTCCCAACTGGAGTTTCCTTTGTTTTTAAGCTCTTGTAAGGAGCAACCACTCAGAGTCTTATTCACATTAATCAACAGTTCAATGAACCGGCAAACTGCGCTGATGGTTCCTTGATAAAGATCTTGGGGTTATTTTAGTCTAAAAAATTGTGCGCAAAGTTTAGCCATGTCTATATCAGGTGTTCACACTCATTAAACATTTATTTCTTTTGTTTTTCTTTAGGGATTTTTAATGATGAGTTTCTGAAGCTCTTGTGAGCGACCACCCTCTATGCGGTTACTTATGAGGGCTTATTCCTTGTAAGCGACCAGCTCTAGTTACGAACACTTTTTCGAATTTCTGAGGTGGTCGCTTACGAGAGCTTCGGCTGTACTCACTAAAAGTCAATGTTATTTAGTTTCTGAAGTTTCAAGTGATCCATCTGATTTTCTTACACTTTAAGTCGTCCTGGTTGTGATGACTGACTTTCAGCTGCTTTCCTAATCTAATTCCAGAATAATTTGTAGTATTTTACCTTGTCTAACACTTATAGGTTCATGCATTGTTCACCTCAAATGACTTGACCTGACTTGTAACCGTGTTCGTTAGAGCGATAGTCAACCCATAAGTCTTCATTATTTGATATTTTAACATTTTTGTTAATTTTAATCTTCTTGAGAACGGCGTCATTATGGCGCCATAATGTTGTCATTCACTCATTTTTGCTATAGTAAAACGTCTGTTGATAAAAAATCTCCTCGCTTTCCCTTATCTTAAATTTTTTGTGTGTTCAAACTGCAACAGAGTTGAATGACGTCACATTTTTCTCAATGATCGCGCAGTGTTAGTAAACGTTTTAGCTGAACATCAACGCTAAATTCGTTTATTTTTCAATTAGTGTTTGTTATCCTATCAATGACAAACACGATAACCATCTTCTTTGTTGTCCTTGTAATTTTCCACCTATCTAAAGTACGTAAAACATATTGAACCTTGTGGATACTATTTTACATCCATGTTTTGTTTTGCCTAGGTGCCACGGCAGCAGATCCAATAGTTGTATCTGATGAAGAAGATAGTGCACTGGCAATGCTCGAGGAGAAAAGGACATTCTCCAAAGGAGACAAAGATCCTGTAACTGAAAATCATTTTTTTGAAGACGATGAAGAAAGCGTTGATGATGCTCTACTTCAAATGATGGATACATACGAAGCGGAGAAAGAGGCAAAAGTGTCAGGTAGTCTAAATGCTACTCTTAGTAATTCTTCCTTGGATGCTACGTCTTCTAGTGAGACCGACTGTTCAGAAGATGCATTTAAATCCCTTGTGAAACAAGAATTTTCAATTTCATCAGCCGTTGCTCCTCAAGACAAACCTTCGCCTACAGCTGTAAAGGTTAAACACACTGCAAAAGGTTGTCGTTCTGATGAAAGAGTGGAGACTTTCACCAGTGTTTTTTATCCGCCTAATGTAAAGGCTGAACTCATTGAGACTGACAGGGACACCATATTATATCCTGAATTAAGGGTAGAGCAATTGAGTGTTCATGATGATAAACGTTCTGGAAGTAAAGATGAGGCGGAGGAGGACAGTTTGTTCATACAACAGGATTCACAGTGTCCTTCAATGAGCGAGTCCATGGTACAAGATGAACCAAATGACCGAGGAGATATTAATCTATCATCAATAAGTAACCGACTTGAAAACGCCACCATTGATGATGGGACAAACTTTTGGGACGATTTCTGTGACTACAGCGAACTAGTATTAGGTTCTCAAGAGAATGCTTTAGTAAGCATAGAGGATGATCTTGAAGATGTGTATAGTACACAGACTCAGGATAATCAAGAGAACAGTATCGTTTTCTTAAATGATGATAACGGACACGAGGCTTATCATGAACCTCATAGCGATACACTTAGTGGTGATATACAAGGGACTGTATCAGTGTCAAAAGCTGTCAAACGTGTGACATTTTCTGATAACACAGCACCAGTTACCACAGCCACGAGTGCCAGCAGATCAAATGGTGTGCAGCCTTCTAAGCCAGCTATCAAAACACCTACTAGAGTACTTAAAGAAGAGCTATTCTTTCATGAGATTCTAAACTGGAATGTTTCATGCCTTGGAAACTCAAAAAGGAACATTAAATTTGCCAATTCTTCTCCAATACCTGAGGGATTTGATTCCATAGACCAGTATTACGAAACGTTTACACCACTGTTGTTTGTGGAAATTTTGGAACAGGTATGTGAGATGTACATGTAAAACCAGTTCAAATACACCCTTCTGTGTGTGTGTTCTGTGTATCACTGTTGATTGGGATCCTTGTGGAATGATCAAGGGTAAATACACTTTGCGGTTTTCATCTCTTTGTCAGAAAGCTGCCATTGGTCTCATATTTTCCTGATTGATTGGAGCCAGATAACTTTTGATTCCTTATGATTCGTTCTGAATTCTCTATTCATTTTGTGATAATTTGATTTTATTCTTGCATATAAATCTCCTAGGTTTTTTCGCAACGTTGTCCTTTTGCTTCCAATACAAAAATTCAAATTAAGGGCAGCTATCGTTCGCTTTTCTTGATCAACCAGCATGGCCGCCAACACACTGTTAACTAATCACTTTGCATGATTTTCTTAATGGCTCGCAACTTGAAGAGTCTTTCCCCTGTTTAAAGCAAAAGCGTGAATCTCTCACTCATTGCGAATGTCTCCACAGGCTAGAAAAAGCTGGGAAGACGTCAACATTGATAAGAAGAAGGTGTTTATGAACGTTTCAGACGGAAGTGCTTCCAATAACTTATCAGTTATTCCATGTATTGGATCCATTAGCGAGGATCAACAAAAGAAGGCACTTTTCCCTCTGGAAAGTGACTTGGTTGTGTTGAGACTTGCTGTTAATGATGGTAGAGGTAAGGGTTTTTTATTTCCTTTTCTCATCTGAGTTAATGAATAGTGCATATGTACTTTGGGTGCTTCATTGTAAGCTATTCAGTCGTCTCAGCACTCCACACGTCCAAACCCACTTCTGTTCAAGATTATTAAATAAAGTATTGAAAAATAAAATAGCTTTCTAGAGAGACCTGTTTACAGTTTTTGTTGTCCGTTGTGTACTTGCCATTTTAACAGCTTTCTATGTCACATAAGCATGAAAGGTAACCTGTTTTGTCGATGAAAAGAAAGCATGATTTCTTGCATGGAAGAAAACAATTTCGACGCACAAGGTGACGCTATTTATCTGACGCATTAAGTTACGCTTCACCTTAATGCCATCTAGCACGCCGACGACTAGCGTCGAGGAGAAAATGAAGCGTGACTTGTTCCATCAGGAAAATTATTTTTTTTGACGTAGCACGTCGCACTTACTTTTCTCACAAACCAGGTCACACTGCACCTTCGTGCTATGTAGTACGCCATAGGCCACAATTACCCCTTTTTTGCAATTTTTTGGGGGGTTTGGCAAAAAGAAAATTGATGAAACGACAAGCAACGACTACCAGCTTAGTAGAGTCTCCTTGTTTGTGAACTGAACCATACAGTATTTTGTATCCGGCCTGATTTATCACTTTTCTTACTCATGAACATTAGCTTAGAAACTGTAAACACAGCAATTACTGAATAAGGCTGAGTATGATGTGAAGAATTATACAGATCAAGGAGGGTGTTATTCCGCGAATCGAAGGCCGAGGTGGATACGAGCCTAATTGTTTGTCACATCAATTATAATTATCATTCGTTGCAAATTTTTCTTCCTTTTCATTGGCTGACAGCCCACCACGTGACCTGCAAATAACTGCCTACAAATGATGGTCTGTTCATGCGCAATGTCATCCAACTTTGTTTGGCTGCAAATAATGTTCTGCTCATGCGTAAATGACACCACGCTTTTTCTTGTTGCGATCGCTCTTACGTGAAAATGGCAGATTGCTTCGCTTATCGAAGATATTCCTTCAAAACTCGCTGATGAAATGATAAAACAATTAATGAACTCGCTTATCGCAAAATATCGTGATTTGTCAGTGTCTCGCAGATCAATTATTTGCCGAAGCCGACTACTGACAAATCACGATATTTTGCTCAACCTCGTCCAATAATTTTTATTTGTTTTATTTTTCTCTGAACAAAAGTCTGTAAAAATTTTTGTGACAACAATATTACTGTAACTGAACAAGAGAATTATGGTTTCGATAACTGTGTTACTTTTATGACAGGTTCTTACCTGCAGCCTAGAGGTCCGTATGCCCAGGTAGTATTCGGTATTGTGGAGAAAGCTGACGTAAAACCCATGCAGTATTCCCGAAGATTAAGTTTGGACAGCAATGGAGAAGATGGTATACATAATTTAAAAGACTGTGTAAACGTGAATATTAATGTTGCCTTTGGTACAACAGTTCGGTATTTCAGTAAACCTTATTTGCTTTTACTTGCAGATTTGTCAGGTTCCAGAGAGTTTCAGCTTACTCTTGAAATCAAAACCTCTTCAAAGTTCCGACCTGTACGGGAAAGCTGCATTCAAGTAGAGTATGTGACATCACTGTTAACAGCGATGAGGCAATTTTGCGGTTTGATGCATTTTAGCAAGAGTCTTCTAGTATCTGACATCCTTAAACCACGAAAAGCAGTTTATTTTTGCTCTGAAGATTATCAGCAATCATCACTCGTGTCAAAGGTACTACAAAGAAAGCTAATTTTGTCACCGTCGACCACTTTAGTCTCAGTAATGATGATTACTGCTGTTATTCTTATTTGTTTAATTATACAAAGGGCCACAGACCTCTGATGGTAGCGTTAATAGCTATTGCGTAAAACGTTCAAATACGCACTGCCTTCCCCTTTTTCTTTCCCAGAACTTAATTTCTTTTCCTTCTACTGTTTATGTCAGAGGCACAAGTACCAAATAGTTCTCAAAAAATTAACGCATTTATCTTCCTTTATTGCAGAAGTTCAATCAGTCTCAGGAGAAAGTCATCTCCACGGCAGCAAATGCAATACATAAGGAGTTTCCTTTACCTCGCATATGTTTAGTACAAGGTCCTCCAGGAACAGGCAAATCCTTTACAATTGTGGGTCTTGTTAGGGAGATATTAAATGTAAGTCAAAGTTAAAAACCTGTTTGTTAAAAAAAATGTGCTGTACCTTGTTCCTTTTGGTTGTCCAAATTCTCCTGTACACTTTCAGCGTCCCTCTTACACTACTTTTGTCAATTGCTGCCAAACTGAGTTTATTTTGATGGTCGTTTATTCCGTCTGTATTTAGTAAGTCACCTGCCTGTTTTCAGTACCGCTTGGACCTAATCGCACTCTTGTCAAGTCTTAAATGCCCTTGAGCATATTTATATGAACAGTGGTTTCGACAGCTTACAACCACAATATATTTCTCTTGACGGTGCCCAATATGTGTCTTTCGTTGACAAATACTCATATTGGACCATTCACTTCAAAGCCCCACAGAAGTGGGGTGACACCTTGTTTTCTGCAGTATGTGTGTTTTTAATATACAGAAATTGATGGTTTCACTTAATTGTGATGTCACCCCTAAGATTGTATCCTACAGCAACGAAAATTTACAGTAATTAGGCCCATTTGAAGTAAAGTACAAACATATTTCCTTTATTGAAAGAGGCTGTTGGTTTTGCAATGATGCTTTTTTGTCTTTTAATGGTAAGTGGAATATCAAGGCTTAGTTTATCAAGAAAGAAGGAAAACGGTGTTTAATCGTTTTTTTTTTTAATGCTTCCCTTACACAGCGGCCACCAAAAGTTGCAACTCAATCAAGCTCTTCAAGTGGACCCCTAGCCGATAAACCTCGTATTTTATTATGTGCACCGTCTAATGGTGCTATCGATGAGTTAATAGGGCAAGTCGCACAGGCATTAATTCGTCTTGATAAACGGAAGGACGATAGGGAGAACAGGAAAAGCAACCGAAAAAGTACAGTGAAGGAAGGTTGGTAATTGTAAATGCTCACCCCTACTTTCAAGTAACTCATTTCTTTCTCTGTAATGTGCGTGTGGTACATTCTCGAACTACGAAACGTCAGTACAGCAGTCTGTGGATGAATATTTTGGTGGCGATATTTAGTAGTCACGATATGGAAATACCTGTGCAACCTTTCAAAAAATTCAATGGTCTAGGGACATGCTCGAAGACTTTTGTTACTATGATGTGACGTTATCCCCATAGGCATGTCTGCTTATGAGAGATAAGGAACCAGTTTTTCAATACCTGGCAATTGCTAGTTTTCACTATCACGTCATCCATAATAGAAATAGATAAAGTCCAGAATCTGGAAAATGAAAGGAGATAAATACGCAATGGAGACGCCATGCTGGTGTACATCGGATTGGGCACCAACGTGGCGGCGGGAAACCAACAGAATCATCTGTCGCTGAGTTTTGCTATGAAAGGAACTCTGAAACGTTAAAGTATTCCTTTTTCTAATTCAAGGACTATTCAGACAGGAAAACCTCCCAAAATAGGTCACTGTCTGTCTCATTGTAGATGAAGTCAAGTAAAGACCAGCAATTGCGTGAAATAGCTGCTCGTTGCCATCACTTTGCTGGTGGGTACTGAACACCAATTAACTCAGGGAGTGCATTTCATTTGCATAAAATGGACTTAGTAATCGGACAATACATGTGATTCGAAACAATTTAAATAAAATTCGTCCCAATGTTCATGATTTCCAAACGTTCTTGGCGACCGAATCTACGCTTAATTTGCTGGGTTCATGATCAAAATGTCACTTTACGTCATTAAAAAGTGCAGAAGTCCAGGCATCAATAAAACATTTTATTAAAATTTTTCTTTCTAGTTTTCTCCAGAAATTGTGGTGATTTGTCTTTAGTCCGGGTGGGTCGCAAGTCACACATACATCCCTCTGTGCTGAAGTTTTCTTTGGACAGCTTAACAAAGGAAGTGAAGGAAAGACAGACCGTTGTTTCTGCCGTAGGAGATCTCAACTCCATCAGAGAAAAACTTAAGATTTATGAGCACAGAGAAAAGGAGTTGGACATAGAGATTCTAGAATTGAAGAATTCTCCTTTCCCCGATAATAATACCAAGGTATCTTTTCGTTCTTTTTTGGTGTTTACTCGTAACATTATCAAGGTCATATTTCCTTCCATGAGGTCACCTGGCGATTGTATTCCTATTTATATTTCACCCAATTTGGGTTCTTCTCAGGCCACTCCATGCTTTTCCTGGATGCTATTCGTTCTAGGGCCAATTAAAAGCAGTTTTCCCAAGATGCTTTTCATACTATTTAGTCTTCTGTTTCTAATTCTCTCACAGCTCTGAATATAAGCTTTTAATAAATCGAAGCAAGTAAACATCCATAAGCAAGTCCTTTCGTTCAGAAACCCCGTTAGCCTTTTATGGGAATCATTTGGAAGTTTATTAAGTAATACAATACAAATTCCCACTGTGAGAGATTGAGCGATTGCAGTAAACACTACGGGATACAGCTAATTCCAAAATGTCGACAAGTTACTTTTCTTTTACATTTCTGTTAATTAGCCCTTTTTACCTCGGATATGATATATATATGGCATATAGGGTATCTACCTTATTCCACTTTTAGTGAAGTTTATCTCTGTATTCTACGCGTTATTTGTTTTTCAACAGCTGAGTGACAAGATAAGGGAGAAAGAGAAGCTTAAGACCACCAAAAATGAACTTCGCATGAAGTATCGTTCAGAGAAAGCTAAGGACGCTGATAGCCGGCGCCAGGAAGCACGAATAAGACGAGATATTCTAGACTCTGCAGATATCGTTTGTACCACCCTCAGTGGAGCGGGCAGTAGAAGCTTAAAACGTGACTTGCAACAAGCTGGAAGGTATACCTTGGTTGCGCTGCCTTCTTCTATCCGTTCGGTTTTGTGCTAATATTCTCTGTTTACTATTTGTAGGCCTATTTGCCCGTTTACATGCGTTATCGTCGACGAGGTAAGTCTAGGTTACTTCTTTTTTTATTAAAGTTTTAACAACCAAACTTTCCCAAGATGCAAGGAATCAGGTTGTCTAAGCGGATTTGATTTTCATTTCCCAACTGTGGAAGGAGACCCCCTGCTTAAAAACCGTCAAGGTTCTTCATCTACCCTACGACCTGATAAGGAAAGATGAACGGGATAATGCTAATAGATTTATGGGACCAATCAGTGACATGATCAGCTGAGGTGATGCCAATTGTTAAAGACGGCAAGCTCACGGTTGGAAGTTATTATAAAGAGGTATAGGGGTAAGTTGGGAAACTAATAAGGTGAAATGGGCAACCGTAATTTCCCTATGTTTTGAGAGCTGGTCTTTTTTCAGAGTCTTGACAAAAGGGTCACTTTCAAAATTCCAGCTAATGAATCTGTTTATGTTTGACAAGTTACCTCATAAGAAATGCTATGGTTGTGGTCTGGTCTGGGATAGAATAAAACAACAAAAAAAATGTGTAATTAAGGCTTCACAGCAATGGGTATTATCTTCTGTAGGCATGTCAGTGTACTGAACTAGATGTCCTCATAGCGCTTGAACATATGGCGTCCAAGTTGGTGCTTGTTGGAGACCCTGAGCAGCTTCCACCCACTGTTCTGTCCATGGTAAGTAATATCACAGGGTCGGTGTTGGTGATTGCACCCACCCGTAACACCAAGAAACTACCATAAAGGGGAAGGAGGTGGGAAATATATTGAGGCTGAAACAGTTTTTAGGATTTATGAATCCTCTTTTTTGTTCAGTAATATATTTGACGTTCTCTTTGGTCCATTTTTAGAAGGCAAAGGAGAAATTTTTTGGACGTTCCATGTTTGAAAGGCTGTACAGGTTCTTCAGACATCACGGTCAGTTTTCTTCTTGTTAGCGTGCCATTTATGTGTTCATGTTTTACAGGTATTATGTTCCTGTTTTCGTTTCTTTTCCTCTGTTCTTTATTTTAATTTGTCAGAGCATTAATTTGCGGGTAGATTTCATCTGACCTGATCTCTAAAATCGTGGTCAGCCCTCGCCCTTCGTGAGCGTTCTTCTTTTACCTCCGAGTTTTTAAATTGCTTTAATGCAACTTAACCCATGTTAAATCGTGATCAATCTAAAGCCCTAAAGCTGAAATTACTATGATCGTGAAAACAAAAATGTCGAAAAAAAGTAATAAATGGATTTTGCGCGATCAAGTCTTGTTCTTGGAAAAACGTGTGCGGGATAAAAGTACGAACTCCCTGGATAACCTTGTATAAGGAAAAAAACCCTGCGGTCCATACTCTGTGCATCCAAAGTTTAAAAAGATCGACAAAATATGTTGACATTGGTTTCTGGAAGTGCTAAAAAGCAGTAAAAAAAAGCTTGGTGCGCGATGAATTCGTGTGCGTGGTCGTTTCCGATCTAGAAGCAGAAAGGCGTACAGCAATGTACACACACAGACATACTCACAAAGAAGAACACATTCTCATCAGGAGGCGGCGTTGACGTGTGGTTGAGGCGCTGGTTCTGTGATCTGGAGGTCGCAGGTTCAAGTGTAGCACTGACCACTTGGTGAGGTTGTTTCCTGGCAGTCCCAAGTTCCGCCTCTTTGCCACGCTGCCTCCGTGATACCACCAATTGGGCTGACTTCAGCCAGGTCTGATGATTGTATGTCTATTTGCATCCGACCATTCAACTTGAATACCTACAAACAAGATGAAGTAGGCTAGACTACTGCCATTCATTGTACAGCCAAGTACGAGAAGAAAGCGTCTTAGGCAGACTTGCTGCAGGCTTTTTGTCTTTCACTTCTCTCAAAGAAAGTCTGATAAAAAGCAGCAAATTGGCCTCCCTTAGTGTTAAAAAATTCTAGTTATATCGCAATAAGTCGGCAAAGTCATAAAACGATCCCCGTGTTTTGGCAAGTGATGGAAAAATTTGCATACAACAAACGACATCAAAACAATTCCCTCTGAATTAACATGTAACATCAAAAGTTTTCTGATTCTTTCGATCTTCATCGCGATTATTCCAACTCACATTGTCAAATGTTGGAAAACTCTCCTAAAGTTGAATTCCATTTCACCGCTTGGTTACTTTGTCCATAATGTGTCAAATTAGGCATTTTCCAAAGTGTGCTGCACGCCTAAAGTTGTTGTTTTGCTTATTGAACCTCGAACGCGAACCCCGAAAAACTAGCGTGGAGCTCGAGAAAACGCTTGTAAGCAGTCTACTGTACCTTTTCCAACTGGTCATCTGGCAATCAGGGACGGTCTTTTTGAACCTCGCTGTCAAATTCACGACAGTAAACAACACACTCTGGTAATTCCATCTATTCTGGCGTCATATACGCAACTGCCGCTTGTTTTAAAGAAACTCAAGGTGAAACTTACGTACTTCGAAAAAATGTGAAATTTGGTTATTATGGAACACGCTTTTTTTCTTCTTTTATATTTTGGAATTTGTCTGTTTTCCTTACAAAACACATGATTGTTAGAGATCCTTCCGGCAAATGTCTTCCAAGTAGTGTGGGTTGTTTACTTTCTACTCGGATGGTGGTTTTCTCGCGTCTGGCAACATAGTTTTTCGATTAGATTAAGGTCATCAAGGAACAGTGGAGTAAGGCCCTGTTCGCATTGCAACGAAGGATAGCTGTCAAGGATCAAAGGAATTTGTCGCCTAGCAAAAAATTGTAGGCCTCTAATTATTCTCGACGGCATCTTTGACGTTTAGTGACAGTTGATAATATCTTGGTAGGTGTAAAAAAAATCGTTCGCACTAGATATGGCTTCCTGTTGACAGATTTGCTTGCTATAAAAAAACAAAAATTCCCGTACTGCGAACAGGGCCCAAGCGTCGGCGGAGGGGCTGATAGTTGCGGAAAACAGGAGCATCGAATAGAGGGGAAAACTGGAGGAATACTTCAAATCTGGTGTTGATGCTTCACGGTTATAACTCTAAGTGTTCCACATTGTTGCCTCTTTAAATTTTGCGGATGCCGGGCAAATATCTTGCTTCATATGGCAATCGATGAAAGACACTGGCTTAATCTACAGGTCGGTAATTGTTATCGAAGGTCTAGAAAGAAATGAAGATTGCGGAAAATCGAAATGGGCGACTTTGTGGTAAGGAAATAAGTGGCTTGTTGTCAATGCATCTTTAAAATACGAAAGTAAGACAGCTCATGCGCAAAAGTTTGGTTGAAAGGAAATGTCTTTGGCCACTGAAGAGCAATGGTGCTCAAATTTCCTCTCATGGAATGATTATGAAGGCTTCCAGATATGAAAAAGCGTGGGGTTCAGATGTTTTGTTGGTAATTGATATTTTTATTGGTATTTAATCAACTTCATAAAGTATACATTTGGTTGGCAAGGCTACTTGTATAAGAACGGAAATGAAATGGAAACAAAGCGGCAAGTGAGAAAGGAAGGCATTTTGTCTGGATTTTTCGATGGGAAATGGAATTGTACGGGGGGTAATTTCTTAACTCTATAAGACCTCCTGTTGGATTGCAAAGCTCGTATCAACGCGTTCAACTTTGCAAAGAAAGGAGAAATCTGTCTGCGCAGTCCAAAGGGACATGAAAAGGTGATGTCGATGGAAAGTGGCGTTCATTGGTTGGTAGCTGACCATATTGTTGGTAAATAATCAGCAGCCGAGAGACCTTCAGGTGGATGGTAAAATTAGTCAACATTTTAAATTAAACTGTTTTTACAAGAGGTCAAAAAATATTGTAAGAGATAAGCGATACGACAAGTTTAAGTGTACCGTCAGCAGAGGCAATATGAAGCGATTGTGTTTTCTGATGTGAGGCGTATTGAACCGGTTTTTAGAATCATTAAAGAAAAGGGACTTCAGTTTGCCAAAGACGTGTAAGCAATTTCCTCGATAACAGGAAGAGGTTCCATAAAATAAGAGTTAAAAAAGTTTTGGTAGGGCGGAGTGGAACAATCGAGGGAATGCTATATAAATTCCGATACATACTGAAAGTTTGCAGGTAAGTTAGTTGCTTGTGTGCTAGTTCTCCAATCTAGCTGGACTATTTCTGTAGACAGTAATGGAATCAAAACTCAAACGAGTTGATGTTTTTACAATCGGGCTTTTGAGTGAAGGTTATGGTTTTAAGAGGTGTAAAGGATGACATGGGGTCTTAACTTTAAAAATAATGAGGGTGGTCGTAGTCATTGAGGTCAATGATCCTTCAGTTATAAAGAAGTGTCTCCGGGTAGGTAGTGGTAGCAGCAGTAAATAATTAAATGTCGGGGAAACTTTGTTAGATCAGTTTAGTACTGATGAGACTGTCCAAATATAGGCGAATCTTTGTTTACATTTTTTTGCCTCATTAATGCACGCTTATTCTCTGATCAAGCTGGTGAAAAGTATTTCTAGATATTGAAAGAGAATGGCAATGTCAGTAATATTTGAAATTTGAGCCCGATTAACCGAATAGTTTCGGATAAATTCTCCTTTATAAACTGAAAATTTACAAAGCAGACGAAATGTTTCATGATCGTTTTTGCTACCCAGCTATTTCGTTAGGTATTGCTTTCAAAAACCTGAACATTGCTCAAGTTAATCCGCTCATCCATCGTTTTAACTCAATTTGATGACGCTTTCTTCCTAACTCGCATGCTAATATGCAAATTGTGAACAAAGAGGTCAGCAACTCGCTTGTTGTTGGAGGAGCAGGGGGCTTATTTAATCGTAAATTTCCTCCCAGCTATCAATCACTTCACTTATTTGAAATTTTGGAAACATCGTTTCTTTTCTCAACGAAAAATCCTTACGATCCGGATTTTTGATCTGATCTTGGATTTTAGTAAAGAAACGTACCCTAAGTTTTCAAAATTGCAACTGTTTTTATTTTTGTGATGCCGTTTATTCATCACACACTAATAAGAAAGTTGCACCAGTCGTTTTTAGAGGACATACGAGGAGACGCGGAAAGGCCAAGAGGCACCCGTGAGCAGATTTTAAATATCAGGCTATCACCCCGAATTCTAAAAATTGTAGCCATCCCCATCTCGTGCGTTCTCATTTTACTTTCGAGTTTTTTAACGTTGTGCATAATTTTTAATCGACTTTAAAGCAATCTAGCCTATGTCAGATTGAGAGGAATCATGATAGCAAAGTCGCCGAAAGTAGTAGAAAAGAGATTTTTTTCTGTTATTCAAAACCCCTCGTCTTTGTGTCTTTATTATTTGGGATAAAAATACCAACTCCACAGGTAACATTTCGAAAAAGAAAAAAGAACACATTCCATACTCTGAGCATTGGAGTTTTTAAAAGATCGACAAAAAATGTTGGTAGTGGTTTCTGGAAGTGCTTCAAAGCAGCGAAAGATACTGCTTTTTGTGCGACGAAATTCGTTAGTGTGGTCATTTGCGACCTAGAAGCTGACAGGCGTACAACAATCTGTACACACAGACACCCAGAAACAGAAACAAAATCCCATCAGGAGGCAGTGTTGACGAGTGGTTGAGGCACTGATTCTGTGAGCCGGAGGTCGCAGGTTCAAGTGTAGCACTGACCACTAGGTGAGGTTGTTTCTCGGCAGTCCCGAGTTCGGCCTCTTCGTCACTCCGCCTTGGTCCAATCTAGCTGTCTTCAGCTAGTCCTGGTGATGTCTGTTTACATCTGACCATTTAATTTGAATGCATGTAGGGAAGATTGCTACCCTTGCACAGGCAAATTTGGCAAAATAGCCTCCTACGCAGACGTTCTGCTTGCTTGTGCTTCACTCCCTTCGAGGAAGTTCTGTTAAAAAAGCAGCAAATCCTGTCTCCCTTAGTTTACGAAAATCGTAGGTATATCCCAGTAACCGATTCCCGTGTTTTAGCAAGTGATGAAAGGATTTGCATACGTTCAACAACATCGAAATTAACGTGTACGATCGAAGTGCTCTGATAACTACGAAACACTGTGTTATTCATGCACAGTAGTGAAATGTATATTCTCGAAAACTATTAAGATAAGCGGACAGGTGTATTTTTGCCATCTCGATGCAATGTGCCGATAACTCGGATACGGCAAAGGCGACGCCAACTCGGGTAGCCTGCACTATAGGCGTTATTAGGAAAGTTAAGCTGGCTTGAAATGTATACTTGTGTTCTTTCAGATGTAATCATGATTATTCCAGCTCACGTAAATTATCAAATATAGGAAAACCATCCTGGAGTTAAATTCCGAAGGACCATATCCAAGAGAAAGGACGGCTTCGTCATAGCTTGTCTACCTCCTCCATAATGAGTTGAAATTAGGCATTTTCATGGAACAGTCGTGACGGTGACTGTGCAATGACGTTGAAGAAATCTTCAAGAAAGTGTGTTGCACTTCCAAAGTTGTTGTTTTACCTATTAAACCTTAAACGCGAACCCCGAAAGATTAGTGTGGACCTCGAGAATACACCGCGTGTACTTAGTCTTTTCTACTTTTCCAAGTGGTCATTTGGCAATCACAATTTGACCCTTTCTGTTAAATTCACGACATGAAAAAACACACTCTGGAAGTTTCATCTATTCTGCTTGCATCATACGCAATTGTCGCTTATTGAAAAAAAGTAACGGTGAACTTTCAAACAAATGAGAAGTTCAGTTTTTACCTTGATTTCTTTGCCAATATAGAGCACGATCTCTTACTCTATGGAAGATGGCACGCTGACTTCGGAATTCACTCATGCGTGATAAGAAAACGGAACTAGAAATACTCTTAAGTTACCGTTTTCGGATGGTATTGATTACAGGTTGTCCTCTTCTTAACGTTAAAAAACGAGAAATCCCAGACTTCCTTTTGAAAAGGGCGCAAACAGTTCGATCCTTTTGTGCAACCCATGGGGTTAAAACAAAATTACCAACGAAATTGTTGATTCGCTGTTTTTTACCTTCGATTGGGAAAAACACGTTTCTTTTCTTTTTTCGGCTCGTTAGCAAAAGCGATCCTTGAAAATCTTCACGGCAGTCGATTAATTTATATCGTCCCTATCAGAAAAAGCTTACGGTTATTTGGAGGTAACGTGGTCGAGTGGTTAGTGCGTTGGACTTGCAATTCGGTGGCCCCGAGTTGAAGTCCCGCCCGGACCGCTAGCTGGATTTGTTTCACGGTAGTCCCGAGTTCAGATCCTCGACCACTCTCTTGAATAGCCGACGGGATTTGCCGCCGGCCAGTTTGGATTTTTAACCCCTAACTTACGTTTGATGTAGATGATTTGTTTTAGTCATTTTCTTGGCCATGCTAACTTTTGTGCTATAAGCACTGCCAAGGGCAAATAAATCAGTCATTATTTCGCATCGTCATCATGATCGTCTTCGTCGTCGTTATTTAAATTTCGCACAGCTGATGATGTTGATATCCTCTCTGGGCCTGGATAACAGCGAGTTGCCTGGGAAGGCCAAGCTGTTTGCTTTCATCTTCTCTACACCTCGAGCGTGTTTCTTGAAATTCTTGCTGGCCCAACAGTTCACATTTCTGGATCACTTTTGTCGACACCTCCGCGCCAATAACCCTCCGATGAAAGGGTTCCGATCCTTATGCCTCCACCACCACCGGAACCACCTTTGTCCTTTCACCCCGCAGTTTTGGAACTTCTCTCGCAAGATCTTGATATTTTTCAACTTTCACAGCTTCCTTTTTCCTCCCCAGTCAATCCTTTGTTATTGGCAAATCTATAATTTGACAGCACCTGTGTCTATTGATCCCCCAATTCGGTCCCCTGGCCGTAATTCATTACATGTTCGAACACTGAATTCCTTCCAAAACGTGGTCATTCCGTTTAAATTTGCACTTTTCAGCCAGGACCCAATGGATTGCCCCAGCCACTTTGTCATTTCTCGTCTTTGATTCTTGTGCCAGTTTCGGGCATGAACATAGAATATGGCTGACGGTATCAGCTTCTGCTCTGCCACTTGTCAATCTTTGCTTTCATGTAATTAGTACGTAAGCTGGATTCTTAACTGCATTGATGAGAGCTTGTTTCTCCCTTTCTTTCCTTCAACGAAGACGACGTTTCCTCATTTACATGGCCTTCACGGTTTTCTTGCCATTCTGAATTCAGTTCTCCTTGCTCTAAAGCCGGAGGAATTTTTTTGTTTTTCAACTCTTTCCCTCGTAACTGTTTTCAACAGTTCCTCATGACTGGATTGGACATAACTTTCTAGCGATTGCCTGGCTTGATTGACAGAGTCGTCTATGGATACAGGGGCCATTCCTCCGACCTTCCTTGGCACTTGATGTCGTGCCACACAAGCCCGTCGAACGAACTCTTTTGTCCTATGGTCTAAATGCTGACTTTCGTGTTTTCTCAATTCAATACCCCCTCCCCCTTCTCCTCTACCCACATATCTGGCAAGTGACACTGCCCAGTGTCTTAACATTATTACCGTTATTATTATTATTATTATTATTATTATTATTATTATTATTATTATTATTATTCTCTTTAGTTCTCGTCTTTTTCTGGGTCTTCTCAGCCATGATTCAGCAGCTTCCCGCAAGATGTGAGCAGTACCAAGGATGGCTAACAACTGTGCTCGTCCAAAACTGTCAGGCAGACTTAACCTCCCATACCAAGCTTTTTTCATTCTTGGAGATAGTGTACCAATCACGATGGGTAGTACTGTCACTTTCGTGACTATGGATTCTTTTACTTTTGAGTCTTGATACCTTTCCACTTTCTCCCCCTCAGTAGTAAGGATATTTTGGTCCACCTGGCCCAGCTATGTCAATGTGTGCCACTTCTGTGTAGCTTTGTGCACTACAGTAATATCTGGCCAATTGTGCATCAGCAGCTTGTCTCCTGTCCCAAATTATCCTCCTTTCTCTACTCTGCATTTGGGATGGCTTGATGGTCTAAACACTTGTCGGTACATTCTAACCATACCTTCTGCCAAGCTCCCGGTACACCCTTAGAGCCCCGTAGTGCCACGTCCTATATTCTCTCTGGGCAAGCTTCCTACATCTACTGACAGTATGACATGCTGTTTCAATAAAGATAAAATCTGCGTAGTGGTGTCTCAGAGGTCTTCTCTATTCTGTGCTTGACCGAATTTGTTCTTAAAGCTTGTTCTTGAGGATCAGCCTTCTGTTTCCTATTTTAAAAACCATTCCTGATCCATTGCAAGGACTCCCCTCCACATCCGGAGAAGAGGGCGTTTACTTCCAACTACTGACTTTCTCCTCTTTCCTCGTCCTCTAGTAGCCCTGAAGATTATCCTTTTATAAAGCACGTTCTCCTTCCAAGCCATTTGCAGCACCTACTCTGTGCTGTCTCTCAGGGAGCCATGCCAGGATTTGTTCTCCCTCTTCACCACTCGTAAAACCAATCACCGCACCCCCCCCCCCCCCCCCTGCCAACCTTTCTTCCTCGGTAGATACAGTCTGGCAACATTACTTCTGGAGTGTAAACAGCATTTCATTGCCAATATCTTCCTAGTTTTTCTATCCCTGCTGGCTCTCTCTTCCACTCCGCAATCCATGGTACCTGCACTGCAGCGTACTACATCTACAGCCCAGGCTTTTATGCCACTAATATGACTTCCGCCATTCAATTTGGAACTACACAGCTTCGTAACTCTTCTGATATATCCCGCTTTTTTCTTGCCTTTCATTTTGGTATTGATAGTCTGGTCCTGTTGAAATTTCCATACTATCTGTAGCCGTCATCTACAACTTCACTGTGTTGGTCATCTGGTAGGTCGATTTCACTGCTGTCAAGTTTCCTTCCTCTTCTCATTTCCAAGACAGCTTACTTGTCTAGCCCAAACGACATTTTGATGTATTCTAATAACATCCTTACCCCTTTTTGATGCGATGAACAATAGATGGTCGATGTGCCTCATGTCCTCTGCTAGTCTGTATTCAGCTTTCACCTGTCTTAAAACTAGAGTCAGTGAAAAAAAAATAGCAAGGCGAACAATGTGTCTCCTGACGTCAACCTGCCCAAGCTCCACTGCACGCTGTTACTGATTGCAGAGATTTTATTCTTGTTTACCCCAACCATCTCAAGATTCACGAATAAGGCACCATATCAAAGGCCTTCTTATAATCTGTACAAGCCATTGATAAGTTTTTCAGCCTTCTTCGGCAGTTCCTCTGCACAGTTCAATCTTCAAGCAATTGATCTTTTTCTCAGGTTTCCTATTATACAGCTTTTATTAATCTACTAGCAAACCATTCCTCTCCAGCTGTAGGTTTAACTTCTCTCCCATGATTCCTGTCATGGATAGGCAGGCAATAAGAAGATAGTTGCTGGCCTGGTTCCCCTTCGTTGGATCCTTCTTTATCGAAATTTTATTCCTGTGCCCATCCATTCTGGAACATTACCTTTGCAAACGCCTTGTAGCTTTTCTTGCAATCTGTTGTACCTCTGTGCGTCTCTTAAACCAGTACCCCTTTCAATTTGCTATCTTGTTTTTTTACAATTGTAATGTCCTCCACAGAGATGATAGTGGAGCTCCATAGCTGAGAAAATTTTGTTATGTATCCATCACGTGCCTGTACCTCCGTCCGTCCGCGCCAGAGGGCAACCAATATGAAATCTCAGACTTTCCTGCAAGAGTGGAGGACAAAATTGCATTTGTGGAGCCTAAAATCAATGTTGTGGTCAATTGTTAGCTGTCGAAACAGAGTATCCGCTGACCATTATCACATGACCGTTTCGGCCCACCGAGGTTACATGATTTTTGAAGTTATCCGCTGACAAGTTACTAGTTTTCAATTGATCGCTGGTTCAACTTTAAGTGGCAGCTTCAGTGGGTTCATCTCTGTTTCATTTCATCTGTTTTCTGGAACATTAACTGGGCAAACGCCTTCTAGCTTTTCTTGCAATCTATTGTATCTCTGTCCGTTTCTTAAACCAGTACCCCTTCCAACTGCCATTTTGTTTTTTTCATTTGAAATGTCCTCCACTGAGATGGTAGTGGAGCTCCATAACTGAGAAAATTTGGTTCTATATCCATCACGTGACTGTACGTTCGTCCGTCCGCGCCACAGGGCAACCAATTTGAAATCTCAGTCTTGCCAGCAAGTGTGGAGCTTAAAATCTATATTGTGGTCAATTGATAGTTGTAAAAACAGGGTTAACCGCTGACCAGTATGACAGACCGTATCGACGCATCGAGGTTACATGTTTTTTGAAGTTATCCGCTGACAAGTTACTAGTTTTCAACTGATCGCTGGCTCAACTCTTAAGTGGCAGCTTCATTGGGTTCATCTGCCACTGTTTCAGCTCTTTTATTGCTATCTAAGGTTTCTTTATTATTATTATCATCATCATTAATGTTAGTGTTTCATTGTTATTACTATTATGTTACAAACTTCTCAAATAGACGATCTTCGATTTTTCACACACATCGCCGAATGTCAACCGAAAGACCTCGTGAGTTATCATCTATTTTGTTTCTGCTGTCCGCTCTAACAAGGATAAAATTTTCAATTTACTTCCACGATTTGGGAGTGCCCTATATAAGGCTATTCGTGTCCTCAAACATAAGTTGGAGAGGATCGTTGCATGACGTGCAATGTTTCATCTTAAGCCTGGTTTTCACTAGCGCATAAGGATAAGCACAAGGACATGTGTAAGCAAGTGAAAACTGGGTCGACAAAAGCTTAAACACGTGCACAAGAAAAACGGACAAGTTCGTTCTTCTTGTGCTTTTGCTTATGCTTATGTAGTAGCTTTGACTAGTGAAAACGGGGTCGACATAAGCACAAGCATAAGCACAAGGCCGTGGATCAATCATAGGTCACTTTGTCCCAGACCTCATGCGAACATATCGAAAGCAATATGGCGGACGCTTCGTCCGCCATCTTGTTTACCATCGGGTTGTGGAGAGCTGGTATCAAGAGTTGAGTCAAATATGCCATTCTGCGCGTGCGTATGTTCTTATGTTATGCTTATGCGCTAGTGAAAACCAGGCTTTACCTAGAGGCTTTCTTAAAGCAAGATTCATGACTGTTTAATTTGTTGCAAAGTGCCGATACCTGTAATAATTTTTGCTTTGCATTTTACGTGTGACGTCGCAACTCCTGCGACACCTCTCTCCCACCTCTCTGTTCTTTAATGAGACAAATGCCTCATCACTTAATATATTCCAAAATATTAATTCCTGTATAAACTTGGTCGTCTATTCTTTAACATACACCTCTTAAGTTATGCGATGCTTTCTGAACGAATTTCCTATTTTTAATTGTTTAATTTATTCCAAAATGCGAATACATGTATAATTTTTGACTATCAAGCTCTCTTTGTGGTGTTCTGGCTTTCGTTTTGTTTTTCGGCTATCATTAATCAACGTACAACGGCTTATGTAGAACATGGATAGAAAGCCTAATGGCTTCGCTTTCTTGTCAAGATTAGAGAATTACAAGGTCCTTATAAGGGGTGGTTTTTCAGTGTTACCAAACGTGACATCCTTTACTGGCATATTTCACAAGTTTGCGGTGTTTAGCAATTGCAACTTGCTTTTGTGAACTTAATTGAAGGCTACCAATTTATAGAAAAGACGCCTGGTTAAACGAAATTGTGCTACTGACACTTGATGCGGCTTTGCACGTGCTACAAAACAGCGCAGCACCATGAATATAATCTGTAAACTATCCATCTGCAACTTTTTGGTTGTCGCTCGACCGTTCATCCGTGCACACCTTTATTTACCAGCTTTTTGGGACACAGGCCTGCCCAGAGGGAATGTGTACGAACGGGACTCAGGTCCCATGCGAGGTGCCATCCCTACCCAATCCCACAACCCGTAAAGGTTGGCCACACCACCGGGGTCTACGACCCTTACTCTTTTCGAATAGTGATGTGAGTTCTTTTACGTCCCACAAGAACAAATCAGTGAAAGTGCTGTGAGACGGGACCTACGGTTTTTCGTCCTTATCCCAGAAGACTAGAAAGTCTGACCATTTGCAGATGTCATTACAAAGGGAGCACTTTCTTCTCAGTTATTTAAAGACCCTGAGTGTTGGTGCGGCTGGGGTTTGAACCCGCGACCTCCCGCTCAGCAGATCGGCGCTCTCCCAACTGAGCTAACCAGGCGGCGGTTTACACGCACCGCAGGGAAACCAATATGACATAGCATACTTACCCGCACAAACGATAATGTTGAAATGAAAAGGTCATGGTGTCATTCATTAAGAGTGATATACGCCTTCTATGCCAAGGTCAATCGCCAACTGTCAAACATGTTTAATTCACTGACCCGTCTCATATGTACGCTGGCCATTTTTTCTTTGAATTGCAGCTTCAAATATTCGGCTTTGTAGTGTTGTGTCTGTATACTTTGTTTAATGTTTTAGTGGAGATCAAATTTGATATTTTATTTTCTTTAGGCATTGGCAAGCCAGTACTGATGTTAGAAGAACAGTACCGTATGCATCCAGAAATTGCTTCTTTTCCGTCTCAACATGTCTACAGCTCTCGCCTGAAGAGTCACAGGTTAGATCCCTTAAAGTAGTTTTGCAGCGTTGGTTGTTTAGCAAACAATCCCAAGAGTTTTGTGACTGAACAATAATAAAGGACAAAAGTATTGCGACACTTCTATAAAATGGCCCCTTTTTGCATAGTGGACATAGCTATCCCTCTCCCCTGTGTACCCTCATCCCCTCCCCCCAAAATCAATATTGTAGTCTTTCGTTTACTACAAACGACATTGATTCGGGGGTCGGGGGATTTACGGCGATTAAATAAAAATGAAGTAATAAATGAATGAAATTGTTGATAAAAGCACCCGTTTTAGACAAGTGTTTCTTGAAATTAGCGTGCGTCACATAAATAAGTTCACCTTGCGGCCCTTGTCACCTTTTGATGGTGATTAAGTAATCCTACACCTCCATTTGCGTTGCAGCTCTTTAGCGAAGAGGCGATTTTGGTTGGATAAGCACTACGCGCTTTTTGATGTTATTTGGGGACAAGAGATAAGTCAAGAGCGAGGGTACGTATCAGCTAAGTGCATGTCTTTCACTAACACAGAAGAGGAATCGTTCCTATAACTTTACATTTATATAAAACGAAACACAGTAGAATTATAAGGATGTTTGGCCAATTTTTGCTATCTAAATTGACAGCAATTGTTCCCCTCTAAATGACTAAAAAAGCTTAAAAACTTGTGTTTTCTTTAATCCTAAAAGTGCTTTATTTAAGTGCTACAAACCAGTCATTACAATCATCCGTCTTGATACAGTGGAACCTACACGAGTAGAATAGTGGTGCTTAGAAGCTCAGTTATAATGATGGTGTTTTTGCGGTCATTGTAGAATTGCCGACCTCGAATGCAACTTGCAAATTGCTCCGATGCTGATAAAAAAGATAAGAATTCTCCCTGAAAGAGGGCGTTACCCGCTCCTACCAATTAGCACAGTGACTTGTAACTTGCTTCTTTGTTATTGGTAGTTGAGGGAATGGGCATTAACGTTAATTCTTAAATTCTTTCTTAAAAAGCGCATTGTGGAATCCAGCTGAGGTGGAGATAATCGCTGATTTGTGCAGTAAACTTACAATGATATTGAAGCCAGAAAGTGTTGGCATTATTACGCCGTACAGGAAACAAAAAACGGAGCTTCAAAGGAAACTCCACGAGAGGTGAATATTGATTTTGCTTTCCCTTGCCAAGAGACCTCTGTCAGTAATAATGAACCGTACGACGGTTTTCTGTAAATAGGGACTTAGACATCCAACGACGCGCGGCAACGAGAACGTTGCTTAAAAAGTGAATTTGTGTTATTTCTCTCTTTGACTTTGGATATTCAACTTCAGGAGGGTTCGCCTACATTTGACAATTCAGGTTGGTAGGAATAATCGCGATAAAGACTGAATGAAGGCAAATTCACTTTTTAACCGACGTTCTCGTTGCCGTCGCGTCGTTGGATCTTACAAAGCGCCTGTTGCCAGACACAGACGCACACTGTTCATGTGGGTCAGTGGTTGATTTATAGCTATTGATAGCATTCCCTAGTCTTAATATTTCATTTTATATGGTGTTGTAAGATAAAAATCTGTTGCTTTTGAGAAATGATCAAAGCTGTTGTACTCAGACAGTACCCACCGCTGCACCGGAAGACTGGTTCCCCATTGTAAGATGAAGGTGCCTCATTTGCGATACCCCCTCAATAACTAATAAAAACTAAAACGCGATTTTAATTTTTTTTTCATCATTTCAAAGTCCATTTAAACAAAATACTTAAGTCTTTTGTCCTCTAGGCTAATCAGATAGGAGGTGTATGGTATAACAGTAGTTTTTTTTTTTTTTTTTTAAGAAAACTCCAGTCTTGTTGTCATCATCTTGAGAATAATTTGTGTTTCTGTGTCTTTTTAGGGGCTTATCTAGAGATGGTGCCATTATTGAAGTGAACACAGTAGATGGCTTTCAGGTACTTTACAGTTATTAGTGTGGTAGCCAGACAAAGGCTTTATGAAACGTGAAACCAATGCATTACTTTATTTCCAGGGAAGAGAAAAAGATGTGATTATTTTGAGCTGTGTTCGTGCAAAGAATGTTCGAGGCTCTATAGGGTAAGATGAAACCTATGTTTTGTACGTGATATGATTCTTTTTCAGTACTGTAATAAAAGTATATCCATACATGGGCAACGTAATTTTGCGTTTAATTTTGATCTTTGTTTTCAGACAGAGATAATTGGAAGAGCATACTGTGTGCCTTTCTATGAAATCTTGCATCGTCCTTATGTTCCTTTTCTATCTGTTTGTTTAGGTTTGTAAGCGACAGACAACGAATGAATGTTGCCCTAACAAGAGCTAGACATGCTTTGTATGTCTTTGGTCACATGGATACTCTGAAGGTAGTCTGTAGTTTTTTAAACGTTAGCAGCAAACAAAACAATTGATGTTGCTGATAAAAGATATTGAAATTGAGATTCGCCACTGTAGAAACGAGGGGGAACCTAGGCCGAGTTACTTCCTCTAAAACTTCTGGGACTGTTAATCGGGGCAGAGATAAAATTGGCCAGTAGCTGACGGCACGACCCCAGTAACGATTCCAGAAGCAATTGCGGGACGCATTTCGGCTCTGGGTCCCTTGTCCTTTGCGAGTCAATAGTGCCACAATGATTGATATAAAGATTCATGGCCAAGTTTGTACCTCATCTACAGCATTTAATAAAGTAATTTAGCAAAGTGCATATTACTAATACTACAAAGGCTTCAAACACAGTTACGCAATTTATTGATAACAAATTTAGTTTACGTGTGTGGACGAGCCCAACGACCCATCAGGGAAGAGTTTGTTCCCTTTTTACGCAACATGAAGTGCCTCGGTGGACGGGATGCTAGTCCACTGTCGGGTTACCCCCCTGGATTTAATTCGCCAGTTCTCATTTATACATCTGGATGGAATGAGGCACCGTGAGACAAAGGGGTCTTGCCCAAGAACACAACATGATGAGCCCGCACAGTTCTCATTGAACCATTTGATCACGGCGCCTTCTCCAAGCCTAATGGATAAGTCGGCAATTATTTATAAAGCTCAATGCTGTTCTTGTCTTTGCTTGACAGGGTGATTCCAAAGATTGGGGAGCTTTAATTGAAGATGCACAAGTAAGGCACTGTTTGTTTCGTGTAGCATCTGCAGGGGATGTTCAGTCAGTTCTCTCCCTTGGTGTTAGGAACGATGAGAGGTCTCCTGCTAAAGATCCTCGGCAGAACCATCAGACCGGGTCAGCAACACGACTTGAGAACACCAAAGTAACTCCTACACTGACAGTGGAGAACCAAAGATCCAAAAAGACGGCTAATGGAACGTTCCAGCAAGAGAAAGCCCTTTCAAGGGACTCCAGTGGCAAACTGTCATCCTTTGATAATAACGTGATGAACCACCATGCTGTGAACAGTGCAACGAATGCTCTGCATATTTCTTCCACGAATTCCGTGAGTACAAAGGAAATGGATCGCCATAATGCAAGGGAGAATAATTCACGGCAGAGACATCATCAAAACAGCGCCGAAATGGAAGCACGTGAAAAGAACTCGGAAAGACGCGATCCTCAAAAGCAACCTGAAAGTCATGCTAATAATCATCACCATCGACATCAGCATGTATCGAAGAAGCCACATTTTTCGGAACGAAAAGAACACCAAAGACATCACCCTTCTTACAGGAAAGAACATGAGAAGAAAAGCCATGCCAAACACGATTATGCTAAAGACAACATGCGCCAAGAGAGGCCAGCCTTGACTGAGCAAAGTAACAAGAGACAGAAGCTTAACGGTGATGGAATTAGATCTCTTTCTCTAAATGCCACACATCATTCAGCAACAGCATATTCCTTGAATAATAGTTCTGATAAAGAGAGGACTGACAACAGTCACGTTAGCAAACGAGTGGTTTCTCCTACAGGAAGCACTAAGCACTCTAAAGCAACTGGCCCTAGTAACCTTTATTTGGGTCCCTATGAAGACCACTTACATAAAGATGCTCGGCTGACAGCCGCAAAGGACTCGGCTTTGCAACGGGACACTATTAAAGAAAGCAATTCAACATTTCTTCGTTCATTTGAGTACGAAGATTACCTAAAGTCACCCTCCGCAACATCAAGTTCTCCTACTGTCTTCCCAAGATCACCGTCTGAAACCTCTGCTGGGCATTCTACAGTTACACAGTCCACATCTGCGCAACAGTTTTCGAGATCTTGGCCATCAGTATCACGTCGAAATCAAAACCAACTACCGTCACACGAATTCCCACAGCAATACGGACGATCATTTAATGGTAAACATACAACCTATTCTCCAGCCGTTCGCCCAACGTCATCTACATCAACTACTCAAACAAGGAAGGCACCTTCCGCAGTAGCATCCGATAGCATGTCTTGGAACCGGTCGGAGGTGTCAAGGCCCTCAGTGTCACCACCATCACCTGGAATTCACGAGGCTGGTTCTACTAGAATTACCAGAGAACCATCCACTTCTAGCCTCTCAAATGGCAGTGATCGTCCAATGAGCACTCATTCACTTGGTCGCAGGAGTAGTGGACTGGATCCAGGAGCCGAACGAGCAGCCAACCTTGTAAGAGAGCGACATCCTCCTAGTACGGGACCTCAGATCATCTCAGCAGCCGCGGCCCTTTTTGGCCGTAGAGGCAGCAGAGGCGCTCATGTCGCAAGTGGTGAAGAGGTTGAGAGGCTGAGACAAAAGGGAATCGTGGCGGCAAAAGGGGAACAGAAGAAGGATGGGAAGGATCATTCACGGAGAAGCCTAAATAAGCAGAAGGCAAAGTGGGGCGAAAATCTGAGGTGCCACAAAAGTTGGAACAAAAGGTGATCGTTGGAGGTTGACGAGAAGTTTTTACAGGCTTTTCTGCGCTAAACTGTTCACTTTGAAGAGTGCCCAGTCGGCACGCATATCTTGTGCCCAACCCTACCTTGTTGTCCTGTCATTGTTCGTCTTGTAAATGTATTGTAAGTCAGAAAGCATGATGATTTCGAGAACACAAATGTACCCGGTTCGATGACATAAACAGAGGCCGGCTTCTTGGCGTGTAAAGAGTAACAGTAATCTTCAAGTAGGCTGTGCCGATACACTTCTGTTGGGTGTGAGGTACAGGGGAATTTCATAGTACAGTCGAAGCTCTCTTTTCCAACACTCTTGTAAGCGGACAGTTCCAATCTGGACTATCCGCTTGAGCGGTCAGCGATGGTGATTGCTGCCTCTTGTTCTCCGCAGCTTTCTGCTGTTTGCTGCCTTGTTCGCGTGTGTTTGTTTGTGTATCAATAGACTTTTTATCACAGGCATTGAGCTTCACTATATCGGAGGAAAGTCAACATCGTTAAAGGGGCATAAGAGGTTTAACTATGTGCCCTTCTCCATTAGTATTTTGCCTTTTGTGCTTTTTCTTCGATGTTTCTTTCTTAAGGCCTTTGTATCACTTTACGTATTATCTCCTACATCAATAGCATTGCTTTTGAATGAAGGAAATAAAATACAAACTGCCCGCTTGCAAAAGTCTTTTTCGTCAACTAGCAGCTTCAGCTGGGGACACATATTGCTTCCCGAGAGTGTCCGCATAAGGGAGCTTCGACTGTGTTTTGGTTTGTGAATTTTTTGGGGCGACCACTGACAGTTTCAGTTTGCTGGTTGAATGAGTAGACCTACTCCTCGTTTTCAGTTTTGTTTGTCAGCTAGTACCTACCCTCTGAATATCAAGCGTAACCTGTAGTTC
Organism: Porites cylindrica; assembly: GCA_964035525.1. Taxonomy (NCBI): domain Eukaryota; kingdom Metazoa; phylum Cnidaria; class Anthozoa; order Scleractinia; family Poritidae; genus Porites; species Porites cylindrica. Next base: position 39,714,320 of record OZ037778.1, read on the forward strand.
AAAAATACGACAGTGTCAAGAAAGGTCTATCTGCTGTAAAACTACATGATCACAGTTGATGCGATATGTCTTGGTAGGAACATAGCATTTTATAACAAGAGAGTTTAAAGGGATAAAGAGAGAATCTTAGGGCGTTGGGCAGGATATGTGAATTTGACTTGAGTAATTTAGAGGTTATAAGTAACTAGATTGTAAAGGTGATTGCTGAATAATATCTTGACAATACTGATTAATTAACAAATTGACCACAGTTTTCCATGGCTATACTCTAATAGACCATAGAAGTGACGTAATAAAATGTTCAAAAATCAAGTGGAACCACGAGCCGTAGACGAGTGGTTTCACTGCAAAGTTTTGAACATTTTATGGCGTCATTTATATGATCTATAAGAGTGTAGACCATGGAAAGTTGTGGTCGATTTGTTTTTACAATAACATTTTTTTTTACGAAGAAACAAAACAGCCGGCACTACGTGACATGTTACGTCATTTCTTTGGTAAATACTCTCTCTCATAGACCATAGCTCTCGACTAATCAGCACGCGAGGATTCGCTCAGTTATGGTGAAAAAGTTTACGGACCTCTCCGGAAACAAACTTCCTATTCATCCTTTCAAGTGTTTAATTTGTCTAGAAATAACTGGCGAAATTCACAATTCCCAAGGGCTAAACCTAACGTTTCCCTCTCCTCTTATTCTCTCCTGGTTATACTTATAGTTACATGTGATTTATCCGTAACATTTTTTAGGTTTCATTTTAGGTTAAGCATCGTGTTGGTAATTAACACGGGATAAATGTTGTTGACGAGACATCTGCTTATGTTTGTTTTGGGATCTAAATCGTGCTTTCTATTTGTTTAAATAGTTACGCGTATTCGGAAAACGCAAACATTGAACAGTATCTGATTATAGTATCTATGAGAAAGGTGCATTTCAATCCTGCTAATCCGGGTCAAGATAACTTATTTCTAAGAAACAGATATTTTTGTGTATAGAAAAATGAATATTTACAGAGAAGAGTGGTTATATAAAGCACTGTACATATTTTTTGGTTACAGTTTTACTCTTATATTTTGTTGAAATAAATCGTGAAAACGTTATATTTTGTCCACAAGTTTGCGATGGGGCGATATTTGAGAAGTTGTGTGAAGGCAGCGATTTTTACCGAATTTGAAAAGAAAGGGGGAACTGATCTCAAAGAAAGGGTGATATATTGAATCTGCAAAAATCAGTAGGTTGTATAATTCATCCATTGCAGGAAAACATTTATTTTGGGGATGCTATGTTGTTCTGATATTTCAGAGGGCGGAATTTGGCACTAATTATGGCAGGAAATTTAACGGTGCTCTGCTCTATGGATCTGAAGGGGCGACGAATGGTCTGCGAGCACTGCGATGTTTTTGGGAGCACGAGCAGAGATAAAAAATTTGCTTTTCGAGCAGTTTAGAGAGCACAACTCGCGAGCAGCGAGCATTTCTTATATTTTCCGCTTGCAGCAATAAATATGGAAATCCTTTTCTTTAAAATAAAACAGAAAATATTTTAAAACGGGGTTTTAATTTAGAGCGCATCAAGTTTTTTGAAGCTAGTTTGAGTGACACCTTATTGAGATCTAACCAATTACAGTCGCGTTTGATGCCAAATGACGTTACATTTTCGCTTCACTTCATCACGCACGTGTTCGTACGGATCAGAAAGCAAAGGTCACAAGAAGAACGACCATATATAACAACCATATGTAACCAAATGTAGCTAGATTAGCTAATTTATTATTTATCGTTGTCATTTATCGCGTGCATTTCCACTGAACTTGACAGACATGTTATAGCAATTAATCACCATACAGAATTCCATTTACTTTAACCCAAAGAAGGATTTACAAAATTTCGAGCAATACGGTCAAGAGAGCGAGCATGCGAGCAACTGCAAAAATTTGGGGAGCACGAGCAAGCGAGCACTCGTTTAAATTTTGCGAGCAAATCGAGCAAAGGTAAAATTTTGCGAGCAGTTAAAAATTTTAATGGACCATTCATCACCCCTATCTGATGGTGTCATGTCTCATTTTACCGCAGTTCGTGTTACAAACGTTTTCGACATTTGTTGTCGAGACAAATTTGGTGTCGCTGAGGTTAAGCGAACTGATAGCGGGAAGAGTCACTATATTGTGCGTTTTTCTCGTGGCGTACATAACCGCTAACCCGAGTACCAAAAGCCTGGTTAAAGTATAGTTAACCGGGGTGCTTGCCTGGTTCAACCAGCCAGGCTTTTCAAGTTGTCAAACCAGGCTTACAAGGCTTTACCATATGTGCAAAAAGCCTGGTGAAGCAGGGTATTCCTGGTAAGCCTGATTATTCTAAAACCCAGGTCTTAAGACAACTAACTTACACTTTGCAAGGTCTACCATCGTTTTGGTCGGGAGTTCATTGCCCTCTATGTGAAGTCAACTGCAGTGTTTCCAAAGGACATCCTGGTAAAAGTTGGCACAATTGCTTGCGTTACCTGCCAACCGTCCTTGCATGGTATCTCGTCCTCATATAAGCGGAGAGTAGCGGTGGTTCCCCGTTACTCGATACAAAAGAAATGTGGTTAGAATATAACGTAGAGCACTTATAACACTGAGAAGAACTGGTATTTTGTATCTTTGACCTTTGTCTTAACTACAGCTTTCCATTTGGTAGTGTTGAACATCTCGACGACATTTTGCCTGTGAGGAGGCTCGCTTTTGCGAATTCGGGAAAAATTTCGGCGGCCAGGATATTCAAAGGAACTCATGCAATAAATCCGCGGCATTTCTCAAGCATCCTCTCCAGGAGTAGGGTGCTAGTTACCACGCAGTTACTGTGGAGGTTATTTGGAGTGTATGGGAGAGGTTATCTTCAAATATACCTTTGACGGTCCTTTATCAAGTAGTACCTGCATTTTTTCTTCTAGAAATACTTAAGCCTCTTGTACGTTCCCCTGGAGACTCCATTCCAGTTCCTGCCGTCTGAACAATCCAGTCCCATATTATTGTGCCCTGGGAAGTATTTCAAGAACATTTGGTGCTTGCTCAACACATCTGCACCTCTTCGCCTTGTCTCTGACCCTCACAGAAGGACAGACTTCAGAGGACCAACGTAACTTTTTTTTTTTTATTATTTATTTATTTTTTTTAATAACATTTATTTGGTTACAACACTTCTACTGACAATACTTACATTTACACAGAGGGAAAATAAAAACAACCTACAATGTTACAGCATTTACAACTAATTAAGCCTAAAAAAGTTTTACAAATTTGACTACTATTTGCAAAATTGTAAAATAAAACACGATACAACAAAAACATAAGGAGTCTGCGTCCCACCAACTAAAAGGTGCTTTGCATTTGCATTTGTTTCTGCATCACTTTTAACTTTTGGAATTTTGGAATTATTTAATAACAGCAAGTTTATTTGTCCGAGAGGCAAAGTTTAAGAGGGACCAACGTAACTTTAGCTCTCTCTCCTTTGGGTTTTTGCTTCCGAATCTAGTCCTGCCAGCAAGAAGTCTTACTGAATCAATAATTGACGTCTCACTTACAGTAAGCTCCATTTTGCGAGGAATAGTGATCTTCTGACCAGATTTAGGTATATTTTAAACTAGAGAACTCGGACATTGCGTTGACTGGCTCGTGACTACCATGCGGTGTGCACAAGTAGTCCACGTGGTTAGAGTAAAGAACAAAGCCACATGAAAACCAGCTGTTACATGTTAATCATTATTTTGAGATAAATGATGCCGATCGGTGTTTTAGTACCTTGCGAGAAGATGTGGAATACGAAATGCCTTAAGACGGAATCCATCAGGAAATTGACTATTTTTAATTTTCAGTGGACAAAAACTTTGTACCAGTATAATTTAAACAATATCGTATTCTTTTTTACATTTTTAAAGGGCTATAGATGTAAATAGTTATCTGTAATAACACCAAAGAAAATTTCTTATGGTAGCCCGCGAGAAAAAGAATGTCAAATTTCACAAAATGACATCTTACACATGAAATTTTCAGAATTTTACATGGGAAATAGTCTTTGGTGTTATTAAAAATAATAAATTATATCTATAGCCCTTGAAAAATGAAAAATGTAAAAAAGAATGCGGTATTGTTTAAATTATTCTGGTGTAAGGTTTTTGTTCACTGAAAGTTCAAATTATTCAATTTCCTGATGGATTCCGTCTTAAACCCTTTCACCCCTAGACTTGGCAAGTGTCGTTCGACAAAATATTCCAAATTTAAAATGCTAAGAATTAAATGGTACCATGAATGGTCACACAATGTGGATTACATCCACGGACTCGAGATTTAGACGTAGATTATTTGACGTGATCATTTACTCTGGTAGTGAAATGCTGGGTTTTAAAAGGAACCTGAAGCGCTTGAAATAAATTGAACGGTACTTTTTTACCCCCAAAAAATCTATTGATCTATGTTATTCCACTAGGGCTTTTGATCATGTTGATTAGGCCTATTTTTAGCAGAGCTTGCCATCTTGCCTTTTATGCGTGTTCGCTTGCCAACAAACTCATTTTCATCACAAACGTCCTAGAATAGAGAAGTGATTTTCCGTGATTTTTTACAAGTTTGGTCGAAGGCAAATACTATAAAAACTAGCCATTAAAATTGAATACTCTAGCCATCAGTTGCCAAAGTTTCACGGCGTGAGGTGTGTTTTCATAATTTGAAATTCCTATTACTTTAAATTTAGATTGCTCGGTTTCTACTGATTTCTTGTGACTAATACTAAAACGCAGAAAATTATAACTATACAAAATGACTTAAAAAGAAACCACCTGTCCCTTCATCGAGGGGTCCACCTAAATTGCCGAAATTGTGGCAATTAGGATGAATGTATGATTCCAGAATTGTTTTCCAAGAGTAATTAAAAATGTTCCAAAAAGGTAGTTTGTCATTTCTTTTCTTTATGAATTCATTTCGGCTTTAAGCTTATCTGAACCTAATATTTCATAACGTGGACTACACTTGAAGACTTGAGTTTGGTTTTCGTTTGTAATGTGATAAATGCAGTTTTTATTTTTTTGGTGTTTTTTTTATGCCTTTTATTTCATTCAATTGTATTCGTTCCATTTCTCTTTTATAGGTCTTCACATTAAAGGATCGTAATTGTCAATTGGATGGTTTTCGCCGGATATTTCCAGGGGCGATGTCGACATAGTTTGCACGTAATCTCACTCTCAATGCGAATATGGTCACTGATATTTTCGTTGGTTTTTCTCTAGTTTCAGCTCTCATCTTTTTAGTGAGTGTCCCACTAAACTCCCTTGTTTTGTTAGTGTTCTACAGAAACAAGCACCTTTGCAATCCACCGAACGTCTTCTTGATAAGTGTTGCCGCCAGCGATTTGTTTTGTTCTGTTTCTACGCTTCCTTTTTACGTTGTAGCAAACGCCTACGGGAGATGGATTTATGGAGATGTTGGGTGCACATTGATCGCATTTGTCGCTTGTTTGTCGGGTTTAGCGTCGTTAATGCATTTAGCTGCAGCATCCTACGAGAGATATGTTGCTTTAGTGCATCCTCTAAACAGTCAAAAATTTACGGTTAGATACGCTGCTCGGATTTCGTTGGCTATGTGGCTGTACGCTTTGTTCTGGAGTCTAATGCCTTTGTGTGGCTGGTCAGGCTTTGAACAAGAAGGAATCGGCACAAGTTGTTCAGTGAGATGGAAATCACGACGCATGTTGGATTTGTCCTATAACATTTGCTTGTTACTGGCTTGTTATGTGTTGCCCGTAAGCGTCATGTGTTTCTCTTATGTGAAATGTTGTAGAGAAATTAAGACTGGAGCGAAATGTGCAAAAGAATTGTGGGGTAGGTCATCCCGCTTTACAAGAAAGACATTTGAAACTGAGAGAAGGATGGCTAGATTGTTTGGTGTCATGACTTTGGCATTTCTTGGGGCATGGACACCATATGCAGTCGTGTCTTTTATAGCTATGATTGGTGGACCTCATGTCATAAGTGACGTCGCAGCATCAACCCCCGCATTCCTTGCCAAAACGTCAGCTTGTCTCAGCCCAATTATCTATGTCTTTCTGTACAAAAGGTTGCGACGGCAAATTTATTCCTTGTTACGAAAGGCAAGAAGAGTTACACGGAGCAAATCAAGGGACTTGCCAGGCGGGTAGTCGATGAAAAGAAAGGACTTCTTGGGAATGTAATTTTGAAATGGAAATGAGCTTTCTGAAGGTCAAAGGGATCTTATCTGAAATTTTATACTATGTAGGATGCAGCGTTGACACCTTGTGGATCCCAGAATAATATGTATTATTAACAACTGAATCATTGGGTAATGCAATTCTAGAGCTCTGATTGGCTTAGCCATCATGATATGTGAGCATTATACCATGCTCTCCAAATATGGTAACTGTACGTGTCTGCTCAAAATTAAAACAGGCTGAAAATTGGTTGTTTTACAAATAAAGTCGGGAAGAATTCTCCATATTTTGTGGGCGTTTTTAATAAAACAATTATTGTTGGATATGAGATGATTTAATATAGCCATCTCATATCCAACGCGCCCTAGTGGAATAATTGTTAAATAGACATGCTATATGTGAACGTAATGAATGGCCTTGATGACCATGAATTTTTCCCTAGCTCAGTAGTTTCAGCGGTTTTACGGGATCGGTGATTATTCTTATGCAAGTTGGGGGAATCCTTTGTCAGTGAGGTCTCTCTTCCGTGACCAATCAGGCATGGTAATAATAGCGAGGTTTAGATTACGTTTACGGCAAACGTGAAATTGTACCACGTGGACAAGTCCCGTTTACTTGTCTTTTGCTAATCATTAATTCTACACGGGAATAAGTTCTTTCTCGTTACGTTCATATACGAGGTCTATTTTGGCCAGTTTTTATCCGGTCAGTGTAAAACGCAGACTGCGGGGTATTGTTTTCACCATCCACATGAGTACGTGACAACACTAGTCCCATTGCTTTCTAACCCTAAAAACAATAGTCCGCAGTCAGTCCGCAGTCTGCATTTCACACTGCACCGTTTTTATCTGTTCATTTTCCAATTTGACAAATTCTTGGCTTTTATTTTACGTTTGCCGTTTTCCGTAAACGTGACTCTAAATTTCTCCAATAACAGTAATAATAATTTAATTAGAACAAAGAGAATCCTAACATCCTAAGGCTCAGAAAAATTTCCGATTTCCAGATGAGATTCGAGCTCACAACCCACCGAGTTCTAGTTCCAGACCCACTATGGACTGGCACCTCAGCCGGCATAACGGTTGAGATCTATGGGACGTCTGAGACACTCAAAGTTACACCACCACGGAGGGGTGAAAATGCCAGGGTTGAGGCTCCCTGCAATACACAGGCCTAAATTAGTTCGTCAGTCAGCCATATGGTTCAAACTGTCATTAGCGGCGTGTTATCAGTGATTCGATCTAGCATGCCGGCAAACTGAAACTCATCCTAAATTACATGGCCTGCTAAAAAAAGGTTTGTTAAAATGCATCTCAGTTGTAGATCTATCTTAGAACAATTTTCCCTTGGGGACAATAAGACAATAATTTCGCGCCCACAAAGATTGATATTGAAGGTACACATTCTCTTTGTCTTAACTTCAAGGGCAATTTACCACTTTCTCCTCGCAAAAACAAAACCATTCTCGCGGAGACCTAGGAACGGTGAGCTAGGTCAGGAGAAAAAAGGGACTAGGAAAGTTTTTAAGCACAAGCACGGGCGAGTGTCACCAGACCATTTCCAAACTGCTCGGTAAATGCCGGCTCTTGATTGGGCGCAAAAACCCTTTGTAGTATTATGCCCAATCAGCGAACACTATCACTGAGTCATTGTCGTACGTATGTTCGTACAAGACAGCTGTTGTTTTGCCATATTTGCCCGGTTCGTTCATCAAGGCTGTTCGTGGAAGCATACTTTCGTTTCTAGTTTCGTAATAATGATGAAGGACTCATTGATGAATGACTTGGAATAACGTTTCGGATGCCAGCAGCGTCTTTAAGGCTATGTTCACACTGGATAGCTTTTGCTGATGACACGAAAAGCCCTCCGGTATAGTATGAACACTTATCCAACATGTGACTCTCCACTTTGAAGACCGGAGCGGTGCAGCTTCGCTCCGTTACAGAAATCTTACCTAAATTACCGTTCTTTACATGTGTGAACATAAGCCTTATCCGGTATGGTTTTGGTGCCGACGCAAGAGCTATCCGCTATAATGTGAACATAGCCTTGATCTTCGCTGTGCCTACTAGCTAAATTTTCTTCTATAACCAGCAAATACCACAGTTTTAGAGCAGGAAAAGATCACAAGAGACCCGTTGAAAGGAGATGATACCCTTTGTTATAGTCGAGCAGCGTTTCATGAGAAAAACGTCTGATTACACGCTTAAGACCTGTTTACATGGAGGTGGGGAACCCCAGATAGGTGAGGTAACATGTGGCGGGTCACTCTACCTATCATGTAAACTTGATAAAATTAAAATGAAGTTATATGGAAAGGCCGGTTACCCCACCAAAGCCGGTTACCTCACCTAACTGGGGTCCCCTACCTCCATGTAAACAGCCCTTAGAGATTGTTTGAGCTCCTGTGTAAACAACATTTCGTAAACAAGCCACCTAAATTTATTTATTCTATTCGATTTATTTATCCTGTGCCAGAATAAATTTGAGTGGCTTATTTACAAGATTTTGTTTTACAAGAGCTCAAATAGTTGTTAAACTTGCAATTAGGCTCATTTAGCGAGAAGTTTTCCTATTTGCACATTTGCATAAAAAGCACCCACGATGAATGTTATCTAACGCCTTGTAATGAATTCACATCTGAACGCTTCTAACATCTTTGACACTTTTTTTTATTCTTGACAACGATGTTGGATATGTTGTGGTTCAATTTTATCCTTGGTTTAAATTTTCTTTCTGTTTCAAACTCATTATCATACATTACCATATCCAAAAACAAAAGTAAAGAAACTTTAAACCGAGGATGAAACTGAACCACAACAGATACATCAAAACATCGAATAAAAGCAGGTCCACAAAATGGAACATTTTCTATCTCTCTCATTCTGACACCTTAAACCGTATCTTCTCGCGAAAACAAACATAACCACTCTAAGAGTTTTTTGCTTTCAACAATCTCATTGTGCTGTGATTGTATCGCCTCTAACAGACGTCATCTTGTCACCTTCTTATTCATTATTAACTGTCATTGAACCCTCTACCCTGCAAGAGTCACCAAAACCTTCATAGTTAACATTCTTCATCTCCTAGCTTCTACAGTCAAGAAAGGTCAAGCGTACCCCCGAAGATTTCATCAATGAATTTATTATTCGATGAATCCGTTGGTAGTAGAAGATTTCAGATTCATATCTGCATTTTGCGTGCGTAGTGAGCCTTGAATTCACACGCGAGGCAGTTAATTAAATATCTACCAGCTCAATTTCCCAGATCTTGATGTAAATGTCTTTCAAGCAATTTTAACCATTCAAAGATTTTCAATCTGACCAGATGCAGAGAAGTTCTCGCAAAATATTCACTGCTCATTACGCTTGCAGGCGAATTATCGATTTGAATTTGACACTTGTAACGGGAACGACTAACGGATTCATTTTTCAAATAATCAATTCATTAATAGAATCTTGGGAGTACGCTTTACCTGCCTTGATTGTAAGTTTTGGTGAAGACTGCGACCATTGTTCACAAGTCATGATCAGGTCAGCTCAGAGTGCCGCCAGAATTACTGATCGTGGCTAGATATTTGTTCTGTTCCTTACGAACACACGCCATAAAACGAACCTGTCGTCGCGTTCTTTTGTACAGAAAAAAGTAAAGAACAGGATTGTAACAGTTTGATGATTTGGCAAAGTATGCTGGTATAGATGCTGTGATGTCACTGATGACGTCAGGTCCACAGATCATGGAAATAATAGATACAACAGCATATGGTGTCCAGGCCACGAGAAAAGCCACGGTCATTAAGCCAAACAAAATGACCATCTTTCTCTCTATTTCGAATGTTTTTCTTGTAAAGGGTGATGTTATTCCCCACGTCGTTTTCGCTCGCCTTGCCGTTCTGTTTATCTCGCGACAGGTTTTGTAATAACAGACGACTATGACGCTTACTGGGAACACAAAGCAAGCCAATATCAAACAAATGTTATATGAGACATCTAGCTTAGTTTGTGACTTCCATCTCACTGAACAACTTGTCCCGATTCCTTCTTTTTCAAACCCTGACCAGCCAAACAAAGGCATTAGACTCCAGAACAAAGCGTACATCCACATAGCAAATGAAAAACAAACCGCTTTTCTCCTTGGGAAAGTAGGGTTCTTCTTGTGGATGAAAACTAGTGCATGATATCTTTCGTATGAGGCGGCTGACAGATTCATCAATGAAGTCAAACCGTTCCATGTAGCAATGAACCCGATTATTTTGCATCCGCTGTCCCCATAAATCCATCGTCCTTGAGTATTTGTGACGAAAATCAATGGCAAAGTAGTAATCGAGTTAAACAAATCGCAAAGCGCCACGCTAGCGATGAAGATATCAGGAGCATTTAGAAGCTGTCTCTTTCTATAGAACACAACACAAACAAGACTATTCAACAGCACACTTGTCCCACAGATAATGGCCGTTATGATAGCAAAAACTAAGAAATACGTTGGCAAAACCATGTCTATTGTGGCGGTCGCACCCAAGCCCTGCAGTCTTGAAAACCACTGAAAAAGAAAAAAACCCAGTCAAACAAAAACATGATGATATACCAAATCCAATATCTTAACACTGTTCTTTAAGTTGTAAATGATGTGTTAAGATGTTAAAAGTTCTAAAATTTGCAAGAATTAGCTAATTAGCCACTGTGTGGACGTCAACCTTGTTTCTAGGGCTTTTCCTCCAAAAATTCGAAAAAGCCCTGGTAACGAGCTTATGTTGACGTCTCTCTTGTGATTTAGACCTCTGCTTACAGGCTATTGTTTATTGGCAAATCTATGTAGGTAACTTTCGTACGCCACACTTTTGCAAAAAGTAAGTGGCTGATCCTGGTCGAGTTTATGCGTCCAAGGGTCTTTTTAGCACTGTATAAGAGATGACTGATCCGGACCCGGAATAGATCGCACGTTAAGTGTGACATGCGTAATTCTAAAGATAGCCACGACAATTAACCACCACAACGTGCTATACGTGCAGTTGACTTAAAGAAACCGCTTCGAAATCACCGTTTTTATTTGTGAAAAGAAGCTAAAAAAAGCCCAACCCGACGTGGTTTCGTGTCGGCGCAAGAGCTATCCGGTACAGCTTAGACTCAGCCTAAGCCGTCACGGATTTCGTGATTTTACTTATCGCCTACATTCGGTTTCTAATTAATATTATCGCTTAGGATTCCGGAAATGCTTGATTTTTTTTTTATTACTTATCATAAGAAGTAAGGCATGTTCGAGTTTGGATTCGAGTTCGATAGTTAAACTTTGACTGAGTTACCCTTTACAGCGTGGATTGAATGTGGTAGTCTTCCCAAATGATAACAGACTGCATTCGACAGTTTAGGGTTAAGGTCTGTGTGACTTTTTTTATGCGCTAGATATATAGTCATCCAAACGGAGAGGTCAAGTTGGTGTCCATCCGAGGATCAAGCAAGGCGTGTCATTGCAGGAATGCCAGGAGTCAACGTTCAAGAGTTCATAAACTGAGAGAAACACAATAGTTATTTATTCCGAGACATGGAGTGCTCAGATTGCTTTCTAGGCCCCCCCATTTTAGTGCAGTGTCACACAGCTTTAACATTCAAAAGTACCTCATTCACAACACAACCTGTTTAATTAAACCGAAGAAACTTGTTAAAAGATAAGTAGTGTTCAGATGCTCTAACATGAAACTAATAAGTCTCCGAATGATCGACTGATTCTTAGTTTAAAAGTTTATTTATGTCACATGCAAACCAAAAGAGTCGTTGAAACACTTTTGTCGAGGAATAAGAACAACAAATGCTTAAAAACTTTGCAAAATATGTTTTTTCTTTCTAAAGATAGCTTGACAAGTCTGTATTCTTTACCCATAACAAAGAAACCCTTAAGAAATTATTGGTAACTGGGGGTATAATCGTTCACGTACAAAAAACTATTTTTACAACTTTAAAAAATTATTAGCGTAAAGAACAACCAACAGTGCTCTCTATTTTTTTTGAACGAAAAGTTCATGGTTAATATCCAGAATATCCAGCAACGAGGAAAATAAAGGAAATAAGTTAACAGATATGGTCCCAAATTTCTATTTCCTTATTTTCTATCCCAAGAAAAAAATTGGTAGAATTATGGAGGGTAAAAGGCCCCTATGCCATTTAGTCTTAGCGTGGAGGCCCTTCCTAAAACAACAGTATATACCTCAACAGATACTAAAAAAATCAAATAAAACGTTTCACACACAAGCCTTTGATTTGTTAAATTGTCTGTTTTCTCACATAAATTAATAAAAAATCTAATATTATGTACAAAACAATTTTGCTAAGAGATCCTAAGGCTTAAAAAACAATGTTAAGAAAACATAACAGAATCCAACTGAAGGTATTCCGTGTAGAGAACTATTATTGTCAAAACTTCATCTAACAAACTTCTTGAATTTCATAACGGGAGAAGCATCAATACCCTGCTAGCAGAGTCGCTTCGATCTTTCCTAGATAAGTCGGGAAAGAGGAAGCGACTCGGCAGAGGTTCCCTCCTCTTCCCGACTTATCTAGGAAGATCCAGTGAAGATCGAAGGAGACTCTGTTCGCAGGTAAGCATCATTGAATTCCGTTATGATCTGAATTTCATTCTAACAAATCTAATAACTTCTGAAAAATTTGCTACAAAACAAACGCTCAGATTTCAAAAAGTATGAAAGCTAAAAAAAATCGGATTTAATGTATAGCACTTGTAGCAAAATTCAATTATTATCCAAACATTGTCCAGTGACCTAATACTTTAATCTCATATTAAATGGGACAAGACCCAAAAATCTGAGTTTACTTCCGTTGTGATTATTTGATTACCCACAACTCTGATAAGACCTGATAACATTGGACATGGAGTTGTCTATTTAGAAGTTGTATAGCCAGGACAATTCCCTACACCAAACAGGAGCAAAACAAGTATGCCAGAAGGATAAATTTTAACATTTAAATTGCCGCAAACAATTCATTACCAAGACCTCATTTCGCGTAAAAACAAGTACGTTACGTTGTATAGGTAATCACATGATTTCGACAAGGGCACCCAACGTCAATTTTCGGAAAATATCTGTTCGGAAGACGATTTGAGATCTAGAATTTTCGGAACATTTGTTGTAAAATTTCTTGCTTGCCTGCCTCTCCTAGGATTTTCGAACTTCTAAAAATGGTATAATTGCCCATTTTTAACGGATTTTTATCCTAACAAGGTCACCTAGAATTTTCGGGAGCCTTTTCTTTGGCTGAAATTTTCGAAAAGGTAAGTTTTGATCCCTATGATTTTCGGATCACTAGACTTTCAGCTAGGAAATTCGAACAGATGAAAAATTTTTAGGGGATGATAATATGCCTATATCTACCGTTTAAATACTAAAATACGTTTAACAGCTATGTTTAAGTGGTTTTGAACTATATTCTCGTTGGGTGCCCCTGTTTCGAGTGCAATTTGGGATAAAGCACAAGTAAATTTTTTAAAGACTAATAACCAATACGGGCTCGCGATCGTGCAATTTGTGGTCTTTGAAAAATTTACGAGTGCCGATTTATCCCAAATAGCACGAGAAAAATCATCTGATTTCTTGTTAATAATATACATGCTAAAAATTTGACTTGATTTTTCTCTTTTACGTGTCAGCGCTTGTCAACGTTCCCTGTCCCCGCCTACAAATGACAACCTCGACTAAGATTGGTCAAACTTTTGACAGGTGAATATTGATGGATAAAAACGCAGCAACTAAAAATTTGTTTCCGAAAACTGAAGCCTTTTGTCATTTTACGCTTTTCATAACTTTTCATGTTTTTCCACTACCGCCACGGAAAGAACTATACCTGTTATCAAGATTCCTTTGTTGTGTTTTGTTAATTTGGGTTTTGGTCGAGAAAAGCGTCGCAACCGCGGTTCGATGGCTGTTTTTGTAGTTCATGCAGGTTTTTACAGAAGAGTTATGGGAAAAACTAAAGCGTTTCTAACCTCACTTACAAGCTTTCAGGAGTTGCATCTCATGTGAGTTTGAGTTATTGCATTTGTTGTCTCGTTTAACAGCGGGCATAATTGTTTGAAGTTTCTTACTGTGACAGTCGTAACTAACTTGAGAGTCTTGAGACGATGTATGGCGTCGTGCATAAAATACACAGAGATCTACACACGCTTTTTTAAACAGTTTTCTGACTGTTAATGAAAAGGAGACGTTCTAAAGAAAACTTAGTTGTCGTGGTGGTTGCAAAGAAAGGCTTTAAGCGGGGTATGTTCATCTAGTATTCGCCTTCCAAACGAGAAGCCGGCTAAAATAAGCTTACAAACAAACAGATGGTCACAGAAAACAAGGTTTCTGAGAAAAGTTTTTCCGCAGCACTTCAATCACACTACTTTCTCCATTTAATGAAAAGTGCTTTTGTTTCCAGACATTTTTGACATTTTTCATGTTTTGACTGTCAGTCAAAAATCTTGCATTTTGCTTTTTGGCTTTTGATGCTTCTGGTTTCTTTCTTGGAGTGTGAGTCAAAATGCCACGTGAATGAGGCTAAAATAAGAATTGCTTTATGGTTACATTGCTTGGGAGTTACGTCTATTGACACATTCTTCATACCCACCTAAAAAATTACATAAAGGAGTTGTCGATTATTCTACTGACAGACCTTTAACTCACCTGAGGCTGACAATCATTTAATTTCAACTTTTTGCACTGACACCAACTGTTTGGGATTAATCGACGTGCTCTCCGCCATTTAGCGTGCTGAAATGGCTGGGTGTATATTATTAGCTCGGAAACTATTCTGGACAGGCCAGTACTGTCAGAAAGACGAATTGTGAAAAGTGAAATCCCTACCCTTTTGTATTCCTGCAGCCCAAAGACGGTTCCCCTTTATGGCCACGCTTACCCGTATGGGCGATGTATAGGGAGCACACCTACGCGAGACGGAGGCGAGAATCATCTTATTCTCTTACAGTCAGCGAATACTTTGTACGGCCCAATCAGTTTTCACGAGAGCAGAATTATTAAAGGCCTATAAATCAACAAGTCTGCCAAACAAGTTCATTCTTACGTAGCAAAGCTGTTCCAATCGGGAATCAAATAAACCATAGTAAGAAGCTTATTGCTTACGGTCGAAACTGTTTGCTGCTCGGTTATATTCACGATTCGGAAAAAAGTTACCCAGTGAAATTTCGTGCTCGACAATCTACACCATGGTCAAAATTATAACTCTGACAATGAATGAATGATTGTGTAACTATTAAAAGTGACTCTGAACAAAAAGTTTCATGCAACTTGCTGAGAATTGCCGAAGAAGAAAACTGCTTTTAGCAAAGGAAAATTTGGTTTCCTCAAAGCACAATAAATACACTATTCCTCAAAATTCGGAAGCTCATACGACGCCAATTTTATGCATGGACGATTTAATCTCTGAAGTACTGAGAAGTTAAGTCGAACGGAACCCAGACATGTTGTCCGCCATACCTTCGACATACCTCCTGTTATGTTGTTTCACTAAAGCCGGGATAAATTGAAGAAGTGAATTCAAAACAGGAATGATTTAAGATGGTATCGAAACCACAAAACGCTGACTGAAGTAAACAATTTCCGTTTTGGCGTATATACTGTATGTACATGTTGCTATATGCCACAACTGGGTCTAAACTGGGTAATATCGTGGTCAATCTAAAAAGATACCCTTCTTTTTCCTTCTAATCGCTTTGGAATATATCTTTACGAAGATACAATTTTTTTTAGGAAGATTCGCAGAAATGCTTGCGTGAGAGTCAGGCCAATCCGTATAACTTGCAATATGAGTTGTTGCAACAGATTTTGTAATCTATAAAATGAGTATTTAGTGTTGTGACTAAGTCTTCTGTCAGCGTGCCGGTACTCAGTGGCAACATGAACGATACTGTATGTCATGGCCGAAAGTTTTAAAAACGAAACCATTTGGACTTAATCAATTTGTAACATGCTTACGTTACCTGTTAACCTACTAAGACGGGACACTTACCTTTTGCTAAACGGAAATTCTTTCTTATACAGTGACAGACATACAAAGCGTAGCTTGTGATTTTTACTCAGCTTCTATAAACGCGTCCATCTCTCTTTGCTCCTTTTCTCTTAAAACACCCAGACAGTTTTGACGAATTCCAGTTTCCTAATGGCATTATATGGCGATTAGCTGAATTGAAACTATTTTCATAAACGGATAAAAATAAGCACAGTTCGGATTTCAACGACAATTGTGCCACTCTTCCTAATTTCCGTGTCTGTGCGAGGAGTTTAAAAGAACATCATTTATTAATTAATTAATTTCGTGTCAAAGTTTTAAGTAATTCCACAAACCAATAATGTCAATAGTACTTATTGTTCTATGGTGCTTAGTCGTAAATCTTTTAATGGGCTTATGAACCGTCTCTCGAGATATAAAATTGCTGTTTTCCACAGCCGGGGGCTGTAAAACTGGTCAGTAACGCTGAGTGGTTATAAATCAAGTTAAACGTTTTGCTCCTGTCAGCTGGCAGACGCAACAAGCCGGCCTTATCTATTAAAAACAGACCTTGATGGTGGGAGCTTAGAGCTTTTTAATAAGGATTTCGTTTATCTTATCAGGGCAAAAAACAAGTGCTTTGTGGAAAAACTATATAATTGACACATTTTATGCAAAAGGCTTCATGCTTCGTTCATTCTTTTCATGTTTTCCCTGACTTCAATTCTGTTGCTTATTTCACAGTACCAAAGTGTAACAGCATCAAAAATAACTGAACAAGATATGTTTGAAATAGAAAGCGAAGCCAGGAAACCAAACAGAAATTTTAGTAAACGCTAAGATTTTTACCGCTCTTTTTGCTGACTAATCTCCCCTACAAAATATACAGATATCAATTAAAGAGTTAAAGAAATCATATCCTGCATCTTGTCATTTTGTGACGAAATCACATCAGCTTCTTTGTCACAGTCTGTTACAGAAAAATATATTACAACTGATAAACAAAGATTCTCAGTGAACATATGTACTTCTGCAGACGTCCCTCTGAAGACGCCAGTTCCTACCGAATTTAATGAGGGGCTATTCACACTTGCTGTTCGGGAACCAGTGCCTAGGTACCGGCACAAAATGGTGTTGTGTTCACACTTTGAGTACCCGATACGTGACCTTGAACGTAGTTAATTCATTTCGCCCTGTCAGACGCCATTTTGAAACCTGAGCTAAGCAGCGAGAACGAAGCAGACCCGAGTACAAGGTCTCAACCTTGTGCTCACTCGGGCACCGTGTCGGTGCCCCAATTCTAGCGTGGGTACTTGAAAAAAGGGTGTGCTCACATTAGTGCCCAGCGAGTACCGTACCCGAGCACTGTGCCCGGGGGCCAAGTGTGAACGCTGCCTAAGTTATTTAGCATTTTTCATCTTTTTACATTTACACAAGGGACCTCCTCATAACTTGCCCTCGCTCGGCAACAAACAAAACAGAAAAGAAATTAAACTACGAGAAACGTTTCGGTGAAGGAAAACGAATCTTTGATAAAATAAAAAATATATTCCATACGCCACAAGCTTTCTCTTCTGAACTATGTCTTACTTACTGAATGCTTAAGACGTGACCTGCGATCATGCAATTCAGAAATGGTCCTTATCACGTGAGAAATCATTCTAAGCAGTGCGAGCAAGCTTACAGTTCGTCAGCATGGTCAGCAAAAGCTCAAAATTGTCAGAAAAGCGTAGCATCTAGATTTCATAATTTTTTGGTACACTTCAATAGGATACTCAATGTTCTGGAAGAAAAACTTGCTTCCTTGAACAGGAATGTTTTTTTAAGGTCAATTCAAGAAGGTCTCAATGGAATTCACCGTTCGCGCTAAAAATGGCCGGAGTAAAGGGAATGTTACACGGAACGATACACAACGACGATTTTTAGCGCCACACAGCATTGCAATGTTGGAACAACGCTGCAACCATTCGAATCAGTATTACAACAATGTTGCGACGCTGTGTTGCGCTAAAAATCCTCGTTGCAAATCTTCTCGTGTAATATCACCTTAACAGGCGCAGGTTTTTTCAGGACCAAGGGAGCAATTTCGGTCGAAGACGCACGCACGCGCACGAGGGAAGAAAAACAGAGGCAGCTCCATAAAAACTACATAACCAACCAGGGCCTTCTACGCAGGCTACCATAAAACATCCAGTTATCCGTCCAAATTCTTTCTAGCCACATTTTGTACTGTGGAGAGTGTCTTACCTCATAGATGATGGATCCTATTTCAGCCTTTTTTCTATCCTCTTGAATGGCTTGTACCAATAAAAACGTTTGAACTTTTTCGAAACAATTGTTATTTCTCCGTCCAATGGTCTCAAGGTAGGTGCAAGCGGACGCAGCAACTCCCAACATTGTTGGTCGGGTAGCTAAAAGTTTGACCGGTTTCAAACTTTGTGCAAAAACGCCAAACAACATGCAACAAAGTGCAACACGGTGTGCAAACGGACGTTTGCACGGGGCTTTGAACGTAACGGAAAGAAATTAACCGTTAGCTGTAGAAATGTTTAAAAGAGGAAATAATTTATCCAAGTTCAATTAGTCTCGCCCAAGCAGCCGTTTTTGTCTCGTCACGCAACGCTCCTCCTTTGGGAAGAGCGTTTCTTGACGAGTCAGAAATCATAGGTTTAATCAACGCAATTTATTTTTTTCTTCACTTCTCATTCCGTCCTCGGGATTGTTACAGAGAGTCAAAGTTCAGAAGCCATAAACGCTACCCAGTACTACTGCGTGTATGACACAGTGAACTTTACTCGAGCAAATGATTTCCCATAAGCCTTTATGGCTTCTTGTAAATGCGTTCGAACTAAAACTTGTCATGATTGGCTGAACTGAACCACTAACCAATAGCAATCCTTGTGATATCTCGGCAACAGAAATGTTTGTACTTTTCAAAAATGGCGGCAGCGGAAACACATACTCGCCAAATACTTTCTTGATAAATCTTTGTCTTTGAAATCTTGCTTTTCGTACAAAAATTCCCGGTAAACTATTCCAAAGTATATTTTGTTCTTTTTCAAAATGCCACCATTAGACTGGGGAAGAATCATGCGTGCAGACATAACAGCGCTTCGAGAAGATCTTGACGCAGCTGATGATATGTATGGCGTCTTGGAGATGGTAAACTACATAACTACAACACATGTTTTGAATTGTTAACTGTTTTATGACGGTTGTTAATGAAGAATAAACGTTGCATCCTTACTTTGTAACTTCTTCAGGGCATAGTCGAAACAGGTTCTGCGGAAGCTATTGATGCTAACAAGATGATAAAATTATTTGAAGTCACCAAAGCTGTTATGAAGGTGAATAATATTCATGATACAACTTACGTGGCGGTAATTGACGTTCATCCGTGAGGAGAGTTTCTATACTTGTCTGTTTAGACTATTGGTAGTTGAACAAGTAAGAGGAGCTTACAGAGTACATGTTAGTATGTCAAGAACATGAAGTATTAACCCTTATCTTGCGTTTTGGAGTTAAAGTGATGATAAATGACTCTTAAATGTTCACCAGCAACATTACTCTGTCTATAGTGTTATAATGTCAATAAACTTATTCAAAACTTGTGTTTGAAATACAAACCTCTAAAAACACTTCTTCATGAGAAGTCAGGATACTTGGCCCACTTAACAATAAGAATGATTCTTTTGTTTTCGTATAACATATTGACGGAGAACTCTGCCTCACTTTGGGCAGGGCTCTTGATCTTGCTTAAGAGAGGCAATCACCAATGCTAGCCTAGGACCTCGTAGGCATCTCAGGCACAACATGTCATGGAGAGGTGTACAAAAGTAAGCCACTTTAAGAGTGATAAGGATGTCTTCCCTCCCTCGGTGTTAACTTGAGAAAATTGAGTTGTTTGTACTAAAATAATAGTTATTGTCTACCAAAATCAATAGGTCAAATCACTGCAGGTTGAGCTAGCAGCTGACGAACTCACTAAAGGTGGAGGTGGCGAAAGAGGTACATTATCTTTAAATTCTAGCTCAGCTATTACCAAGGAGCACCAGCGTGACTAGAGCCTAAGATTTGTTTGATATTCAGTTGAATTGCTATTTTTTTTATCTCTGGTTCAGAGGAAACTGGAAACTGCTACAGAGCATTGGGTCGGATTTCAATAAGAGTTTTTGACTGGGAGAGGGAAGTCAGTTTTGCTTTGAATTGTTTTAAAGTTCAAGATCGAAGAGATCAAGAAAATGTGATTCTACTGTTTTTTCAGTTTTCAATAGCCTAACGTGACATCTGCCCTTTTGAGAGCTCTATTGATTTTCTTGATTCCATTCTATCAGTCAACCCAACCCTGTAATAATTGTTACATTTACATGTTTATTATAATAAATGGGGATAATCCAAACAAAAGATTTGAGCTTTGTTCTCAAAACAGAGTTCTTTTTGAGCTACAATCTTGGACAAGACCTGCAGAACCCACATCCCGCCCATTGGTACCACAATGACCCCCCACCCACCCTGATCATTCAGGGGAAAAAATGATCCAGTGAGACTTCAATCTTTGTTTTTTGGGGGGAGGGGGGAGTATTTGTAATAATAATTGCCAGTGCTTTAAAGGGCTTATCTTGAAACTAGACATGGCAACATCCATTTTTCGTAGCATTGTCATCCAAGATTGTAGTTGAATTCTAAGGAAAAGTTTTCCATTATACCTGTTTACTACCATGCTCTTCAATTAATTACAGTATCTTGTAATAATTGTATGTGAATTTTGTCTAACAGAGCAAGCGTTGATGGATGAGATAAGACATTTGGAAGGAGAGCTTCAACAGTACAGGGTGAGATGCATCTCGTAAAGAATACTATACTCCTTCAGGGGTGTCTCTATCTAATTAATGTACCACATCTATATTTATTATGCATTGTACTGAATTATCTGTCTTCTCATTGGCTAAGAGCCTATGGTTATTTTGCAAATCAACTCAATCAAAACATTAATAGACTAATCTGTAGGTTGTGTGTGCAATGCATGATTTCCAAGAGCAATGTCAAACTGTGTTCTTTGTGATGGCACTTGTCCAAATTTTCTTCAAAACAGTGTATAATAAAGCAATATTATTAAATTCAGTTTTAAGTGATATCGGAAAAATTCAGTTTTAAGTGATATCGGAAATAAATTCTTAGAATTTCTTTTAAAATTGGGAATATATATATTTGATTAGATTTTGTAAAATAGGGTTTTATACATACTCTTT
Source organism: Porites cylindrica (assembly GCA_964035525.1). Lineage (NCBI taxonomy): Eukaryota > Metazoa > Cnidaria > Anthozoa > Scleractinia > Poritidae > Porites > Porites cylindrica. Next base: position 39,735,753 of record OZ037778.1, read on the forward strand.
ATTCTTCCATGTAGTTAGTTATTTTCTTCTTATGCAATTTAGTTTTTAGGTACACCACAGTGTAGCTCTTAGATAGGTGTCGTTACTTAGTGGGTAACCGCTATTTTATTTTATTTTCACAGAAATTATTCCCTACTTTGATTTGTAACCATTTGATTATGCATACTTGTTGTTACTATTATTATTATTATTATTATTATTATTGTTGTTGTTGTTATTACTATCATTGTCACTTAGTTGTGTTGCATGCTGTTTTCATTCTTATGTAGAAATATGAGGGTGCTGGTGGAGAAGACTTCATGAGAGAAATTCGACAAATTGAAAACAGGAGAGCTGTGAGCATCTTCTATTTAAATTGTCAACAATTATGTGTACTTTCCTTCCTTCAAGTGGCTAAGGTCAAAATTCGAGAAGAGAGTACAAAGGAGGAGAAATAAATTAAGAGTTACCAATTTTGGGACTCTAACCAACAGCCCAAATGAAAACCCTTTAATTGTGGTTGAGTATATCATCACCATCACTGGTCATTTGCTTTTACATTCTCACATATAATGGACAACTGTTTGTCTACATTTGTTTTCTCCAGAAGCTCCCTCAACTGATGAAAACTGTGGTCTAGTTGTCATAGAAGAGCCAGTTATGCACAAAAAAAATTGCTAAGTGCAATGAGAAATCCATAAAGCATAATTGTGATATTGAAAATGAAGTAAAGTAGATATATAAATGTACCATCCTCATAGCTAAAAATTTTGTACCATGGCCGCTTACGAAATGCACCGAATTGCATTTTTAGGGCCTCAAAGTTAAAACTCCCCCAAAGGTGATCCCCTTTTTACCTCACACATGACTGCACCATGTGAAAGACTCTCTGTGTTTTTCAGGCTACTCTATTGCTGCCTAGGTAATTTTTTCTTCTTCTACCATTGTAGAAAGTTAAAATGCGTGTCAATTGTATCATTTTACCTGGAAAATAGCTTTTATAATCTTCATCCCAATCCTGTGTGAATGTGAAAGCAAAGAGATCTTGAATAGACATGTATTACCAAAGAAAAAGGGAAGCACAAGGGTTAGAAATACTAGAATTGGAGGCTTTACTTCTCCTCAAAATTGAGAAACCTTCTCTGAGACTAACTTGATGAAATTAGGAATGACTCTTTCATAGGATATTCAAATTGAAGTTGTTGTTTCAGGTACATTGTAATATTATTACTAGGATAAATGTGTAAGGCAAGCATTCTTTTTTGTGGCAGGCTCTAGAAAGAGAACTTGATGAAAAGGAGGAAGCGTTTTTCAAAGAGAAGAACAAAAGTGATCAAGTAAGTCATGTAAACTATTTTGTCTGCCTCTGCATGTTTACCAAACCATGCATCATGTATGTGTGATCATTTGTAAGAAGTAACAATTTCAATGTTGAATGTGCTATATTATAGTTGTTATTTTCCCCGTGTGTTTTCTTTACATGCACAGTCTGTAAGTCATTGTTTATTTGTTTTTTGGTGAGAATAGATAAGAAATAAGTTAAGGATGAATAACTTTATCTTAACCTTAACTGTACATGTTTGTGTAGACTTTAAAAAAAGTCCTTCATCCGATTTAATATGGCTAGGGACAAAGACTTTTCATACTTGATTGGTGCCAGTTTTAGTGTCCCAAAAAGTGGTCACTGCACTTCTTTGACCAATCAAAGTAGCTCTTTAGGACCCTTGGGGATAAAGTTGTCACTCACAAGTAATTAGGCATCTTGAAACATGACTTGTCCATTGGGAAGATCGTCAAGCGAGACAAGTTGACCTCTGGTGACCTCGTTGCTCGCTCGGCAGCTTCACGGCCTAAAAAGCTTGATATATATGCTTGCCTAGAAACTCATGAGGTTGACTTGTAGCATATCTAATGTATGTGTTCTGGTTCAATTTTATCCTTGGTTTAATTATCATTTTCTTTTGTTTCAAACTCATCATCATACATTACCATGCCCAAAAACTAAAGAAATTGGGAATTAATCCAAAGATAAAGTGGAACCAAAACATATGTGACTTTTCAATAATGTACTACTCTCTGACCTATTACTGAAAATAAAGATCCTACCTTTGCCAGGCAAATGTCTTAGCCAATAGATGGGTGGTAGTTTCATGGTGTTCTGGACTGTTGCGATCACCAAATGATCTATTACAAAATATTGAAAAGATACTAAACAACACCCGGACCACAAAGCAAAAGCGAACCAACAATAGTTTCTGCGACGCCAAGAATCGTCCAGTAGATTGTAAAGATAACCATATAGAAATAGCAGTCCCATCTTCAGTCCAGGATTATAAACTGACAGTATTCTCAATAAGTGCAGTACAGAGCATGGGGATCAGAGCACTTCACTCATGTAAAATGCCTACAATATGGACTTCTTTTGTATTTTTAATGCCTTACTCTCTGACTGATCAAGTGGAGGTATGATAGGCTAGCAGCAAACACCTCAAACTTCAGTTCTGTAGGTCTGGGTTTAAACCTACCCTTTTTCCTTTGACGAGACATTTTCCTCCTCTATGTATGTCTTTAACCAAATGTATTAATGGCTACCTGCGATATACAGTACATTTTTGTACCACTAGGGGTAACCCTGCAGCGGATGGACTTGCATTCCATCCATGGGGGAACAGCAATATACCTAGGTCGTTCATGCTACAAAAACTGGGTAAAGGTCTAGCTGTACAGGCCTTCTTAGCTCTTGTGTGCCATTTCCTTTTACCCCTGACTCGGTGGCCTTAATGTGTTCTGATAAGTTTAAGCACTCAGAGCTGTCACTAAGATTTCAAGTTTGTGGGTAAAATAATGCAACACTTGAGTTGGCGGGGGAATCAAACAGCTACACCTGTGGAGATTTAATTTGGTTCTATTTTTCTATTTTCCTGCCAAAGTAGCTGGGAATCACCTTCAGTAGTAGGTTGGGTATATTCCCCATGGTCTGATGTTTGCTTTGGTATAGTGGAGATTGAAACTTCCCACACTGCAGAATGGTACTCTACCAAATGATCTGTTCAGGGGAAATTGTTATGAAATCCTTATTCACTCTGTTTAACTTTGTTTCTCTCTGATAGCTGGTGTCAAGACTGGATGAAGTTGAGCGAGAAAATAAGACCCTGAAAAGAGATGTAAGCAACTTCATAATAAATTAATATTACCTTTGGAGAGTTCCAAATTGATGAGTGTCTAGCTGTATGCCCTTAATGACATACATGTATAGTTATCAATCAACAGTGAATTCTTTTGTTTTTGTTAATTAGCTGGACAGGAGTAAGATGGACATGAGAGATTTACAGCGACAAATTGAACAGCAGGTATTGTTTCTTTCAAATTGATATTGGGATTTGGTTTTGTTTCGTATGTAAAAGATATGTCATCTATAGGATCCTTGAAATACCTTCAATATTGGTCAATAAAGTCAACTGAATATTTAATTACAGTATCCTGTTAAAGATACATGAAATGTACATTTTAACTTTCAAATTCTGTGACATTACACATGCAAACTTACCAAAAACCTTCGTGAACAATATAGATAAAAAAATTTAATTAATAAAGTCACATTTTTGTTTCTAGAGAGAAAGTATGGTGATGCGCCGAGGAGATGATGCTGACTTTAAAGGCAAGATGTCAAAGAAAAATAAGGAGTTGTCTGAATACCTGGATGAAATAAGGGTATGGTTGACTGTCTGGGATATGACCAAGAATGTTGTGCCGATAATATTATGTTTTGTCATTACTGAAATGGTTACAAAAAAGATGACTGAATGATAAGAAACTAAAAGAGGACCATATCATCAAAAAATTATCGCAAAATAATGTTCGTCATGTTTTTGGCTATCAACATTTGTAACTCTTTACTGTGGAAATGACAAAATTCTACAATTACCTATTTCATAACTAATAAATAAAAATGTATTTTGATAGGTTCTACAAGAAGCCAATGATGAATTAGAGGATCGGGTCAAGAGTGTTCAGAAAGAACTTGAAGAGTCAACTGCAGAGATGGACAAAATGACTGATGAGTACACAAAACTTAAGGTAGGACTGTTCGTAGGTTGTGTGACATGGATAAGAAAACAAAGACAAGGGAAAATTTGGAAAAGCAATTATGAGTTGTCTGATTAAAAGGGAACATTTGCAAGGCTCTTACTTGCTTTGCTTTTTTATGCTCATCTCTTGAGTTTATGATAATCAACATTTACCAGATTAAAATGTTCGTTTATCACAGTTAAGGTATTTTATTCTGACATGTGAATGTCCATAGTATAGGTACTTTGTCGGTAACTTTTATGATGAAAATCCAGATAACAGGAAAAAGTTCACCCTGCCACAGATTACTGTTAACTTCTGCCGTTTTTGTGTAAATGGTACATGTAAGTCATAAGAATATGTCAGTTAACTTGCTCGATCTCTCTCAATTTCTTCCTATCTCAGATGATCTTACAGCAATCAGACCTGATAATTGATGATATGCGAAAAGAAAGAGATGCTCTTAGAGCTCAGGTCAGTGTGTCCAGTCAGTGCAAGTTCTGTCTGTGTTATGGAACTGTATGTACTTGATATTCAGTGTGTTTTGGGAGGGGGCAGTGGGATTGACTAGTGTAAGTAGCGTACACATGGTTACTTAATGTTAAAAATTGTAAAATCGACGCTGTTCAAAAGAGTCTTAACCGACGTTTTGGCAATGCTGCCTTCTTCAGGGTACAAGACCATTTTAACAAGTTTTAAATTGGCAGTAGGATTGACATAAGCTGTAATTGTTTGTGAAGTTTCCAGTTGTAGTGCATTTGTTTGGGTTAAAGTCGTAATCAGAGGAAGGTTTCCAAATAACCAGGGTGGATAAAAAAGATAAGGATGAGGGTGTAATTCAGTCTTGTGCCATTTGGCCTCTGCAATACCCAGTGAAAATTCACTATTTTACGGCAGAGGATAGATGCCTTTTGTCCGGGACAGGCAGAATTTACATTGAAATATAATTTTTAATCTGGACCACAAAGTGGCAAGAAAACGCACCGGGTGTCCTCGGTGGTAACTATAAATTCCGTTGATCAGAACTAAGATGAGTTGCAATAAACTGACTTTTATTTTCAGCAGTGCTTGGAGCAAACGTACTTGTTTTTTCTTATTCGTCAGGTACAAGACCTTAGGATGCAGTTCGCAACCAAGACAGACACTGATGACCAGATTATGGTGGCTGTCAATGCCAAAGTTGAAGAATGGAAGGTTTGTGCATTAAAATGTCACTTTAGTGCCTGCTCTGGAATTTGTTGTTGAATATGTTACTACACATTTTAAAAGTGACTAGTGAGCCAAGTTATTTCTTTGTTATTCTCTGTCGAATGCCAATCATGCCCTAATCTTCATAAATGTGCACTCTCCCAATCTTGGCAGTTTTGTGCAGCAAATCAGCACCATAGCCCGATAAAGACCAGGACTACCCGGTCAAAACACCGTAATTACTAAGTGACTATAGTGAGACAAACGGTAAACGCACCTATCAGACATGTATTTATTTTCGACCTAAAAATATCAGCCACGAAAAGACTGCTAAAAAGACCTTGAAACAGTTTCAAGAAATAGATTGAAAGAAACATGTATGGAGCTATGTAGACCTGGAACGTGTTAGGCTACTTTGTGTTATATGCTACAATCGTAAGTGAAAGCTACTTGCGTGGAAACTACAAACATCTATTTCTTTTTTTAAAATTTTTGGCACTGCAGACTGTTCTTGCAGCCAAAGAGATTGAACTAGAGCAGTACAAGTCATTAGTAGAGGAACTGAATCAGCAGATCAATGGGCTTCAGATGGACACAGACAAAACTTCCTTGGCCATGCTACAACAGGTAAGAAACTCGGATTTGTGTAAAGCTATGTTCGCTGAGTAGCAGTATAAACCCGTCATGTAACGCGTTGCACTGTGTCCTAACAGACAAAACTTGATAGGGAAAGTGGCTTTTACGCAGCACAGCCGTCATAGCTAGACTAGACTAGTTAAGCACAGTTAAAGTCCTAATCCTGTTACTAACGAAGCCAAAATTCCGGAAGCGCTATTCTACTATACTGACCAAGTTATACTTATATTAGATAGAGCATTTGAAGTAGACATAGTGTTCCCGCGCTACTTTTGTGTAAGGCTGAGTGGAGTGCTGACGCATCTTTGCCCTCAGGTATTCTGGTTAGCGGACAATAAGCTGTTCTTAGTGTAATCCTTTTAACACTAAAGAGTTTTTACAGAAACGAGGATTAGCACAGACTGTTAGCGCGCGACCTTCTGCGCGGAAGTTGCCGATCCCCTTGTTTCGACTTCTTTCTTTTCTGTCTAGCTTTAAGCAAAAAAGGATAAAAAGGATCATTGATGGAAATAGAGAGGTGGGGGGGGGGGGGGGGGAGTGCGGTCCGTCGGAGCGTTGATGGAAAGAGGGGAGGGGTAAATGGGTAAAATGTGCGCGCCGTCGGCCTCAAGAGGCTTGTAAGTACGAGCTACCGCCGTATAATAATTACCTTTATCTTAATGTTGGTCGTTGCAGGCGGTGGCCGAGAAAGATGACAAGATTGAAATGCTCAAAAAGGAACTGGAAAAGGTACATTACAATATTTTGCTCATCAATTTTCAGAAGGAACTTGAATTCTAATGACATTTCATGGTGCATTTGATGGATACTTTGCTTCTAAGATCTGGAACTCCCTACCTAATAATGTAAGATCTGAGCCTACTTTAATTAGAAGACTTCTGAAAACTAATCTACTTTCAGACATAATGGTATTTGTAAAATGTGCATGCTTGTATATAACGTAATCCAGTGTAAATAGATTTTCCTTTTTTTCTTTTACACTATTTTTCTTTTACAACTTGAGGTTAGGGATGCTACCATGGTATTTAAATGCTTAAATGGACTTGCACCTCCATATCTTTGTCAGAAGTTTAAAACCAGATCGGAAGTGCACAACTGCAATACTAGGAATAGGGACCGCCTACATATATCACTCTGTAGGACGGCTGCAGGTCAGCGCGCGTTTACCTTCAGAGGCCAAAGGCTGTAGAATAGTCTCCCAGACGAGTTTCAGTCTATCACTAATTTAGATGTATTTAAGGTTAAAATAAAACAGCATTTTTTGAGGGTATTTTTGGAAAACTAAGTTTTAGATATCTGACATTGTAAATTAAGCTGAAAAGCCTTTTTGAGGAGTTTAATAAAGTTATTATTATTCTTCTTCTTCTTATTATTATTTATATTCTGGATACAAGTTGCGTGTTGCAAGTTTTAAATATTAATTATAATTGTTACTTCCATTATTATTACTTTTTCAGACAGAATTTATTGATTCGAAGCACGGTGTTACAATCAGTGAAAATGCTTATTGCTTGTTTGCTATTGTAAGACTTGCTGTGAGCTAGTTAAAATTGCATGTTCTCTAAGAGTGTCTTACTTTCATTGAAGGCATCAATGGAGATGCATGGCGTTGCATCATACGTGGAACAGGTCAAGTCCCAAACCGAAAAAGGTCAATAATATTACTTTACTGTCCTGCGCAATGTCTTTTTTCTCTTTATCATCCTGAGGGTATCCCTGTATGGAGTGTTATATGGTTGAATCCGCCCATCTTGCCCACTCGGGATGTCCCGCGTTGATCCCGCAAGAAAAAAGTTCTCGTTTTGGCTATATGATAAATCCTTTATTGACCATGCTGGTTGAAGGTGGCTGTAGATTGGCCTCGTTTTTTCATTAGGGAGCTTAAGCAGCGACGTTTTTGAGCCGTGAGCGTCAACCGGAAGTGGACTTTTAGCACTCTTGAGCCGTGGTTTTGAACAAACTTTTGGTCAAATCGTCTCTAAAAGAGTAAAGACACTTAGCAATACAAATTTGGTAACGTTAAGGCATGCTAAAAGAGAAAAAGGCTCATTTCCGTTTGACTTGCGTCAATCAAAAACGTCGCTGCTTAAACTTCCAATTGACCGAGACGAAACTTGGCCAATATCTAGCCATCTTACAGCAAGGAGCCCAAAAGTGTGACCTTCTTTAATTAGCTCACCTTCTTTCATGCAGACATTAACCAATCAGAAGTCGAAGACAGTTTCCAGCGGGCTTCTGATTGGATTAAATCTGTACGAAGGAATGTGAATAAGTAAAACAAACGGTCACACTTTTAGGCTCCTTGCTGTGAGCAAACAAGCTTGGTCAATAACGGATATTTATTGCAATGCATGGTGCTTCAGTGAAATGTAATTAAATACGCGATTTACATTTGTACCTATCCGGAAAAATGTTGGTTGGTCTTTTTTATTGTTTTCCTGGCCACCAACATTATGAACTTTCAAATTGAGGGTGAGGAAGAATTTTCAAATCTATGTCCTACTTAGTACTCAGATCTGAACGTCTGTATTTGCCAAATCGGGAAATCTATTGAAACCCACCATTTAAACTTTTGTTTGGTAACCAGCTCACAGAAGAGAAATAAAAACAGTAAACAATACTTTTCTTTTGTAAGCACTTAATTCTTTGAATCTGAAAAGAAGTGTTATCTTTCCACACTACCTATGGTTAAGATATTAATGACCGCCTCTTTTAACGGGAACCGATCCGAAGATAGACAGTCGGCAAAAGTGCGTTGCTGATCCCTGTTTACATTGTACTCAGACTGGACTAAAAGCTATCATAGCAAGCACTTGGGCTTCGCCATTTGCTTAGAGCCTTTGTTCATGGAGTTCAGCGATAATATGTGAGCATGGGCACATTAAACATGTACAGCATGCTGCATTCGATAGTCGAGTATTACCAAGGAGGATTTGGAAACAATTCGAATTAATGAGCCCACCGTTACTCAGCGGCGCATGGTGCAGGTGCACTAAAGTGTTTGTGTCAAAATGTTGAGGGGATGCTTAGCAGGTTTAGACTCAGAACTCCACAGGAAGCCTAATTAAAATAAAATGGATTTTTGTTATTTTAGGTGTTCCATCTGCTTACCAACAGAAGAGAATCAAGGAGTTAAATAGCACACTACATAGGGAACAACTGGAAGTCTTACAGATCAAGGACAGAATGATAATGGTAAAAGCGCCAAAATGCAAACTGCTTAAGTTCGCATGTTGCTTGAGAAGAGTAACTTATGCATTATGCGGATCACAAGTTAGAACCGCGTTGTTCAACGAAAGCAAATTCTACATCCAGAAAAACTGAAATGCCCACCCTTACGATTTCCTCTTTACAATGTAGCTTATAAAACAGCTAAAAAAAGTCGTGTCTCATGAATTCCAGGGAGCAAACGCTACTTTTAAGCTCTGATGAAGCTCTGAGGTGTGTAGTTCTTCCGTTTTTCGTGATTTGTTTCTTTTGCTATTATCCCATCTACTTTATTAAGATTAAGAGAGATCGTCAATACGAATTTGGACCTCGCAGACCAAAGTTATGTTTCAACAGTTCAATCGAAAGCCTATTAGAATAGCTTCTTCCCAATGTACCTTTCTGTGGTATTGATAGTTCTTTTTTCGGTGTTTTGAGTATTTATTTACATATTTAAGTAACAAGGTCTTAAAGCTGATCAGTGATCGTGTCTTCTTTTGAACAGGCGGAGAAAGCTGCAGCTACGAAAGACAAGCAGTTAAATGATTTGCTGGCCCGTATGATGCAGTATGAAAGGGTAGGTTATAAACATTATTCTTAGCAATTGTGTCTTTTCTGTCATGGCAGATGTTTCAAGTAGCCCACACCGTTGAAAGGTCTTGCTCTGATATGCATTTGAAGTCTATGAAATGACATATCTAAGACAGGTGCTACCGATTTCAGGGAGAATATGGTTTGAGTGAAGCAGTGCAAGAAATCAAGGACTGCAAGGCTCAGATTCGCATTCGAGATCAGTAAGGAATATTGTCATTTACATTTCTTATTCAATATTGTAATGTTTTGCTAAGGGCGGCCATGATATTCTCTCCATATTGCGGAAATCGTTCAGGGGATGGATGCCCACTGTTAAATAAAGGACAGTAAAGAGAGATTTTTCTCTTAATGCTGAAGCACACTGACAAAACTGAGGTGAAGTTAAATTGTGACTGAAAATTATATGCAACTTCATAGGTTTTGTGTTGAGATCTCTGACTACCTTTGCAAACAAGGTCAAGTTGCAGCAAAATTTGAGAACTAATTTAAATATGAATCAATGGTGAGTTTTGGCTTTTATTTCCACACCTTAGAAACATTGAAGACCTGACAAGTCAAGTTAATAAATTAGAGATTAAAGTAAATGACACTGAAATGGAAAATGAGGAATTGCGGGAAAGGCTCGGAATGGATCCAAAGGAGACGCTGGACATCGAGGACGTCCGACACAAGAAGAAAGTGAAAGCAGAGCAGGCAGTGGCATTGAACAGGGCACTCACTAAAGAGGTAAAGCAGCTATACTTAGGACAGGGTTCGTACAGGTCATGAGAAACCTGGAAAGTCACGGAATTTTAAAACATTTCATTTTTCAGGCCTGGAAATTCATGGAGTTTAATTGTCGGTACTGGAAAATCATGGGAAATAAAAGTTTGTTTTAATAGATAAGTAACTGCAGATGACAAAGCAAGGACAACGTGAGATCAAGACGAGAAATCAAACAGCGCAAACGGCGCGCAGTTCGGTGGAGACCAGAGTTTGGGTCTGTTGAACTGCCTTAGGAAAAATATGTTAAAACAAGGAAAACTTGAAAAAGTGATGGAAATAGTCATGGAAAGTCATGGAATTTGAAGAGCTCAAAAGACTACGAACCCTGTAGGATTAGTCATCCTTAAACTGTTCCAACAATCAGCCAGGGAATTTAAAATGTGAAACACGCGCTTTAAGAGCCTTTGTTGGATTTCGAACCCTTTTCTAAAATCCGTCATCAGTTTGATATTGATTATTTTGTACTGTGTAGGTTGAACGATTGGAAGAAGAAAGACTTCAGCTCAAGAGACAGCTGAGAAAACAAGCGATGCACAGAGGTGCTCGGTACGTGATATGATGACATATATGATCCGATTATGTGATATTTATGATATACCATGGCGTGACATGACATGACATTTATATCTGATTTGAGGGGATATGAAATGACTTGATAATGTATTATTTGACATGATATGACATAACATGAGGTAGATAACAGTTCATGTTTCGGAAAATCTTGAAAAGGTCTTGAATTCTAGTAGTAGTCTTGAAAAGTCCTTGAATTCGGTTAAAGTCCTTGAAAAGTACTTGATTTCTTTATTAAGTCTTGAAAAGTCCTTGAAATGCACTACCCTGTCTTCGCCCGACACAATTTTCGGTAAAATTAGATTTTTTTAACGCGGAATAGTTGGCTCATTCTCGGCGTAAGAACCTGTAAAACTCACGGGTAACGTAAAAGCATTTTTGTGCATGAACAATATTTTATTTCTGCTTCTTTATTTTGTATGCTATTTCTGTACCTCAGATGCAGCTGCAAGTCATTTTGCAAAGTGTTGTTGCGGAAAGTATGAAATAACTCGATCAACCATGGCTAAAGAAGTTAAAATCGTAAATGAGTCCATGACGTAATTTAGCCATGCATGAGGTGTTTAAGAGGGGGTTAAAGAATGCCGATTTCTTGAGCAAATCTTAGTCCTTGAAAACTGTTGTGTGTCCATGAAAAATCCTTGAAATTTGTTTGTCTGAAGTTGTACGAACCATGGACTTTAATTACATCCTATGGTATATCATATAACGTGACATGGCTTGACAGTACAGGGCATGATATGATAAGACAAGATCGTTAGGACTGATTATTGGGTAAACGTGATACCAAATTGATAGAGAATGCTCTTACTTTTTTATCCCGTAACTCTTGGAAGATGTAGGTAATATTAAAGATGAAAACTACTGAAAAGTTATACCACCTTAATGGAAATGTAACACTTACCGAGTTTTCTTGTATGTTGTTTGTGTTTCAGAGCTGTTGAGTTAGGAATCACGGCCGAAGACCTGATCATAGCAGAAGAGCAGGAAGTTGTCTCGTCCCCCAGAAGGCCACTCCCTGACGTGGATTCTGATGGTGAAGTCACCAGAGCTTTGGTATACATTTCACGAGATACTTATTTGCAATTTTGAGTCATGTTCTTTTACGTACAAATTTAAGACAAAAAGTTCATCGTATGTACATGTGTGTTTTTTTGTTACTCTAGAACAAGAGACTAGAGGGAGAGGTGGAGAAAAACGAACAGCAAATTGAAAACTACAAAACAAACATGAAGAAGATAGAAACAGAAAATAAGGTATAAACCGTAAGTTAAATTTGCAAGAGCATCCTGGGCAAAAAATCATTGCCTCAACCTTATAAGCTTTCACCTGGGCAATTATATTGTATTTTTTTTTAAATAAATACATTGTTTACAATCACAATCATCTTTGCTTGTGTAGGTAGTTGGTCTTGGGCCTGAGAGGAAAACGTATAATGGAAACACCGAATGTATCTTGGAAAAAAGTTGTAATTGATGTGTCGATCACCTACGATTGTTTTGGACATTCCTAGACTACGAGTAGTCCCCCATTTTTCCTCAGGGATAGTAGGGCGAGCGAAACGCGAGCGCGCGTGAAAATCACCTCGCGTGGGGTGATTTTCACGCGCTCTCGCGTCTCGCTCGCCCTACTATCCCTGAGGAAAAATGGGGGACTACTCGTAGTCTAGGACATTCCCTTCCGCAGTTAGTGGGGAATTTAAGCAACCACAACGGAGACGTAAAACAAAACAACAGGTCTAATAACAAGAACATCAACTTTGCACATGCATCACGCTTTTTTTGTACATTACTTGGTCGTCACTGCACGACTACAGCATGAAACTTTCCAATGTGACGTTTTTAAACTTTGATGTACTCCCCAAAAATTCAACCCGAGGACAACTTGCCCACACGTACTTGATTAATTGAGCCAGTTGAATTAACCGCCGTAAGTTTTAAAAGAACACGAATGTACTTCATAAATGACGTCTCACTACGTGTTAAATACCTTTTTGTTTCATTGTGATGTGTATCACAGGAGCTTAAAGAAGAGAACAAGCAGATGGAAGTGGGAATGAGAGAAATATTAGCGCAGCTGAAAGAACACGCTCAAAAAGGTTTGCTTGTATTAATGATTGAGAAATGTTCCTAATCTTTAAGCAGGCTTAGCAAAGTAGGAGGTTTCTCGGCGTGCTTCGGGGCCATTTAGACACTTATGACTTCAAAATGAAGAAGAAGAAGAATGACAAACGCAGACTTTTTAGGCCACTCGAAAACCGTCCAGTACCCAGTTGTAATCGTTGAGAGCATAAGACGTGTCTAAATTCTTTTGGCAGAAATACACCTCACTTTATAGAGAAAACTCTACGTTCACATTCAACTGTTAACCCTTCAAACCCAAATATCAAAATTCAAGTTCTCTTTTGTTTTCCCAATACATTTCCTGTAGAAGTAGTGGGAGGAAGTTGTTGAAGTTTCAACCAGATTAAACTTTCGTGATCATTTCCTTAATTCTCATCACCAATCTGTTTTATAAAGTATTAATATCACGAGCAGAAGTTTGATGTTGATCCCTCTCAGGGCTTAGTTAGAGGGTTTATGTGTGGAATAACAATGTACGTGAACAGTCGGTAATGTGTTTGTTGATGTTTTTGTAAGTAACAGTATACATTAAGATTTGTATGAGAAGCAGTTTTTCAAACCTCACTACTATGAATCATTGTTTTCTTGTCTTACATCGGCAAATATGAAACCTTCTTCTGCTCCCGCAGTTTTATACATAAATGCCTTGTTGCGTTGTAGATTCTGACGAAAGTAAACTCATTCAAGTTCCCGCCTTGGAAAAGCTAATGGCTGTAAGTTGAAACATTTTGAACTTCGAAGAAATGAATTTGGCGGAGCTTGCTGGAGAACTCATTTTTGTTAAATGTTCTCTTTAGTTGATTGAATCCAGAAATGCAGTTGGCCAGTACGACACGACTCTAAATTTAAAGGCTCAGGTAGATATACACAGTAGATTACACTTAAATGTGAGCAAGCTTATTCTCCATATTGCTAAAACGCCGTTATTACTCTGATGGTAAAAACTGTTTTTTTTCACTTAAAATATTTCTCCGTCTTTGGTTGGCTTCATTCTGCATCGCTAATTATTCAGAACCTAGTTGGGAGTAGCGTTTATCAAATTTGAAAGATTTACAATGTTGAATGTTTGAAAATTATTGGATGATTGACGTCATGCAAAGATATTGGCGCGGTGGCTCAGCTGTTTTTGGCGATGGCGGAAGATTTCACACGCTGTGCGAACACGAAATAGCCAAATTAGTATAGGTAATAGCATGATTTGTAGTGATATTTGGCATAAATACCACGAGTGATATTTCAAAATTGTTATACGTAATTTGAAATTTGAGACAATTTAGAAATGTCACGAGTGGTATTTACGCCAAATATAACGTACAAATCTTGCTATTACTTGTTTATAGTACTACACACTAAAGGTTTGTAATTTTCACGTATAGGTATTTCAAATTAAGCTGAAATAACCCTGCTCTAAGCCAATCATATTGCAGAAATTTCTCATGTAGTAGTATAATAGCAAGAATACACAAAAAGCCACTCGAAAGATGTTATCCTACCCAAAAAATGCCACTGGGAGAGTGTTATTCGCCGAATCCGAGCACCCTCTGCGAACCTCATCCTCAGCCTCTTCAAATAATTGTTCAAAGTTCAATATACTTACAGATTGAACATCTGAGTGGTCGGAATGAAGAGTTGCGTCATGAGTTGCACAATGCAAGAGAAGAGACTGCTAAATCTATTATGCAATTGGAGAGGAAAAACGCCAAGGTACGTGGATCCCTTTGTAACCTTTGAAATAAACCAGTAATTATTATATCGAACACAAGAAACCGTTTTTCCACTCATTATGCAGAATCCGAGAAGCATGTCAAAAACCGAGGTTCGAGATTTGAGTATGTTGAATTTTATATACCATAGCATTTCGTCCACGGATTTAAAAGTTAGCGTAACAATTATCTCACCATATTTTGGCCTTGGTGTGAATGGGTTTAAAGGGCCATTTTTTAAAAGATAAACTTTTTCTTTTTTTTTCTTTGTCTTTTGGAAGATTGAAGATCTCGAAAAGGAAGTGAAGGTCTTAAAAGAAATAGGTAAGATTTGTGGCGATAACTTTAAGTTAGCCTTGAACGGGTAGCCTGTGTGTTTGTGCAGACCCTTCCAGTTGGTATATTGGGACTAAGCGCGAGACTGGGTTAGTGTTGTGTCGAACTGCACTGTGGAACTGTTCTGGTGATGCTATCCGTTCTCTTATTGGCTAACAAGAGGTTGCACGGAAAACTGGGTCACAATTTCGTCCCCCTAAACATGATAATAAAATAAATAAATAAACATATAATGATTTGGAGGTAGCACATCCACGAAGAGGTTCTTCGTTTACCTGATTCCTGGTCGAATTGGACTTTGAAAATGTTAGTTTTTGAGGAGAGGGGAAAACCGGAGTACCAGGAGAAAAACCTCTCGGAGCAAAGGAGAGAACCAACACCAAACTCAACCCACATACGGCGTCAACGCCGGGAGTTGAACCCGGACCACGTTGGTGGGAGGCGAGCGCTCTCACCACTGCGCCATCCCTTGCTCCCCAACAGTCCTTTATTGCAGTTTGACAAAACACCGACCCAGTGTGAAGTAAAGGAAAGGAGGCTTCTTGACGCATGCTATGAGAAGGTTGTGCATTGTTTTTTGGATGTTTGGTACAATTTAAGTCGTTAATAGGTTGGTAAGTATATTAACTCCTGTATATTATGTGTTTCAGGTGAAGGCGTAGTGAAGCTTCAACCTATGCCTCTGCCGCAAGGAATGACACCTTCGTCAACAGAGATCATCGCCAGTCTGAATGAGCATCTCATACACGTACTCCAGGTTAGAAAGTGCGACGTAGCAATGACTTAACGTTACGGGGAAATGTTGTTCTTGTGGTAGACGCTCCTTTTTATTCCAGTAGGAAAACAACAATTACGTTTACACGTCTAACCATTTGGCACTGTCGCAGTATTTTTGCCTTCTGTCAGAGTATTGATTTCTTGATCTGTTGGATAACGTCGGATGAGTCAATCGTGGTTGACTTGACAATCATGGATTCCTTCAAAAGTTGCACCTCTAATGATTTGAAGGAAAAGTTAACTTTTACAATGGCAGTGCTTTGATTTTCCGTATTTTTGTAGGAAATATCACTAAAAGAAAAGTTGCTAGTGAAAATGGAGAAGGACCTTGAATTGTTCAAGCGAAAGTTCTCTGTTATTCTTCATCAAAAGGTAATGTTTTGCTTTGAATGGGCCTTTCGATATATTCAGATTCATTCTTGTTACCTAACTGTAGCTGAATAAAATAAAAATAAGCTATTCACCTCTAAACGCAAAGTGATTTTTCATGTTTTCATTTTCTTTTGCTCTATACGACTCGAGCCAAGTTTGAAAATATATCGAGATGGGCCTCTTTCTCTCTGATTTGTTATGCTAATAGCTGAGAAATAACTTTTCAAGCCTGAAAAGCCGTATTTTTCTTGTGTTATACTGAAGACAATTAGTCTTACATGGGAGAGGAACATGACCCTAAATCAACATGGAAAATATAATAGTTAGAGAAAAATCGTCGAACAGTCCATATCACTGTCGCCAGTTGTCGTTTTACAATTATCGACAGTGTAAGACTGTTGAGTAATAAAAATTAGCTCGCTTTTGTGGCAAGGAATGACACCTTCATCAAAGACTTTAAAAGCTTTCGACTCCGAAAAGATATTTTTAAGACCTTTGGAACCCTAAAGGGAAAGAGGAATCGTTGAAAATTCTGAATCAGATTAGGATAAATACTGGCTTAACGTTAGGTCATATTTTCCCAACGACACGTGAACGCAAAACCAAATGTGTTGTTGTTTTAGGGTCTTCTTTATTCTGACTACTTGAGCGAAAAGGAAAAATGGGAAGAGGAAAAGAAGGGGATTGAAGAAGAGAAGACAGCAACAGAGTTAGCCAGAGAACATGATAAGATAAGGCTGCTGGAGTTTGAGGTGAATTTGGTTGTTGTGCGTGACTCGAACGGTGTTGTGTCAAATTGCATTATGGGATGCTTGTTTGAATGGGTATTACGAGGTTACTTAGGAAACTGGGTCAAAATGTGGCACCCAAACATTCCCACAGTGCAATTTGACACAGCACCGACCCAGTCTCAAACTGGCTAATAGAGACCTTTTGATTCGAGGACGAGAGTTAACTTAAAGGTGTTTTCGCGTATTCTCACGAAAAGAGATCCAGGAAAGCTTCTTTTTGCTTTTTTTTACCATAAAAGTTAACACGATTATTTTTATTGAAGGAGGTTAAGCCCTCTGCCGATCGCAAAATGATAAAACGTCTAACATTTGATGACTTGTTTCCGCCACTACGACATTCTCCCTAAACCTCGTAGTAGAATGACGACGGCTATCACGTTTTCCCGCCAAGATGACGCTGGTTCACGCGCGTGCACTTCTTAGTATTGAGAAAATCTCGTACTCGAAGTCGTACTCGCCTTAGAATCTAAAGGTCTCTAATAGTGTTCTACTGTATAAACGTGTATAAGTAAAATATTCATCCAGGATTCCCCCCATGTTTTTGTTGGACATGGTGTTTAGGAACATTCAGGACTAAATTCCAGGAAATTTTCCCAGACCCTGGAAACTTCTTGTCTTGCTAGAAGACTCTTAAATTTTCTTTTTATCGCAATCCTCATGGAAGAATGTGTCGTAGCAAGTGGTGGAGAAATATGACTCGGTGTCGTTTTTTTTCCATTGGAAAAGTAATTTGCGTTTTGGACGCGTTCTAATTAGTCGTAGAATCTTCGCCTTCTGGGTCCTTTGAATTCTGTCCCACTTGTTTCACTGTTTCAATAGCAGAAACCCTCAACTGGGGACAACTTCAGTTACTCTTATGAAACGTGCCTAACGTCACAAAAATTGACAGTATGAGGCTCACTACTTGCTTGACAAGCCGTTGCTGTCGCCTAAATTTATGCATTCTTATAACAGGAGGCAGCGTGGCCGAGTGGTCAGCGCGTCGGACTCGCAGTCTGGCGGCCCCGGGTTTGAGTTCCGCTCTGGCCACTTGCTGGATTTGTTCTCGGTCGTCCCGAGTTCAAATCCTCGGCCATGCTTGTAAATAGCCAACTGGTTGCCTCCTGCCAGTTGGCATTTTAAATCCAGTAATGTTCTATTTACATTATTTGTTTTTAATTATTTGAGTGGAATACCTGTAAACTAGCTGGGTAGGCTAAGTGCACTTTCCACCGGCGATAAACAAACCTTTAATCTTTTTTTTAACAGAGGCTACTTGATACGCTTGATAAAGACGAAGATAAACAGAGGAAGCGCCTGGGTGAGATGACAAGGAAAATAACAGTTCTGAGAGTAAATGAGAAATCACTGTCCAGAAGATATACCGCCATGCAGGAGGTCGAGGCTGCTCTTAGAAAAGAAAACAAGAAATACAGGAATGATGTGGTTGCTATGGAGACGGCCATCACAGAACGGCTGGGTTACCTACAGAGACACAAAGTATTCTTTCAGTTTTTTAGTTTTTTTTATTTTCCTTTTTTTTCTGACTTTTTTTTCTCTTGGATATTTTCTTTGT
Organism: Porites cylindrica; assembly: GCA_964035525.1. Classification (NCBI taxonomy): domain Eukaryota; kingdom Metazoa; phylum Cnidaria; class Anthozoa; order Scleractinia; family Poritidae; genus Porites; species Porites cylindrica. The sequence continues at coordinate 39,754,417 of OZ037778.1, forward strand.
CAGTGGACTAATGAATGCAAAAACATCTCGCTCGTCCCCGTGGTCTATCACCGGGCAGCTTCGAAGCTCTCAGAACGAGTTGCTTAATTAGCTAATGAAGCAATAGATGAATGAGCGAAACAATTTCCGTAGCCATAAAAACAAGACCGGGTGTGTTTTCAAAGGCTTATAAAGATCGAAATTTGTGTTAGCTTCAGCGATGCAGTTTAATCCTGTTAATGCCATCTCGATAATCGGTTATTGCGTTACATTTTACCACTTTGAAGCGGACTATCCAGTTTCTAGTTTCAGTTCATTCACGTCGTCGAGAATGTCTAAGTCTTTCTACCTGCTTATTTTACAAGCTTTGTTTTCCGCTTTTTTACTATTCATTTCGTGTTCTTTAAGAAGCAGAAAGAATAGTCTAGCTTCTATTGTTTGTTTGTTTGCTTTTTTCAGGAAATGTCAACGTACAAGATAAGTGTGCTTCAGCGATCGCTGGATGAGAGTGTTCCAGCAGCTGAGCTCGAGGCAGCTAACAAACAGTACAATGAACTCACCGAGAAGTATCGTGACATTATACAAAGAGAGAATAATCTGGTAGCACGGTCTGCTGCAGTTGACAGTTTAGAGGTACGATTTTTCGTTTCTTAAATTGTTTCCAGTGCCTTCGCAGGTGCTCTTTGAGAGCCTGATCGTGTTGGGGCGTGGATACCGGATAGCTCTTGCGCCGACACGACACCATATCGCATAGGGCTTTTGTTCACACATCAGAACGCTGATTTCGGCGCGATTTCTGTAACGGAGCGAAGCTGCGCCGTTCCGATGTTTATAGTGGAGCGTCACATAGCGGATAGTTTTGGTGCCACGCTTCGGTGCAGTGTGAACAGGCATTAGGACCGTAGCGGAAGTTAATAGATAGTAGCCAGGACTGGACTCTGTTGAGACGGAAGTAAATATTCAGGAGGTAGGACTGGGATTTGGTTCACAAAACCCTCTTGGTCAACCGCTCTTGCACGATGTTGGATGTGTGTGAACTACTTGTTCAGTTCTGTACCGTTGCTGTTCATACTATACTGGATAGCTTTTCGTGCCGGCACGAGGCTTGGCAGGACTCAACAGAGCTCGGATCTAGCCGAGAAGGGGGTACCCAGGGTACTAACCTGAGATCAGGCCCAATTTGAGCGGTTCTCATACATTTTCCGGAATGTAATTTTCAAAGCGAAACGAAAATAGAGCCTGATCTCAGGTTACCAGGGTACCAGAGGGTTTTTCTTGCGTGCGATAAGGAGCTTCCGACACGAAGGCCGAAGACACGAGAAAAGCCTCTTGTACTCAGGGTAAGAAGAGAGCTTCACTTTCCGTCTTCTTCCGGCGCGTTTGTCTCTTTCTTTCGCACTTAACAATAATAATGATAATAACAATAATAATTAAAATTTGTATAGCGCCTATCCAACCCTGCTCTAGGCGTTTAACACAACATTCGAAACAATTAAGTAAAAATTAACATTCCAAACCAATTAAATAAATAATAAAATAGTAAATGAATTAAAACTGAGATAAAAATGGCCATATTAACAGTAATAAGCTTCCCTAAAAAGATAAGTCTTAAGGAGAGGTTTAAAAGTACTTAAATTATCACATGAACGGATGTTGTCAGGTAGACTGTTCCATAGGTCAGGAGCGGCGACAGCGAAGGCTCTAGACCCATAGGTCTTCATATTATAGATAACAGGATTCAGGCGTAGTGAGCGTAGTTAACATGCTCGCTCGTGTTCATGCCTGTTAGTTTAAAATCCGAGTTTGTGTTCCCTTAGGTGGACAATAAAGCCTTAGAAGAGACAAATGCTGAGCTCAAGAAAGAGATGACGTCACTAAAAGAACGGAACCACAGCCTGGAACAAATGTTAAACGAACTCTTAGCGAAAGGTTACTGTTTGCATTATTTGATATTATAGTGTCATTCATTTATTTCCTGAATAAAACGTATTGCTATTAAGATTGACTGGAAAGAGCAACTATGCAGCGATGAACACACAATGCGCACCCGACCTTGCATTCTGGGCGTTTATTTTCCAAAGTGTTTAAAGTAAAACCTGGGGTGAAATAGTTCCATTCGTTACCGTCTACTTCCGTCTTTGTTAATCGCAGTAGGTATTTATTTTTCAGAGGGGGGAGAGGGTGGAGGAGACGGTGGTGTTGTGAGACAAGAAGAGATTGACAGAATATCAAGAAAACTTGCCACACTGGAAATGAAGGTACAGCCGGGATAGACCTCATTTGGTACAATTTTTAAGACGGTTGGAGTGCAGTTAGTTTGGAGAGACCTCTAGGGTAGGACAATTTACTGACTAAAATCTTGAAATCAACGTTTAAAATACCCAGATTTATATGCGAGCTAGCAAAACTGTGGAAAATATAAGTAGAGTCAAGTCGATCTCATATCATTAACGAAGTAAAAGGTCTAAAACATGATTTAATATTGCCTCTCGAGAGGTATTCCTTAAAGAAATTGCTTCTTTAGCAGTCCAATTATAAGACTAATACGCATTTCCTTGTGAGCATTTGAATGTTTTATATTTGAATTCCCTATTTCTTTATACTGATAGTCCAAAATGTGAGAGTGACTGTACGTAGCAGAGAAGAAAGTTAGTGAACTGACTAAGCACGAGTAACAGAGTGAAAGATTTAATTTTATACATAATATACATAAATGTACATACATTAGTTTATTTTGCTAGTGTTGGTATTCGTTTTAAATCTTTACATTTCCAGGAACTTAATGAAAGAGAGCGCGCAGAACATGCCACTAGGAAATATGACCAGCTGCAGTCGCTGATCAAGGAATTGGAAGAAAGGAATGCAGAGCTAGAACAAAAATTTGCAGAGGTTTGGTTTGTTCATATTTTGTTAAAAAGAGACCGCGCTGACTGTATTATAGAAAGTGTGATATAGAGAGTTTTCACTCACATGGCCAGCAACCATTTACCGCGATAAAAGAAAGCGTTTACATTTGAAAGGAGTTCAACTCCCACAGGATTGGTTGGGATTCCAACATGGCGCCGGACATGACGTGGAAAGGCTCTATTCGCTGTTGTATTTTTTTTTGCCTGAAAACTGGTTATATTGCACATAACAGACATAACAGACCGAAGAAAGCAAGACAGAGTGAAAAAAAAAAAAACAACAAAAAAACAATACACAGAGTGGAACAAAAAAAAAAGGCAAAAAGCAAAGAGCAAGAGTGGGCACTTAATAAATTACTTTTGTTTGTTTGTTTGTTTTATAATTAACTAATTCCGTTCCAAACGTTTGTTCAATCGTGTTCTCAAAATCTGGAACCCCAGATGTTCTGCAAGGTAAAAGCGTTTTTGTTTCTTCTTTTCACCAGATAAGCAAACTAAATCTTGAGTCGCAGCGAATAGAGCGGCAACTACGGGAAGAGCTTTCCAGTAAGTGTGAAGTTTACTACTAGTGTTGTCACCATTGAGGAAATTTAGGTTTATTTCCATTCACTACCATGTGGCCTTTTGATTTTCCATGGCTTTTCCTCTCTTCTGTCTCTTTTTTGTAACTTTCTCTTCTCTTTTCTAGACTCTGTCACGCAAGACACGCACGCAGCTGTGACGCGCCGTGTCCAGTCATTGGAGGAATCGGAGTCTCACCTGAAGGTGGAAGTGTCACGGTTGAAAGAAGTAGCGGAAGTGGCGTCACACCAGACGGAAGCCATCAAGACTCAGCAGGAGTCACAGGATAAAGAGCTGACGTCACTCAGAAAACAACTGTATGATATACAGATGGAGAGTGATGACAAGACTATTATAGGTTAGTCAGAGTGTCTTGTTTTTTTTTTTCACAGTTTGTGTCAACTCTCCCTTAACTAACACCTCTGTTAGGTAGAAACCTACAGTGCTTAATGGGGCGCAATTTTGAAAATTTAGGCCAGTGTTTGGAAAAATATGCATCTCCTCTGCACTGAAATCTTCTTGAAAACTCTTTGACTGTTACCTGAATTCTTCTTGAAATTTATAACCGAAAAAACAGCACGAACCCTGGAAAAAGAAACAAATCTGTCGTTGTCTGTTTACATCCAACCTAAGACATCGCTTTATTACATTTCTTAATAGAGAGAATTTCTTAATAGCTTTTAGCTCTGGATACTTGGCACCAAGGGAATAAATGATCAGACTATTTGTCGAAATTAAAAAAGTACCACTAAGACAAGACAGTACTGTTTTGCAGCCCTCGTCTGAATTTTCAACAGGGAGAAGTGGTTCTTATCACTTGATCTTGTTAAGGACAATTTGTATTTCTTCAATAGTTGAGGAGCAATAATAATATTTTCAGGCAAACTGCATCATCATATCGTTGCACTACAAGTGAGTGAGGGCACCGCTGTACGGAAGCTTGAGGCTGCAACACAGAAGCTAGCTAAACAAGAAGCGCATTTGTTGCGTCTGGAGCAGAAGATCGACGAAAAAGATCAGGCTCTTTATCATGCTAAAACAGAGGCCAGAAACAAGGCGAAGTTTCTTAAAAGAACTATACAGGATCTGCGGAGGCAATACAGCGGTGCATTGCCGCTTATGAAGCAGGTAATCACGAATATCTTCTTCCGTATATCAGATTAAACTTTAGTATAGAAAATTCCCAAACTCAAAGAAACGATTACGAACGAACGAGACGAATATTTCGTCCGACTTGCTCGAACTTCATCAGCGTTATATACTCCTGTTGCAGCACTTTCCTGCCACTGAACACTGCACTTTCCTGCCATTTCAGGTGGAGACGTATCCTGAATCAATCTGTATTCAGCAGTAATTTTAAAACTGAAAAGGGCTTTTTATCAAATAAATAGCATCATTTAGTTTTCTTTTCCTTTCCACCATCAGGAAAAGTTTGCAGACACCATGCGGTCACTACAGGAAGATAAACGCAAACTGGAAGGAGAATTGAGGAAAGCTAAGACTGACAGAGAGGCTGCAGAGGATAAACTGGCCGAACTTAAACTTCAACATGAGGGCTTACAAGAGCTTATGGCTACCCTTAAGGATGGTAAAGGAGCTGCTAAAGTGACCGAATGGCACGCCAAGATGGGAGAGATACGACTGCAGGATCTCAAGCTAAACCGAGCTATCACCAGGTTACAGGAAGAGGTATGACCTTAATATCTGTCAGTTTCCTGAATGTCCTCTCGTAGTCAAAAGCGCCTTTCCTAGTTCCCAAACCAAAAACTGCTTTTGCGCAGGGCCGATGTTCACCCCACAGTGCTTTGCGCGCGCTACATTGAGTTCCTCAAGTCGCCGAGTGTGGGTGGGCTATAAACACAAACAGAGTCGACTATCCATCGTGCTTTATTTCGACAAGTTTCGTAATTTATATGTCTGAGGGCTTTGTGTGATGTTTTCTCTTCAGTTCTATCGATACAATAAAAACCTGCATTTTCTCAAGTTAGCCTAAACAGGTTTTTACTAAAATGGTAATTAGCACAAATTTAAGCTATTTAGGTTCTTAAGTACATTGTTGTTAAGAGTATTTAGTGGTATTCATCTTAGTCCTCATTTAAAAAGCAAAAAAATGGCATACCGTTACATTGCAGTTGGAGTTCAGTAGGCTCTATTACCATCTGCTGTTCTGTAAAGGATCCCGCACTCCTCCCCCGAATGGAGCTTAAAGCAAAAGTGCTTTTGGGCGACGGACGTGTCAACCGGAAGTGAGGTCGTTTTCATTTTAAAGCACCTTGACCATACCAAATTTGTGTTTCTAAGTGTTTTTACTATTATAGAGACGATTTGTCAAAAATTTGGGCAAAACCACCGTCCACAAATGAAAAAAGGCCACTTCCGGTTGACGTGCATCGCTCAAAAACGTATTTGCTTAAGCTCGCTAATTCCCACCTCGGCGTTTCGTAACGTCACATAAATTGAATTTACGTCACTGAAACGATCGGTCTAACCATGGTTTGTGGAGGAGACTGGTTTGGAAAGCCGGCAAACATCAAAGTTCAAAACAACGGTGCTGTAGTTTATGTTGAAAGCTCCCTGACCCACAATCCTTTGTTTTTTGTTCACAAATTGTGACTGAATGAATTAGTGCGATGTTTCTATTGGTCAGAAAGTTCAAAATGATAGGAATGGTATTGAACCTTGTGCACGGTCAGGTGCAAAAAAACACATAACAAAAAAACATATAACAAAAGAGTCTAATGCGTTTCATAAGCATTCCACTTTAAGAACTATGGTCTAACCGTCTCTTCTCGGGGAGAAACGACACCAGACTAGATAGAGCGGCGAAAATCTAGCCTCTCTGAACCATACCATTGCGTTGTGGTAATTCTTGTGTTCATGTTATTACCCAGATGAAGTACCTGGAAAACATTGTGAAGGTCCACGAGCGAACAATCTCTGATTTAGAAGATGAAAACGTTCATTTGTCGAAAGAACATGAAGAACGACAGTTGATATGGGAACAAAGAGAGGTGGAGCTTGAGCGAATGATTGACAAGCTAGAAAAACAGCAAGAACAGCTAGCAGACGCGGCTGCTAAGTTTGAAGAGGCTACTGGTTCGATACCAGACCCCAATCTTCCGGTGGCCAATCAACTGGAGTTGGCAATTCGAAAAATCAAGGAACACATTAGGATTATAGTGGGAACCAGAGAAGAAAACAAGCAACTTAAAAAGGTATGGAATGACATTATTTGTAAAGGGCTGGAGGTGTGAGAAAGAAACACATATAGGATATTACATGGCCGCGCGGAGATACGAAATTTCTCTTCGAGTGTTGAAACTTATTTCACGACGGATCGCAGCGAACGAGTGAAATATTTTTCAACACGAGACCATTTAAAAAAGACCAAACCATTTCACTTAAAATAGTTTTCAACAGTGAAAGGCGCGATTTATGATGTATTCATAGCAACGGTGATCCTTTCACATTTGAAAATAACATTATGTTTTCACGCGAAAGCTCACGTAGTATTTCATTAGTGTTTATATAATAAAGTAAAATATGTCTTAGGTTGTAGTAAGTGATCGAGAAATATTGTTCTGCTTTTGAAAGATCCAGGTACTTCTGAATGCAGTTGTACTCTACAACCACATAGTTAATATTCTCAAGTGGACGTAATCACCATAAATAGCTTTTTATATAAATATTAAATGATATTTTACGAACGTGGACTTATTTCGTGATGCGGAAAATGAGACAATGTCTTTGTACGACAGAAATACAGTGAACTGGATCAAGCTTTCAAGCAGTCTGAAGAAAGGCTAACCCAGAAAGACAAGGTAATGCGTGAAGTGTAAACTGTATAAACTCTTTTTTCTTGCAAGACGTATATTATGGATAACTAAGGACATATTTGACGTTCCACGAATTATATGCAGCCTAACCATAAAAGCGTTTCTTTGAAAAAATGCAGGTATTGAGAACTTTGAGCTTCTTTTGGTAAATACTAAAACATGCGGTAGATTTCGTTTTCACTACAGCTCAAAGATGGGCAAGTTATAGGTTCACCGACTTCTGGCTCATCTTTGTGTTGCGTCATGTCCTTTCTAGCATTGTTTAGGGACAGACCATTAGAAAACTGATGAGGGGTGGGAGGGGCGACGTTCAAAAAAATTTTCGCGCAATGGAAAATTAAATGAAAAAAAAGTCATGCACGCCAATTAACCCTAAAAAATATTCATACTACGGCCTAAAAAAATTCATACAAGGAATTTGATAACGAACAAAAATTCCTGCGGCTCAAAAATTCCCCACCCCCCACCCCCATAACTTTTCTAACGGTCCGTCCCTTAGGTGATGTGCTCTAAGTGCGTTCAAATGTGCATCGAACCACAAGCTGTTTTTTTTTTCATTTTTAGCTTATTAATGAGCTTCGCCTTCGTCTTCCTCTGTCTGACCGCGAGGAAATCACTTCGGAAGCGAAGAAGGCGGCAGGGCTAACAGAAGAAGATTATGAATCCAAACGGGCTCTGAAAGTGGCCCAAGCAACTGTGTCCAGTCTGCAGGTATGTATGAACCTTTTCGTATTTCACATATACACTTGTCGCATCATATCCTTTATCCTGGGCATTGGGAAACCTGTGACGTGAAGGTGTCGCAATTATCTTTACCGAAGATATACTTTTTTCAGCGATAAAGGGAGGCAAGAATATGTTTGGAACTAGTTCAAAGAAATTTTGCTGGGTGTTTGGTTCGTGGTGAAGTGTTTCTCCATAGGAGTTCCAGTTTGCTACAATATTCTAAATAGCCCTGACCATTTATGGGCGATTTTGAGGTTGCATGTGAGACTAGGTGAAATTTGGTCATATTGCACAATGAGGCTCCTTTGGGGACACCTACCAGCGTTCTTCTGTTGGCTAGTACGAGTTTGCGCAAGAAACTGGGTCAGAATTTGTCACCCAAAACAGTCCCATGGTGCAATTCGAAACAACATCGACCCAGTCGCTAGCGGTCCTTCACTTGCGACTTTCACGTTCCCCGTGACACAATTTGTTTTTCCCACAAAATTTTGTACAAACATTGTTTTCAATTTTGTCTTGGGAGTAACAATCGTGCCTTGAGAATTTGAAAACAAAACTTATGCAAAATTTTGTGGGGTAGAGAAATTACTTTATGGAGAACGAGAAAGTCGCAAGTAATGCCCAATTAAGTTCCCATTGCCTCTTTTTCACCTTTCTCCCACCCTTTCGTTTGCCTGCCGTGCAGGCTTTAATTCTTTTTAATATTGATTGTTGCTTGAATTTCTTTCAACGTTTTAGCAAATGCTTGCGCACAAGGAAGAGTCGTTGGCTAAATACCAAGAGATGCTGAAGGAAGCAAGAGAGGTAGTTTAATTTAACAAACACATTTTCAGCGCGTTAAATGTCAACGAAGGTGTCCTTCTTTATTTGCGAGCTTTGGCGTAGCTCTTCCTGTGGATAAATTGCTCTGAAGATGGGCTAGCGCTCGAACTTTAAGTTTGAATCTTTACACGCTGGACATTATACTTTATGAACAAAGTTTTAGTGCGAAAATACGGTTCGTCCGCTGTTAACCTGTTCCAGCCAGCGTTCAAATATTAGGGACGGCGTAGAGAGGACGGAGAAGGAAAAAACGGCGACGGGTATCAGGGGGTTAGGGAGGAGGCACTCCGCATCTGATTTGGCGCCGCTCCTCACGATCTGAACACCTGGAACAGGTTATGTTTAGTGTAGTGGTGTCAGACATGATTAGGGCGCAGGAAAACGGGGCTAAAACGTAGTGACAAAACATATGTTCACTGACATATTTTCACACCTGGCCCCAGTTGTTCTAAAGCTGGATAGCGCTAAGTATTCGGGAAACCAATTGCACTATCCACTGGATAGAGATTTATCCGGTGGATAGCCCTATCCACCTTTTGAACAACTGGGTTCATCTAATTTATTCTTGTGTTTCATGTTGCCATGTTCCCACCAATTCCGTTCCAACCCGCAATCCCTTGATTCCTTAAACCCTTGGTTAATTCGCTCTGACTAAGGGCTAGGGCTACGTCGCGACAATTTACCTTGGGTAAAACATATTTTCGCATAGTGTGTGCTGGTGTTGTTTGTTTACATCCTGGTAACATTTATTATAAATAAATAAATAAACAAATAAATAAATAATGATTTGGAGGAAGCACATCCACGAAGTGGTTCTTCGTCTACCTGATTCCTGGTCAAATTGGAATTTGGAAATGTTGGTTTTTGAGGAGAGGGGAAAACCTGAGTACGGAGAAAAACCTCACGGAGCAAGGGAGAGAACCAATAGCAAACTTATTATCACTTTTTTTTCAGGAGGCAAAGACACAATCCGAGCAGCACAAAGCAGAAATCCAGCTTCTTCAGGACAGATTGCACTTGGAGACTGATGAAACGTTCAGAAGAAAGAAAACTTTTCACATGGTTGGTTCATGGTGCTAAATGTACAGGCGCTGGTTTCTTTTTTGGCCTTTTGTGGCAACTAATGCAACTGATGTTTTCAATTCTTTTTTGTAATAAAAAGCTTGATTTGTAGTAGGACAAGGTTTGAGTATCTATAGAAAACCCTGGCCGGGACACATGTCTTATTATACTAACAAGTACTGTCATCAGGATATTTTGCAATGTACAGTTGTAAAGTTTAAAAATTCTGGCTGACCACGATCACAGCCAATGCAGACAATAACTCTTCGCTACTCTTAAGACAATATAGCATCCTTTTAAATACGAATTCTTAATGTATTCTTTCATGATTTTATTCTATTGTATTCGTGTTTATCACACCATATTTTGGAATCTTTGTATTCTTTCATCATTCACCCGTTGCGACTGTCGAAAGCTTGTGTCTTTTAATAATCTCAGCCAAAAAACGTTTTTTAAAAAGTTTTAATAAAGTCAAAGTTTAATGTGTGGCTACAGTGACTGTACGAAGTGTGTAGTCCATTCCATGTAACTAACGGAGTTTTACGATTGATTTTTCAGGACTCAGTTAGTGGAGATGGTCCCCCAGTTCCAACACACAGACAGGTTTGTAAAGCCCTTTTACATCCAGTAGTTCTACAATCTGTTGGAAGAAAAGTCGGTTACAAATAGTTGTTCTTGTTGTTGTTGTTTCTGTTGACCCCCTCCTGCTAAAACAACTTATTTTACTTTAAGTGTTTTTTCCAGTCTATGTTGTGTCCAGTCTTAAACTTTCGGCTTACTTTTAATTTCAGTTGTCGCGATTGTCCGAGCTGGAGGAGATGGTTGTTGAACAAGACAACGCTTTAGCTGTAGCAGCAGAGAAATACAAGAAATCACGGAGTGAAATCACTAGAATGAAGAAAGAAAACGAAGAACAAGTTAACAAACTCAAACAGGAAATAGCTAGGTCATTATCTGTGTTTCGTGTTACCTTTTTGGGGGGGGTGTGGGGGGGGGGGGGGAGTCGAAACTTAGGTCGCTCAGACTTCAGACTTACAGAAATTTACATTTTCAATATTCTGTCTGACTCTCTAACAAATTTTTCCCTTGTTCGTTTTACATAGTGGGAAGAAGACGTAGGAATGTAAAGAATATTCTTTTAATTCTTGTGATCTTTGACTGGAATTGATAGAAATTTTTATTTTTTTCACTGTTAGCCTTCAAGAACATATCGAGAAAACATGTGTGACTTGGCATGTTTGTTAAGACCATGGTTTTTAAAAACTAAATCTGTGCATAACTCAGTGAAGTGGGCTATACCTGCTTAAAGGGAACGAAATTTCAGTCAGTTTCGTTGTCATTAATAGTGTCATTGCTAAGAGTCGAACCTTTGAAGTTAGACTGAGAGGACTTTACCTACCTAACTGCGTCATTGAAACTACACCTCACATTTTTTTTAATCCATCGTGCATATCTGTGATATGTTTGTTTGTTTACGAACGTCCGTATTCCCAAGATCCAACCCTTAACTAATTCATGCCTAATCTACCCGTAGTATCCAATCTAAGAAACTTTCACAAAAAGGTTTCTTGCCAATTAATATGTACGTCTTCACTGATAAGAGGAGCTATGTAAGAAATCTGGTGAGATAAATAATTCGAAGCTGTTTATTTCTCTTACAGAAAAGAGGAGGAACATTTAAAGGAAAGGAACAAACTCGCCAATGAGAAACTGGAACGAGATGAACGAATAATGGAGCAGAGTAAAGAGGTAGCTTTTTGTGCTCTAAATTTGCCCGCTAAACCATCTGAAGTTACAGCTGATCGACGTATACATGTCGTACTTAACAGTGAAACTTCCAGTTTGTCCACCCGAACATGAGTAGCCATCTGGGTGGTGACACGTCATCGATATGGAATTTCTGCGCTCGTATCTCAGAAGTCATTTCGCTGGCAAACCAGTGGTGACGTCGCAAAATGTTAGCTTGCGAGCAAGCTCTCCTATTTGGGCGAGTGAAGCGAGTCTCGCGAGAACGCGCGAGCGAGCGGCGAAGCACCTCGTTCGCGCGTTCTTGCGAGGCTCATTTCGCTAGCCCAAATTGGAGAGCTTGCTCGCAGGCTACAAAATGTCGGCTGTTTTCACAGGCTGGAACACGAGCTCAACAAAATTTATGAGGCACGAGACTATTGCGTAGCTCTTTAATGACACGAGGCAGCATTAGTTTAACCAGATGTTTGTTAACATGTTCATTTTACCTGTAGATTGAAATATTAAAGGACGAACTAGAGACAGCAAAGGAAGCAGCACAGCGAGCGCCCAGTAAAACCATGAAACATCTGGTGGAAAGACTTCGTAACCAACTGGCTCTCAAAGAGAAACAACAAAAGGTAATTATGTGGTACAGTCAAGCCCCGTTAACGCGGACAGCAAGGGGGCTTTATTTCCCCAGGGAGAAAACAAACTGTCCGTAATGAGGAGGTGTCCGTATTAAGCAGGTGTCCGTTAAGCGGGGTTTGACTATATACTTTGGTATATAACTGACTTTGTTATACAAAGACATCTTTCTGTTGTTGCCATGGCAATAAACAATATACAGTTAACCTTAACCACTACGCATAAAGGTAATAGCCCATTCCCTAAATAACTTTCACCTCTTTGTCAGAGCGAGGCCTGGTGCACAACTGTTCATATCGAATAAGTTTCAACAGGCTCCTGGTTTCAATCGCATGTGAATGAAAACTTATTTTAATGTGAAAGGTTGAACACCAAAACTCATTTTGAAAGAGAGGGTAAAAGTAATTCGCAAATAGCCTGTTTGGCAGAAATACAATTTTGGAAACTATTTAACTACCACATAGCTGGCGAGCAAACACTCAGTTTGGGGGACATCGTGAGAGGTCACGCGCGAATGACACGCGAAAGGAGAGGCGGAGCAAGTTTTGTCGCTCGCGCGTTCCAGCGCGACTCGGTTCGCTCGCCTCTCGATACAGAGAGCCTACTCTCAGGCTACCTACCATAACGGTTGAGCAGCAGATTCCTTTTGTGTGATTTGTGAGTGTTGATTTGCATCAAAGAATTGAAACCTCTATTTACGTGGTTTACCTTCCTCCCTTCATACGCAGTCATTAGTATACAAAAGAATTAAAGAAATCTAATTTTCGTGCAACCATAGACCTTGGAATTTATGAAAGATATTTAACACGACTGTTTTTTTTTTCAAACTTCAGTCGCTGAGTCAAGCTCTTCTTCAGCTCAGAGCTGATATGGTGACAACAGCAGAGGAAAACGTTCAGGTGGGTTGGCGGATTTTATTAAATTACCTCAAACAATGACAAGTGACAAGGCCAATTTTTCTCAAGATGATTGTAGAACATAACGACGATGGTTTAACTTACGATCTAGTTTACGTCTTTTAAAATAACCCCACGTATTTTTTTCGATTCAGGCTCACGCTAGAAAAGCAGAACAGGAGGCCAATGTACAGCACATTGTAGACAAAGAGACCGCTGGATTGCAGGTTTGCTATGCTTGTCGCGTTATAATCACTTCTTGTATCGCAAAAAGACAAGCGATCCTCCGGTAAAACCTTCCAAGACCTATTATTTTATTGTCAGCTCTGTCTTACAGGACACTTATTTGGGCGGACACTAGTCAGCGGGTTTTGTGTGACTGCAACTGAACTTTTAATATCTTGTCTAACGCCATCGGATGTTACAGTCCCGAGGGAATCGGATTTAGAGCCGATTGGAGTTGTATGATGTTTTTATGGGACATTTTTTCATACGTTACCTCCGGTTTGCTTGACACTCAGCTAGACGTGAACATGACGTAATCTTCAATGGCAACCCTGACCGTAAGCGTGACTCTATCAGCTTTACTGGCCATAGACCCTCCCCAAAGGGATGGGGAAGAACGAGACTTACAGATCGCATGCGAGTTACCCTCCCCACCCAATACCACAACCCATGTCGCTGTCACTGTGCCTTTGGTTTCTTTTGCGTCCCACAAGAGTTGGTTCAGAGAAGTAGTTTGAGACGGGACCTACGAAAATTGGTTCTTTGTCGAGAAGACTGAAATGCCTACCGTACTATTTGCAGATACGAAACAAAGGCAGCACATCCAACTTATTTATTTTTTTAAGCGCTAAGTGCTGGTCCGGCTAAGAATTGAATCGGGGCCTACCGTTCCGAAGTCTGATGTTCGACTAGTTGAGCTAACCAGTCGGTGGTCAAGATGCTTTGTGCCAATTTGCCTATTTTTCTTGTGCATTTCGCTTGAAGGCACGTATCGAGGAGCTCCAAGAGAGAATGGAGAAACTCAAGAAAGAGCTGAAGAAACAAAAAGACAAGGAATCGTCGTTGCTAGAGGAAAAAGACAAGTTGAAGCAGGTACCACGACAATGTCCAACTTTTATTCTTGAACGTACTTTACACATGAGAAAGGAGCGAGTGCCCATAGACACTGAAAATAAATGTTTGTTATTCCCCACTCGATTTCTCCAGTGGTCTTGTAATTGCTATCTTAGGCCGAGGCCAAACGTCGAACTTTTTATCAAAGACGAAGCAAACTCTAATTTGGGTCGACCTAAATTAAGTTAAGCTCGTCTGTTGGGTCAGACGTGGAACTTAGAACTCGTCAAGCCAATCAACTGAATCAGACCAAAAAGCAATTTTAATAAAGTTTCTCCCGAACGAGCTAAATATACATTATCATACAAAGTTTTGATTTATTAATTTAGTCCGTCGCATGTGAAGATCGACGTTTGTCCCGGAGACGATCTTCAGACGTTCTATCCGTCTGAAGAAGACGGATAGAACGTGTCGGACGATCCAAACTCATTCAGACGAACTTAACAGAGCCAGACGTCGAAATTTTCGTGAGATTAACTCACTAAGTTTGGCTCGTCTCACGAAAAGTTCGACGTTTGGCGTAGGTCTCAAGGCTTTGATGGTAACAATACTTCTTTTTTTTTTGAAGGATTTGTCTAAGAAAGACTCCGCGTTGTTAAAACTTGGCCGTGAGTTGAAGGACTTGGAGACGGTTCAAGACAAGCTGGAGAAGAAAGAAGAGGAGCTTAGATCTGAAAGGAACACGGTAATGGAAAAAAAAGCTTTAAAAATGTATTTTCATTGTAAAAGAATTTGGCGTAGTTACCTTACAGGTCAAACAAGACGAACTACCTTGAACACCTTGTTATATAAATTATCTAACACACTACGCTCGTTCTTCGCTGAACCCTTATTGGTTTGAAGCTGGTAAATTTCTCCAAATACCGAAATTATCCACTCATTACAAAGATGATTTTTCAGTCAGTGACACAGGGACTCGAAAGAAAAACTCCGAGTACTCCCCATTACTCGGATTTTTCCTTCCGAGCCGCCTCTGTCGCTGACTGAAAAATCATCTTTCTCATTTACTCACCAGGCCTGATACGTTAGGGGATTACTATGTAAGATACGTCGCAACTGAGAATTTCAGTCAACCGTGGCCAAGGAAAAGTAGATCTAGAGAGTAAAGGATTTTGGCCTTTGTGGTAGAGTTAAAGAATTTGACCGATTACATGTCGCACAAACTACTTGTAGCCACCTTAATTTTTTTCTTCCCTAGAACGCTCAAGAACGTTCCGAAGTGGAAAAACTGCGAGAAAGAGTTAAAACACTTCAAGAAAATTTAAGGCAACAAAAACAAAAGAGTAACGAGGAGGGTGTTGATGGGCCTGGCATTGAGAAACCCGTGGTTGAAGAAATCATCAAGGAAGACAGAGTAAGACTGGTTACTATATAACATCTTTTAAGGCAGATGTTCCAAAATGTTTATATCGTAGAGAAATTAAGGAGAACGTTAGATGAAGAGGCCTTCTTGTTTACGTTAGATTTACTAAATTCACCGGGATAAAAAACAAAATTCGAGGGAATTCTTCTCAACTCAACTGTTTAGACCTTTGATTGGGTTGTTTGTTCACCCATTTCAGGCTTTGCGACGTTTTAAAGTGAGTTTTCAGTTTTTTGTTTTGAATAGAATATTCTCTTATTGGCTTAACTTTTATTTCTCTCTGTTTTTGGGTGTGGTAATGTATAATAATGATTTAGAATTCAAACGAAGGATGAAATTTTAAAACCACAGCATATATATGCGAAAAAATGAAATTTGAAAGAAACAATTCTCTAAAGTTAGATTCCGTCGTCTTAATTTGCTAAACAAACAGCCCCCCAAAAAGGTCCTCAATTTTGTATAAAACAGAAATGGCGATCTCCTTGGATTTGCGGGCTTCAAGCCACGCCGTCAACGTATTTTTTTTTTCCAGGCAACTGTAGTGAGTGAGGGTGTGGCGCGTTGGGAAGATAACAAGAAATGGCAACAGAAAGTAGAAGCGCTGAGAAGTAAGCTGGCGGAGAAAACACGGGAGCAGGAGAAAGCAGAAAAAACCATCGCCATGTTGAGAGAGGCGGTCAACAGAGCTGAAAAGGATAAGGCTGGGCTACATAGCAGGTTAAAAAGGTGCGTCTTGGACTTGTTTTTATTCTCATACAGGAAAACGAAGGCGATTTGTGTTGAATTGTGTGTTTTGGTGACTTACAAATCATGAGGACACTTAACAGGGGTGACTTTATACAGTTAATGGCTGAGCTCAGAGGCCTTCTAGAAGCTATACGCGCTCGGTCATTATTTTTAAGATGGCCGATTAAGCTGCTTTATGTTTTTCTTGTGATTGCAGCTCCTCCAAAGCTGTGGTCGGTGGTCCGCCGCTTGTTTCCAATGAAGTTGTACAGGATCTCAAGCACAACATATATAAGTTAGAAGAAGAGGTATAGTGAAATTTTCAGTTAAATATAAATTCTTCTATAAAGAAGAGAGATTTTAAATGACAAAAGACATTTTATTCTGACGTGTGTTTTTTTATCTTCCGTTTTAGAATCAGGAGTTACGTCGGCAGAAAGTTCTGGGTCATGACAGACAGATGGAGGCACTGGAACTGAAAAATAGACAGCTAGTTGATTACATTGAAGGCCTTGAGCGAGATCTTGCTGGTCGCATGGCGGAACAGGTTAGAGCCCTCCTCCTCAGTGTCATAACTTGTTTTACGTGCGGCTGGTGAGTCTAAAAAACTCAGTTTCTGTATCTGATGGTAAACCATTGATTGGATTGGTCACAGAATCTTTAATGTATTTCTTTACTTAGCGGTTTCTCTGCGCTCCATGAACCCTTCTTTTGCTCTCCCACAACCAGCCTGCGTGTCAGAGCACCCACACCTTGAACCAAGAGTATCTCCTTCCATTTTGTGTGGTATTTCGTGATTTCCACCAGAGGGGGGCGGTATGTAAGTCCGTGTATACAAAAGGAGACCCACATAGACCACATAGCCAGAAAGAAGAAAACCGAGAATGGAGATTTACAAAATCCCCAAGTTTGGTGCTTATCGGGTCTATATTAAACGACCTATGTGAAAAATAGGGCCACCCAAAAGCTCCAAAATTTACTAAGAGATATATAGGCCTCTGGACGGTGTGTCCGGCAATCCACATATCTCTTAGTAAATTTTCCAGTTTTTTTAAAAATTGAATAATATACAGCTATTTCAAAATAGCTGTATATTATTCAATATTGGCCCGATTAAGCTCGTGGTGGTTTTCCTGACTATGTGGGTCACATGTTATTTATAATATACGGATCTAGAATACACGGACTCGTACCCAGCCCTCTTCGGTTTGTCCCGACTTTAGGCGGTCATCTTTAATGGTAATTTTCAGAGATGTCGTGAAATCAAAGTTTTTTTGTTTGCTTCTTTTCCAGCGTTCCGTGGACCAGGCTGACGCAGACATGTATCGCGAATTATACCAGAGAAACCAGTCTCTTCAGAAACAGCTCGTGGAAGCGAAGGAGGTGAGCTGACGCGGGTTTCTGGTCATTCGTACCTAACATCAAAAGTCGGTTAAACGTAGTTTTAATCGACTAGCTCATGCATTTAAAGTCAATTTCCACAGTTAGCTTACTTTTATAGAATTCATGTTCTTCTCTACATTCAGGAAAATATGGAGTTGCGTTTCGATTACGAGCAAGCTAGGAAGGAAAACCCGCGACTGAAGGTAGGCAAGATCTCTTTTTGAAACCTGATTTTAAGCCGAAATAAGTAGTCCATTGCAGTCGATAGAACAGTTCACAAGGGCCGGCACAAAGTCAGAGGAATGTTAATCTCTAGCCCCAAGCTAACTCGATTGCTCTCTATTTACTGAACATAGAAGCTTATTCATGTGACGAAAATACATATATGTTTACAGCCAGCAATTTTTTTGAGTTTCCTTACAAATTAACAATTGCACTCTTACTTGTATTAAACTAGTTTCTCGTTACCTTCGGCAAATGTTTTGATAAATAATAATTCGATAACCATCCTTATAAAATGTAACTTCATGAAAGGACAGTACATGGTTGGTTTTTGTAAAGTTATCCTGTTGTGATCCTAGGCTCGAGTCGAGGACTTGCAAGAGTATGTTGAGATTCTAAAAGCGGAACTCGACGCCAGCAAAAAGAGAGAAAAAGCTCGAAAGGTGATGAAATATATTTTAAGTTGTACTTTTCGTTTTTTAAAATGCCATTTGAGACACGATAAGGAGACTGGTGCCGATTTGCGTCCCGCAGTTGTTTCTGGCATCATTACTGGAGACGCGCCAGTTAACTATTGGCCAATTTTTTCCCCTGTCCTTTGTAAAGGTGCCAGAATTCTTTGCGAAAGTTAAAGGAGCCCTGTCACGAAATTCAGCCAAATTAGGAAATTGCAAAATGCCCGTTAAATTAAAAGAAACATAAAAATAACCGCTTAAAACTTTAAAGGAAGGTTAAAACAACATAACAGAAATAACAGATGCCACGGATGGGCAAAACTGAAGAAGATTGAAACGGATTGAAATTAGGGTTTTTGAAAACTGTTCAGCCTAACAGTTTTTCAAAGTTGGTCCCTGCTGCTTGCAACTTCAACAATAATGTTCAGGAGACATATTTGTTTGTCTCGGATCTCTGATTTTGTCATTTACATGTAATTTCTTTGCTTACTTGAAGTTCCATAGCGATTGAGGGCGAGTAATTTGTAAAATGAAACAAAATGACCTGGACTGCCGTGACACAGCCCCTTTAACTAAGCCCATTTTTTTTCCCGGTTCTTAAGTGGAGAATAGACCTTTCCTGTATTCCTGTAAACAAAGGCACCAACTCGAGGCTTGGGTAGATAAAATTCACTGATTTGTATGAAACTGTCCACCCGAGCGTCAACCTCAGTTCTTTATGTTTACCCACTGGAGTGAAGTGCGGGAAGGAGGTCTGTTATCTTTTGTTTGTTCAGCCAAAGTGTGGTTTTATTTCAGCCCAACTTGGGCAACCCTCTTGACTGATGCGATGTTTTCATCTCTTCAGAAGAGCCTGGGTACTGGTATGGGAGGTCAGAGTGTGGAGGACCTGGAGCGAGTGATTGCTGCCATGAGGCGAGTAGTGGAAAGGCTTCAAGGTGAAAATGATCAGTTGAAGAAGACCGTAGGCTCAGGTGGACCGCAATATGGGGAGGTTATCAAAGAGAACAAACGACTCAAGGTAATATA
This sequence comes from Porites cylindrica, assembly GCA_964035525.1. Lineage (NCBI taxonomy): Eukaryota > Metazoa > Cnidaria > Anthozoa > Scleractinia > Poritidae > Porites > Porites cylindrica. Next base: position 39,773,875 of record OZ037778.1, read on the forward strand.
AGGGGCTGCTCGATCGAAGGGATGGAGGATATCACTTCTGCTAGTGCTACGCTTGCATTGTCACATCTTTTCTTTATTTGTGCGAAGTGTTAAAAAGGCTTATTTCCATACAGATACGAAGGTTTCATTTAATGAGCATGTTTGCCCTCTTAACTAAAAACGTTAGCCTGCGTAGCTGGCGAGATGGTTAGGTGGAGCAAAAATCTGTTAGAGAAGCGTCGAAGTCATGCGAAGGGTGGCGCAGGGACGCTTTCAAATCTTCTTGCCCTCGGTGCTCGCTTTTCGCTCGCTTCTCGTGGCAAAGTACACATGCAAAAACAATAACATCAGCTACACAGGCTAAAAGAAATAAAAGAAAACTAAATTACTTCCAAATCATTTTACCTTTCTTCGTTAAAATGTAACCCTAGGAAAGCAAAAAGCCAACCTGTGTGATGTCTTTTGTATTTGTCCAACCAGCAAGAGTTAGAGAAAGCGAAGGCGGGTGACAAGACCCCGCATACAAAGGGAATCAGTGGGCAGGCGAATACAGCCAAATTGATGAGTGAGAACGAGAAACTACGAAAGGATTTGAAAAAGGTACTGTTGACTTGGCTCTGGAGAACTAAGAGCAAGAAAAAATTTGTAAAAACATATCAATAAATGTTCTCAAAGAGCTACACACGAAGGTCTCCCCGAAGAATCAAACCCCGTCCTTCGTTAGAGTCGCGTTTTCATGCAGTTTGGGCGTCTTATCTTCTATCTTGTGCGATTGCTTTGATATTTTCTGTTGGCTAGTGAGAACCTCTTTAGAACCTCTAATTTGATAGGTTCTTGTTGGCCCAAAGCTCTACTGTTTCAGAGTTGAGGTTCATTGTTAGTTTTGTTTGGGTGAGGGCTATCTATTGTTTTCTAAACCAATCCTGTGAGCCGTTCTTAGAGCTTTCGGCCCACCCGACATTTTACCGCTATACTGTCTGTAAGAGCCAACTAAAAAAAACAAACGTGTCACTTTCAAAAGCAGTAACTTATCAAGTGCAATTCTTCTAGAAGACCTGGGCCAATTAATTGGCGATTTGCACGATAGACATTCTAGCTTACCTAGGATTCTACTTATTATTATCATTTTACTGAATCATTCCGAAAGCTTGCTTCGTCGCATTGCCCTAGATGTGAGAATTCGTTCTCTTTTGTTCCCAACATCTTTCTTTTTATTGAATTGTTGTGTATTAATGTTGATGTTATTTTTTAATAATAATAATAATAATAATAATAATAATAATAATAATAATAATAATAATAAAATCTCTCTTAAACTCTTCCACAAGCAACCGATCATTCGATATCTTTTCCATAATTAATTTGTTTGTTTGTTTGTTTTTGCTTTAGGAAATGGACGAAGTTGAAAAACTTAAAGCAGTGAACTCCAACCTGGAACAAAGAAAAGAAGAATTAGTGAAGGAATTAGAACAGGTAGATAGACCTTGAACATTGGATCACACGAAAGACCAAAAAGTGATATTCTGTGGAACTGGGGTGTGAATCTTTCGATTAGATTATGAACCCAAGCAGTTAAAAATAAATTAAGAGAGATTAGAGAGATTTAGGGTCATGTTCACGTCAAACGGCAAACGTGAATTAGTACCACATGACCAAGTTTTCCCCTGAATTGTCGCTTTCTGTTTATTACTTCTACACAAAAATAAGTAGTTTCCGCTCGCTTTATCCAAAGGAATTGATCTGGGCAGTTTTTATCGGCTTATTTTCTATTCTGAGAAATTCTCAATTTCAATCTGACGTTTGTCGTTTGTCGTGTGTCGTAAACATGACTCTTAATCTCTCTAATAAATCAAGCTTTAGCAAGGGATTGGCAACGCCCTGTCGCTATGACCACTGAATAAATGAGGTGAAGACGCAGTTTTACAGGGTTAGCCTCGATCGGGAATTAATATATTCACAAAATCCAGCGGGAAGGTAGACCTGTTTATTACGATGCCTATCGTATATTTTCAATTTTCAGATACTTTCTTGCCGGGATTTGTGAATATTTTACTTTTTGTTAAGGCTAACCCTGTATGAATGGGTCGTTAATGTTTTTGTTCAGCGATAATTTTGGAATTTCGAAAAAGGACTATTCTGAGTTTGTAAATGTGTCCGATGGTGGAGATGATATGAAATCAGTCATATATTTGAGCTGTGGATGAAACAGATAAATATGGATGTGCTCTTCTACCTAAGCAGATTATACATTATTCTCAGTGGGACGGACATTTGAATGAGCTAGCTAAGAAATTCGTTGGACCCCATCTTTTAACCAGTATGCACGTATCCTTTCTGAAAAGTCCGCTTGAAACATTTGGTCTTAAGAATCATTCTCGTATAATCGGCTTTAAAATGGTACAAGCTTTCCAACGAAGTTCTTTGGGATAATTTTGCTGTCTTTACCATGTACTCTGGTTCGTTTAATGCTGTGCTCGAGACTATTTTGTTTTCTGTATATAATCATGCCCTCATGTCTCTTCTTTTCCAAAGTTGCATCAAAAGCTCTCAGAATCCAATATGGACGGACTTGACAGTAAGGAATGGAAATCTGTGGTTTTACCAAAGATATATGAAGAAAAGATGCAAAAACTAGAAGCAGAATTGGAGAAAAAGGTAAGAACACTCATGGCGTCTGAACAAGCTTTTTGGAACTGCTTCTTCCTACCCCTTCCTAAAGCCAAAATTTTGCCCTCAGTGAAAACTCAGCGTTACTTTGGATTAGGCAGGGGAGGGGTGGGTAGGTGTGCAGTTTCCTAAAGAGGAGGGGTAGTATGGCTTTTCCCACTATCGTATACCAGTCCAGATTAATCGTTCCTTTAAATCAGCAGTTAAACTGACAATTTGAAAGGTTTTCGTTTGAACAAAATCGTGGAAAGGTGGAAAGACTGTCTGCCATCGTGAAAAATATGGGTTTGTTTTGAAGCGTGATGCTCGAGCCGCAAATCGGATTCTCATTGGTTGAACCATGGTGGAAAAAGGTAGTCACGACTGTCCTAATATGTTGCGATATTCCGAACTGTACACCTATCCACGCTCTCTTATTTTAACGAAAAAAGAAAATAAATGAAACAAATGTGTTCTCTCCTCTTGGCCCAAACAATGCAAATTCAATTGTAGCGCGTTTCATAGCTGATTTACATTTCCTCTCACAGACAAATCTGCTTAAAGATATCAAGACATATCTGAAAGCGGCCGCTAATCGAGAAACAGAGCTGACCAAGAAGCAGCACGAGCTAGAGGAAAAGGTATTTTATTTAGTCAGTGCAGTAAAGCTAAATTAATAAACGAAGAAACTCTGATTTACGCGGGTTACTGTATACCTTAAGGTGTGTCTCACGGGTAAGTGATATAGCCCGTTCCGGTTGAACTGCAGAAACCTAAAAGTTCCATATCAAGGCAAGTGGCATACAAACTACATACTGCCGGTGCCCAGACACATCTAGGTTTTTAAATAGAAAATGTAGTCCAGTCCGGGTACAGTTTGTGTTGCTTTGGAATATAACGAATCGAGTTACACTAACACGACGATTTTTCGCTCATAAATTTGTTGTTTAGGTTACAATCTTGGAGAGATTTCCAACCAATATAAAGACAGACAGTGATTTGGTCAAAGAATTTCAACAAACAAGGTAACCACTTAAGCTTTTCTTTTGTGAATTTAGGGCCTGTTTACGTGGAGGTGGGGACCTCAGGTAGGTCAGGTAACCCGCGGTGGGTTACCCCACTTATCATGTAAATGTGATCAAATTAAAATGAAAAATTATATGGACAGGCGGGTTACCTCACTTACCTGGGGTCCCCCACCTCCATGTAAACAGACCCTTAATCTCACAATGAAAGAATTCACACGTATGATTGGATTTGTCTCCCTTATGGCCATTGCGGAGCATCGAGTTCTCAGATTAGGTAAAGATTCATTAGAATAAAACCAAATAAATCACCATCGCAAAGGAAGCTGATTACCATAAAATTGTGCGAGTTCTTGGTTTGCAACCACGTGACAAGGCGACCCTGTTGGGGGAATTGTTGGGGGTCAATACGACATTATTTTTTCTCGTAACATTTACATGAAAATAGAGTTTAGTTCCCAGAGGAGAGAAATGCTTTTGTTCTTGACCACCAACATGGCCGCCATGACGTCACGTGCAAACCAGCAATAGCCCATATTCGCCTTTGTCACGCGGCGGCCATTTTGTCTCAGGAGATTTAAAAGGCTTTGTTTATGCACCCTATAGCCTCGTTCTATCTACGAGGCCAGGGTTGCATAATCAAAGCTTTTTAAATCTCCTGCGACAAAATGGCCGCCGCGTGACAATGGCGAATTGCAGTTACACGTGGAAACGAGGCTTAAGCTGACCTTGTTTTGATACAACCCTTCCTGCTTTGTTATGTAAATCATGTTGTTCTTACGCTACCTGGTATTTTTTAGCAAAATTTACTTTTCATTTGAAAAGGGAGGAGGTTTGTATCAAAACAAGGTCAACCTCAGCCTCACGTACTAATAGATCGTTTAAGCAGCCACGTTTTTGATTGACGCACGTCAACCGGAAGTGAGCCGTTTTCTCTTTTAATATGCGTTGACGCTACCAAATTTGTATTGTTAGGTGTCTTTACCTTTACAGAGACGATTTGCCCCAAAACGTGTTGAAAAAGTCCACTTCCGGTTGACGTGCGTCGCTCAAAGACGTTGCTACTTAAACTCCCTAACAAAAAAGCGAAAACGTCCCTAAAACAGTCCCATAATGCAATTCGACACAGCACCGAACCTTTCTCACGAGCAACCTCCATACGGTCGATAGAAAGAAGTAAACATTGAAGGCAATCGACTTGACGTTCTCTTCGCACTTTTGCACTCAAACTTGTTTGTTGTTTATTTGTTACCTAGGTTACGGTTAGCCACGCTGGAGTCCGAAAAAGAGGAGATGTTGCACGAAGTGCGACAACTCCGAAAAATGGGTCAGGCAGGGGATTTACCACGTGACTTGGTACGTTATAGTTCAAGCTAGCTTCTGAGTGAATGACAGTATAGCGATCCTTCCCTCATTCGCATGTTGGTGATTTGTTTTCAGATGGCAGAATTTCCGTCGTGAGCTGTAATTGTTATGTTGAGCGATCACCATTTTCAGTGAAGCAAAGCCCATTCAGAACAAAGTGACCCGTGTAGTCCATTTATATAAGCCATACCTTTTGCTTTTATTTGCGACAAGTTTTGTACGCTCATAAATGTAGACCTTTGGAAAATGGCTGATATTAGGGAGCTTAGCATCGACGACGGCAGCGGCAACGGCAACGAGGACGTCAAAAAAGCAGTAGGTTTGGATAAGCAAAACAACAACTCTGAACGTGCATCACACTTTTTTCTACATTTCTTTGCTGTCTCTGCCCGACTACGACGTGAAAATGCCTAATTTCACGTTTCATGGAGGACGCCGTTAACAATTGACGAAAAAGTTTCATTCTCTTTCTAAACTTGAAGGCGGTCCCCAAGGAATCAACTTTAGAGAAATTCACCAACATTTGACATTTTCAGTGGACTGGAATAAACGCGACAAAGTGTGAAAAAACGCGAATTGATTTTTAAAGTGACTTTCTCGCTGCCGGCACCGTCTTCGATGCTAAACTGAGCTCCCAATGTACGTAACAGTACGCTAATACAAGACGCTTTGGTGTCTACTGTCAACTTGAGTTTTTTCTGTTACATTGCCTCTCTGAGGAATTTGCCCTTTAAACTAATATAAGTTTCATTGTTCCTTTTAATGACAGAACAATGACGAAGTTATTGAGAAGTTAAGAAATTATGACAATATGATGGCAGATGATGTCGAACTTCGGTAAGTCTCTCACAGTTCAAGTATGCTCGGTGTAAGCCGGTCTTCTTGTTTGTACTCTTACCAAACTCAACATGCAAGTAAGATGTGTACTGATTTCGTAATTTAAAGGGGCTGTCTCGCTATTTGCTATCTGTGTGTAATAAATAAAAACTTGTCTTCGCATCAATTGAATTCAGGGGCACCCAAAGACGGTTGCCTCCTACATACATTGAAAACACTTTTGAGGCTATCCTGAGTACTTTTTAGATCTTTAGAAGTGCATTCTAAGCGACGCTATAAAATTTGCATCTGTTCGGTCATCCCAGAAGAACTTGATTCTTTTCGAAATTACAGGGGCGTGTCCAGTTTTGTTATTTAAGACTATATTTAGACTTTGAAACTGTTTCCTGTCTATTGCAACGGACAGATTGACTGTTTCAAGTTTTAATGCAATACCTGCAAAAATGACCAAACAGCTATTATACTTGGAGCTCCCTGATGAAATTTGTTTTATGTCTTCTTCACAACTCTACAAGAGCAGTTTGTTTGTGGGCAAAGGCGCTAAGTAATGATTTAGCAAAGAGTTGATCTATAATAGCAGTATCCTCGTGACATGATAGTCCCTTTAAAGACACACCTGTATTGTTAAGGTGAGCGTTTTTACGTGACTAGCATGTTCGTTTACTGGAATAGAAGACAGTCAGAGACAGTCTTAACATTACAATCGTCCAACTCACACAGGATCAGTCTGGTACCCCAACAGGGCTGCACGTGTGACTTTCATGTTCTTTTTCAGTTTCTTCTCACGGCATCTCTTCTCTTTTCTATCAGTAACCTTCACTTCGATATGTACGCAGTGAAAATGAATGAAATTAAATGTAAAACACACTCAAATGTAAGCATTTTGGCCCTAGAATTTATGTTGTATAGAGAAAGTGAAATAGCTGTCTGACTGCATCAATTTGGGTCTCTTTTTAAACTCTTAACAAAACGCTGACATCACGAGTACGGCGATTAACTGTAATGGTAAGCCATTTCTTTGCTCTTTCTTTTTCTGCAGAACACGTTTAAAAACGGTCGAACTGGAGCGAGATCGGTTGTCCCACGAAATTATTAAGGTATGTAACCTAGCTTTTTGCACAACTTTAAGGGGGATTCCATTGTCGCGTTGGTTTTAGGGGCGTACGCACTTAAGAGGCTGTCCGCGTAAGAACCGATAAGGCAAATTTCGGTCTATCACGGATTGCCCTGATTTTTTCAGTGGAAGATGACTATCCTATCCCATGAAGAAATATCACATTTATTTGGACCAACTCAATTTTTTCTCTATTTTACAGGAAGATTTTCTCGGTCACCTAAAACTAGTCAGTTTGCCGTCGGAAGTAGTGCGATTTTGGTGAAACTTTAGGGCTCTGTCAAACCTACCTTACATAGCCGAATAATCTGATTATTTTACACACAAAAGTTTTAACTCTCATTAATAGTTTCAATGTTTAATGGTTGCATTCTGTGGAAAGTTGGCTGAGATATGATTTTTTGAAAATGACCGTTAATTTGCTCAGCAGGAAAAGTAATTTGCATAACTAGAGCTGAACGGTAATTTCGCAAAAGTGGCACCTGACCCAGACTCAAGTCTATGATAAATCAGAAGTACTAAGACCAGTCTACTTCTTAACGCAATAAAATTTGTGGGCACTCTTCTTTGCGTGCCGTGCAAAGTTCCGTTTATGTTCCAAAATTCGCCATTTTGACAGCAAAGCTGGAATTGTAACGGGTCCGCATCTGATCGACTAATTTCCACAGCTTCAACGTTTCCAGTTATCACTAAATATCATTAGACCCTTTAAATGTTGGACGTTTGAAAACATGTGGAGAAAACTTAGTAATCGCTTTTTCTTGGGTCTTTTTCTTGTCGATGATGAACGTGACTTCGTTCTCGGTATGCAAATTAGCCTTAGATCCGTTGTTTCAACAAATTGACAGGAAATATAATCGTTACATTCACATTTCTAAGGGGAAAAATAATTCTCCTTTCCACAGAAAAACACAAACCATGACTTAGAATCCCCTTAAGGTCTGTTTTTTTTTTTTTAACGAGGAAGAAGCAGCTGAATAATATATCATGATACATGTTTGCGGCTTAAAATAATTCAATTACTGTGGCCTGTCACGCATTCCTGAAGACGGGTGGTCGATTAGAAAACAATAGCGTTGTGTCGATCAATTCGATAATATTATCATCTTTTTTTTAAATGATAGTTATTGATAATAATAAAAAATAAGAGTTCACTTGCAAGGTAATTCCTCCTGTCAGCACACGAAAATGTTTGGGCACTCTTTTTTGCGTGCCTTTATAAAAAATAGCGTTAACGTCGAAAGCTTTATTATGATATTTGCTTATCGGGAGAAGGCAGATCTTTGTACATGGCACTATGATAAAAAAAAAAAAGGCCCCACACTTTTTCTATCTTAAATTAGCGGTAAATTTCAGTTTCATTCAAAGATCTTTAAAGTGTTTATCGGTAGCTTATCGGTAGCAGAATGAAAAGGGAAAAATAGTTCCTTTTTTCAGTGAATAAACGCAAAAGGGAGTATTTTTTCAGTTTTTGTTAGGGTATAACATCCGAATTCCAACGATGATCTTGTTTTGGTTTCAATCTGATTGAATTATAATGCAACAGGTGCCAGTTTCAAATTAAATATAACTATGTCACTGAAATCGCCGAAGAGATCAATTGTGAAAAATGGCTTTTTCGGCTATTTCATCAAGCAGTTCTTCGGCGAGATCGTAGACAGAGTGAGGTCCCGGAAGGGGTGTGGAGGAAAATGTGTTGGTCACAGAGTGCATGGATGATATTACCTCGCACTTAGCCAGCTGTCACTTGTCTAAGTGTAGCAAGTGTAGCAAAGACAATGAAAATGAACTCATTTTAGCGAGAGTACGTATTCGAGGCTTGGTGGGTATTCGGAACTGAAATGACAATCTGCCCAAGGCACAGACACTAAATAGCCTGTGTACAGACCCCCTCCTCTCTGGAAAAATCGGGGAAGGGGCCGCTTCTCCCAAGGGGGGAAGGGTAGTGTGCAAACAGGCTAACACTAAAATGACAATCGGCTTTAGGCACAGGTTTTTGCGAGCGCCAAGGTCTTGTTAGGCTCGATTGTAAGCCGCTGTTCTGGAAAACGAGCCCCCAACGGACGGGGAGAGGGCGGAAATCGAGCCTAAGGTCTTGTCAATACCCCGGTCACACTCTGGATCATAATGGCAAAATAACTTCTGTGGCAGGAAGACACGTCGTAAATTTCCAGATAGCCAGCGAAATAAGTCAAAGTTTTGTTCCATCAGTCTTTTTTCTTCTTCATGCAAACAATTGTCTTAACGTACAGAGATATTTTAATTTCTCTATTTAACATTTTATCTTGCGATGTTTCCTGAAGCTCGTTTCCAGTTTATTTGAGCTTGCAAAGATAGTTTTTGTTATTTCTATTTTTTTGACAGCCGTGTATCTTGCCCTAATCAATTCTTACCTTTAAAATACTATACATACCGGTTAATTCGTGTGTTGTGAAAGATTGTTTTCTGATGATTGTTTGAAGAGCATTATAAATGGGGAAAAAAAAACTTTCTACACGGAGTCAGGATTCAACCTCGTCCCCAGGGCTTTCCCGCCGCTGTCATTTTCTAAGAAGAATGTCCTGGGGACGAGGCAAGGAGTGATTGTGGTCGAGGTGTCGTTCACGTGTATGAAAAGTATTTCATTCTTGCAATAAAAATAACTTTTTTGAACTTAAACAGTGTTTAAAACATGTCTCTGGGTTTTGTAAAAATTAGTGATACTTAAAAGTACCTTAGTGTTCAGTTCAACTTTATATAGCCGATTTGCTCCTCCTGTCGCAAGAAACTTGAAAAAACTTGACGCCGAAGGGTCGAGAAGAGCACGATTGAACAGTCTGCAACCATGTCCACACATTTGCCGGAGAGGTTTATTGGACAAGATTTCTCTGTTTTTCTTGTTTGATAACGTTTTCATTAAGTCTTCAAAAATGCCTCCAGATTGCTGTTTTTTTTTTTTTTTTTTTTTGTATTTATACCCTCTTGAACAATGTGCTTCATCTCACCTCTCCGTTTTTAACCTACTTTACCATGCACCCTCTCTCCCCACTGTTCCACCTCTACTTTAATAAGCATTTGTATTTAAGAGGGTGAAATTTCTCCCGTGTATATTAATTTCAGAAAAAATAAGTCCTTCTACTTTTCCATAAATTCTTAAACTTAATTCTTTTTTCTTTAAGAACCACCAAAGATGCTGCTAAGGCTGCAATAAGCGCACTCGCCCTTTTATATACTTCATCTAGTGAAATGCCCGCCCTTTCATATACCTGAAGCCTGAAAAAGATACTCCTTTCGGGCGGAACCTCCCCGTATAGGCCATCATAGGGAGTTCCCCCCAATCCCGTTCCAATTCCGTGCTCACCTATTGCCAGCCCATGTTGGACTCTAGGCCCGTTTGAGTCAACACGTAAACATAATCCTAAGTGTATACAAGTTGAACTTGACCATAGAGATCTGTTGCAAGAAGACGAGGAGTTCGAAAGGCAAAAGCTTGTTGCAGAAATCGCTGAAGAATTGAGACCACAACACCCTCAACCTGAAGCTTTCAACCTATGTGTATGTCAAAGGAAGAACAACACCTAGTCAGTTCAACGTGGTAATGCTAAAAAAATCTTGTGTCACTTTAAAATACCATTCAAATCCAGGGAAAGAAAAGGAGACCTAGTTGACAAACTTTCGTCTTTCATACAAGATTGCATGTGCTTTTCTCCAACAGCTCAGGAGTGAACATATGGATCCTTAATTTAGTGTGATTAACAGCCGGCAAAACTTTTGGGATTTAACACTGAGAAGGACCTTAAACAATAACTATGCCTTTTTCTGCATGCCATTCCTCATTTTTACTGAAATGTTGTTAATTGGCGATAAACACAATGCTCTGTTAATACCACCCTAATGTTTGTATAGCCTATGGTTAGCAAGGGATCTTGGAAATGAAAGTACTTTGCAGGTGTGGTCCTATGCTGTCGCACGGTATCTCTGAAGTTGTTTGCGAGCTATTTCCAAAATATTAATTTTTGATTCTGTAATTGAAAATATTGTGCTAGTGCTCGTGAATAAGAGTGGCCGTGTCCAAGTGACTACTTTGTAGCTAATTGTCGTGTATTACACCATGGGCTGTCATATTAAACCCTATCCTCACGGTAACTCCCGGAGATACTGACTCAGTTAAAACGGTCGTAGAATGAATAAATACAACAGCACGGTATTTCCCACCCAGTAAAGAATCGGAATTAACAGTGATTAAATTGTATGATTATCAATAACTATCACTTCAAAAAAAATATAATCAGATAAAAGAACTGATCGATACACGGCCACTCTCGGGGAATGCGTGACGGGCCACAGTAATTAAATTATTTTAATTCGCGTAAACATATCTTCTTCTACTACTTCTTCCTCGTGAAACAGACCTAAGGGAATTCTAAGTCATATATCGTTCGCGTTTTTCCGTGGAAAGTTCTAAGAGATATTTTCCCTTAAAAATGTGAAATATAAGCAGTTATGTTCCCTGTCAATTCAATTTGTTGAAACGACGCATCTAAGGCTAATTTGCATACGGAGAATGAAGTCGCGTTGTGATCGTCGACCAGGAAAAAAACCAAGAAAAAGCGATTACCAAGTTTTCTCCTCATGTTTTCAAAAGTCCAACATTTAAAGGGTCTAATGACATTTGGTGATAACTAGAAACGCTAAAACTGTGGAAATTAGTCGATCAAATGCGGACCGTTACAATTCCAGCTTTGCTGTCAAAGTGGCGAATTTGTAACATTAACGGAACTTTGTACAGCGCGCAGAGAAGAGTGCCCACAAATTTTATTGCATTAAGAAGTAGACTGGTCTTAGTACTTCTGATTCATCACAGACTTGAGTCTGGGTCAGGTGCCACTTTCGCGAAATTACCGTTCAGCTCTAGTTATGCAAATTACTTTCCTGATGAGCAAATTAACGGTCATTTAAAAAAAATCATATCTCAGCCAAATTTCGACAGAATGCAACCATTAAACTTTGACACTGTTAATGAGAGTTAAAACATTTGTGTGTAAAATAGTCAGCTTATTCGGCTATGTAAGGTAGGTTTGACAGAGCCCTAAAAATTCACCAAAATCGCACCACTTCTGAAGGCAAACGGGCCAGTTTTAGGTGACCGAGAAAATCTTCCTGTAATATAGAGAAAAAATTGAGTTGGTCCAAATAAATGTGATATTTCTTCATGGGATAGGATAGTTATCTTCCACTGAAAAAATCAGGGCAATCCGTGATACAACGAAATTTGCCTTATCGGTTCTTACGCGGACAGCCTCTTAAATTTCACGTAACTGCTGCTGTTGTATTTACGTACGTAAATTTTAAGCGTGCACGCGACAGTTGAAGTCCACCCTTAAATACAGTGAAAATGTACGCGGAAAAGGCGTTTCTAATGCTGTATATACCTACTGCGAGGAAAATTTAAACCTATTCATTTTAAATGCAGTCGAATCTCGTTTTAACGACGATCCAAATTCCAAGATTTGATAATCGATCTCGAGAGTTGGACCAAGAGGTTTTCTACCGAGAATAGCGGTAGAAACCCTCGCAAGCCAACACATGACCCATGGTTTTATCTCTTCTTTCTCTTTCGGGAAAAAACGTGACACTGCATAAACTGCAGTACTGACGTCAGTACCACGTCATATTCTTCTTGTAATAGAACAACTATAGTTATACATGAAAAACGGTAGTCATAATTTCAACGTGGTTCGTGGTTAAATCGTAAATCTGGGCAGAAAATAGACACTTATTACAAATTTTGTTTCCCTCTAACTCAAGAGAGTTGGATTGAAGACTGTTAGACGAAAAGACGAGATTCTAGGATAACCGAAACGGTAAAATGCGAGCAAAATGTTCTCCGTAGTCGCGACCACGAGAAACAGCTTAACAACTCACGGTAGCCGCAGGATTACGCGTGAAAAATAAGCAGTCACGTGGTACTGCTCATGCGCAGTAGCATATTTATCCGTAGTCGCAGTCCGTAGTTGTCGCATCTAAAAGTACCTATTGACAACGCGAGGACAGGGACGACGGCGTGTGCAGATCTCAAAACCGAATTGACCCATTCTAATTCTTTTCGTGCGCTTTTGCGTTGTCAATCTGCCGACTGATCACATGGCACCGCTTTTACCTTCGAGAAAGACGAGGTCTTAAAAACAATCGCTCCCAAGAGTGGCCACGATCAGTTATGAGACGTTTTCATTTACAGCAGTTTCCCACAATGTATGCTTTGACTGTGAAAATTGTGGTGTTTTGAGTAATTGGCCACTTATGAGAGGCGGTTGTCAAGAAGAAGTTCGACCCTATCGCCTCCACCTTCAGTTAAAGACCTCTACCTACACCAGTTCCGAATAGACCTTATTCGCGATGCCCGCCATCTTTGCACGCGCTTTATGATTGAAGAGATAAAAGCAATGTCACGTGGTATTTCAAGGAGCAAACGAGTGTTGAAATTTTCCAATACGGCCGTGAACGAGTTTGTTTATTCTTTCAGAACGATATAACAATTTTAACCTTGGAAAATGTACAGTTAGCGTTTCGATAAGTTTAACCGTCATTATTGCTTGCTTTGAGGACTTCGTTCGCTACTGCATTCTAAATTTGATTGACCGTTAACGTCTTTAAGGTAAATTAAAAATTCTTCATTTCTGTTGTCTAGACTGAACAAACTCGCGACTTGTTGTATTGGCAAATTTTATCACTTGTTTGAGAAAACGCGTGATATTGCTTTTATTCCATCAATCTTAATCATTTGTGTTCTAGTTCTTTTTCTACGCATGCCAGATTTACAGCAAGAAAGTTCACTAATTTGCTAATAATGCGATTTGAGGTGTCAATAAAACTCAAAATGGTTTAAGTGTCGCTAATAGTCCCTGCATTAAAGGGAACCTCCACTTCAACAAAAAGATAACTTTAAATCACAGGAAATAACTGTTACAGTCAAGTCAATCTAAAATATTTTTAAAGAAAGCGTTTGTATCCGAAAGAAATAACTTTTAGATTCGCCTATTTTTGCCTATTTTTCGCCTATTTTTTTTTATAAACATATTTGTTCGAAATTTGTCTTTAAAAAAGTGTTTATATCAGGAAAAGTGAATTTTAAAATCGCTTATTTTCACTTTCAAATTTTGCGGGCGTCGCCATCTTGAATAATTGTGACGTGTAATGGTTGCCCTATTGTTATTAAACAAAAGCTCTTTGTGTCAGAACAATAGAGCAACCGTAACACGTCACAATTATTCAAGATGGCGGCGCCCGCGAAATTTGAAAGTGAAAATAAGCGATTTTAAAATTCACTTTTCCTGATATAAACACTTTTTTTAAGACAAATTTCGAACAAATATGTTTATCAACATAATTTTATTCGATTTAAACTTATTCTGTAGTAAGAGTGGAGGTTCCCTTTAAGGTAACTCGACAGGATTTTTCAGGGGAAATACCTCCTACGCCATTAGCGATGATATTGGAAAATGACCACCACAGCTGTATCAGATAAGGAAAAAACAATTGTTTTGACTTTTATATCGTTGGCATTGGAGTTGTCATAGCAAAATGAAGTCATTACCTCTTTACTGGCAACCACAGTTCTCGGTATGAAATTTTTTTAGTTAGAAATTTAGTGAAAACTGGACAATCTTGTTGTTCAGCCGTTATCAAGGGAAGGGATGGCGCAGTGGTGCAAGCGGTCGCCGCCCACCAGTGTGGCCCGGGTTCAAATCCCGGCGTCGACGCCATATGTGGGTTGAGTTTGTTGTTGGTTCTCTCCTTTGCTCCGAGAGGTTTTCCTCCGGTACTCTGGAAATAGCTTTAGCCGATTTCTAAAGAGGGATTTGATTTTAATGCTTTGATATGCTGTCATGGCGTTTTTGTAAATATTAACTGCGCGATAGAAAAGAAATAAGAGCTGCAATGTGCTATTTTTGTTGTTGAAAATGTTGTCTCTCACTATTCAGAGGTATTGTCTGCAATTTCTTATATTTTCTTGGGTAATAGTAGGTAATATTTCTGTATATTTCAAGTGCATTGTTAGTTACCGCTGTTCTCGTGAGCGGTCACTAATACATTTTACAAAAAAACCCTTCAACAGAATTTACACACCAAAACGATAAAGAAAAATGAAAAGGAAAGAAAAAAAACCTTCTACCCGCTTTGTGAAACTGATCTTTTTCGTCCACCAGGTTCGCTATTGCTATTAAAATACGTTTTGTCGGCAAAATGGATCCCTCTGTGGTGTTTTTTGCGTCATTGTAGTTGATCCGGGTAATATTAAGGTATAACAGTATTTCAAGAGTCTACTTGTTGACCTGGTTGTTGAAGCAAAAATTTTGCCGAAAAAGCTATTATATGTTAGCGAGTACAGAAAACTCTTGAAAGAATGATAAAGTTGATGATGTGTTTGTACCATAAACGCGCGAGCAATAATTTTCGCCCCATATTTTTTGAGAAGGCAACCGTCAACTTACATGTATTTACCCTGCAAGGGTTTCCTTGCGTCATATATTTAATACCAGGGAAGTATCGCTCACTCGCTTGCCAGCTGGTTGGATTGCGATAGATTTTAAACAACAAGACAGTAACTTAAGATCGCCTCAGAGATGCTGAAGTGTCGTTTTGAAAGGACAGTCTATACCGGTCAACAGCATTTTGAGATTACCTTGGCGAGAAACGAAAAAGATGTCCCCGTGGAGGTTAGCAACGAAAACAGCTTGTCGAATGAGAAAGCAAAGAATGGTACGGAACAAACATTATCCAGTGCTCGCCCGAAATATGAACATTGTGTCTTGACTGCTTATGGCTTTTTACCTGCGGTCGCAAAAGGAGTCAATGGTGTTTTCTGTGCTAAAAAAGAAACAAAAGACCACCAAAAGGAAGCAAGGAAAGAGGAACCATCAGTTGGTGTGTCCATGAGCCGAGGACGCTCTGATTTCAGTGATAAACAGTATAAATATGCTGTTTTAAAAGCCTACGGATTTTTTCCGTCTGTAAGGGAGAATAAATGCTAAATTTATTCCCCTTTATCCGAAACTGAATTTTTTTTTAACTTTTGGCCTGCACTCAGAGGCAGCCCAACCTCAGTATAAGAGTTTAATCGTAAATAGGTGCGGTGGTCTCGTATTGCGTAATCCTCAAATGACCGTGAACATAAAGGATTTGTATGGAAATAAGGTAAAGAATTCAAAAAGATAAGTACTCGCTGGGATTTTCAATAAAATGCACTCTATCTAATTTACTTTGTTTGTTCTTGCTTGCCGTGTGGTTATTTTCCCGATCCAGTGCTATTTAACTTAAGCATAAGCTGCTAGGTGGCCTGTTCAGTTCTGCACAGCTGAAACGGTTATTTACCATTTTCACGAGTGAGAATCGTTGCGTAACAGAAATATTATGTGTGTCCGTATGGGGATTTAACCGTTCGTTATTTAGGGGTCAAAAATAGTAATAACGATACTTCAGAATTTCTTACCTTGTGTCCTTGTTGCTGCGGAGCGACCGAAGGGAGCGAACAGCAACATAATCAGGATTCAAAGGAAATATATAAGGGGCGACGAATTCTCGAATTCATCTCTTTTTACCACAATGCATTGCATTTAACCACACTTTTTACCACAATGCATTGCATTTAACCAGAGTGCATTGCGCCACGAACAACTCAAATAATAACACGGGGAAGTTCGGTGGGTGAGAGAGTGCGTCGTTCGCCGCTCAGACTTAGAGTTTTCTTTGTGGCAAATTTTTGTACAGCACGGTTAGAGGTCTTACCAAATTTTAAGACACGCAGGAGTCTTTCAGATGAGTACGGTGGTTAACTTGGGGATTGGATTTCAATTCAAGAGCCTTTGAATCGTCCAGGTGTTAAACCTGACGAGAAGATGAGCATTTGCTCTCCGACTCCGCAACACGGGGGATATACAAATTCCAGCTTGCTAGAAGGTGATGTGAAAGTGAGAAAATGTCATGCAATACTATTCTTAAGAAACTGTATGAGCCGAAAATGGATGTGATTTTGACCATTGAGTCACCATTCGCTTCAAAATAACAGCGGAAATCGAGATAACAAAACATACGGTATGTTTTGTGTCCTACTTTGCTGACGAGGACGTGTATCGGCGTTTTCAAAAGCATAATTATGTTCTTTCATTCATTCATTGCCATGGAATATGCGTTTACATTGTTTTTTAACCGTTAATAGCTCGGTTAATGCGGCTGGCGATCATCTCGCCGGCGGAAGTTTCATGGAAAAGGAATAAAATGAAAGAATTTTCCGTTAGATTACGTAATCAGCCTCTGTGGTGTGGTGGTTAGGTGTAGTCGCGTCGAGTCGAAGGTGCTGGGTTCGAGTCCTACCGAATTATTTATTCCTACTTTCCTTTTTTTTCCGTTTTTTGTGTTGTTGTTTTCTATAAATATATAGCTAAATAACTGTTACTTAATAAAGTGCAACAAACAGCAAGAAAAGTATTGTGTTTCCAGAGAAAATATCGTGCACCGTATATAGTAAATACATGGATAAACAATCTGAATTTCTATCATTTCCTACATATTACTGTGGGAAAACCAGAGTTGATAACCACTTGATCATTTTCTAAACAACGTTCCCACGAGTTCTTTCTATAGACTGATAGTAATTATTCTAGTACTTTCCAACATGTAAATAGGACATTCAATGTCATTTTTGATTCTTTTAAGTCTCACTGCCTAACTAATGCCAGTATGAACAGAATGTGCCGCAGCATTACTATCTTTTAGATACCCTAGTTTAACTTTATTGTGTTTTCTTAGCATTTTTGGCCGTTTCAGGGCGATTCCAGCGAGTTTAAGTTCTGCCGTAATAGCGATCGCTTAAATCCCCATACAAGCCCTTATAATATTTCTGTTAAGCAACGATTCTCATTCTTGACCTTGGGGTACCTGTGTTTTCACATGGACCATAATTCATCTTGTTTACTCCTCCCCCACCTCCCTTAAAAAAAAAAAAAAAAAAATTGCATAACCGTAAACGAATTGTCTTCGATTTCCCTTGGGACGACTGTAATACTAAAGAGAAATTGGAAACAATGGTTATGCAAAATATTGGGGATTAAACAAGGTGCATTATGGCCTATTTGAAAATGGTGAATTGCCTGGAAGCGAGGCTGCTAGCAATTTACAATGGAATCGGTGAGTTATTACCTACATCTTTCAAATAATTATGGGGCGTTTTCCATTCAACCAAAACTTTCCAAAATTTCGGAACAGCGGGAAATGGTACAGAAATCTCCCGGAAAAGATGCTGAATTTCCGAAATGCGAACCATTCAACCGAAAATTCTAGAAATTCCGGGAGCAAAGTTGAATGGAAAGAAAACTTCTGGCCGTAAAAAAGTTTCGAAAATTTGGGTATACCTCGCGAGGTTGTCCTCCTTTTTGGAAATTTTGGAAAATGCTGTTCCATTCGCTACTGGAAGTAGCCGAATTTTTAAATCGGACGTTTTGATTGAATGGAAAACGCCCGTGGTAAGCGCCAACTGGATATGAAGAATTAGCCGGGGATTGGAGCCAATCAGAAACGTCGAAATATTTTGAATGAATAATAAATGATCTCACTTTAAGACACTTCCCGTGAGCTTACACGTGCGATTTCTGTGTTGCTTTCGGCTTGCTACATAGAGTCAGCGGTCGTTTCGCAGCGAGCGAACTTCCCTTAGGCGACTGCCCACTGTGCAAACAGGATACCTGACCTAGTTATTTACATGTTAGGGAGTGCAGAAAGTACTTAAAATTATGAAGCTATCGAGTAAAAGCCAAAAAACGTTTTTTTTTTGGGATAAACGTGCGAGCTGTAATTCATTACCCTATATTTTGTGAGCAAAAGAGCCGACACCTGTGTTTTGCCAGGGTTTCCTTATTACATTACATAACGAAAGTTATTGTCTCTCACTGGCTCGTTGGTTGGATAAATTTCGATAAATTTTCAGCAACGATACAGTTAGATTATCTTGCGAAAGA
>OZ037778.1:39797830-39845330 GCA_964035525.1 Porites cylindrica
GCCTCGGCCTTTGGCTCGGCTGATAACACTTAGGCCCAGTTCAGACGTCGTGCTTCTGCCGTACCGAACTTAATTGTAGTTTGGTTCGACTGTAGCACGGCAGGAAAACAACTTTGATTCAGACGTCGTGCCAGAGTCGAACCAAATTCAGGATTTACTGATGTCTCGTAACAATTCTTCTCCTAACTCCCCGTGGGAACGCAATCTCGCCAAAATACATTAATATAATTTATGAATTTTGTTTAGCGCGGCAGAAGCACGACGTTTGAATCGCTGCCGTGCCAGAGCCGTGTAGCACGGCAGCGCTTGTCGAACTTAATTGCTTGCCGAACTAAATTCAAAAGTTTGATTCAGACGCCGTACTTTTGCCGTGCTTTTGTCGAACTTAATTCTTGAATTTAGTTCGGCACGGCAGAAGCACGACGTCTGAACTGGGCCTTACCTCGAGCTTGATTATTCCGGATATCACAAAAACCTCATCCAATAATTGTTTAGTGTTTTCTGTTTCCCGTGCAGGGAAACATAAAACACTTTCTGATTAAAGGCGTAACGTAAAAAGCGCCATTGGCGCAACAATTACGGCTTAAAACAAATGAAGTTTTTTTTAAAAGGGCAAATACAAAGGAAGAGACGGACGTGGAAAACCAAATGAATATTAAAACGGATTGCAAATGTGGTTAATTTACAAACTTTTTAATAGTTTTTCATAGCTTATGTTTTTTCTTTTTACCTTTACATTGGTTTGTCACGACACGCTGTGATGAAGTCATTTAAAAGTTATTGTGACGCTAAAGCTGTGTTCCATAGTGGTAGAGAAAACGGGAAAACCCAGGAAAAAATGCCTGAATTGGACTGTCATGACCAAAGCCTTATTTTCGAAGTCTCTGAGCCTGAAGATTCATTTGGTATCATGCTGTCTGATTAATTTTTTTTTTCTGCCATTATTAATAATTGAAAGAATCACCTTTTCACTGGCTGAGGGCGTGAAGATTATCTCAATAGCCCGTTTTCACCATGACTACAACTCCAGAATCAATTTCGATTTCTCTTTCTCTTATATCTGATGGGCGTGTAGCATTTTCGTGTAAATGGCATTGGCTATTGATGATCGAATAACTGAAAAAAGGCATGTGCAATTGCTATAAAAATCTGTTCCTTGAATCAGAATGGGGTCTTCGCATCTTGTCATCAGTTACCTGGTACAAAAGATCATACTAGAGAGCCATCAACATGGTAAAATCTTTAAAATGCTAATTTTCTTTTGCTGAGTCAAGGTCCTACTGTTTTGTTTACACTCCACAAGCATAGCATGCTCTATTGTCTATTCTAAGCTTCGGTAATGCTCTGCTTCACTTCACTGTGACATATTTAAGCACTCCCCTTCCCTTATACTTTACAAGGGAAAAAAATTGCTTCACTGGCTTGTAGCTTTTTCATCTGAATACTTTTTGAGCTTTCGACATAAGGAAACCTCAAAAACTACGAGAGGGAAAAATATTTTGTACGCTAATTAGACAACTCGGCTATAGATTTTCCTTAAAAACCTTTTCGCAATTTAATCCATTGTTACGGTATTCGAAGTCATAATGAAACGATCTTAATAAAACATTGATGAATACCAGCTACCTGCGGCTAATCAAGAAAAAAAAAAGTTTGATGATAAATTTTTGTTTCATTTGTAGCAAACAACAGAGGATGTTCGAGAATGAAAATGAATAAGACGTAGATGAAAAATTATACTTGAACTTGAGAGAGTTCTGGTGGCAATGAAAATGACGTTGGTTTGATGATTTCTGCAATTTAGACCAGAGGTAAATGAATTCTTACCTTCCATAAATATATATACTATGAGTGGCTATCCAAAACATGTATGGGTAAAATTTTACGGGTTAATCGATTTTGTGTGTAAGTGTAAAAGTGAGATACGGCACAGATATATGTGTGGGTGTTAAAATTGCAATTGATACTTCAATTTCCACGAAACTGTAATTCGTTCTTTATTCGTTCAGGTCCATGAGCTCAATTCCAGCGATGTTTCGCGACATTCTTTTTAAAATAGTGACAGAAAATCCTGATAATTTATAGCAATTATTGGCCGGATTAGGCCGAGTATATGATCTGTAGAATTATGGCGGATCGTGGAGGGTGTTATCCGCCTAGGCCGATTTTATTCGTGCGAAATAATTCCTAGTTTATAAAAAATAAAAATAACTGAAAACATGCTTACCTTGATGGATGTTAAGTTCCAGTCTTCAATTGCTTGTTTCTCGGCAAGCTCAGGATATAAAGTGATATGTTTAGCCTAGAAGATATTCTTTAAATAACAGATATCATCGGTTGAGCACTATTTTGCTGTTCTTGCTGTACGTTTAGACACTGCATTTTGTACGGAACGTGTGAAATAGTCTGCCATTTCCGCTGCTCTACCAAACCAACGCAGCCTCGTCCCCAGGACTTCTTGAATGCAGTCCCTTTTTCTGGCCATTACCCTGTACTACTGACGTCATTTCTCGGATATCGAATGCATTTTCAAATTTGGTCAACACCAGCTGTAGCCTGAAATTCATCCGATTGCTTCGAGTCGTTTTCTGTTACTGAGGGTGTAATAACGACTCGAAGTAACTGGATGAAATTCAGCCTACACCAGCTGGTTATATTTGAAGAAGAATTAGCCGAAACGGACAATTAATTTAAGTGAATAAAAAAAGGAGATATCTTCCAAATTTGGTCAGTTTTGATTTCTTGGTCAACTTAAAAGTTTAAATATGAACTCTCATCCAAAGAAAAAAAATTACGACAAAAGACTGAGTGAATATTGACAGAGAAATGCCGTTTTAACCGCGTCAGGACTAGCTCAGTGGGTAGAGCGCTTGACTGCAGAGCGTGAGGTCGCGGATGCTTTGCCCAGGGCCGGATCAATACTCAGGGTCTTAAAATATCTGAATGAGAAGGTATATCCATGGCACTGCAATCGGCTAGGCCTTCGTTTGGCTTGGATGACCATGTAAATGGCCGTACCATCTCCAAAACGAGAGTGTCCTCTCATGACGGTCGAGGTTTTTACATTTTGACCTGACGTAAGAGTTCACTAATCGATGTTTCTTAAAAATGTTGCTTTCCGAAATGGAAGTTTTGGCTTGATAACGGCACTTAACTTAGAGATAAAAAGCGAGGAGAAATTGATCGATTGACCTCAAATTTGAAGCAGGGAACATATTTCTCATTTTTTTTTTCTTTTTCAACACCATAACCGTCAATTTGATATGGTTTCGACCGAAGCTATATACTAAAATGCAAAAATTGCTGACCTCATTTTAATATAAACAAATTGGAAAGTGTTGTTTCAGCTGTTCAGGTTTTTTAATTGCTACTGAGGTTTTTGATGATTGAGAGATAATTACCATCAGAAAAACTTCAAGCGCTCTTCAAGTACGACTCGGATTGCTACCCCAGATCCGACTTGCGATTTCGACTTCTGTGTGTTCCACAATAATAATAATAATAATAATAATAATAATAATAATAATAATAATAGTAATAATAATAATAATAATAATTTTTTTTTTAAATTAAACTGAAAACATTTTTATTTTCCCCAGGTTTTTTTTATGGACAGGTTCTTATTTTTTACTTGTATGTGCTTATATTATAATAATAATAATAATAATAATAATAATTTTTTTTTAATAAAAACGATACAAAACTTTATTCATAGATTTGAAAAAATAGACTATTTACAGATTCAAGAGTATGAAATATTAAAATATATACCCTATGTACATTCTTCTTGTGTACGAAAGAGAATTGTCGTAAAATGACTATCTAAAGACTACTAATAACAATTATAAAAAGCATCAAAAAGTTAATAAAAAAAAATAAAAACTATTTAAAAATAATAATTCAAACTGATAAAAAGTTACTACTTAAATTCTGGCTTGCGCACTTTCCGAGGTAATGTCAATGTCAGATATATTGGCTGCTCTTCTCTTGCTCCTGGTTCCTCTGAGACACAGCAAGGCTGATCGACTAATGGTGTGAATGTCCCTTGCTCCACTTCCAAAGCCCGCCTGCTGTATTGCCTATTCTTCTCATTTTCATGTAGTTGGAATATCTGTTTCGGAGACAGTTCTCTAAACGAATCTGCGTTTGGATGGCACACCAAAATAATAATAATAATAATAATAATAATAATAATAATAATAATAATAATAATAAAATAATAATAATAATAATAATAAAATAATGTTTATTGAGGAAACTCCCATCACCTAAAGTGTTTTTCAGGGAGGTCCTCTGACTTAGATAAAATAATGTTAAAACTACCAATAACAATCAAATCTAAAAAACTAGTGGTTATAAAGTTAAAAGTCTAAAAAGGCTAGACGACTAAAAAAGGCAAAAAAAGTAATAAAGATACAATCCGACTAAAAGATTTAGCTATCGAAAAAACAAAGGCTAACGACTAAAAAGGATAAAATGAAAATTTACAAAACTACAATATGTTGCTCTTAAAAACGTTTTTAGGTCCCGTTTAAAAATTTTGCAAGGCAATTAGGTTTCCATACTTTTTTTCAAAAAAGTCTGACGCGATCTGTGATGTTTGAAGGCAAGTGAAAGGAGATTAAAATGGTGCTTTGCTAGTTTTTACTGAGCAGTCCTAGTTTCACCACGAACACCGCACATCCGGATTGAGAACACTAGGGTAGCCTGTTCCAGGCAGCGAGATAGTCGGGTCCGAGGGGATTGAGAAAGAAGCGCGAACATGAAAATAAAACGGGAGCAAACTTTCCGCGTACTTTTCACTTTCGCGTCTTAGCACTTTCTGAGAGCCTGGAACAGGCTAATTCTAGGGATTAATTTCAGTTGGCCTGTTTCCAGTTGAGTTGGCTTGCTAGCTCATTTGTTAGAGCGCTGCACCGGTATATCGCAGAGGTCGGTGTTCAAATCCCGGCAAGCCTGAATTTTTCATGCTTTCTTTTCGAAACTGCATGGACTGAGTTAATTAGAGCGTCTTTAACTGCGATGATCTTGTTTGCCTTTATTTCTTCATTCCGCGATCCCAATATATGAATGAAATTAATATATTCCTCATTTTACTTGTATTATAATGAAAGCAAAAACCTTTCATTATTTAATACTTCACGTCTAAAATACTTTTGGTCACCCAATGCATTCTGTCCAAAATCTCAAAAAGCGAAATCTTTCTAATTTTACTTTAATTAGAGTTCAGCGAATTTTATAACAGTTGTTCCAAGAAATATCGAAGGCATTTAAGTCAAGGAGGACAAAATTTGTTCATTAAACATCAGTATTTTTCTGACAAACTTTAATTGGCAAATTCCGCTTTTGTTGAGTTACTAAAAGTTTTGTCTCATCATTTTTTAATAAAATCTCAGAGTGCTTTCATAGAATGAAGCCGTAAACTTGCACACAAAACTTGATCCCGTTTTACCAATTTTGCACTGAGGTTCGTAGCATCCCCGTAAAGCACGATCTACCAAATAAAAAGCAATTCTAGCCCGGCTGCATTGCAGACACTCTACATCGCTTGTATTTATAATCTAGACGTTGCGTCTGCTTTGTGCTGGACGGAAACTTTCATCATTCCTTCACATTGGAGTTTTCGTAAAATTTAAATTCAGTTGTCCGCGAAACAGTAGAGATATAAACTATCTTAAAGTTGTGACATGTAAGTAAAAAAAAAATTTGCCTTATGAATATGAATTCATTCAAGGAAGGTGTTCCGATTCCGGCGCAACCTGTTAACATTCAGCGGATGTTAATTCAGAATTAAAAAGAGGAAATCCTTTTTCGCACTCAATCGTCTGCAGTGCTTACTGTTTAAAAAAAAAAACAATAACATAAATGTTTACTTACACATGTAGCTGAGGATCTTCAAGTCGAAACGAAAGAAGAGAAAAACGCAGACTTGAACTCAAACGGGGGTAAGTTTCCTTCGATAATACAGGGATTTGGATATAAAATACTGCAGTTCAGGCTGTGAACTATCGATAAGCCTCCTTCGCGGCGTCCTTTTAACGATATTCAGAACATTCAGAAGGAACAACTTATTCATATACAATATACTTATGATTCATATATTTCACTCACATACTTTATGGTTTTTTAAACAATAGACAGTTGTACTCTATAAAAACCGCTCGCGGAATGGGTCTTAAGCGGCAAGAAAAAGAATTAACATTTGCTCAACGGAGAACTTTAATAAGAGACATCACTCTGTCTCAACTGAATATTTGGAAAATCGGAGGTGATTAAAAAACAACAAACCAAAAGGAAATGAAGAGATATGTCTTTTACAATGCCATAACGTCTGAAACAAGTAGCCCCAAAAGGTTTCTGGCGCCTTTATTTCTATCTCTTTTGTTTTCCTTTGCTAGTTTTTTCTCCATTTCACTATGCCACAGAAAAAGTGTCAAATCGGGGCGCTCAAAATTTTCGCTACGAATCGGGTAACAGAAGCGGCCTGTAAGGTGTCCTCGTACATAAAGTAAATTGTAGATCAGCGTTGGCAATAAACTTTATGAAAACTAAGTGTAGCCAAGAGGACCAGTGTTAATACTATCGATTTGCGAGGGCTGTTTTGAATTTTAAGTAGGCTGTCGGCTGGTGCAACCCAGTTGGAACCCACATTGAAAGATAAAACGTCGCTCCAGTTGACCGCCTATTTAAAATTCAAAATGACCACCAAAAAAATTGATAAACTTAAGGTGATTTCAAAAAAATGTGAAGAGGCTGAAAGACCTCAAAGGTAATAACAAATCGTACAGTTACGGTAAAACGGGCGACCAAAGGTGCGAATTGTTTTGCAACATTGCCGCAAAACGAGATGGAAAGTGATGTTGCCCGTTTTACAGCGCGTAGCGTGGGGGGTCACACTACCAACATCACTTTTTAGCAGTGTTGCCAACAAGCTGTACCTTCTTGTTGCCCGTTTTATCGTAGCTTTAAGATTTACGATAGGTTTACAAAAGCAAACAGCAAATTTTCTTTGCCCAGCCAAAAACCACTTTTAATCATATCACATGGTACGAAATTCTTGAGAAACTTTTCGAGACGTTTGGTAAGTATCTGGGCGAACGATAATACAAGAATTATAATAACAAAGAAATGTAACAGTCAGAGCGAGCCTTTATAGCTTGTTTGTTACACGATACAAATCTACCGTTCGGCGGAAAGCGACCTAAAAACAGGAAGGAAATGCTGATGTTAGAAGCGGTCTATTCACCTTCGAAGTTTTAGCTGAAATATCATCGACGGCAAAAGTTATCTGGAGATTATCTAGGTGATAATCCAGACAGTGGGGAGAGAATGAGGGATATCGCACGAAATAGTGTCGGTAAAAAAAACACACTCAAAAGCAATTATTTTTAACACATTTTCTTATTCTTCCAATATTCTATAAATGTTGTGGTATAAAATCATTCCACTAAAACTGCAAGAAATAGACCTCATAATTTGTAAGTTAATGAATTATTCTCTGGAGATGACTTTTTCCTTTCTAGCAGACAATAAATTTGTTATCTTTTACAAATGTCGCTGATTTATTTTGTGATAAATCTGATTCTGGATTTTTTTTCCTTTTTATATAGACGATGGTTCCCGAGTGCTGAATTAAACGAAGTGATAGAGTTATGGAGCATGATTGCCCCAGTCTACTTGGTTTTCGCTGTCATTACTGGCATCATTTGCGTTTTAAGTGTTTCGCTTAACGGTCTTGTGTGCCTCGTGTTTTGTAAGAACAGGAAACTCCTAAATGCTCCGAATATCTTCATCGCTAGCGTGGCGCTTAGCGATTTATTTCACTCGATTACTACTTTGCCACTGATTGTTATTACAAACACTCAAGGAAGGTGGATTTACGGGGATAGTGGATGTAAAATAATCGGTTTCATTGCTACATGGAACGGTCTGACTTCACTAATGAACCTGTCAGTCGCCTCATACGAAAGATACCACGCACTAGTTTTTCTGTTCAAAAGTAACCGAACTTTTTCAAGGAGAAAAGCAGTTTGTTTTTCATTGGCTATGTGGCTGTATGCTTTGTTCTGGAGTCTAATGCCATTGTGTGGCTGGTCAGGCTTTGAACAGGAAGGGATCGGTACTAGTTGTTCAGTCAGATGGAAGTCTCGAGACAAGTTGGATCTCTCATATAACATTTGCTTGTTGGTGGCTTGCTTTGTGTTGCCTGTAAGTGTTATAATCATCTCTTATTTCAAAATCTGTCGGGAGATAAACAAAAGCGCGAGGCGTGCGAAAAAGACATGGGGCAAAACTTCACCTTTTACACGGGAAACATTTGAAATGGAGAGAAAGATGGTCATTTTGTTTGGTGTAATGACCGTGGCTTTTCTCGTGGCCTGGACACCATATGCTGTCGTATCACTAATATCCATGGTGGGCAGACCTGACGTCATCAGTGACATCACAGCCACCATCCCGGCATACTTTGCTAAATCATCGGGCTGTTATAATCCTATTGTTTACTTTTTCCTGTGCAAGAGATTACGGCAGCAGGTCAAGTTGATGGTGAGAACGGGCAGTGAAAGTTCAAGCAGTAATTTCCGCAGAAAAACGTCCAATTATTCTCAAACGCCGCATTATCCCGAAATATTGAGATTGCGATATACGGTCGAATTAAGTTGATGAAGATTGCCCACATTTCCAATCATCCGCGGCATCTTGATATTTTCATGATAATTGCTTTCGCCCACGGTTCCGCAAAAAGTAATAACGGTGAACTTAGCTGTAAAGCCTATCCTAGAATGACGGATCCGCCAAAAGTAAATTCAATTTTGAAACGAATGCCACGTCTGAAATGAAAGAATAGACCTATTCTACTAACTCAATGTTGTACCCAATTCAAATCTCCCGGGGTTAAGATTCATTGTGTATTGTATTTGCATCATAATGTGGCATTCTCATTTAAATGTATGGAAATTCCTGAAACAAAAAGTTTTATTCCCAAAGGGTTTGAACTGGGTACAACATTGAGTTAGCCGAATAGGTCTATTAAACCAGATTTAGAAAGAGATTGCCTTGGGGTTATTGCACATATGGAATAGAATTGGAATAATTGCTCATCGGAAGCACAATCGGCAACACTTCACTCCTAGTTTTAGCAAGATTTCGAAGTCATTAAGTGATAAAATAAAGAGCTTTAGCAAGATTTGTATTTTTAGCTTATTTTATTTCGTTTCGAAAAATATTCTTGATCACCATTTACAGTTGCATAACAAAGGCCAATGGCAGGAGTTAAAGAGCAGAGGGGGTTGGGGGGGGGGGGGGGGAGGGGAGAGGGTGCCGGTGGTGCGAGAAATTATCTCTCTTATTTTAATGTGCGCCCCTTTTCTCTTCTAACACCTGCCACTCAAAGCCAAGCAAGCATCATCTTCGAACAAACTTTTAGTTACTTAGAGTTCATGATAAAGTAAATACACGTTTACTACCGTTTTCTGAGATCTTTCAGTTTCTGACGGAGAAATGCCCCCAATGCATGGTGATGAGGGCAAAGACGCGAGTTACTGTTTAAGGTGGAGAGAAAGTTTCTGCTATTAAGAGCTGTTGTACAAGCCACGCAATCAATTTTACTTTGAGCTGAAGACGTACCAGCTGAAGAACCCTGAGTATGAACCAGCTTTATATTTGGCGTTGCGCTTTTCAATTGAGTACTGAGTGGTTTTGCGAAAGGACACACCTCCTTAGTTGACGTGTAATACTTTCTCCGTTTATTTGGTTTGTGGGTACTCCTTAACTTTTCTTTTTCTGTTGGATTATTATGTAGACCTTTTTCAGTGTATTTGCTGCTTTGCTCCCTGCAGACTATCTGATCATCACGGCTATCAGTTTGAGTGACCGCATCTCGAGTTGGAGAGGCAACCTAAAATACAGACATCAGTAAGTCGTCAAAAATTCACAATTAGCTGAAAGGGAGCTAATAATTATAAAAACAGTTTTCAAAGAGAGCCCCATACATACTCTGATAAAGTCTAAATTGGTGGGCAGATCTGTTCGATTTCACTCAAAACGAAATACTAAAAAACACGGTGGTCTTCATTCCAGAAGTGTAGACCGAAGAGGATGAATTACTATTATCTCTTCAGCCCGTTACGCTGACGATTCACCGCTGATCCTTCTACTGGAAACCCTCCTTTGGGAGAGCAAATGTTTGGGTCTTGGACTGGATTGGATTGGACTGGCCTCGAACTAATAGGGGCTGGGTTCGAGTCTCGGCGTCGACGCCATATGTCTACACTATGGGCCAGTTATTTAAAAGCCATTTTCAATTTGGCGAACACTTTTATGTGAGCACCACTGATCGTGAACAGTTTCATTAAAGCATATAAAGTACACAACAAAACCATTTGTCTACTTAAAATAACCCACTAAGGAAGAGATCTGGAGGTCCAAAGATTTCCTAAACCGCGGTGTAAGTTAGACTCCTTTTAAATAACCGAGCCTATATGTCTAAACCATACCGAATATGGCTTCTGCTAAGAAACAAGAGCGATGATTTCCGCCTTACTTCTGTGACGCTTGTTCCAGGCTCTCAGATAGTAGGGAAGACGCGAAAGTGAGAGGTACGCAAAAAAAAGGGGGGGGGGGGGGGGGCACTTTCTCAATCACCGCGGACCCGACTATCTCGGAGCCTGGAACAGGCTACGCCAATCTTAGTGGATCGTCACATATCGGATAGGTCTTTTTGTCACTCTTTGGCGCATTGGCGGAGCAGCTGTCCATATTATACAGGATAGCTCTTCATATTTGCATGAGTAACTCATTCGTTCACTTTTCAAATCCCAGAGGCTTTTATTCCGTGTTCTCCGACTTTCCCCTGTTCTCAAGTGCAAACAATTGTACAAATTCCAATTCGATCTAGGAAAGTGTATTCTATTAGTTGGGGATACTTTGTGTAGTACAGGTTTATCAGGTTTTGGAACTGTGAAGTGTTACCATAACGTTTAAGTTAGTTACCTGGCTCAAGATGTCCTGTTTATCAGACCGATCATACAACTCCTTTTCTTCCTTTTCCATTTCACGACCAGGTTTTTCCTCTGGCACTATTCAAACCAAAAAAGAACCACTTGCCATGAACAATACCAGGCAGCCTGTGGCCTCTATTCAAACACCTTTGTCAACCCACGCTAAATTAATGGAGGCCTCATTTTGATCAAGATAGGTCTTCTCGAGGCGTGTACCTCCGTCCAAGTTGTACACATTCATTCGGAAAAGATAACTCACAAACTCATCAGTTAACATTCAGGGGTTTCGATAACATTTCTTGTAGCCATCAGGCCCCGGTTGTTCAAAGAGCGGATAAGTCCTATCCACTCGCGCCCTCTCGGTTGTTCAAAAGATGGATAGCGTTATCCACTCGCTATCCAGCGGATAAATTTATCCATGGTAAGGTAGGTAGTATAAAGTTTTATCCACCGGATAAACGACACAAACATGGCCGGTCGACAGTTGCATCTTTTACAGAGCAACTTGTCGCTAAACCGTCTAAACCAACTTCCCAGAAAAAGGAGAACTTTCCGCCGGCAGCTTGACCCGTTAACGCCGTACACCGACTCCGAGTTAAGATGTCGATGTTGTTTAGTTTTCCTTTTTGTGTAGTTCAATAAGACACCAAAGTTCGAGAACGATAACAAAGCTCAATAACAACTACATGAGTTCAGAAAATGACACAAGCATTTTATGTTTGTTTATTAGTTAATGTCAAGGAAGGGGGTTTCCTTTTTGTGTAGTTTAATAAAGACAACAAAGTTCAAAACGATAATAAAGTTCAATAACAACTACATGAGTTCAGAAAATGACACAAGCATTTTATGGTTGTTTATTAGTTGATGTCAAGGAAGGGGGTCTACTGGGACTGGGAGTGCCGGGCGTCAGTTTTACTTTCACACATTTTTGTATTTTAACATACTCGGACTCTTCGTTATTGACAGATATGTCTATTGACACTGTTCAGTTTTCGCAGTCTTCTGGGCCCGCTCACATTGCTTCATCTTCCTGCTTGCTTAGTTTTGTTCTCCAGCCGATGTAACTTTGTGGTAATTCCTCAGAAGGCGCGTCTTGGTAAAGTCGCAGTCATTTCATGACCATTAAAATAGCTTTTCTGTTGTACTGCCTCCACTAATATATCCTATAAAGCTCAGCCATTGCTACGGTTTATTGCAGATAGGTTAACAGATTCTCATTTAGTTATTGGTTCAAGAATAGAAATTTGCATATAGGTTGACAGGTTCTCATTTAGTTACTGGCCCAAGAACAGAAATTTGCATGAGAATTATTTTGTTAAGAAGCCTGAAGTTATTAAAGGTTATAAAAATCAAGGACTATAATTTTTTCTTGCCAGTGGGGGAGGCGGGGGGGTTGGAATTAGTTTGTGCTGAAGTTTAGGGAGTCGGTGTGGAAAACATTATTATGCCTGATTTAAGAGATGCTAAACAGGCAATTTGGGATTTTAGTGATAATATTGTCTATATTTGTAGAGATGCTAAACATGTAATTCGGGATTTTAGGGACAATATTGTCTATATTTATATATTTTCTATATCTGGACTTTTGTATATTTATTAATTTCTTTTATTTTATTTACTTTTATCTGACCGGTTTCAAAATAGGTGCTTCCTTGAGAGGGAAAACTCTGTGGATGGTGAGGATACATTGCAGTGTATGATGGTGAGGAATACTTGCTGTGTATGATGGAGGAGGTGCCTGCTAATTGGATATCTGTAAAGATCTAGTACAGAGTGATAGATTTCCCAAAGAGAGTGGTGTAGTGTGGGAAAACGGAGGATGGAAGCGTAGGTGTGGATTACATGGAAAAGGAAAAGTTCATACAGGATGAGAGAAATATGTTTATTAATGTTATTTATATCACTACAGGTCTGACTATGGCCATTTCTACTTGTAAGAACTTTGTACATTACTTTTGTACTGAAGAAAACGATTTGTACATTAAATTTACATATAGTGCATGCTGGTGTATTAATTTCCTTTTGCTCTTCTCCTTTTTTTTTATCTTTTTTTACTTTTTGGTTTCTGCTAGAATGTGGCTAGCCAAGCGGTCTAGCTGCAGTGCCATTAGCTGCAGTTGGGCAGCCACCCGCTTGGCTTTCCATTGCTTTCTGTTTTAATCTTTCTTTTTCTTGTAATTCCTTTTCTTTCTTTTCAATTTCTCTCCTCCTTTCTTCTATTTCTATGGCCGCTAGGCAGCTACGTACTTCAATTTCCTCCTCCGGGGATAGCTGTAAAAATGATTAACCCACCTATAATAACCTTTCTACTAATTGTTAATTTATCTTTCCCCTGTCTATATGATAATGAGATATGATGAGCTCATCCTTTTAAACAAAAAGCATCTTATCTCAACAAAATGTTGAAAGCCTTGTCTCATCAGGAGCTCAGAAGGCAATCAAGGAAACAGGTCAGGGAGGGGAGGGAAGGTAAAATTATAGCCGTAGGAGAATGGGGCGGGTTACGGAGATAACCTGTTTCCACACGTTTCGACGCCATTATGGTACCATTTGACTGAGCCCTACGTGCCTTTTGTTACTTTGGATAACTATCCAGTGGATAGCAGTTTTATCCACTTGATAGGCCTATCCGCTGGATAAAGTTATCCGCTCTTTGAACAACCGGGGCCTGGTTTGAATAGTGTCACCGACTGTATCAAAAAGGGGCCGTTAGCCCCCTTTTTCTAGGGGCGTGCTTCCCCACAAAACTTTGAAATTTCAAAGCCTTAAAATACGATTTTCGACGTTCTGGGGACTAAATTTAGGATAAAAGAGCGTGTTTTTATTCAAGAAAATGTAGCTTTCATTCACCTTTCGATTTATCAGTTACGCAATCAATTCTTACAAGCAATGAAAAATGATGAAAACTAGATTACCTACTTTTGCACGTAAACAAATTCTGCGTAAAACTCTGAAAAATTGACTAAAGCATAACATAAAACCAGTAAACCTTTAGAAAAGCATGTCATCATTACGTTTCATTCAGATTTTACGATATATATTTTGTTTACAACGTTATTCAAAGTAGTTACTTTTTCTTTGTGGAAAAAAAGTAGCCTAACTCTATGAGCAAAGTAGCCGCCGACGCGTTTCGTCGGCCGTCGGTGCTTACTGAAACCCCTGAGTCATTATAAACTGATCTCAAAAAAACTTTGATATTTCCCAGCACTCTGCCTAGTGTTCACAACCGTAGCACTCATGATTTTTAGCCACTTCTTTAGCGGTGTTTCATCAACCTCGTTCCAAGGGTAGCTTTCTCATTTGTTGCCTCATTATTAACTCAGGATGACGTAAAGAAAGGGAAAATGGTTCTGGCAATGAGGCAGAACGTTTTAATCACCGAGGAAATAATAACTACAAAACAATTTTAAAACAAAGTGTAAACACTCCGAAGACGAGACGTACCTTGAGAGTTTCCGGTGATGCAATGAAGAACAAATATCGCAACTCTCCTGAATTCTTCGGACTATAGAGACAAGAAAGAAAAGTTGTAGGTGGGATGGGTTTAGCAGGCTACTGTCAGAGAGCCGCGGGTTTGTATTGGTTTTGAACAAGGCTTCATTGCGTCAACTCTCTCCTCCACTTTTTTACTGTTCGCCGTGACGAGGATCGCGAAATTGGGGTAAACATGTCTGCTTGATAACTGCCCTAAAATGTGGGCTGGTGAATAGACGGTCTATTAGCTACAAAAAACAACCTCTTCATCTACAAGGTCGGGTGGAAGTTGTGTTAATTTTTGTTCTTGGCTGGTCTATATACCCACGAAGGCGCAAACGAAAACTTGCAAAGTGCTGACTGACCCGATTACATTGAAACAGACCCCCATTTTTAAGAATCTAAGTCGCTTATTTGTTCCCAAAGGCCTCTTTTCTTATGGCAAAACACTTGACTACCCATTGCCTGACAAGCGTAGGTTTACCCTACCCTTAAAATTGACATGGTACCTGTTCGAGGGTCAGAAGCTCAACTAGCAGATCCACACCTCCCATTTGCCTGAGCTGCTGTTGGTTCCTTTCTGAAAAAACATCGTCACATAAGTTATATCATATTTCTCCCGAGACCAAAAACACCAAGTGTTAGGTAAGCATGTTTCACATAAAGACCTAAAACTAATTTGTAACAAGGGAAAAAAAAGGAACTTTTTCTTTTGGCGAACATGCATAGTACCCACCACTCTGGTCGACACAGATGGAGAGTGCTAAAACGCACTTAGTTCTGAGCTGTTTGGCGAGTGCAACGTTCACTTCTGGACTTAGTTGAGTGATATGCAGACACTGAAGAAGTAAAGACACCAGTCCAAGATCTGCTGCACCCTCCTGACACATTTCTGGAAAAACAAAAAGCTTTAGCACTTATAGCTGCTATCTGCCACTTAAGAAACCAGAGGGAGACTGGACCTAATGAACTTTCGCAAAGACTTCTGGAGCTGTTGGTAGGCACATGAAGAAAAACACCAATAGGGACTTTTAGATCCAAGGACGCGACGGCAACGAGAAAGTCGCTGAAAAAGTGAATTTGCGTTTTTTGAGTCTTTATCGCAGTTATTCCAACTCACTTCCTCTGTCAAATGTAGGCGAACCTTCCTGAAGCTGAATTCCAAGGCATCATATCCAAGTTCATTTGCACTAGGAGGTCATGTGACATCGTTTTTATGAAATTAACCCATTCGCCCCTGAACCGCCCGTAACCGCCCGTGCGGATCCAGGTCCTTTCTACCCATTGTGACGTCATCAGTTTTAACGGTCAAGGACAACTTTCTTCGCTAACTTGTGCAGAGTGAAGAGATCTTTCAAACCATACCAGAATGAGCACAATTCAGTCAAGGACACCGGAGAAACAAGCAAAAAACCACGTGACATTGACCTGAAAATCTCCATGAAAATCTTGTTCCATTACCCACCTACCTTTCCTTTCACCTAATCCTAAGATCCTAAAAGCTTTCCTAAAAACTCTTCCCACCAAAATGAAGCCTACTAAATGCCCAGCAAGAGAAAAAAAATAAGGCAAGAAAAGCGAAAAAAGAAGGGAGGAAAGAAAGCGAAAAGTAAAAGTCAAGACTGCTGTGTCACTTTTAAACCCCAAAATTTTGCTTTCTGCGCATGCCCGAACTTCGCAAGCTGATATTTTGCATCTGGATCAGAAGGCCGCGAAGTGTTCGACCTGTAAACCAGTTTGTGGTAAGTTTTAGCTCTTTATAGCACGACAGTGACCAGAAAACCACTCGACTAGCTTCAAAACGCGTTTTTCGGCAAAATCTCCAGGAGCGAATGGGTTAAAGTTATATGATTTTGCCTTCGAAATCCGATTAGTGGGTCTATCTCAAATAAAATAATAGTTATTTGGTTTTTCAAACTCGCACCATAAAACGCGAATTTAGGCATTTTCACGTCGTAGTCGTGCAGAAACGGCAAGGAAATGTACACAAAGTGTGATGCGCGTGCGAAGTTGTTGTTTTGCATATTAAACTTATTGTTTTTTAGACGTTCTCGTTGCCGTCGCGTCGTTGGAAGTTAAACTCTCTAATAGCTGACCGGCGCGTGCCCAGTAACGATTCGAGAAACAATTGCGAATCGCACTTCGAATCTAGTTCTCTTCTTTTTTGTAAAGAAGCGAGTAGCTAGATTACAAGACTCCATTCAAAAAACATTAGAAAATAATCAAATGAAACATATCACAATTAAAACCCTTCAATGTAGCAAATAACTAGATAGCTGGCTATTTAGAAGCAGGATGGACAAACTCAAAACTATAAACAAAAAAAGATTCCGCTAGCGGTGCATTGAATTGCTCGAAACCCAACTTGCAGACTGGGGGTCTGTCACGTGGACCCCTTGGCCAAGCTGTCTCATGAAAATATTTTCAGTGGAACAAATTGCTGCCCAGCTCAATAGCTATAACGTACTTGCAGCGTTACTGACAGGATAGACTTTGTCTTTTAAATAGGAGTTCACCACAGCTAAACGTCTTGGCTGAGTTAGTCAGAAATGTTTATTTGTCACCTTAAATGACTTTAAAAGACTACTGCAAGTCATTTCTGTGCCATTATATGCTGTTCCAAATTTGTTTTAATAGCACTGAATTTCCGGTAATAAGATGCACCCACTATTATGACTGTAAGGATAAGCTGTGTAATAGGTTTTCTGCAATGGTTCCAACTCAGCCTGAGCCTATAAGCATTGCTACATGTTTAAAAGAGCAGCAGTGTCAAGGCTGACAAGTTCATTTTGTTTATAATGCTAATTACTCGTCCTTAATCGCTATGAAAATTTAGAAATATATTGTGCATGACAAAATCACAGCTTTGTGTCAAAAAATATACCTCCCAAGCATTGCGTCAAATGTTACAGACAACAAAAGTGAACTTTGGAAAACTGTTAGGCTAACAAATTTTCAAAAAACACAACTACAATCCCTTTCAATCTTCCTCAGGTTTGTCCATACGTGCTCCGCTCTTTGAACAACCGGGGCCTGGTTTGAATAGTGTCACCGACTGTATCAAAAAGGGGCCGTTAGCCCCCTTTTTCTAGGGGCGTGCTTCCCCACAAAACTTTGAAATTTCAAAGCCTTAAAATACGATTTTCGACGTTCTGGGGACTAAATTTAGGATAAAAGAGCGTGTTTTTATTCAAGAAAATGTAGCTTTCATTCACCTTTCGATTTATCAGTTACGCAATCAATTCTTACAAGCAATGAAAAATGATGAAAACTAGATTACCTACTTTTGCACGTAAACAAATTCTGCGTAAAACTCTGAAAAATTGACTAAAGCATAACATAAAACCAGTAAACCTTTAGAAAAGCATGTCATCATTACGTTTCATTCAGATTTTACGATATATATTTTGTTTACAACGTTATTCAAAGTAGTTACTTTTTCTTTGTGGAAAAAAAGTAGCCTAATTCTATGAGCAAAGTAGCCGCCGCCACCTACCTTTCCTTTCACCTAATCCTAAGATCCTAAAAGCTTTCCTAAAAACTCTTCCCACCAAAATGAAGCCTACGAAATGCCCAGCAAGAGAAAAAAAATAAGGCAAGAAAAGCGAAAAAAGAAGGGAGGAAAGAAAGCGAAAAGTAAAAGTCAAGACTGCTGTGTCACTTTTAAACCCCAAAATTTTGCTTTCTGCACATGCCCGAACTTCGCAAGCTGATATTTTGCATCTGGATCAGAGGGCCGCGAAGTGTTCGACCTGTAAACCAGTTTGTGGTAAGTTTTAGCTCTTTATAGCACGACAGTGACCAGAAAACCACTCGACTAGCTTCAAAACGCGTTTTTCGGCAAAATCTCCAGGAGCGAATGGGTTAAAGTTATATGATTTTGCCTTCGAAATCCGATTAGTGGGTCTATCTCAAATAAAATAATAGTTATTTGGTTTTTCAAACTCGCACCATAAAACGCGAATTTAGGCATTTTCACGTCGTAGTCGTGCAGAAACGGCAAGGAAATGTACACAAAGTGTGATGCGCGTGCGAAGTTGTTGTTTTGCATATTAAACTTATTGTTTTTTAGACGTTCTCGTTGCCGTCGCGTCGTTGGAAGTTAAACTCTCTAATAGCTGACCGGCGCGTGCCCAGTAACGATTCGAGGAACAATTGCGAATCGCACTTCGAATCTAGTTCTCTTCTTTTTTGTAAAGAAGCGAGTAGCTAGATTACAAGACTCCATTCAAAAAACATTAGAAAATAATCAAATGAAACATATCACAATTAAAACCCTTCAATGTAGCAAATAACTAGATAGTTGGCTATTTAGAAGCAGGATGGACAAACTCAAAACTATAAACAAAAAAAGATTCCGCTAGCGGTGCATTGAATTGCTCGAAACCCAACTTGCAGACTGGGGGTCTGTCACGTGGACCCCTTGGCCAAGCTGTCTCATGAAAATATTTTCAGTGGAACAAATTGCTGCCCAGCTCAATAGCTATAACGTACTTGCAGCGTTACTGACAGGATAGACTTTGTCTTTTAAATAGGAGTTCACCACAGCTAAACGTCTTGGCTGAGTTAGTCAGAAATGTTTATTTGTCACCTTAAATGACTTTAAAAGACTACTGCAAGTCATTTCTGTGCCATTATATGCTGTTCCAAATTTGTTTTAATAGCACTGAATTTCCGGTAATAAGATGCACCCACTATTATGACTGTAAGGATAAGCTGTGTAATAGGTTTTCTGCAATGGTTCCAACTCAGCCTGAGCCTATAAGCATTGCTACATGTTTAAAAGAGCAGCAGTGTCAAGGCTGACAAGTTCATTTTGTTTATAATGCTAATTACTCGTCCTTAATCGCTATGAAAATTTAGAAATATATTGTGCATGACAAAATCACAGCTTTGTGTCAAAAAATATACCTCCCAAGCATTGCGTCAAATGTTACAGACAACAAAAGTGAACTTTGGAAAACTGTTAGGCTAACAAATTTTCAAAAAACACAACTAGAATCCCTTTCAATCTTCCTCAGGTTTGTCCATACGTGCTTGCCTTAGTATTTGCTGTGTTAACGTTCTGAGCAGATATTTTAATATTTCATTTCACTTGGTGGCAGTTCCCGCAGTTTGAATTTTGATACATTTTGTGACACAGCTCCTTTAACTCCCACTTATCTCTTCTCTAGATTTCTCGTGAATTTAAACACTTGAGCTATAAGCCTGTTTACTTATACAAAATCGTCCAACATTTAACTTACCATGTCCTGCGACAGAAGATGCAATGGTATTAACAACATGCTCCATAATGCAGAAGTCTTGATTATCTGGCTGCTCAAGGCTCACAAACCGTTTAAACACGTTAATCAAGGCCCTCAGTCCACCAACAAGTCGCACCTTGGACTGGCACTCGGCTGAATTTACGGAAATACAAGGTCAGATGTTTTGAGCAGTAGGTTTTTTCAATACCAAACCCATGGAAAAATGTTTGTAAGGTGAAATATGCTATTCACATGGAAATCCAACATTGGGGTACTGATAGAAGATTAAGAAAAGAGGAACAAACTTGTTTCATGGAATCTTTTCAAACGCTCTTAAAAGAAGTACATTTGGAAAAGCTCACATGTTTATGTTTTGAGAGCCAATTCTTATAAAATTCGTCAACAGGTAATTATGTCTATACTCCTAAAACGTCATCAACAAAATCTCATGCAACTTTTCTGTTTTGCTACAGGCTTCTTTTAGTCTTTTGAACATGTAGCAAAAGCATCAAGGCTACACTTCCTAAATAATTAAGTTTAACAGTAAGTTTCATTAACTTTGCAAAAAAAAAAAAAACATTGAAAACTATTTGAATTTCCTACCATTTTCAGAAACAATGGCCCCAATGAGAGTGACTGTGTGTAGAATAACATTTCTCTGAGTTGTTGCCAAGTGTAAAGTATTCACCATCATGGGAAGGAGCCTGCAGCAAAGTCGCTGATTTTGAGCTGCAAATTGAATTATGATAGTATCAAGGCTGTCATTAAGAGCCGGGGGCAGGGGATTTCCCCTGACTACTGTGAACATGGCCCCAAGTTACTTTGACAGGAAAATAGAAGAAAAATAGAACCAAAAGAAATCCTTAGCTGTTTTATTCCCCATCTACTTGTTGTATTTACCCAGTAATTTGAAATCTTAGTGACTGCCCTGGATAGTAATAATAACTGAATATTATTATTAAAGTGTAATAATTACAAAACGAACACAGTCTCTCTCCTTTTATAGTGTTCTCTATCTCCCCCCTCCCCAACTGGGGTATGCCCTGTAAAGTACTAAGGCACATTTGGAAAATCAATAGCATTCAGTGCTAGGGGTTTCTGCAAAACAATGTCTTTCCATCAAATGGGAGGCAGGCTAGTCTACTGGAAAAGGAATCACAAAAATATATACTCTGATTTTCACTGTTATAAGATAGATAACTTATTTTCTCACCATTTTGAGGGTTTTGGAGCAGAGAATGTAATGCCACGACAACACTGTTCCAGAGTTTTGCACAATCTTCGTCAATATCATTAAACCACATTTCACTCATGTGACTTGAGGAGGGAGACTTGTGAACTGGAAGACAGCTCCTAATTATGAAAACAACATGTTTATGGCATTTTCAAGAATTAGGAATACAGCTCAAAATCTGAGTTACTGCCATAAGCAGGAAAATTAAACTAAACCACAATATTGTAATGTTTTGACAAAATGGATCTTTTCTAAAACCAAAAGAGTAATAGCTTATAATAATTATTGTATAACAAAGGATCTAACCTAAATATGTCACACAGACTATGTAAACACTTTGTTTCTCTTGCAAGATTCTGTCCCTGACCTAAAAAGAAATCAAAATATACACTCAAAAATTTAGTAAAAAAAACATAGCAAGGCACACAGCTGTGCACAGGAAAGAACACTCATCTATACAGGAATCTCAAAAGGTAGCTGTAAGTCAGTGGAAAATAAAGTTAATTAAGTCAATGACAGCACTGATATTCGTTACTTAAATTATATTGATATCTCCTTTGTAATTTTGGATAGGATACAGTAACATAAAACCACAACACATTTAATTCTTACAGTTATCAGCACAGATAGTAAGGAGAAGAAAAGCTGAAGTTGTCACAATTGCCCTGTCCTTGGCTTGTAAGTTGGATCGCAACAAGTGAAACACATGATTCTTTGTCATAGCTCTCTGAGAAATATCTGTATGATTGAATATAACAACAATTCACTAGATTAATTATCTCACTAGTTTTTCACTTTGTCATTAATCTGGCCTGGTTGTTCAAACATTGGATATTAGCGTTAATTCCGCTGGATAAATCACTATCCAGCAGATAAGTAGAAGGGAAACCAATTGCACTATTCAGTAGATAAAGATTTACCCAGTGAATATTTAATATGCACTGTTTGAACAACTGGGACAAGGGGCCCGTTTCTCAAAAGTCCAAAGTCTGGTAAGCCTGTTGCCGTTTACATTAAAGATCAAGGTTTCAATAGTTTTACATCAGTCTAAAATGATAAAAACTATCAGTTAATGAAACAAAATGGAGTGTTTTACTAGCCCGGACCTGTGCTCTTATTCC
The DNA here is from genome assembly GCA_964035525.1 of Porites cylindrica. NCBI lineage: Eukaryota > Metazoa > Cnidaria > Anthozoa > Scleractinia > Poritidae > Porites > Porites cylindrica. Next base: position 39,819,906 of record OZ037778.1, read on the forward strand.
TTATATTTCGATTTGAATATTTGATTTTGGGTCTGACAAGTTACTGGGACTTTCGAGAAACGGGCCCCAGGTGTTGAGTGAGAACCAGATGTTGAGTGAGAAATATTGACAAGAAGGCTGCAGTAAACACTCAGGGTTCAACTGTCATGATACTCTATATTTCTAGGATTTTTGACTTTGATATGACTAGTAGTTGGAGTAGTCCTGCTATTCAACATCCACTATATGGTTGAAATGGATTGATAGAATTGTTGCTTTTAAAAAAGGTTACTTCACCACAAGTCTTTATGGCAGTGATCCTTCCAGGTAGAGATTCAGGTTTAAAAAATGAGTGCATGGTAGCCAGTTATTGCAAGTTGCAGGCAGAGGTGGGTTAATGCTGTTGTTCAATTTTATCCTTGGTGAAATTTTATTTCCCTTGTGTTTGGGGGATAAAATTGAACCACAACAGGTATATTGGGTGGTATGTTCCTTGAAAAAGTTAACCTCTTTATTTTCAAAAATTAGACTGGATTCACATCTGCTTCATTTGAGAGCTTTAAACACTGGCAAAACAGGCCTGTCCATGCATGGTCACTATTGCCTAGGTGATGAACATCTGTCTACATGTTTAACACATATTTCATAATAACGGTATAATGAACCCTATGTTTTTTCAATGTTCTCCTATAAATAATTGAATGAATGACTGTTTTACAACTAAAACCTGAAACTCACCATTTCCTTCTGTAGCCATTGCTAAAGTATACAATGTCGCCTGGCATACAGCAGGAGTCTTTGTGGCCTTACAAAGGCTCAGCAAGTATTCCAAGCCACTTGACAAACAAAAATAGTCTTGAGCTCTTCCTAGCGTTAGGATATAACAATTAGTGGAATTAAAACAAAATATACTCTTCATTTCAGTAAGGTTCATTATTTTGCTATAAATGAATGAGCTTAGATTTACTATACCTTTCAAAACTACTCAGTATTATTATGAACCAAGCACTGGAAAATAATTTACAACCAGTTTCTCCACTTAGAAGAAGCTCAAGATGTTTTTCCTTTCAATCACAACATAGCTTCATCACAGACAATTTTGTTTCTTGAGAGCTGATGCAAAACTGGAATGAGTTTAAACCTGAAATTTTTCAAGCTGATAGCGTTTGGCTAAGTCAATACTTACAGTGTTCTTAGAGATGAAATGATACTTTTCAACTTAAGTGTAAAGTTCACTGTTTACGTTTTTTTCGCTACAAGAAATGCACATGAGCTTTATGTACTGCAAAAAGAAGAACATTTGTCAAACGGAAACGACTCACTGTTTTGAGAGAGGATGTCAGCTAAAGCTCTCAAAGCCTGCTGCTGTTGAGAAGGATCATCTTCTTGATATCTCAGAGCTTCTTGTAAAAGTTTTACATCCTCGATGTCCTTTTCCAACTCGGATTGACTACAAGTGTCCATTTCAAAAATTAATGAAATTGGATCCTTACCTCTTTGAGGTAGGCTTACATATCAAGCTTCAAGAAAACGTGAATCCTTAAGAGGAATCGATCGAAACCGATTTAAAGAACTATAACAAGAAGCCTCCTCAAGGGAAAAAATTACTGCAGAGATATGGTTAATGAGGAAAAAAGTATCAGCAAAGTGAGAAAACGAAGTCTTTCCTGGCGAAGTCACTGGCGAAAAATGTCTACGCATGAGCAGCGACGTAAATCACGTGGTCGATTTCCGGCAAAGTCATTGGCTTAGAGGCAAAATCCCCGCGAAACATTGTCAAGATGAAAGACGAAATGGCAGGTTTTTTTTTTGTCGGTTTTAGTGTTGTTGTTTTGTTGCCACTGCGAGAGATCGAAAATTATTTTGGTCGAAATTTTTAGTGATATGTGTTGTCTAGTAGCTACATAATGCATCCTGAACTGTCAGACAAACACACTGGCTCGATCCATTTATCCGAGATCGGCGTTGCAATCGCTCGATGAGAGGACAGGACATGCTAAAAAGGTGGGTAATTTTCTCCTTTTATGTTTTAGTGCAAGTTTCGTGCAACTCGGTAGCCGTGGAAGAAAAATTCGTGGGCTTTGTTTTGGTATATGAATTAGCGTGTACTGAGTTGCACGGAAGCGGCAGTTTTGTAAAACGCGTAAACCCTTTTTGTGCTATAAATCGACCATCCTCTGAGACCCAGGGGCTGATAAAGGGGGCGAGGGAAAGTCTAAACGTTACGGTTCAGGGGTAATAAACCTTTGCAGCATTCCCTTGAGCAAAGACGCCATTTGAGGCTTGGTTCGGCAACATTGAGGTCACAAAATTCATTAGTGTTCACCTTAGACGAAATACAGTGTTTTGTGCGAAATTGTGCTCGACCTGATTCCACTTTGTTTGCTCACTAAGGTGGAATGTGGAATAGGCATATGACTGCTGTCCCTTCTGTCCACCTTAGATATCAAGATACCAAACTTAGGACGGGCTTATCACACCAAAGAAACCTCAATAAACAATACAAGAACAGCATAACAATCATTAAATTACAGTTTACTAAAAAGAGATATAAATTTAAGAAATTACCGTTATCTAAAACGAAACAGAAAGAACAAACTTCGTTTAGAAAGTAAAAGATGCCTTAAGCTAGGTAAAAAGCTTAATATATCTTTGAAAGTTATCGACACTTTTGATCTGTTATCCGCTTGGAAATACACAGCTATTTCTTGCCGAATAAAATGTCTCTGCTACTACAAAGCAATAAGCCCAAAATAACATTGAGCATTTGAAGTTATTAATTAACTTGGTCTTTCTTTCAATTCTTGCACGGGCCTCGTGATACACTCGTGTCCTCTTGATACACTTGTGTCCTCGTGATACACCCGTGTCCACGAGATACACTGGTGTCCTCGTGATACACTCGTGTCTCGGTTCATTCTTGTTTTCAAATTGTTTCACTTGCCACTGAACTGGGCGGGGGCGGTTTCTCATTGGCTGGGAGCACTGTGACGTTACCGATGACTTAATTCGTATTTATACGTCGTTTGTTTTGTGTCGTTCCACTTGAGTCTAGTTTCACCTAAACAGTCGAGAAAAGCGCTTCGATGCTTTCCAAACAGCATCTTGGTTGGAAGATCTGAAAAGAACAACATACAAACTGGAAATGTTGCGGAAATTAGGAACCTAAATTACCCAGACCGTCTTTAGCGGAAGAACATGTAAGAAGTTTCAATGCTGCTGTCTTTACACAGGAACACAACGTTTCACTTTTACTTGCGAAAAGAAGAAAAAACATCCTTTTAAACCAAAACCTAAAATCACTTGGAATACATATCACAAACTAAGGCAAAGCATTTCTCACTACAAAAAAGAAAAGAGAAAAAAAAAAACGGAAACAAAAAACCCTCCATGGAAAGGAGGGAGCGTTTTCGTTTGCGCATTCAATCATTTCTCGCTGTTATAGGACAATTGCACGATGACGTCATTTTACTACAACTACCAGAATCCTTGAGTTTGTTGTTTTCTTGTGCAAATTAAGGCTATTGTTCTTTAATCCCCAGCGGGATTGACAAATTTAAATAACAAAGCAAAACCGAAATGAATTCTGGTAGTTGTAGTCAAATATCGTCATCGTGCAATTGTCCTATTATCATCACCATTGATAATGATGACTAGAGCGGGATTTGATCCCGCGGAAAAAGAGTTCAAATCCGGCACCCTAAACCTCTCCCGTACATAGCATTCCTATCTTTACTTCTTCAATGTTAATGTTTGTTCAATGTTATGATTAGAATCCGTTATAACTTCCACGTACTATAGTCCGTCAATAATAGGCTTATAGGCAGAGCAGATCCCGGCTCATGAAGCTACCCACCTAATAATGGCTTGATGAAACTCTTGGAGCTGCTGAGGTGTGGCTATAACACTGCCTGGTACAATCTGGGTTTGAATTGACTGCAAAGACAGTTCAACCCATTTGGATGTCTCCTGTGTAGCACAAAAAAATAATAACAAAAAAAGTTCAGTGTTACTGACACCTAAGAGAGCTTAGGAGACATGATTTTAGCTTTGACAGTTGTATTAAATTATTCAAGGAAAAATTTAAACAACCGACATTTAGAAGGGATTTATGTAAGCTATAATGTTTCAAATTTTCTCAACTGTTAGTTTACAGAATAAGGAGTCAGCTTTAGCGAGGAAACCTAGTTTAATTAACCAGCTTTCTCATGTGTTTCGCTCCAGTAAGTATGCGAACTAATATATCAGGTTCTTTGAAAAAGAATTCGGGGGTGTTAGAAAATCCCCACTAACTGACACATCTTTGAAAAAAGGTCTGTAGCAGGTTGCAATACGGACACCAACATTCGATGAATATCATTGACTGACCATAATTCAAACGATCGCAAGACTATTGTTAACATAAACTCCACATTAAAGGAGTTTGGGACCAAAGATTAATGGAATGTCGTAATTACAAGTTTACCTCTCTACAGAAGGTGATGAATTCCCACAGCACTTCAGCTACGTCTAACACCATGTATGATGGTAATGCTCCAGCGCAAGCCTGAATCAGACCTTAAAACAGAAATTCGGACGTCATGTTAAACATGTCAATAATGGGAGCAAGAAAAAAAGGGAAGTTCACGAATTGTTAGTGTGATTTACTACGTAGCTTTACGTATTGCTTTACTTTAACTTGGTTAATAGTAAATGCAACGTAAGAAGAGAGAGACCTTGTTACTAGAACGTGTTGACTGAAAGGTACCGAAAACAAATTCAGACTGAAAAGACTAAAAAGGATTGTACACGCAAAAATTTAGGAAGACCATATAACAAAGAAAAAATAGAGCTTCAAAACTCCTTTACACAAGTGGTCCTTCGAGCTGGATGATCAGGCTTGAAGCTGACATGATTATGAACAGGTAAACGAACGCAGAGCAGCCTCTTACCATTTATAATGTTCTGACCATGTACAGCGAGTATCTGCTGTACTAATGAAACTCTCTCTTGAAAATCATTTCGTGACTAAAGAAAAGAGTAAACAAAATTCCGTGAGTTCCAAGCTCTGAGCGCCTGGTGTTTCAGCACTGAGCAAATGGAACCACTTCTGGCTATAAGTGTGTTGTGGTCTCATTCGCTCAGACGCCTTTCAAGCTAATCCAGCTAGGCCAACCACATGCTGATATGCTTAAGCATAAAACATAATCAACAGTTAAAATTACATCTCTACTCAATAAAGCATTTACTATTGAATGGTCTCACGCCAGTTTCTAAAAAGAGCAAACCCCATGGTATGGACGAGATGTAGGCTCCCACGCAGACCTTCTTTGGGCTTCGTAACCCTTCCTAAGCCTTCAGAACGTGTGCGTGGGAGGCTAGACGAGAAGACGACTGAATGCATTGCAAACTACAGAATATACGATACAAACGATCAGTTGTACACTTAATAAAAAAGCCGCGAGTTAAAACCAGCATTTTCCCAAGTTGCCCGCAATAAGTTCTTACATAAATGGTAATAGGTAGAAATTAAGCTATGTAGGTTCTTAGATAGGTTCTTATTTTCTGAAAGAAAAAAATTAAAGGATGCATTCCTAATCTGCGTCTCTCATGAAACTTTTCTCAATAACGGACGCACTTTTATCCGCGTAGAAGACTTTTCAGGGACTTTTTCTCGGCTAGGAACTAGCATCTATGTTTTGCGTCAGTGGTTTAGCCTCATTTGCACAAAATTCACGTGAATAGTCCAGTGTAATCACTATCGGACTCCCTTAATTTGCAATTACTACTAGTTCCTTTTGTAAAACAACAACAAGCAAACATTTTATTTGCCAAATTAACAAACGTTTACGAAAAACGAGAATTGATTAACATAAATTGGGCAAAAGACTACTCAGAATAGCAAAAAACTAAACAAGCTGAGTAGTTCCATACTATTACACTGCAGTTGGAGTGATAAGACACCTATGCCTATAAAGAGGATTCAGAATGTTGACTTATCTTATTTGCCCAAGCGTACAGGATTTTTTTTGTAGATTTTAGAAAATAAGACCCTGTTTCACATTTTAGGCTTAACAGGTTCTTGTATAGAGGCGGCCTAAGTGGCAAATTTTAACCTAACAGGTTCTTAACCCTTTAAACTCTAAGATCAAAATTTGAATTCTCATTTGTTGCCCGTACTCATTTCCTACAGAAGTAGTGGGGAGAAGTTGATAAAATATCGTGCAAATTCATCTTGTGTGATCATGTCCATAAGTCTCATGACCACTCTGTTTTACAAAGCATTGATATTACAAGGAGAAATTTGATGCTGATCACTCTTAGGGCTTAAAGGGTTAAAAACCAGGTTCCTAGTCGCGGGATTTTACTGTATACCCCTAATACCAAGACCAGAGTGTTGTGAGACACAACAAAAAGGCCAGAGAAAGAAGTAAAATCTTTGTCTAACCTTCTCCGTTGCACAGCTGACAAGGCATTTGAGGAACTTCATTACAGATAAGTTGGCGTCTCTGTGTTCGATTATACTCGCAACAACAGCGCAGTGAATTGAAGGGATGGCAATGTCACACTTGAGAAACGAAACAGGAAACTTCTGAAGACATCTGAAGGGAAAAGCAAGATGCAAAAACTTAGATCAATCAACTGAAAGGCTTTTTTAAAAATTCGCTGCCGATGACAGTAACTATAATAATGATGATGATGATGATGATGATGACGATGATGACGATGATGACGATGATGATGATGATGATGGTAAAGACGCTTCAATCCTCAATGAAGATAATATCGGTAGAACAACCAACCTAACGGCCGGGTGAAGAATTCAAACATACTTGAAAGAAAGGAGATTTCCCTGAAGCTCGAAAACCTGGCACTCATAACTAAAACACGAGCTTATCTTACCTGCTGCAAAGTCTAAACAAATCATCTATGGTGTCTGGATGTTCAATCATTCCTTTCTCTTGACTTAACAACTGAAATGCTGGTACACAAAAAGCCTGAAAGAAATTCAGTGGGAACCAAGGATGAAGGAGATTAGACGAACATGATCATAAAGCTACTTTCAAAATGTTCAACATTTCGAGTTTTCTCTCAGAGGGTAAACAAGTACAAGAGACAACTTATTGTTACAAGGAAAAATTGACACCTCAATCAACTGTCTGAAGAGCGATGACATAGCGAAATCCATGGACAAAGACGGGCGCGATCAGGAGTAGCAACTGCTGTCCGGTATGGTGAAAAGAGAGAGTATTAAGCAAAGACTCCAGTTTAAGGACACAAAGGGATGGTGGGGTCAGGGTCAGAAACGACACAATAGAACCAGTCACGCTATCGACTGGAAACAGTTTCTGCGAGTAGCTAGCGTTTTGCAACCACAACCATCTCGTGTTTAGACTACTCAGCCTACAGATCTTTTATATATTGCTAATCGGTTATACCACGGAAATATACATACCACAGTCATATCAACAAGTCCAGAGATACATCCGACTTCCTCACCATACTCGTCTACCAATATACTGCCCAGGTACAGAAAGCACGAGTGGGGATTGGTACCGTAAATACTGACCATCTAGTTAGAGAATAAAAGGAAATTAAAGTTAATCTTATTCTTCGTTGTCTGGCAATAACGGCAAACTTTGACACATCTTGAGGGATCTCGTCCTTCGCAAAGATATGGTTGATTTGAACAATTGCTTACTGACCGAACAGACGAATCTTCTTTTACATTTTTGCCTCATTAGCATATACTTTTCTTTCTCTGATCACGCTACTAAAATAAACCAGTTTTAGTTTTTAAACAATAAGAGCTATTTTAGCTACCTTTCGAAAAAGTTTAGAAAATCTCGATTAGCAGTGTACTGGTAATATATCTAGCTAGCAAATTTCTCTCGTTCCACAGCTTTGAAGTGCAATAGCGCCCAAATTGCTTTTCAGCTTGCAGAAAGTGGGACACTGATATGTCCTCACTTTTTGAAGACACAGGGTCGTATGATTTCTAAGAACAACACCTTACCTGTGAAACCAATGGAGACAGCAGGTTTATAGCGGCTTTACCAAGGCAGCGGACAGCGAATCGTATGCATCTGCATGTCATAAGAGGAAAAAGGGGATTACAATTAGCCTCAAACACAGACGTTCTTAGAGCTTTGTCACGCATTCCTTCGTGGGAAAAGAAAGCGTGACAAGGCAAAAGAACGTCTGGCTGGGAGGCTGAGTAACACTAATAAAGGAGGTGTTATGAGGAAATTTAAAAATGGAAGTAAATGGAACACCAAGTTTTCATACCTGCAGCATCTCTCAATGATCTTTATGTCAGCGCGATATTTATCACAAATATTGGAGAGTATAGGCCAGACCTAAAACATCAAGTATTATTATTATTATTATCATTATTATTATTAATATTGATATTAACATTAACATTAATATGTTCTCGTCAAGTTTTCCTGCTTTCCATCCATTGTAGCCGGGTCCAAGCAGTGGACCTGGGGCGTTATAGAAGAAGTTACTTCAGCGACAGTATTTTCCTTAGTATGTGGGCTGTTCCAAGCAGTTTGATTTTTTGGATTTCACTGGTGCTAATGTTAGCCTGGATTCTACTAGTGTTCTTGTCTAGTCCATTCTTAATTAGATATAGGGCTCCAACGACCACCGATATTGTTTCCGTTTTCATATCCCACATCCTATTGACTTCAATCTCCAAATCTTTGTACTTGGACAACTTCTCTGTGAATTTTGCTGAGGTGTTACTTTCAGATGGAACTGCTATGTCAATGAGCAAGCACCTTCTTTCTTTGCCTTGAGAAAATCTTCCACTCCTAGTCGGCCTCGTGTTAGAATCTTAACGTCTCTTTTCTCTAGATAAAGATCTTATAGTAACTTACCTCCTCTACGACCACAACGGCTGGATGAACTTTACCATTGTCTACTTTAGGATTTAAATATCTGCAACAAATTGAACCAGTAACTAGATAATTCTCAGATTTTTAATTTTCAATAACACTCCACGATGAGAATGTGTTTATTTTGTGTGAAACTTAAAACATGTTTTATTTTGTTTGGCTGACGCTTTCACTGTCTAGGAACTTGCTTCTTTGGGGACTGGAATCAGAAGTTATTCAATTATAGAATTAGCCTGCGAGCAAGCTCTCCGGGGCGCTCTGGCGACGGGGCGGGAAAAAGAAGAAATGCTCATTGGCGGAGATGACATTAGTAATGATGTCATTACCCTTGTCACGTGTTTTTCAATGTTTGTTCACATTCGCGCTCGTTTCCGCTGCGAGCTAATTGGCGAAAATCTGACAGCTCAGTTGACGGGGAGCCACAGGGGAATCGGAGGTGGAATTCAAATTCCAGAAACATAGTTGCAACCTCTCCTTCCTTTTCCCGCCCCGCCGCCAGAGCGCCCCGGAGAGCTTGCTCGCAGGCTATTAAAGAATGAGAAAGATGGTTTTCGGCTCGGATGAAAAAATATGAGTACTCTCGACAGGAGTTCAATCTAAGACCTTTAGGTTACCAGTCCAGATGCTCTACCACAAAGCTACATGAGACTCGTGAGAGCTAACGCCACAAACATCGTGCACACTGCTAGGACAAGAACGTCGATATGTCCTCATGCGCAGTGACAGAGATGTGATGGTGAATGTTGAGCCTTGAAAACATGAGGAAGATAATTTTTCAGTTAGCGGCACACGCGGCTCAGAAAAGAGTTGAACTTATGACCTTTTGGTTACTAGTGCAGATGCTCTATCACTATAAGCACTAACTAAAATTTCCATTCTCACCTGAATGTTGCTGCTAGTCTGTCAAGCCAAAGAGTGGGGTCTGGGTAGGAGTTACCAGGGGCTGATAAAATCTTCAAGGGAAAAGACTTTGTATCACTAACAAAGTTTTAGAAATGAAAAGCAAGCATTTGAATTCCAAGGATAAGATTTACAATACACATCTAAGCGACCTCGCTCCCTTTCTGCTGAGTTAAAAACACACAATTTTTGCTGATATATTATATTTTTCCCTCTAAGGCCGAAAGGATTTCCACTATTGCGTTACTTTTACGTGCGAACTCGCTTAAATATAAATAGAGGCAGCGTATGAAAGGTCGCGCGTAAACTTAAAAGTTGAACCTCGCTCAAATTTTGCGTTCATACGGGACACTTCATACATTGCCTCTCTTTCTTTACGCGCGAAAAACGTAGGCGCCTACACACGTTAACATTACGCGACAGTAGAAATCCACCTTAACTCATCGTTACAGGGAACAAAGAAAAAGGCACAACCTTGGGACTAAGAATATGATTTCCTATGCAGGCTGTCTGGAGGCTCGCACTCCTGTCATGTACAAATTTGTCTCAATTTACCTGTTTAAGTGATGCTATGTGTATTCCACATATATACTGTAAACCTTCTGAGAGCTTCTCTGTCGATTCAACTGCCTCAAGTACTTTACAAACGCCTGAAGCAAACGACAACGAGGAAAATTAGTACACAAGCCTTCAATTACAATTTAAATTTCTTTAGCTGTTTATAGTTACCTCTTTGGTAACAGATACCTCTATATTTAATCTTTAAATCTTTAATCTTTAATTGACATATAAGACCGACATGTCCCTAAAACGGTCGACTGGAGTTCTGTCATACTTCGGACATTTTCTTTGATCTTTTATAAGATGGAAAGCCTGCATGGTAGGCATTTGAAGCGGAGGGGAAAGGGGGAATAAAAGCGCGCGAGAACGCGATAGGCGCGTGCGGAAGAGGGAAAGACGTCCGTTATGTACTCGCCCGCGCGCATTAATTCTCCAGTTTCCCTTCCTCTTCAAGCGCCTCCTAGCCTGCGGACACAGACGTATTTCCGGTCGTCGCTTCTCTCCGAGGACCGGAGGTGCGTCTGCGTCCGCAGACTAAGCGCCCCCCACACACCCTTTAAAATAGACACCTCTCTAAAATACAGGTATTCTCTCTGTGATTTTTGAGTCATTTTCTTTGACACTTTATTAACAGAGATAACCGTCTAAAACGTACGTCTGTTACGACTTTGACATTTCAGTTTCATATTCTAAGACCAACCGACAACAGTTGCAACTTGGGGTCAATTTACTTTTACAAGTGTAATTTACAAGTTTAGCCATTGTTTTCGGACCCTAAAACAATAGCTACACTTGGAAATTACACTTTATTTTAGTTTTATTAAATTGACGCCTGAATATGGGTGACCTAGTCGAGTTAAGACGATGACCGAAGCACTCAACACTAATTGATTGTTCTCTAACACTTTTTGAGAGACAGTTACCTTTGAGAAATCCAATGTACGATTCATGCGAGATGGAGAGAGAATCTGCTGCAACCACTACCTAAAGAACAGTGAAGAGAATTGAACATTAGACCAGTTGAAAAATAAAAATAAAAAAAATAAAAACAGGTCGCGTAATAAGACGACTTAGTTTGTTAAATGGTCATCAAGCTTTGCGTTCAGAATACTCTTCAATTAATTGTACCAAAATATTTTATACATATAGCAAAACAGCAGGGGAAAACAAGCAGGATAGTGGGAACGAACGCAGACTGGTGTTTAAAAAACGTGACTTTCGAGTCACGTCATGAGGTCAAGGAAAATAGACCAATCGAAATTCACGGTGGTTGTTTTGTTTTGTTTTCATCTCTTCTTTTTTTTTTTCCTTCTCTGCTATCTCCACTTCATTTCTTTTTTTAATTCTAATTCTGAAGGGCCGGGAAAATAAAAAACAACGTACATTTACTTGTTGTTTTACTTGAACTAGCGATGAATAAAAGATACGTTTTTTTTAGAGTAGCGTAGAGTAGAGTAGAGTTGTTTATTCAGAACTCATAGCAGCTAGGAGCTGGATAACAGGATCGTGCGCAAATTACACATAATAAACATTTATCTTATGACAAAAAATCTAAATATTTCACCGATACAAATTCTGACAATGTTTTTGTCTTACACCTTTTGGTATTATAGTTCCGGCAGCTTCGTAACGACTCAGAGTACAAGTGAACGGTAGTTACCCTTCAACTCATGGCAAGGCCAAACACAGGGTTGGATGGTTGTAAATTACCCATAAATGATTCGCAAGCAGCAGGCCTACGGTCTTCTAAAGACGGCAGGCCACTTAGTATCAATGCCTCGTCATAATGTAAATTCGGAAGAATTATCCTAAGAGCGCGCTTTTGAATTCCCTCCAACGCGTCAGACAGATACTTTGGCAGATTCGCGAATACAGCCGAGGCGTATTCAATTACTGATCGTATAAGAGAGCAATATACTGTGATTAGGTCTGATGTCGGCACGCCGCACTTCTTTAGGGTTTTAAGTGCATAGAGGCGACGATTGGCTTTTTTGATTATGTAGTCACAGTAAACACCCAAGTCAAATCCTCAGAAATATAAACTCGGAGAAGTTTAAAGGATTTGACGCGCTCGAAAACAACTCCGCCTGTACAGGTGGGGCGCCAGGTGCAACTACTATAATCAAGAAAGTCAATCGTCATGGCTTTGCATTTAGCTGGATTAAGGCGCATGTTGTTGCGGTGAGAAAAGCACTGGATATCATCCACACTACAATTCAAATATGATGGAGAGTTTGTAGGGATGATTTCTAGAATTGTCAGATCATCCACGTACTCTGCGCGCTTAGGCCATGAGCTCACTAGGTCCTTGACCATAACAGAGAACAGTACAGGCCCCAGTTTAGTTCCTTGGGGAATACCAAGGGAGCGGATATTAGAAGAATCGGAGCCTGTGCGAACTGACTGTGAACGAACTTGGAGGAAAGCAGCAATCCACCTTACAAGGCTAGGTTGTAGGTTACAAGAGCGTAATTTACTCAAAAGAATGGTATGGTCTAAAAGGTCAAACTCTTTTTTTTAGAGATGTTCTTTACCTGCGCTAATACGTCGAAATACTTTGTCATCTGTGAGTAACACGACATACAGATGCTCGAAATGGCTAAGGCTGTGATTGAAGATATTTTGGGATCTTGAATATTGGATAATAGAAAGCGAAGAACAGGATCTGCAAAATAGAACACAGATCATGAATTAAGGGAAGGGCCAGGCTGCATTCAAAACCTATTTCACAATTAAAAGTGTTTTGTTTTGGCAAGAGTTTAAAGTGTACAGAATAATGGTTTAAAAAACCGTCCTACATGTATTGTAAGTCGACCGTGCATACACTACAAGTAGTGTCACTTTTCTTCAGATTTTAATAGTGACGAGAGTGCACCAGTGCGAGCATCGAAAAAGGCAAAAAATGGGGGTGGCAGCCTCTCTCGTCTCGCGCCTTCAGTCACGCGTGTGGCCATTTTCGTGTCTCGCGCGTTTCGTTGCTAAGAAAAAAGAGAGACTGCTGGTGGTCTAGAACGTGCACCTGACTATTTTATACTGATTAGAAAAATCGTATACGAGGCTGTAATACGTAACAGAAGGTTTACATACCAAGGTATTGTGGGTGTTCATGTATCCATTCTGCCAGTTCACCAACAAGTTTAATGCTGCTATGTCTGACAGCAACATGACAGGTTGATGGGAGATTTAACACCATTGGCAAGAAATGACCAACCACCTCAGACTCGCTACGAAAGCAAAATTGCCTGGTCGTTAGTCCAAGTTAGTAAATGAATTTGTAAGAAACGTCAGTTAAATAGAGCAATTTTCGTACGACCTTAAAACTAAAACGCGCGAACAAAACAGAAACAACAAACAAACAGAATAGAGCGATTTGATTGGTTTATTGAACGGATACAAACGCGCGTGGCTTTTGGTTGGTTAAAGGAACGCTCACTTTGACGTCATACTGCAACACGATTGGCCAATCGAACAATGCCCTTTCCATATTAGGGTTTTCTTTGGTGGGAAAACGAAGAGTCCATCTTCTGATCTTTTCATCCATTGGCTAATAAAACAAATAGCGAACACTAACCGAAACCATTTTTCAAGGTCATACGAAAAATCGCTCTGCGTATATAATTTGCGTACAATTTTAAACAACTGCAAAGTGTTCTCTCAGGGCCGAATAAGTCTGTCTTAATAGGCCAGAATAGTACCAGTGCTCCAGCCAGCCAGTAGGCCTTCCAGAATTTCACATAGGACATGAAGTTTGAACAAGGATAGTATAGACGTGCAAAAAGACAAAAAAAAGAAGGCAGTTGAGAACAGCGTGACATGTGAATGTAAGTAACCTTCAGTACAAATTGTTTTGCTGTGGTTGTTGTTACATGTATCGCTGTCAAAACAATAGATTTCTTCATCCCTTCTCCTGTCTGGCATCCAGGCCTTCACAAAGAATACTTTACAAAACATTTTCAGAAGTATTCAGGTACTTACTCTGAAACATTTCTTGCCACTGTTGACATCACAAACAAGATGGCCTCCGTTATTTCCCAAGGTATTTTGTCTCCTTGCTGGGCGAGGCTATTGTACATCTAGTAAGAAAAGTCATTTTTAACTGAATTAAACTTATTAAACCGTTCACAATTAACATTAAAATAATGGTTCATATTACAATACTTTAAGTAAAATACACTGTAGGAAACAACTATATTTAAAAAAGTTTATCATAGGAACTTGGATAGGAACTACCGGTATGTAAGTAATTGTTATAAAAAAAAAATGCAAACCTGGCTGAAACAGTTGGTTGATCCTATAATAAACACACAATCATTGATGAGGTCTGCAACTCTGAGACGAAACTCTCCAAACTCATCACTGTCGTCTGGGATACCTTGCTGTAGAGAGATTCATGTGATAACAGAAATTTAGGTAAAAAAGGTTCTAAATAATGGTATTTTGTTATAAGTTTGCCATAATGAGTTTTTGCCTGGCACAAAATATATATTTTTAAAACATGTACATTTACATTACAGTAAAAAACAGGCAGTCTAGCCAGGAATGCCAACTTTCATAGAGGACAGAATACATTTTGGGGAAATAAACTTTGAACATTTCAGCATATTATGTTTTCTCACCCCAATGACAAAGCTTTTAAAAAAATGTTTTATCTCTAGAAAGCTGTTTGCCTTTTTGTTTGTTTTTATACTACTTGAGTTAAAAGTATGCTACAGAGCATCTGACTTTGAAACAAACTTACAGATCTTTGTCCAAGTAATCTTGGACATGTGCGTACCATGTTAGAGATAAGTACAAATGTGTACAAGCTTGAACTTACAGCATCACTATCCAGTCGACAGTGGACACAGAGAGCTTCAATAAGAGTCTGAAAGTACTGTCTAAAAATAGCTGTCTTGGCGTCATTCCGTGCCTTGAAAAGAGCTTCTGACAAGCGATACCAGAAATTGAAGGTTACCTCCGCAACCTTAAAAACAACAGGCCATAACATTTACAAGTCTTTGAAGTAATGGCAAAGTTTTAAAAGGTAAAATATGAAGTTAAACTGAATTTTTTTTCAAGATATGGTGCAGGATGGGGGGGAGAGAGGGGGGGTCAGTAGCCTTCCATGGAGTTGAGGATCCTGATATGGCTCATTTCTTGAAAAACACATTTTTAAAATGATAATGCAGTTGACTCCCAATAACTCAAATCCTCTCTATAAACTCGAACTTTGCGCTAGCTCAAACCAAAGTCGATTTCCCTTGGATTTCCTTCATACATTCACTGTAATTTTATCCTCAGTAACTCAAACCCTCGATATCTCAAACCTATCCTTAACTCGAAGTAATTTTTGTTTCCCTTGAGATCATTTCAATATAATTTTACCCTTGATAACTCAAACCATGCTTTAAGCGCATGGCAAGTTGGAAAAAAAAAAACAATGTACTGAAGTCCAAAACATTGAATTCATTTCAAAACAATCATGTCAGTTCTTTGTCTTTCCTTTTTTTTGTCACTGCAGTTCAAATTCAGTGTCCATCACTATATAGTAATCAAGCTTTGTTGCTTAATTCCTTGTTCAAAATATCAACCTTTATTTCTTGCTGTCTTTGAAGTGAAGTGTGCATGATACTTGCATTCCCTCCACATCCATTTTCTTATTTCCTTATTTCCAGTTGCACTTCATAAATGTCACCTCAATATAACAATGCTTTGCCTTTATTGCTTCACTCGGTCAACAGATCTCATCTCCATTTTTTCGTGCAATGTATCATGTACTGCAACCCTATGGGTCTTGCACAATCTGTCATTATTTGCTTTGAACTCCTGATAACTCGAACCTTTTTCGATTTATTTTACTAATTTATTATCATTACCTCATACTGATGATGTTTGACACAAGTAAGAAGGATGGTGAGTGTTCTCAAGTCTCCCAGGCCCTATAGTGCAAAGAAGAGTTGTAATCATAAGATCAATGACAAAAGAAAAACATCTCTTGTCCACCTTTTCCAAAAAAGAATCAACAATTCTCTGAACAAACTAAATGTGAATGCTACTCATGACTATTGTGCATTAAGTAAATGCATGAATACATGCTAGAAACAAACTAGACAATTCCATTTCTCTATATGATCAAGATAAAGCAAAGTGAAGAACATGTGAATTAATAATAACAAGATGAAGAAACAACGAAGGATCATTTACCTTTCCAGGTGATTCTACCATCACATGTAAATAGGATTCTCCCATTTCAGTGAAAATTCTACACAGGTTAAGAGCTCTGTCAACAGAAAAGAAGTAAAACCAAAAATTATTACAAATTCCAAAAACATAACTTATCATTTAAGGGTTCTTGGAGCCTCAGAAAACATAGAGGAAAATGTTTTCATTTTGCAAAAATGCCCACCAACATTGGCTAGTTCAGATCCAGGGGGGGGGGGGGGGCCTGGGGGGCGGCCCCTTCCCCCCCTCCCCTGCCCCCATTATCTCAAGGTCTGGATCTGACACTGTCAGCGGCATTGCTTCTCTGCAAAATGTGGGAATAAAAAAGACTTCATGTTGTGTTCTGTTTCAGTTTTATCACCTTGGTTGTCGGAGCCTCTAATATATTATTAGCGGAGCTCCACCGTGCGTGAAGCGCGCGCGTGGGCAGAGCCCCATAGCTAAGGAAATGTGGTAATCTACCCATCCCAGAAAATTTGGTAATCACGTGACCGTACACCGAGCGAGCGACCGTCCGTCCGCACCACAGGCATACCAATGTAAAATAACTCAATCAACAGGTATGGGAACCCAAATGCAACTCAAGGTTTTATTTGGAAGGAAATCACATGGCCGCCCGGACTTTTAGAAAGAAAAAAGTCGTGTCTTTTTCGGCGTTATTTTTTATGTGTACACTAACGTGGATAACACAGAAAGAGCTAGAGCGAGTTATTAAAAATACATGGAAATTCAAAGCGGCGGTGAGAAAATGAGAGATGTTAGCGGTCAGCAAGGTGAAAATGAGCGGCAGTGAAAATTAAAAGCGAACGTGAACACTGGAAACAAAATATTGGGCAAGCATATACGACAATTTCTGCATAAAAATAGTGTGTAACTAGGAAGTTTGACATTTTAGTCGTACAAAACAGCATTGTAGTCGTGCAAAACAACGGCAAGGGAAAGACAAAAAAGCATGCTGCAAGTGCAAATTTGTTTTTTTGCTAATTAGAAGAAAAAGTGTGCTGCACGTGCAATTTGTTTTTTTACTAATTAGATCTATTAGTCTTGAAGCCATTTTCATTGTCGTCCTCCGTTTAGCATTACACGATTTAATTTTTTTTTGTTTACACTTATTATTAACCAGAGCTTCGCTTTTAGCCATGGTTAAATCTATATATTAAATTAAACAAGGGGCCAATAAACCAGTTACCTATCAAAGTCCTCACTGTTGACAGCTTTCTCATAAGCTGGTGGCAGCATCATAACATATTTAAACAGACCTTCAGCTAGTGGTTGCTGCTTGTCAAGGTTCTGAGCAAAAAAGAAAAAAAAAGATTCAAACACATAAGCAAAGGAGCAGCGTCCTGTAGAATTGAGCTTGTTGGACTTGTAATTTGCTTTGATTCGGTCTTGGGTGTCCCAGATTCATGTAACACTTTGGTCACTCTAGCTGGATTTGTCTTTCAGTTTTCCTGACTCAAAATTCTGAGTCACCCTTGTAAAATAGCCAATTGGTTGCCTCCTCCCAGTAGAGGTTTTCAAACCTGTTATCTTATGTTTGTACTATTTGTCTGAAATCACTTAAGAGCTATTTAAGAGCAGCTAAAAGTACTTCCATTATAAAAACTTTAAGCAAAGAGTAGAGCATTTTATTAAAAAAGGATGGAATTAATATCCTTTACCTTAACAACAATCCCTTTATGCAGTGCGCATTATTGTACTTGCCAACGATTAAATAATGAAATGGACTGTACAGCTATACATGTACATTGGATATTTCTCTTTTGAGGGAGGAAAGCAGTTGAAATTTCTTTTGTTATTTGTCTTAGACTCATACATAACCAAGTCTTATGATACGAAATTACAAGAAATTAATATTAGTATGAAAAAATTCAAACTAACTTCAAACAAAGTTTATTTCTTTGTTGTAATTGGGGACCATTAAGACACATGCACACACACTTACCTCCGAAGTAAAAAGAGCATTGCAAACAAAATCTGCAGCTACCTCATGTAACATATCACTGGAGTCAGCTTCATGCTGAAACAAATAGTAATTCAAAAATGATTGTTCATTACTTTATTGGCCTTTAACCCTTGGACATACACGCTAAATCATACCCCACCGTGGTACAAGTGGGGAGGGGGGGTTGTTTTAACCCCTCCCCGGAGTTTTTGATATGTTGCAGTATTTTAAAATGTATAAATGTTGGTTAGCCTGTGTATAGCTGCCTTTTCTTGAGAGGAGGGGTGGCTGTACACAGGCTATAATTGATGCGTTTAGAAATGTCAAAAGAACAAAGAAAGAAGGATGTACAAGTTTATATTGTAAAGTGTACATAAACATTTACTGAAAAAAATAAAAAGGTACTGCTTCTTTATGGGATTTTTTTTTAAAGAAAGTGAAAAAGAAGGAGAAAAAAGAAAGAAAATCAAAATGTGAACTGAACTGCCTATCAATAGGTTAACTTCTACATTGGGTTCCCTGTATTGGTAGGCATTAGCTATTTTCTTGTTTTTAAATAGGGCTTCATCTGCGTTAATAAAATGGAAGGTGACTTATGTGAGACTAGTGAAATTCAAACTCAACTGTAAGTGCAACAATCTGCCCCCTTGCACTGTATCGGTGTATCCACAAAAAATAAACAATAGGTTTGTTCCATACAAAGAGGAATTTGACAACCATGGTTGGAAACTCCATTTATTATCAGTATACAGCTATTTCAAGAGAGGTTGTCGACAAAAATGTGCACGCGACAATCCAAAAGGTAATATGGGATATTATCAACACACTGTTCCTGAAACTATAGCTGTCGAACCTACTTTTGTTGCTTTCCTTTCGCACTCGCAAACATATGTCCATGGCCTCTCATGCCATTCTTTCAAATTTCTTTGAAGAACAGAGAACTCAAAACCATCTACAATACCTTTCAGGATTGTTGCATACACTTTTTCCAACAACCTTTCTTGAAATAGCTGTTTGTGGTTTGGTTTTGCTTGCACGCAGTACAGCATGCTGATTATTACTCACCAGAGTTCTAAAGGTGGTCTGAAGCAGTTCAGTCTGTGCAAACTCAGCAGGAGGAAATGCACTTAGAGTCACCCAACTGGCAGCACAGCGAAACATCTAATAACAATAAAACAACTTGTGTTGCTTGTTTTTTATACATTGACAGTTCTGTAGGGTATGGTTTGTTTTGCTGTTAAGTCTCAAGAAACTGAAGCAATAGCAAGTGCCCAACTGAGGTCAATTGAGAAGCTTACATGTACATTGATATTAAACCATAAAGCAAAATATAGGTACACATAAATATATGGGCGGGACATAAGCACAAGCAGCACACTGACAGCTTGAAAACCTTGTAAAAAAGTAACAGTCCAAAAAACTTTTTTCAAGCCTACAAAAGGGATACTTGCATATGACAGAAAAGTGGCATTTTAAACTCAAAAACCATAACACTGTAAATCTTATTATTACACTGTACACAGTCATGTACCAGAGGTTGATATAAGAAACACTTTACTGACCTTTACTTTGATATTTGCATCATTTTGAAATTGTCCAACACAAGCAGCCTGTATCATACACAATGTACCATATCAACAATATTAGTTTATATGAAAGAAGAACATCGCAGTTATAGACTCAACTTTTGCAGTTGCGAAAAGAAAGCCTGAACAAATCCAGGCTTGTACGGGATTTGAACCCTTGACCTCTGCGATACTGGTGCAGCGCTCTACCAATTAAGCTAACAAGCCAACTGGGAGCAGGTTGTTGAATTGGTCTGTTATAAATCCATTAGTATAGTTTGTAATTATCAAGCTTAAATTAAAGGACTAAAGGAATGTACATGATGATTGCTCACTATGATAATTATCAATATTATATGCTAATGCAAGAGTACACTGCTTTGATAGCTCGATACACTAGCCGCCTGTACATTAGCTTTATGCCAACAATGTTCGAATCCCATACATATATTTAGACAGAAAAATTATTGAGTGACTGACATGTAAGACTAAATCTAGCAAGCACCGTAAGCATTAATTTCATTTCTTTCCCCTGTTGGGCAAAAGGTGCATAAAAATGAATCACTTTTTGTTCTCTTATTTCTTTAATACAAAAGGAAA
Organism: Porites cylindrica; assembly: GCA_964035525.1. NCBI lineage: Eukaryota > Metazoa > Cnidaria > Anthozoa > Scleractinia > Poritidae > Porites > Porites cylindrica. Next base: position 39,840,542 of record OZ037778.1, read on the forward strand.
GAACAAAGAAAAGTTCTGGTCACTTTTTTGTAGGAATTAGAGGTAAAAACAAACTCCACAACAATTGCATATGAGACTGTGATTTTTACCAGCAAAACATACTGTATGCTCTACATATGTAAATAACAATTGAACTTACAAGAAGATTAAGAACTGTTGTAGCTGAAGCACGAAGTTCAGTGCACACGTCGTCCCTTCTGTTTGCACCCACTCGAAGATGATGACTCCCCACCTTACAAAGCACAAAAGACATGGAGTTATTTTCAATTTTATTTTCTGTAAGTTAAACTGCTGACACAAACTAAGACAAAATAAGCGACAAAATACCTCTTCAGGAAGAACTGTCAGAATTTCCAGAAGAATTGGGAATCTTTCTACTGTTGTACCAAACCTGTAAAAGAAACCACGTGGAATATTAATTTTATACTTTTAGTATTTTATTCATATTTGTGTTAAAAGGAAAAAGGTATGCAATATTAATTTGTAGCTTCCATTAGCTTACAATTTAGACTGAAACCTGGAATTCTTGTGCACTGTATTGTCTTCTGTGACTTACATGTACAATACGTTGAAATAGAGTTAACAGATGGCTAAAAGTTGCTTTAAGGGCTGGGATTATAACGGAGAGCACGTTTTCAATTTAATTTAACCCATTCGCCCCTGAACCACCCGTAACCACCCGTGCGGATCCAGGTCCTTTCTACCCATTGTGACGTCATCAGTTTTAACGGTCAAGGACAACTTTCTTGGCTAACTTGTACAGAGTGAAGAGATCTTTCAAACCATACCAGAATGAGCACAATTCAGTCAAGGACACCGGAGAAACAAGCATAAAACCACGTGACATTGACCTGAAAATCTCCATGAAAATATTGTTCCATTACCCACCTACCTTTCCTTTCACCTAATCCTAAGATCCTAAAAGCTTTCCTAAAAACTCTTCCCACCAAAATGAAGCCCACTAAATGCCCAGCAAAAGAAAAAAAATTGAGGCAAGAAAAGCGAAAAAAGAAGGGAGGAGAGAAAGCGAAAAGTAAAAGTCAAGACTGCTGTGTCACTTTTAAACCCAAAAACTATCTCGAAATTTTGCTTTCTGCGCATGCCCGAACTTCGCAAGATGATATTTTGCATCTGGATCAGAAGGCCGCCAAGTGTACCACCTGTAAACTGATTTGTGGTAAGTTTTAGCTCTTTATAGCACGACAGTGACCAGAAAACCACTCGACTAGCTTCAAAACGCGTTTTTCGGCAAAATCTCCAGGAGCGAATGGGTTAAAAAGCACTTAAGAAATGCAATGGAACCATTAATATTTTATGGTTGCTACTATAAAAAGGTTAAGGAAAAGAATTGCAACTGTGTCTCAGATAAATGACTCAAAATAGTGCAAATTAATTAATTATTATTATACCTCTGAGAAAGGTCATTGACTACTTCTTTCCACTGTGGCATTTGAACAGCAAGATCGGCAAGAGTTAGGCACAGCTGTTAAGAAACAGTTCTAAGTTAATATATACAAAAAAACCATAATAATGGTTTGGTGTCAAAGTTGTCAATGGGCCATTTCCGAGTTCCTCCAAGCCCCTGTATCAAAACGAGGTTAAGTGCTCAGCCTTTGATATGCAAATGATTTTTCATTCTCATGCAAATAAAACTCATTTTCACAAGAAAGGTTGTGCACTTGGCCTCATTTTGAAAGTGAGAGTTTTTGGAATTCGGCAGTGGCCTATTGCCTTTGACATTGATGTCACAAGCAGTACAGAGGATGTGGATCTGCACGGGTGGGCGGTTCTGGTGTGAATGAGTTAACCAGACAAGAGTTTTCAAGCACTAGCCATCCTCTCAGACATCTGGGGGGTCACTTGCTTCAGATCGAGGTTGGGTGGAGTGGAAGTGAGTGACTCTTGAGCTTACTACAACCACGCTAATTCTACAATTCACACATACTCCTACATTATACTCCTCTGGGTTGATATGCCTGTTCTTTTGCATTTGTACAAATGTAGGTACGTAATCGATGCATTATTAGCATATGTTTATGAAAGCACTATATATACTAAGCAGGGTTCGCAAATACGCCAAATTTGGCGTATTTTACGCCAAAATTGTTCAGATGACTCCACAGAGGTTACGGAGGGAGTCACTTCGACTCCAGAAATTTTCGGTAACAAACAGGGAGCCACTTTGACTCCAGAAATTTTCGGTAACAAACACAGTTTTGTCCTGACCTTTTTTCGCAACAAATACAAATTTCGTTAATTGTAAACGTTGTAAACCTTAATTAAATCATCAAAATTAAAGAATTATACTGCACGACAAAACAGGGTAAATTATGATCAAAGTTTACTCGATGACCGCCATCATGGATTTAAGCTTTCCAGGTCAGCGGACCGCCAAAGCTACTTCGTGTATCCCTCATGATAGTGTATACATGCCAGGACCACGTGCTGGAAAGTCTGAAAATGGCTTTTTTCGTTGTGATACTTGACTCCAAATATTCCAAAATGACTCCAAAATTTGTGAAGCAGAAGTCACAGTGACTCCACTTATCAATAAAATTTGCAAACCCTGTACTAAGTGTACACCATAATGTGTATAAGCACCATTTTGTACCTCTGCTTTTCTTTTTACATGTATAACTTATAACAAAAACATAAATAAAAGCCTGTGCTGGCAAGTCTTGTGTACATGTACCTGGGTGACAATTGCATGAGAGGCTCCATGGAGGGTGAACAGATGATCAAGAAGCGAATCCCTTAGTGACTGCAAAAGAGAATAAGTGAGTATAAAGCACTACATGCATTATTAATTTGACATCCTCAATCACTGCAAAAAAGAGCCCCACATAGGTGTTCAAATTAAATGATATATAGCAGAACCTCAGTACTTACATCATATGTATATTGTGGCCCACAAAATACATGTAAGGACAAAGGCAAATAATATTGAAACAAAAATAAAATTTAAGAATCTTAACTGGTCAGAGGTAAACCAGTTAGCTATTAATATTTATTTCTTAAATACAAGCACGGCTGAGTACACTGTAATATATTGAACTCAAGACTGCCAAGAACAAATCCAGCAAGTGGTTAATGCAGAGGTTGAAAGTCTGGGCCCCTAGATTGCAAGTCTAGCTATACACCCACCTGGCAACCTTGCCTGTTTAGCCAGACAGAGGCAAACTGAAAACCAGTTACACACCCTGTAGCTATTAAAAATAATATTTACAAGTGTAAGCTTGCATGGATGAGTGCATGTAGTTTAACTCATGAAAAGCCCCACTGGGGAGGTAACAATAAAGTATGTATGGAACTCATGGCCAACGCACATAACACATCCAGCAAGTGGTTAATGCAGAGCTTGAACTTTGGGGCATCTAGATTGTACGTTTCAGCTCTATGCCCACTCTCCCCCGTAGCCTGCTTAACCAGGGATATTCATTGCATCAGTATGCTTGGTAGCAGAAACACTGAGAATTCTGGTTAAAAAAGTAAATAGAGAGAATGACACTTACTTGATACTGTGTTGGTTGAAGTTCGTGAAAGTGATACTGAACCTACAAGGAATGTGGAATAATCTTTAGGCTTTGTCTACAATACTACAGTCTGTTAGTACTATTTTTGTTAGTGAGAGAGACCCTTGTTTATTTCAATCAGGGTAGCCCTGTAAGAAGCTTGAGCAACTGCTGAACAATAATTAAAAAAAATGTATAAAATGCAAATTGCAATCTGGGGCCTCATTCTCATATGAATGATTTAAACACAAATATCTCCATAAATGGTCTTTATTAGATAGTTAGTTAGAAAACAGATAAAAGTTGTTCTTGTGTGAACAGCCATATAAAATATATTAGTTTTTATACATTTTAAAGTATAAATGGATGCTTGTAAAAGAAAGCTTCAATGTAGATTATTTGATAGCAAAACTGCTTATATTGATATAATAAGTCGTAGTTACTAAAACAAGGAATGACCTACAATGATCTACAATGATCTACAATGACCTACAATGACCTACAATGATCTACAATGACCTACAATGATCTACAATGACCTACAATGATCTACAATGAGCTACTATGAGCTGCTAGGAGCTAAAAGGAGTTAAAATAAGCCCTACAACGAGCTACAAACTGACAGACAATGATGTTGTCGTGTGTCACGCTTGGACGTGACACTAGGCTCATGGTATTAAATTGCCAAGCACATTTTGAAAAGGCAAAACAAAAATAAAGCCTGATCTCAGGTAACTTGAGAAACTTGAAAATAAATTATTGCAATCGCGTTTTTACCGGTAACACTATTATACCCTGTATTGATGGAACTCATCCTGCGCCTGCGTGAATCCAGTGTATTGTCACAGTACTGTGACTTTTGTCCAAACCATCCCTTGCAACCTTTCCCGTTAGTTGTGTTTTGTGTTGTCTTTTTTTCAAACAAATTAAACAGTATAATAGTGTTACCGGTAAAAACGCGATTGCAATAATTTATGTTCAAGTTTCTCAAGTTACCTGAGATCAGGCTTTATTTTTGTTTTGCCTTTTCAAAATGTGCTTGGCAATTTAATACCATGAGCTTAGTGTCACGTCCAAGCGTGACACACGACAAACATCATTGTCTGTCATTTTGTAGCTCATTGTAGGGCTTATTTTAACTCATTTTATACTGATTTTAGCTCCTAGCAGCTCATAGTAGCTCATTGTAGATCATTGTAGGTCATTGTAGATCATTGTAGATCATTGTAGGTCATTGTAGGTCATTGTAGGTCATTGTAGATCATTGTAGGTCATTC
>OZ037778.1:39850330-39942830 GCA_964035525.1 Porites cylindrica
TTTCTGGTGAGGAAGCTCAAATTGAAACCTTGTGGCTTACTTTCTGAGCTCCCTCCCTAACCTAAGACTAAATAAAATGAATAAATAAGCAGTGGAATCATACTGAAATATAATTGCAATAAAAATCAGCCAAAACAAAACAGACCAAACAGACGAAAAGCAGCAAAAAACAAGTATATGTATTATTTAAGTAGCTTTAAATAAAGTCTGTTTCCCAGTGTTAGATAGAACCTTATTATTTTTGAGTGACCAATATACTAATCTATCTCCAGATAACCATCCCAGCGAAACTAATCTTCTTCGCAGTTAGTTCCACAAACTATTTAGGTGTCCCAAACTCGGCACAATGAACCTACAATATTGAAATCCTCTTTCCCTTCACAATCTCCCGATTTTATATTTTAAAGCACTAATTTGTATTAATTATAATAACTATTCTGTGTGAGTGTAAATAAAAATTGACTTGACTTGACTTGACCCCTTGTGTCCGTGCCAGTACCAACTCAGGGGTTGCACATTCTTGGAAAGTCCTTGAAAATCAAATGTGATCATTGAAAAAGTCCTTGACTTCCATTTTTCCTTGAAAAATCCTTAAATTTCTGTGCTAGTCCTTGAAAAGTCCTTGAATTTTCTTCAACTTTGAAGGTAGTGGCCTTGAAAGTGTGTTTAATAGAATATATCAATAATCATAGCCCACAGAATTTTTAAGGTGATTTGCACAACACATTTTGTGTTTTATAAGAATTAATTATCAATTTTAGACAATTGAACTGAAATATCAAAGTCCTGTTAGCTTGGACTCCTGGGAATGAGCATTTATGCACAAATCTGTAACTTACGTTCCTTGTAGGTGGTCCTTGAAAATCGAATATGCTTCGTGAAAAGTACTTAAAAAAATGGTTGCAATATTTTTTTGTATGAACCCTGTTACTGTATGACTGCTTCTTCTGGCTTCAGCTCAGATTTCTTCAAAACAAACCATCTCAGCTTATATACTATGAGAGAGATGACAAGAGTGGTCCAAAGATGTCAGACTACTTTATCACCACTACAAATGAACCTGAAGATTTAGCAAATGTTCTTTTACAAGCACTGGGCGAGAAAGGTAAGGTGATAAGCATGGGCAATGACCTTTTTTGTTGTTCGTTATTAAAATATTTTTTTGAATGTGTGTTCCTTTCAAAGCATCCACTCATTAATTTGCTTAACTGTGTGCTTTGTATGGAACAATATGTCTTGTTCTTGCCTTTCCTTTAACACACTGTGATAATACACTGAATATTATGCATAAAAAGCAATTTTTGGCGAAGTAGAGAAAATGAAAATGGAATAATGGAATGCATGAATTCATCTTCATTGTCATACATGTAAGAAATTGACCAAGCTGTTATAAGTAACACTCATGTTCTTCTTACCATCATTGTTTTTGTCCTCATCATTATCAGTACATATTTTGGTGACAATTAAGTTCAACTTATTAAGGTATTGTTAAGAAAAAACGATTGCTGCATCTTGTGGGACAGACTAGAATACACTGTGATGAGGTTGAAGGCCTTGGACATTTTATGGAATTAGAGGTTTGTTTTTATTTTGTTTTTTCCCTCAGTGGAGTATTTTGTTTTTTACTTGAACTGTATGTGATTTTGAATAGAAGACTTCCAGGCCCCGGTTGTTCAAACGTTGGATAGCACTATCCACCTGATAAATCACTATCCATAAGTATTAGGGAAACCAATCGCGTTATCCACTGAACAGATTCTTTTTATCCAATGGATAGCGCTATCCAACATTTGAACAACCAGGGCCTGGAGAAAAGGAAACTTGGTTGCATTCATTCAGGGTAGGAGGTTTGAAAAGTTAGACTGTAAATTTCAGAGTTAGACTTTCAAAGGGAAGTAATTTTTTGCTTGAATTATTGTGAGGTTTGAGAAACCATGGGTTCAAGAACATTATATTTTAGTATATTTGATAACAAAACCATATTTTGCAATGATTAGGTCACTGGTGTGATTCTAGTTAATACAATGCTTATTTATAAACCTCAACTTTTGCCTTATTAGACTTATTACCTTATGATGACTATACTTTTTTATGTTCATTTTCACCAAAAAAATGAAGTTTAGCCCCTTTTCGCTAATGCCTTTTGTCATGGTTGTTTTGAAGTTTACAGATCTATGCAATGGTCAGTAAATTTCTCTGGATTCTTTGATAATTATTAGGTTGTAATGAAAGAAAACCAAAGTGCCTTGGAAGGTGAAGAGATTGCCAAAGACTTGATGTTCAAGTTAGGAGTTGAAGACAAAGATCTTATCAAGGGGGCATATATAGACTTGCTTAGTTCAAAAGACGCTTAAGACAGGCTGTTTATGGAAGGCCACGGTGTTACACTGATGTCTGACTTTGCATTCATGCAGATTGTAGAACTATGAAGCAGTCAGAAGGGGCGGATCCAGGATTTTTTTTAGGAGGGGGTGCACTCGTCTCTTGCTCTACTTCAACACCAATGAACCACATATATATATATATTTTTTGCAGAATACCAGTTGTATTAGAAAACCACAGGTCATCTCAGGGGGAGGGGGGTGCGCACCCCCTGCACCCGCCCTCAAGATCTGCCCCTGGCACTCAGCTAGTCAGAACTTGATAAAGGGATGGACTCTAAGAAAGTTCACAACTTTGTCCTGGTAGATTCTCACAAGGCTCATTTTATTGAGCAAAACTGTAGGCTATCTTTAAATCTATTGGTAGAAGCGTAGGTGGCTTGTAAAAAGGTCATGGAGCGTCCGAAATGAAAGGTTTTTGTTAGCAAAAGGTCTTTATGCCAATGTTTTTATTTTTGGGGGGGTTTAACTTCAAAGACTTCATGGAAGTTTTGCTGGAGTGTAGAATGCAACTGAAATTTGATATTTTTTCAAAGTGATACCGAAAACAGATTTTTTGAACATTGAAAAGGAAAATGTGGTTTATTTGAAATTAAAGAGAAATTTTCGATAAAGGAAATAAAAATTGAGTGTACAAAAAGAGGCAAAATCAAAGGCAATAAATAAAATATAGCTTGTCTGCAGTTCAGGAACTTTATTAACAGGAGGAATTTTTTACTCAAAAAGAGAAAAAAGGAACTTTTTACTTGAAGAAAGGCCTTGAAATAGCCTGCGGATAGCCCGCGCCGGATTTTTTAGGGCGAAGGAAGAAATCTCGAGGACGCGCGCGGGGAGAAACGGAGTGTTTCCCTCGCGCGGCCTGTATTAAAACCATGTCATGACCGGCGCCTGCTAAGCATAACGAAACCGGCAAAATTTGTAAAATTTGTAAATTAAAATTTGTAAGTTAGAGTTTAGTGCCATTATCGTATTTTTGTCTGGAAAACATTTATTTACGGTGTCGGTAGCAATATTGACATGCTTGAAAGTCATTGGACACTTCTCCCGCGAAAAGAACAATCTGTCGAAGCGCCTAGCAACGACACCACGCCACCAGTAGGATAGCAACTACACAACACGACTTCAAAATGGCGGCTCTGTTTAGGCCAAACACCCGGTCAAGGTTTGAAACAAAACAGTGATACTTTTACAGTTTTTCAAACGGATTATTATCTTGCAAGATGGCAAAGGTTTTTGTAGCCCCCGCTGTTCATAATTTTGCGGATCTTCGGCCGTCCTCGCGTGCCCTTACGATCGCCCCAAGACCAGCCTCTCGTAACTCAACTGGCTATGGAACACTTGATCGTCCACCTTCTCGAAACATTTCTCGCGTAGGGAGCAATGTGGTTGTTTCTCCGCGTGAATCAAAAGGAGTATCGAATATTTTGATTTTATCTCCGGGAAGGCGAAATTCAGGTTTGAGCCTTGGTAAGTAACTTTTTGACGTCTTTTACATCTGTTGTTGTTGCTCTTTTGACGCACTGCAATCGTGATTTTATTTGTTTTAAATGGCAGGATATACTTTTCATTGCGAATTGAAAATTTAAAAATGAGAAATTTAGTCCTATATCAGGGAATATGTTATATTTTTGTATATTAGAGCAGTATATAATTAGAATTCTATCTATAGAATTAGAATGTTATTTTGCGATGCGAGTTCCCTTCGCGTGCTACAGAATATTTATGTAAACAACTTTTTCAATCGAGCGCGAGCTTATGAAATGTTTCTTTGTGACCGTTGTTAATTGTAACAGAGCCGAGTGATACACAGAGCTTTGATTTCGTTGTGTACCAGAACAACATGGCAGTTTCTTTTACGTCCACGTACGCGTTGTTACACGACAACAATCGTTTGATTCTTATCCCGTGTTTTGTAGGTTGGCCCAAATCTCCAGATGTGAATTTGACCTTCATTGAGATCGAGTCTCGACTAAGGGAGAAGATTCGAGTCAACGCTGACGAGTTACGTCAGGTAAATTTTATGGGGTGGTTTTTTATCCTAAAAAAAAACAGTGAATAAGGTTTACGACTCTGCCAAAAAGGTTATAGAAATTAGAGAACTTCGGGATATTAAATGGATCCATGGAGTCCCAAAATTTCTCTTTGAGTGTTTAAAAATATTGCACTTGAAGAGAATTATTTTTTGATCGCTAAGTGGCCATTTAATGTTCTATTTATTATATTGACACAAATGAAATAGATCTGTACCAAACTATTTCATTTTTGAAATGTAATTTTTTGCTGCAAAAGGCTTGATTTATTATGAATGGTATTCCTTTTCATGTCTGAAGAGGACATGGTATTAATTGTTATGCATGAAAGGGGAAATACAGCATCTGCTATGGACAGTACACCGTACATGTACATGTATGAAAGGTACCTGGCATCATATCTGGGCATGGTATGCCCCAGTTTTAAGTCACAGGGATGATCGAATGGGGCAAATATTAAAAACTAAAAAAATGCCTAGGGCTTCCAGTGATACCCCCAAAAAATCCCTGGAACAAAAATTAACCCCCAAAATATCCCCTGCTGAATTTCCAAGCCTTAAAGTTTTCCAGAAAGCATAAAATGATATAACACGAAAACTAGATTAGAAATTGAACGTTTGTGTTTGCGGCTTTGATACGTGGGCATTACAATGAGTCTTCAGATTGTTTTGTATACCCCAAAAAATCCCTACTTAAATCAGGCCACACAAAAATATACTTGCAAAATTTTCCTACCCAAAAAAATCCTGGAATCGTGGTATCCACTGTAGAGGGGGAGTGGGATGGTAATTCTGAGCTTTTAGACCATTAGACCACCATCTTTTGCATTGTCTAAATTCATATTTTGCTTCTTAATTACCAGGCTTTCCAAACTTTTGATGCAGAGAAGACACAGACCATCACTCAGAGTGAATTTAGAAGAGCCCTTGAGTCTTTCTGTATTCCAGTCACAGATGATCAGTTTGAGCAACTTCTTAGAAAGGTAAAATCGCATTGAGAGTTGTTAACTGAACTTCCAGTTGATTAGACGGCATGTGTGAGTAACCCAATGTACATAAGTTGTGTACTTCAAGGTATTTTTACGTTAGCTTTACAATGTATGTGTACAATGTCTGCTTAACATTTTTCAATGTCTTATTTACTTCGGCAACATTCCTCTTCATAGAACTAAGTATCACAAAATAATTTACAAGTGTGTTAATGCTTTATCTGTATTTATGTGTTGTTTGGCACAAGGTTGGAACTAACAGAGATGGGACCATATCATACTTGGAATTTTTAGAGAAGTATCATCAAAGAGGAGGCACACCAGATGGATTACGAATGTTAGGAAGCTTGCAGAAGTAAGTTAGGTCCCTTTAAAGTTTGTTTTTTGGTTAATCAAGTGTTTTGTCTCCTTGTTTGAGGAGTCTTCCTGGCAATTTCAGAAGGAGGAAGAGATCAAGTGCCTATGACATGGGCTTTAGGCTTACTCTAAAAGCTAGTTGTAGGCAAATTATGTCAATAATGGGCTATCTTCAGGGGTTTTTATTTACCATAAATAATCAGAAGTAAAGTTACGTGTGCAGTAGGCAGCGACAAAACCAGGATCAAATGGCCTGTAAATCACTTATAAATGACAAAAAGTAGGGAGTCAGAGTTTTAAAAGCTAAAGGGGGGTGGGGCGGGCTGGGGCGGGGGTGGGGGCTTGGTTAATCCCACCCAGATTTTGTGAATGCTGTGTCTATGCAGTGAAGGTAGGCTTAGGGCAGTTATTTATTGCATGCATGTAGAAATTTGATAAATCAATGATTATATTAATAACTATAGAAGAAAGGTGTTTGACTACAGATTTTCTTTGTTACTAGTACCCACTAATTTCTAATGAAACCACATTTAAAATGGTGCTTTCATAATAAATATACAGTGGAACCCCATTAATACAGTAAATAAAAATAAAAATTGGCTGTATTATGACTGGAGGGCTGTGATGACAAATACACCTTACATCGCATTCACATTTCTTGAACAACTGTTCTCATTAATAAACAACCAGAATGAAGATATCATGTGTACACAGTAATATTATTGAAAAAAACTACTTAAAATTTTCCTCCAGTAAATAAAACACTTTTAAAATTCAGCTATGGAATCGCACTAAGTGCACTTTATGTGTACTGTAGTCTAAAAACAGTACAAGAACAGGCTCAGAACACTAGGTCAATAAAATTGACATGTCAGAGGCATATTAATTTTTTGAATTTTGAACAAGTGGTAATGGGGTGAAATGTTAGAGATTTTACGGTTTGGGATTTTAAAATGTAGCTGTTGACTGTATTAATGGGTGACCACATTAACAGGGTTTTTTATAAGGAAATGTATGGCCGTTATGCTGGGCTGAAAAAAAGTGGCTGTAATAATGAGGTGACTGTATTTACCAAGGTGGCCGTAAGGCTGGGTTCCACTGTAATGAAATATGAAAAAGTAAGAATAGTGAATCATTGTTATGCTATTTTTTTTCATTGCATCAGATTCAACCAGACAAAATCTCCTCGAGATCAAGTTGCTATGGATGAGATTGAAGATCGGTTAAGAAGAAAGGTAAGAATTTCTTCCATTTTTTATTTCTTTTATTTTTTGAATGGGGTGTTATTTTATGTGTATTAGGTCTGATTATTTTGCAAGTTTTTGAGTTATAATGAAAGATCGTTATGGTAATGAAAAATTCTGGAGTGGTGCCTATTGAAATGTAGCGTTGAGCACATGAACAGTGTACAGGATGTACATGTAACAGTTTCCCTTTCCAGTGTGATTACTTCTCAATTTAACCTTTTCATTCCACAGATGATTTGTAGTCATTTATAAAATAGGAAAATTTAATTGGTTTACAAGCTTTACAAACTAAGTACTAAAGTATATTTATATGTATTGATTGTTGTTGTTGGTGTTGCTTTTAGATGGGAGGCCAGTTCCAGAGTGTGTTGAAAGCATTGAGATTGTTTGATTATAATAGAGATGGCCAAATACAAAAGCATGAGTTGCGTCGTGTCATAGAGAACTTTTGTTTCAGACTGACGGATGAACAGTTTAACAAGTAAATATATTTTCTGGTGTTTTTTCTTATGCCATTCCCCACAAAAATGAGCAGGGGAGATTCATTCACTGTACTTCTTAATGATATATAAAGACTTTGATCAAATTAGAAATAAACCAACCACAATACTATCCTGAATTCTGCAAACTGAATGGCTTTTAATACCTTAATTTTACACAATCAAAAAGTACTTGTCTTTAATTGTCTAAGAGACAAATGGTCAACTTATTTTGCACTTAACTCCCCTTGCTGACTATTGGCTAGTACTCATTTAATGGCCTAATGTTGTTAAATAGAGAGTTGCACAAGTTTTTAAGTTAAACTTAAGAAAGATAAGTAATAAGAAGTGTAAGTGAGAATACGTTTGATTGTTTAGAGCATGAAATGAATTGACAGTATTAATTTTTCAAATGCCAAGTTGGACTCAATTCAAGCTAAACTGTTTGACTTTGCTTTTATTGAGCTATTTTGAAAATTAGAGCCCATATGTCAGTGTTGTTACTGGCCATTTTAAAGACATTCCAATAAAAAACTGAAACTTGCTCCAGCTGACAAATCACCATGATTATGAATTATTATGATGGCACCAAACCAATGTTCTTATTTTATTATTGAATTTTATTTCCTTGACTATTACGAAAAACCTTTGCTTATAAGAAGTTACATGTAAAATACTTTTTTAAATTTATTATTTTACAGATTGTGGTGTAAATATGACATGACACGTAATGGTCATACCCTGGAGTATATGGATTTTCTTAAACGACTTGGAGTAAATGCAAAACCCAAAAGTCAAATAAAGAAAGCAGGTAGGTGACAGCTTCAGTTGTATCTTTGTACAAATGTAGCTTGTTTCCATAGTCTTATACTTTCTGAATACAGTGTATGTAGTACATTGCTGTGTATTAAAAAGCCATAAGATTAATTCCATGGTATTAGACTTGGTCGAGAAATCAACCATCATGGTAGGGGTGACTATTGAGGAAACTTTAACTATTTCAATATTATTGTATTGTAATAAACCACATGGATATTGCAATAGTATTGCGACAGTGGAGGTACTATTGCAATTGTATCGTGATAGTTTTCCTGAATATCTGTTTTTACTTTAGTTAATGTCTTATACTTTAAGAAATATTTAAGAAGTGGTGGTCATACAATATGGGCACCACATTGTATGCGGTTCAAGAATCAAGATGCCAAAACATTCTAGGTGCAGTAGGGGCAGTAGATTGTTTTTAGTTTCTTTTTTATCGTTATTGTTACCTTAAGAATCAAAGATGGGTAAAAAAGGGTGCCTTTATATTCCAAAGAAGTCAAAATGTGACTAGTATGGAAACTATCAAAACTACCGATAGTTCGCTACACTATCACGATTGTTATCAATGCTTCATTTGTTGAGTTTTTACCTTTTTAATAGAAGTCTGGGTTTCCAGAAACCAAAAAAAACTGAACACAATGAGTCAATCACATGGCAAAAAAAGGGCACAAGTTCAAAAAACTAGATTGAGGCGATGACGTATCTGCCATAACACATTATGACATCAGAATAAATTAACATCAGTGCATAAATAAACGGTTCAACAACAATGTCTTTTTCAACATCATTTTTGCTATCAATCTATCGCTATCGCAGCATCATTATCATGATAAATCGATAGTTCGATGTATTCTTACAGCTTTAAGGCTCATGATTTCAACTCTCAAAAAGTGCAAGAATAAGTTTGAATGCCTTTGTCTATACAAATTGTGTTCAACAGGAAACAAACTATCGCTAAAGGTACAATCAGGCGGGATTCGTGCAAGGCTATTCTACATGTACATGTATTAGGACTTCTGCATAATAATCAAGCATATACAATGTCATCCAATTTATTCAAACCTCAACTGGTTTAACAGTTTTGACCCTTGCTAGTTTCTTTCTTGATAATGATGTTAGAAACATCAGAATGTTGAATAATGTTACTTTTAATTTTTCTTACTGGATTTGAAAACAAAATTACATTAAGTTTTATAGTGTTATGATCATTGTGTTGATTGTGTTTCCACTCTTGACCAACTTTTACTAATTAAATTTATCTATTTGAGATGATAGCAATCATTTTAGTCTTAATATTATTGATGTAGAGTTAGCTAATTTCTACTCTTGCAACTGTCTTTTTTAAAACCTCTGCTATGACATACCGGTATATGGAGGCAGCTTGGCCGAGTGGTTAAAGTGCTGGACTTGCTCTTTGGAGGCCCTGAGTTCAAGTCCTCCTCTGACCACTAGCTGGATTTGTTCATGGTAGTCCTGAGGTCAAATCCTTGGCCATGCTTGTAAATACATAGCTAACTGCTTTTCCTGCAACCAGTTGTGATTCTCATAACCCTGCTATTTTGATTTAGATTATTAATTTGTTTCAGGCATTTTCTCGGCCTACTAGGATTAGTGCTATAAATACAGCCAAGGGTAAATAATGGAATTATTATTATTATTATTACTATTATTATTATTATTATTATTATTATTATTTCCATTGCTTCGAAAATCGCTTGCAAAGAAAATTCCTTGTTTCCTTTCATGATCTTGGCATGCCTGTACTTAAGGGCCTGGGAGAGAGAAGTTTTTCTCTTCTCTCTCCAAATCCCTTAGGTTTATTCGTGCCTCTGTTTACTATGTGTGAGAAAATGAGTATATTAATATTATTGTTAAAATAATTTCAATAAGTTTATTTTTCAAAAAACAATTTTGGTCATTTTTTGTATAACAGCAATATTATGATAATGCATGGGTAATAATAATGCAATGTAAACAGTATAGTTTAACTGGTGCAGGTAGATGTCAAATATTTACTCTATTATGCTATAAAATATTTATACTGTTTGTGTTGAGCCACAAGGGATAATGGCACCATTATCTAAAATTATCTAATGCAGTTAAAACTAATTATAATTTTAATCTTCAGTGTTTGAATGTCTCACACTTAACAAAATAAGTGCCATGATTTGAAGAAAGTGGAAGGGGTTTAATAATTACCATAAGGTTTTAGGACTAGTTGAGATTGAATGTAAAAAAGAGTTATTACTGTGGTTCAAAATTTATCAGTTTCCTGTTAAGTTAAGAAGGTAATTAAATATTAACCTTTTTACTTGTCACAAATTATTGTAACAAAACACCATAGCAACATTGCTACCACTCCAGTAACTTCCTCAAGCAACAAACATCTGCCTTCAAATGCTTGAAGACATAAAACTCTAAACTACTTTCTGCATCGTTTTCTGAATTGATCGATTAGAGTTTGTGATCAAAATGTTTTTGGCCATGGATGTTCCTTTCAAACTTGGAGCACAGCTGAAAAGACCAAATCAAGGCTATGCTGTTGATAATTTAAAAAATAGTTTTTCATTTTACAAACCAACGGAGAAGCATAGTTTACAAACAAAAAGTCGAAAAAGGTCTTTGACTTTCCCAGTCATAACGAGAAAAATGCCTCTTGGCCAAATGTTATTGCAAGACCATGTTGGTGAAGGGAAACTATTTGCCTACTCATTGGAAGGAAAGAAATTGACTTATGAAAAAAACAGGAAAACTCCGAAGACAATTTACAAACTTCACAAAAGACCACAGAGTATGCTTTTAGTAGAGTCATTATATTAATGATTTTGTACAAAATGTATTTTTTGTATTGACTACTTCATTGTCAGTTGAGTATTTTGGTATTACCGAAACTGAATTATTTTTCATTGTTTGCAGAAGTTATTGCAGAAACATTGTTAGGTGTATTCTTGTGGATCCACTATCAAAGATTATTATATACTGCACTTTTGTCAAGTTTCCAAACGTTGGAAGAATTAAGACTGGTTTGCCAAAAATAACCTAAAAGGATGTTTGAAGATATTTTTGTGTAAGCAAAAGTAAATGCCAAGGCATAGCTTGTAATTTAAGTCACCTTTGATAATATTGTTTTGTTTGCCAAAACCTAGTTGAGGATCAGCATCTAGTGAAGCTTGCAGCAGTAAACAGCAGACCACGATCAAGTCATGCCGCCAAGCAATCTCCTCCAGTGCTCACAATAACAGACTTGGAACAGAAACTCAGAAAGAAGGTACACTGGTTAAGTTTAGTTGTTGACCCTTTTAGTTCCTATAGTAACAAAATTAATTTCCTCCAAACAAAATTCAAAGCATAATCAAGTAGAAAGGTTATGGGAATTAAAGGTAATATTCAGTAGTAAAATGCTTTGATCTTTTAACAGTTTACCCACAAAGCAATTAGGAGTTCTTGACAACTCATCTAAACATGTCCATGCATTTCAAATAGAAAGCACTCCTATACTCAGCTTTCACAACTCTAACAATTCTTTTCTCTCACCTCAGATGCTTGAAAACCATGGCAACATAAGCCGTGCATTTGTGGCATTTGACAAGCGCGGTGATGGCTTTGTCACCCTGGATGAACTCAAACGAGTTCTCTTTAACTTTGCCTTTCCAATGTCAGACAAATTGTTTTTGGAACTTATGGACAGGTAATGGGGAAAAAATTTCATTTAAGTTTACATTAGTTCAGTTCAGTTCAGTTTATTCACACTTTTTCAAGTCAGGTCTGTGCTCAAGCCACTCCAATATCCCCTCGCTACTTTAATACTTTGGTCTAAATGCAACCAGGATATAGATTTGGCACTAAACTGATATACTAGACACCCTGGATTTATAGCTTCAAAGCTTAAACTGGGCTTTGCTTAACAATTATTAGAGCCCTGGCATGTGGCTGTGTAGTCATAATTTGCTGCTCTTTTCTTAAGTGTTTACGTTTTGTAAGATCATACACTAAAGTTGGCAGTTAGGGCTTCTTCCATTGCAACTTGCATGCCTATGAATATAATTAAATTGCATGTACATGTATTAAACTATTTTATTGCCTTTACAGATGTGGGATCCGGGCTAATCACAAAATATCATACCAACAGTTCCTCAATAAATTCCAAATGCCAGTTAGCAAGGGAAATGGACAGACTATTCCAATCAAACCAAGTCATCAGTATGTTCTTTTGTGACTATTTTGTGATGTCAGTTAGCTCATTTCAGAAGTAAAAATAATTCGATAATAGCGGGGATGGCAAATAAGATCAGACATACACTGTACATGTGTGTACAAAAGTACCAATCTCTGAAAATTTTGGTACATGGGTGATCTTGAGGTATTCTTGGGGTGTTAAAACTTTGCATCTGTTTTGTACTACTCTATCATCAGTCTCACCGAGTTTATTTTTTTGTCACTAAATTTGGAATTTAAACACAAGTCTACATATCTTAGCAAGTCTTGGAAACTTTATTTAAGGTGGTTGTTAAGCTCCTTTTATATGTTGGTGTCCATAGTTGTTTGCCTAAATGAATATTCAGTATTTTGTGCTTGGTGATAATATCTTATTGATCAATCTTTCCTTGAACACATTGCTAGGTACAACCCAGTACGTGAGGCAGAAGCCATGCCAACAACAGAGGACATTTGGAAGCTTCTTCATGATAAAATTATGAACAGCTTCTCATCTGTCAAGCAAGCATTTCTTGTTTTTGATGACGTAAGTAACTAAAAAATAAATGCATTAACTTTTAAAAATTTATGTTCATTTGATGTAATGTAAGTGCGATAGTACATATGGCAGTGTTTATGAACGTATTTTCAGGAAGCTTGATCTCTATGTTTCCATTCTGCCAATGTGTTTTCCAGAAAAATCTCTCTCCCAAGTATGCCTTTGAGAATACCTTTCAAGTTCATACTTTGTTTGAAGAGGTTTGAATACAGTCTGATACTTTCATTCTACTCACCCTCTGAATTTCCTTTAACCCATTCCTGATTTGGCTTTTTCATGGAACCTAACATGCCCATTAAGCCTGTCACAAAATCTTAGAATAACTCTCAGCCATATTCAGGGCTCCACATAAAGTTTAAAAAAATCAGTTCATAGGAAATGGTTAACTAGTGCCTTTAAGGGCTGTGCTCTAGCAGAGCCCAGTGGCCCCTGGGGCCCAACTTTTCCTCTTGAGTGATACAGAAGTCTTATTTTCTTTTCATGCAAATCATATGCTGGGCACCCTAGATTTTACAGGTTCAGAACACTGGGCTTCCTTCAATTTTCCTTAGAGCACAGCCTTGGCCTTATTCATGTGTACTGTTGCTTTTGCTCCATAGCCCTTGAAATTTGTTCACAAATGACGTACACTACAAAGGGAACATGAACTATATTTATCATATGTATCCCTATATTAATTAATTATATTATAACAACTGTTTGCGTTGCAGAATAGAGATGGGCGTGTCACCAAACGTGATTTTAGACGCGTGTTGGAAAGCTTCTGTTTTCGAATGAGCCAACAGCAGTTTCATGAGCTGATGGCCATGATTGATCCCTACAACAAAGGTTATGTATCCTATTTGGAATTCCTGGACAGATTTGAGCAAAGAGAAACAAAGGTAATATATAGTGCAGTAGTGTTTAGTAAACGACCAGACGGTCCAGCTCTATTGAACGAAATATCTTTACCTACCCTACCGCCTTGAAGATTAATTTTGTCAACCCCACCCCTTAAGTCCAGGGTTAAGGGAAAAAACAGGAAGAACTCAAATTTTGTTTCCTCAGGCCCATTTCATCTTTGTCAGAGTTTATCATTTACTGAGAAGGTGACTTTCCTGGGTCTTATCCCTAAATCTTGGCAAGCGCGCATGACAAGTTACTTGCCCTACATGAAAAGTTCTTACCAGAAGCGATTTTGTTTGAGCTTTAAGAATTGAGGAATTCCAAAGCCACAATCCTGGCCAAAAGGTTTTGGGACAACTCTTTTTCACTTGATTTAAATTGGAATTTGCGACTAACCGGCAATACACACTGATAAACACGGCCTTAACAAGATTTTCTTTATGACTTACTTTATGTGAGGGCTTTTTAAAATATCCAATGTTTAAAAATCATTTGCAATGTAGTAGTTATCCTGACAAGAAAGGAAGGACACTTGCTGTGCCAAAATCTAGAGCTTGCAGTAACTTATTATAAAAACCTACTTGATTGCTACTATAACTGTTTTTGCTGTGTTATGTTTCTAGGATGCCCACCCATGGCTGATATCAGATCACTCACCCAAAAGTGTTTCTCCTCCTGCTGTGATGACCTGGTCAACTGTAAGTTGCTTGATTGTCTACTGCTGGTTTTTGATAAAAAGTACACAAACCTAACAAAAATGGCAGTATTGAGCAATTTCCAAACAACATGTAGCCCCCCTTTTTTTTCAAAATGAGTCCTGGTGCTTATTATTTCATATGAAAATAAGTTGTCATTCAAATCACATGCAAAAGTAAATTTATTTTCATACGAATGGGTGTGTACCAGACCTCGCTTTGCTGAAGATGCTCAGAACAACTCCCAAATTGGCTGTTGATGCATTTGTACAAGAGGTCATTCCTCAGCATGCAATTTTGATGCCATAGGCCATAGCTACAGAATTACCCTCGGCCTAACGTACACTAGGACTAGCACTCAAAGTATCAATTTGATGTAATAGATTGCAAAAGTACAAGTCTCTTTAGGAATCAGTGAATAAAAAGACACTATTGCCATACTTGTGTGATGTAGATTTTTTTCTGGTTTATTTGTAGGTGGAAGACATCTTACGATCCAAGATCACAGATAATTGGAAGGCAATAGCATCTGCTTACCTAGGTATTGACGGTGATAGAGATGGCTCCATTTCACGTAACGAACTAAAGCAGCTACTGGAAAGATACTGCCTTCCTGTTTCAGAGGACCACTTTGACCTGTAAGTCCCAATATGCAGGGGTGACGTTTAAGACCAATTCATTTTTAGTCTATTTCAGGCTCCGAAATAGTCGTTTCCGCGAATTGGAGAAAGCGCGAGCACGGACATTAAACGGGAGGGAACTTGGGAGAGGAAAGGCGCCCTTCCTTTTTTCCCGCCACCATTCCCTTTTCCTAGGTCTCGCGTTCAGATTTTTGCGGGCCGTTCACTAAGGTGTCATTGTTACCATCTGATAGCCTGGACCAGGCTAGTTCATTGTTGACAGTACCAATAGGCCACTTCCGAGTTCCAAAACCCTCACTTTCATAATAAGGTTCAAGTGCGCAACCTTTGTTGTGAAAATGAGTTTTATTTGCACGAGAATGAAAAATCATTTCCATATCAAAGGCTGAGCACTTAACCTCGTTTTGATACAGAGGTCGGGGAAACTCGGAAATGGCGTATTTATTGACTATGTATCGTAATTTGTCTTTGCAAGGATGTGGAGTCGCTGTGATGAGAACGCAGATGGTACGATTGATTTTCAAGAATTTCTTAGTAAGCTGGTAAGGGGAACTACATGTAATTTACAGTGTAGTAATCCACAAGGCCGATTTACATGGCACAACTTTGTTGCATGCGATGACCTTAGCATAAGCCTACGACACTAGTTCGAAAGATACCTAGATGTCTGGAGTTTAATCGCATCCTCTGACGATACGCAACTCACTTTGACTCAGAGGTATTAGTCTTTATCGTAGCAGTCCCATCCAAGACTACTCTTCTACACAACTTTCATACGCGATATAGCTATGACTTGGCTCATCCGTTCAAACCGTTCACGAATTTTATCATATCCTATCTTCAGGGCGTAGATATTATTGGGGGAGACATCAATGGGTTGAGCACTCGAATTCACGATGAAAACGAAGCAAAAATGCAGTTCATGAAGCAGGATCAGTCTACGAGGTACGAATCTTATTGAATAATGAGACAGTCAAATTTTGCAAAAAGCTTTTAATAATGGTATCAGTGAAGTACACGTGGTGTTAAAATTTGTTTTACATTTCTTTGCTTAATCCTGGGCTACTTTTTAATGGTTGCAATGTTTAGATTGGAATTGGCAGAAGAGAGAGCACAAAATCTGACTGGCCAGAAAACAGCCAATGAATGCATGGATATACTCAAGGTATTTATGAATATTAGAAACACTCGACACCGTGTTTCATATCATATTATGAAGGCATTGGTTGAAAAACCTCAGTTCTGCCTTATTTTCACGGTATATGCATTTGCTTTTCAGGAGTACATTGCCCAGCGGTCTCCAGATTTCAGGAAAACGTTTGTAAAATTTGACAGTGATGGAGATGGAAAAATTTCGAGAAAAGAATTCAGAATGGTAGGCATTCATTTAGGTTTAGTCAAGGGAAAAAATAGGTTCAAAGAAGATGATTAGCCTTTGTGGGAAATGTTCGTGTATTTATCTATCTATTTATTTTTAACTTCCGCAGGTGTTGGACAGTCTGGGTCTATACATGAATGACGATCAATTTCGCATTCTAAGCGCGAGGTACACTTTCTTTGCTGTGATTGGTTAATTCTTAGAGCTCGCTGCCTCCTTCACTAACCTATTCACAAACTCTCTATTTTCTCTTTAGAGACCGTCGAGCACGCGTATGAAATGGAAACCGCGGGGGGGGGGGGGGGGGATATTGACCGCTCGTTCTTGTGTGCTCGCTTCGCTCCAGTGCTCGCAAAATTCGGTTTTAAAGAAAACAAAACAAAACAAAGAAGATAAAGGAAAAAAACGTCTCTTGACAGGCTATAATCCGCAGTTTTTTTTAAGGAGAAGCGAGCAAGGAGCGTGGACTTTAGTGCGGGGGGTTGGAGATGAGCACGGAGCGCGAGCAGGGGATGATGGGAAACCAAAGTAGAGAAAAGAGAATGTCGCTTTTCTTTTCTCTTCTTTTGGCTTTCCCTCTAACCCTGCTTTCCTCAATGATAAACTAAGATGTCTCCAAAAAAGCGATCGCGAGCGGCGGGGGGGAGGCACTATAGCTCGGAAATTCAAAAGATCGTAGATTACAACGGCTAATGATTTGTATAACTGTCTATTTTTTCAGGCTGGGATTTCACAAAGGAAAATTGTCTTACATGGAATTCTTGGACAACTTTCAGGATCGACGTTCGTTTGGTGTGGGAGAGAGGGTGACAGAGTACCCAAGCCACAGGTACAATGTTTTGCACCTTCTGATCCAACTCCGTGTACACTGCTGATAACGCGCAAAAAATTACAAAATAAGTAAACATTACTCAACTTTACTGATAAGAACAGAACAAACGTGAAACAACAATTTGTGGAATGTTCACTTTTAATAATTATCGTTTGACAGACCTAAACTTGAGGGCCACCTTGAAGATAGAATCTTAAATCAAAGACGTGCACTTATGGTTGAGATTTAGTAGAAGAGTAATTTCAAATAAAACTGAACCTTATTCCAGGGTTTTCTTTGATTCCAATGTGTTTTTTAGAGTTTTAAAGTAATACCAAAACATAGTCTAATTTCTTTAGAATTTTACAGGTGTGATACCTTTAAAGCTTAAGACCACAAGGGAAATTTCGTTGTATGTCAGTCACCAGCACACAACCCTGAGGGTCACATCACTCCAGATCTGATTCTGAAGAAGTAAACTGAGAGACGTTTATCTTTTCCCCTTTTTCAGGTATAACCTTCCAATTCCTCAGGACGAGTCCATGAAAGCAAGTGTCGTGGAAGCAAGACTGCGAACCAAACTTAGGGAGAACTTTCAGGTAAAATAAACCGAGAATTTATCCTCATTCAAACTTGCTTTTTTAACTACTCTACAACCGAATCATCTTTTCTTTCGGTAATTTTTTTTACTCTGATCACTGTTTTTAGACATGAGCACATGGCGATGTTAACTTTTGTCATCTAAAATCTTCTTTCGTACTTTTGTTCTTGTGTTCCGCAGGATTTGCGTGCAGCGTTCCAAAAGATTGACTTTGATCGCAACGGCCTCATAACTCGACCAGAATTCAGGCGGATCCTGGACTCATTCATGTTCATGTTATCGGATGAAGACTTTGACAAACTGATGACGAACCTTGGCATACAGAAGGGAGCTAAGCTAAACTACAGAGAATTCCTTAAACGGTTCGAACATGTGGAAAAGGTCGAAGAAGGACATCCTTGGTTGTACTCAAATCACAGGTAAAGGAAATTGTTAAAATATAACAATCAACCGTCACTGTCGTCAGGCTAAAGCTCCCCCAGTATCGCTGAGTACAGCTACACGAGCCTGTTGCCTTGATTGTAATACCCATTGGCTCTTTTCACACCAGAGACGGATTCAGATTCAGGCACTAAAGAGTGTGATACAGTTTTTAAAAATCTTCTTTCTGTCAAGGAATTTGACATTGATGGGGTTTTTTGTCGTTTCCTTACATGTAGCTTTAACGAAACGCAAGATCTGAACTACATGACTGCAGAACAGGCAGACGAGGTCATCAAAAGAAAAGCTTGGGAACAAAACGAAGATGTAGCTAAAGCCTTCCTGACCTTTGATCGTGATGGGAATGGTATTGTCTCCAAGAAAGAGCTCAGGAAAGTCCTGTATAAATACCAGATACCGCTCAACAAAGAAGAGTTCACTAAACTTTGGAACAAGTATGTTATTTGTTCAGCTTAACCCTTAAAGCTCTAGAGGTGACACAGTCCAATTTCTTTTTATAAATAAATATGATTGTATCATTAAGCAAATAAGTCATGAGAACAAAGGATGTGTCATAGATAAAATTTCTTGATTTTAGGTCATTTTAAACCAATTCTTGTCGTCAATTCCATAAGAAACGTTTAGAGAACAGTTAGAAAAAATAATGTGCTGATGTTAGAGTTAACTAGACTTAAACGCGCTTTGCAGTTTCAACTGTGATGTGTCCTTAGGTGGCAGAATTCAGGAAAATCGTTTAAGTAAGAGGCAAGAAGTTAAGAAAAAGTAGCAAAACAAAATTGTGCAAATGTCAAATGAGGGAACATCTCGATGGGTCGTTGAGTGAACCTGTCGATTGATCGTATTTCAATAAAGAATAACAAAACACAGAAAGATAGGTGCTGGAATGCTACAATTAGAAATTATTGAATGGTAAAGAGCGCGTGAGACAGTCTTTCTCACTCTCTTTTCCCACCTCTCACTTAAACATGTAACCGAACTCCCAGGAGAAGCTATTCACAATTCAGTCAGCAGAATGCGTGTTATACGTCACTTTCGTTGTTGTCTTTTTGTTTCTTTAATTATCACTTTTTTCTTTGTGCAGATATGATACTGATGGTAATGGCTATGTAGATCATAAAGAGTTTCTGGCCAAGTTAGGAGGAGAGCTAGCTCCCGGTGATATACATGGACACAGTACACAGATAGCACAGCAAAGTCAACAGGTTCTAGAGAGCATGTACAGAAACCAACAGGTGTGTACTCATGCTAGCTAGTATTTGTGACGAGTGTGCGTAATTATGATATCGCATACATTATGCTTAATACCGACACCTCATTATTACGGACAGCGTGCTCTGTCGCTGGGGAAAGAAAGCAGTTACATGTTCTCTTTAAATTCAACCCGCTTAGAATAGGCACTTTGTATGACCCCCTCAGTCTCCGTATTAACGGGGTTTGACTCTGTAATTATTACGCGTTACTCTACTCCAATCCTACTAAAATAATTTTTTGATCGAACTACATTTTTGAAGTGCAACACGCTCTTTTTTGGAGGATCATTTCTTACCTATGGTTCGGGGTGGCCCTCGAGATAACTTTGTAGTGTATTAACGACTAATCGCCTCGTAATTTTTTTCACTTAATAAAGGATATGCACTTGGCTGCCACGTGGAATCAGGCCCAGGCTGCCTCTTTCTTGTCCGCGCTTGAGGTCGAGCAACAGTTGAGGTAAGTGGTCCCTTGAATTTCTAGCTACCTATGGCATTATAGGGGAGGGGGGGCAAGGGTGGCGCCGTGGTGAGATCACTTGCCTGCCAACAATTTGGCCTGGTGTCGACGCCATATGTGGGTTGAGTTATTTGTTGGTTCTCTCCCTTGCTCCGAGAGGTTTTTCTTCGGTTACTCCTGTTTTCCCCTTTCCTCAAAAACCAACATTCTCAAATTCCAAGTAGGCCAGGAATCAGACAAAAGGCCACTATGTGGATGCGCTTCCTATAAATCGTTATTATTATAGCAAGTATTATACCGGCCGATTCATGGGTTCTTGAGACCAAAGCGTGAAATTTCTACCATTTATTTTCTCATGTTTCTCGAACTTTCTGTAATACAGTACCGTATCCTTAATCCCCTCCGATGTGGTAAGATGCCAACTTCAGCCCTCTTATGTCTTCTCTTAATTTCCAGGGATTCATTATTACTTTGATTTGCTGTTTTGTCTCGTTTTTCGACTGTAGAGATCGTTTTCGAGACGGCTATGAAAGTCTGAGGAAAGCATTTGAGACCGTTGACACCAACAGGGACGGATACATCTCAAGACATGAGCTTCAGAAAGTGCTATTTGACTTCCACTATTTTTTGGATGATGTGCAGCTCAATATACTCCTGGACAGGTCAGTATTGATCACTTTTGCGATTATTATTATTAGTTTCTTGAATTTTTGTTTCCTGAATTCGCAAAATTGGTTAACCACAGATACTCGTGCATAGAGTATATAAGTGGACGTCGTAACTATCCCTGGATTTGCGCTAATCGCCCTTTGATCAACTCATGAGGAGGAAGAGCACAAAACAGAGCAAAAGGTGATAGGGGCAGCATGAAAAATGTTCCAGGATTCACTTAACCTTCTTACCTCTAAATATTGGTTATCTAGGGTGCCGCGGTTCCGGTTTCGGTCAAGTCTTTCTACTGACGCGCGCGAAAATATTTTTCTCGCGGCCTCACGGCTCGTAACTTCGCCCTGCGCTCGACTCCTAAACATTCCGCTACGCGCGCCGGGGGAAAAAAACCTAGGGTTTCTACGGTACAACTGGAACTCTAATAATGCTTGGTCCATGTGCATCAGTTGACAATCCCGTCTTTGTTTCCTGTAGGTGTGGACTATCGCATAAGAGCAAACTGTCCTACGAGAAATTCCTGAGCGCTTTTGAGGATAACAGGCATGCAGGTTACGGCCGCGTTACCCTGGACACGCCAGGTAAAGTCGTCACGCCTGTTGTATTTGAGAGACACGATTCTCTTACCCCAGAAGCAGCCATCAACAGACTAAGAAGCAAGATCAGTGAGAATCCTGAAACCATTCAGAGGGTAAGTGTACTTATGTCCAGGATTGCAGGCTGTGGTAAAAAGTTTCTACCATATATCATAGGAATTTTAGCAACAAATATCTAAAAGACATTGTATTCAGAAAGATCTATAACAGCAAGACCCTTCTTATGGGGGTACATTGGTCTGCCATCTGCGCGATGAAGTGGCTTTGCAAGAGGGACGGGACACGCAACGCCCCCTTGGTTTTACGGAGGGGATGGGGGTTTGTTGTTCCATTTTATTCTGTCCAAGATTGTAGCTAGAGGAGCTAAGTACACTTTCACAACAAACACAGCATATACATTCTTTCCGTTTACGTCTAGGCCAAGAAAAGGATGCTCTTGCCTTCGTATACTTAAACTTATTATCTTAGTTGGGTGTAAACGAAAACAAAAGACAGTGATGTCATTGCGTTCTTTTCCAGGCTTTCGCCGCGTTTGACCGAGATGGAATGGGACTGATATCCAAAGAGGATTTACATCAGATAATCAATGCATTCTGTTTTGTGATGTCTGATAAACAGTTTCAGGTAAAGTATCTTATTTCTCTGCTGTAAAATATTAACATGCAAAGAAACAAGCACCAAAATACCTTCAAGATTATTTGGTTTATTAAGGGCCCAGTTTACAGTTTGTGGAATTTTCCAAGGCACAAGTCAACAAAGAGAAATATCGCTACCTAAATCGTGGTAGCTAGTGCCAGCCAATTATTTGAAAATTCTGAGTTGAAGCGAGTACAGTACCGCGTAAAAGTAAGTAGACACTTGAAGCTCGAAACTCGAGACTCGATCCTCGCATCTCGAAGCTCGAACGCCTCGAGTTTCGAGTTGCGTGGATCGAGTCTCTCACAAAGCTGCACCGCCTTTGTAAGGGACCTTTAACTTGAACATTGTGCTTTTGCCTTGTTGTAGTTTTTGTTGTTGTTTTATTATTGTTATTTCGTGTCAAAACTGGTGAAAAAAGATACTTCAACAACTCTATGATTTTAATATACTAAACAATGACGTCTCTTAAATTTGGAGGTGAGATCCACTTCGTGACAAAAATTTTAAAAATCCCAATTTCATTTCTATAAAACATATGCCACATGAAGGTACTGCCCGAAGGGTTTAGAATTTTGTCCACAGACTTTGTGTCACATAGCTTAAATCTCCTGGTTCTAATCAACGTAATGAACTTTGTATTCCTCAGACTCTTATGAAAAAGGTAAACGTGAGTGAAGGAGGTCTGATATCTTATGAAGAGTTTTTCAAGAGCTTTCAAAAATCAGACGCCGAGGTAAGTGGACCTACGTGCCAAATATTATTACATTTTAGATGTTAGGTACAGGTTTTAGAACTTGGAATCACATTGGCGTGGCAAGATGGACACAGCAGAATCTATTTTATCTAAATCTGTTACTGTGTTGTTACATTTGTTAGGCCAGTCGCAAATGGCTTGAGAGTTTATACCCTTCCCCTGACAAGCGCCAAAGAACCGCTGAGCATGTTAGCAAGCGACATCGTGGGATGACGGACGCTGAAGTTGAAAAGAGAGTGCGAGAGGTTGTCGTGGCAAGATTTTATAGTCTTGCGAAGGTAATGTTTCTTTTCTAATGTAAGCTGCATTTCCAACCAAAGTCTAGGCAATGTTGCCCTCTGTTTGAGCAAAGTTTAACTGACTGACGAGACTGGCTTAAAGCATTAGGGAGCTTAAGCAACAACGTTTTTGAGCGACGCACGTCAACCGGAAGTGGCCTTTTTTTCATTTTTTGACGGTAGATTCGCGCAAATTTTCAGTCAAATCGCCTCTATAACAGTAAAGAAGCTAAGGAATACAAATTTTATATCATCAAGGCATGTTAAGAGGGAAAATACCTCACTTCCGGTTGACGTGCGTCGCTCAAAAACGTCGCTGCTTAAGCTCCCTATTGATACTGCACCTTACTCTTTTCACTTCCTGAGCGAATAACACAGTCTTGTTAGGTGGCTCCAACTTCTGAGGCTGTGGACAAAATCCTGTTGTGTCACCATTCAAATGCAACCTCTTTAGCAGTCATTTCAGATGGTGGTGCATGGTGTTCAGCATTTTGCAAAATGAAATTTGAAGCTTTTGTCGAATTTTTGCTTCGGCCACTGTCGGAAGTGAAATGGCCTTACAAGGTACCCGAGGAAAAATCTGCCAGTGTAGGAGCTCAATTAAGTAATGGTCCAGATAAGAAGGAAAGGACCAAAACGCAGTGAACACGTCGGAATGCAAAAAGGTGCTAACTTTACTATTGTCTCTACTAAGGTTCTGATTGGTTTAAACATCAAATTTTACGAAATCTTCGCAAAGCAGCATGTACATCAATCCTTTTTTTTCTATCCAACTTCCTTATAACAAAATCTCGTCTGAGTCTAAGTAACACAGAAATCGTATGTGCGGATCATGTAAAATTGTGAACATTTCTTGGCCATTGTTTGCAACTCTTGTGATTGGTCGAAATGTTTTAACACAAAAATACACCCTTTAAAAGTGGAGTTTAAATACATTTTCTTTCGTAAACAGCCTTTTTGTAGATTTATGCACTCTCTGCGTAAAAATGAAAACATTTCTATGTGAGGAAAGCGTATTGCGCCACAACAATAGAAATTGCTTTCCTTCTTACCTGGATCATTACTTAAGTGATTTAGTTTAGCTCTAATGTTTAGACTTATCACCTGATATTACAATTAAGGTAAAATTTCGAAAAAATTTTTAGGGAATTAAGTACCAACGTTTCGAGTGTTTGGCATCGTCGGTGCTTATCATTTTTCGACTGCTGGGCAAATTTGGGACCTTAGGCCTCGAAGCGGTGAAAAAAGTGGTTCCGTTTTCACTGTGACGAACGCTCAAAAAGCAGCGATAAAAGTTAGTAGTGCGTTTATACTGAGCGTAACCGCGACCGTGCATTTAAACCTCGATGGTGTTTTACGGCATGTCATCCTATTTTCGAGCGCCAGGCATTGTAGAACCGTCCTTACTTTCAAATGCCCACAGTAATCCATTTATGCTACGTAAAACTACACCGTCGGTCGAAAATCTTCATGCTGTTGTTGGTACTGTTCGGAACTGAAAATAATATTTCGGATGGTTTTGTTCTCCAAAAGTTCTCTCGTCAGAAAAACTACTCTTGCTTTTGAGTTTTTCTCTCTGTTTTTAGAGCATAATTCGATAAATGTACCGGGATTGTTTTATTCCCAGGCGTTCACAGATGAAGACACCCACCACACGGGGACAATCAGTGGCCCGGCTCTGCATGAAATACTCAACGAACATGCATTCCGTATGAGCAGCGATCAATTCAGTTATATTTGGAGTAAACTTCCAAAGAACGCTGAAGGCAAAGTAGATTACAGGGATTTTCTGAAGATTTTCTCCACGCGAACAGATGTTGTACGAGTGGCATCCACGACACCCCCTCAGTCACGCGATAGAAGGGTGAGCTCGCCACTTTTGAATTTTTACAAGCTTGTGTCTGCTGAAAGGATTCCATTCCCCACACCAGTTGAACCCCAAAGGCTTTTTCAGTTCTCAAGCCTTATTTACATTGACAAGTTTGCCTTGATATTAAGGATCAAAAATTCCATACTTTTCCATTTACATTATCAAGGAAAGTTTTTTTCAAAGGTGCCTGCTTAGCCGGTGGCTTTGTTCGGTGAGCGCGCCATTCAGTAGTGAAGCGGCAAAAGCGCCGGCGGGAACGAGCGCTATTCTCTGTCCCATTCTCCCGGCGGCTTTGCTGCTCGGACGCGCTCCCGACCCTAACATAACCACCAGCTACAAAGGCCTTTTCAAAGAAAATTGCTATTATAAATGCGTTTTTGAGTTAAAACTATGTAAGCGTAAAGCTTGTTAGTAAGTCTTCAACCATATGCAATTCATTTTTTGTTTACAAACTTATGGGGTGGTAAGCTTTGTCCTCTTTCGACAAGTTGTTATTGTCATAATTTACTTGCGCGCGTTTGTTGCAGATTTCTGAGTCCGCAATGTCGCCAGTACGTTCACCTGCCAGGATTCCATCACCTGAATCACTGACACCGCCTCCTTCAGCAACTGATGTGGAAAGAAAAATTAAAGACGCGGTAGGTCTTGAATGTTATCCTGTTTTTAATGTTGTCGATAACGACAGCATTAAAATTATTATTGTAGGAGAAAAGAGGGTTATGACCTTTTTCGATCATCTATGCAGTGTTTCACTCTCAAGAAGGTCAGACCAAATGATTTACCGCATACCATACATGTTTGGCGTCTTCCAGGTTCTTTTCATGCTACTGAATGACAACCAAAGCACCCAGTTATACTGTCTATTGGACTGTTTGTTTGTATTTTAGGTTTGTCGTCGTTGGCAGCAGATGCAGAAATCTTTCAGAAACATCGACAGCGGAAACAAAGGAGTCGTTAACTTTGAGCAACTTAGAGGTGTGTTTGGATCTTTTGTTCTGTTTTGATTGCTTTCTTGCTTGCTTTCTTGCTTGTCTTTGTTTGTTTGTTTTTGTTTGCTTTCTTTTTCTTACCGCTGTAATAGTCGCATGTTGTGGTTTCAAACAGTGACTGTTTATGTCGAGTTTATGGAAACTAATACTCCATTTGTTTATTTCTGTTTAAGTTATTTTATGGAAGCACGATATTGAGCTCAGCCCAAACGAATTGTTGTCTTTGTGGAGGAAACACAGCAGCGAGGAAAAAGGAGGGTACGTTTTGTGAACCAGCTTAGGTTTTCCAAAACATGAAACAAAAGAAAAGAAAACCTCCTTGAAGTTGTGGCTGGTTCGATAAATGCGACAATAGGTCATTTCTGAGTCTCGCGAGGCCTCTGTTTCAAAGCGAGACTAAGTGCGAAGCCATTGACATGAAAACGACTTTTTTCTTGTGCAAATGTTAATGAGACTCGTTATCTAAAGAACGTTTTTGCATTTAGCCTCGTTTTGAAAGTGAGGGTTTTGGAACTCGGAAATGGCCCTTTTACTGAAATGGGGTATATTTTGGATATGTCCTTCTGTTCTCCCACCCTGCGTAGTCGTGGGGGCGAGGGGTATGCCTTCAATTTTTTTATACATGGCTAGAGAGTGGCAAACAGAACCTGAAAACTTGAAGAAGCTGAAGCTGGTTGTAATTTTGTTTCATCGATGTTCCGAGAACTTGAGAAAGGAGGGACTTGTTTTACCCCTTGTTGAAGTAAATCTTTAAGGCATATAAATCAGTAATTTTCTTTGTTAAGACTTTTGGCGAATGTGCCAGACGTTAATCGAGTATTGTCTCTCTTTTCAGAATCGAATACAAAGATTTTATGCGCCATTTTGTGTTGAACCTTAAGTCGCAAGATAGCAATTCTCTCGCTAGACCCAAGCTACAAAACACCCGAATTCCGGTGAGTTTTCCTAAGGGCAAAACGACGCTTATTTAAAGTGTGGTCCAGCCTTTCCCATAAGCACCCAGTCAAATGACTGCATGGTGTAGCAGTGCCATTCGTAATCTTCAGAAAGGCTTCCCAGAGATAAGCCAAATGCTATTAAAATCCCTTTTAATTCAATCCTGCTTGTGTTCATTTTTCATGTTGAGTCAGACCAACTTAATACGTAGAGCAAAGAAACAGAGTCAAGTGTCCCCTTTACAAGGGTGCCCCTAGTATGTGATGTGGGAGTTAAATGAAATTTAGTGTCTTTGGGACCAATAGAACTGTCGGTAATGTTGTATTCCTATCAACAGAACCCGTTACATCACATACGATACAGTACGGCAGCGCACAGCATTCTGTCGTTCTGTAAAACTGATTAGTTGTATTTGTTTTCAGACAAGCCCAGGGGTAAGGAGTGATCGGTTCATAGAGCTCATGGCTACAATCCGCGCCTCGGTACGGCGCGACTGGAAGGAAATGAGAAGAGCTTTCAGGGTAAGATTCTTACAAATGATCTTAAACCTAATTCTGTCTCTAATTCGTTTCCGATCTAATAAACCCTAACCAGTAATAAATCCTTTGAATGATTATTTTGCTTGTGGGATACACTAAAAACGCGCATTAAAGAATCTTTAATTTTCCTCGACGAAAGACTGAAATGGTTCGTATACATTTAGTGAGTATTGAGAACTGAACAAACCTTATACAATGCACATTGCGTTCATTCTCACCACAATGCAGTAACTGAAAAGTATCTCCATAAATGTCCTTATTTTCCGTGTCATACACTTCCAAATTTCGAACTGGAAGACACCAACATCTCAAACAATTGTTTCCGAGCTCCTAAGTGTTTGTTGGGTAAATAAATGATATTTTCATCTCATCGCAACTACATTACAAAACGTAGTCGTTGTGAGATACACTTCCGTGTAGCCTGAGAGGCGGTTATATTCGCTCGCTAACTTGTCTTGCGTTTACACCAGAGTCTTCTTAAACTTCAGTACTTCTTTTTTGTTGTTTTGGGGTATTTGTAGTGAAAATCTGTTTCATTCGTTAGTTGAATTAGCTCTTATGTGAGTTGCTAACTTGGTCAAATTTGAGCCCTGACCTTCTGAATCCGCATTTTTTTATGCGTGTTCTACTGCAAATCGAAATGGGCATTAATCGTAGTTTAGCTTGTTTTTACGTCTGAACAAACACGCCGCATTTAGCAGCCAGAGCTCAGCCCCCCGCCGCCCCTCCCCTGTCTTGCCGCTTTTTCATTACCTTCGACAGTCTAGGGTTCAAATGCTCGTGACCAGCCATCAGTGTTTTATAGGTTCCTAACTTCTCTGCTAAAGTCAAAGGAGCTGTGCCACGAAATTAATAAAAATTCAAACCGTGGAAATCGTCACCAAGTTGAGTGAAACTCCAAAATAAAAGCTCAAAACAGTAAAAGAAGGTAAAAATCACAGCAAATACAAAGGGAGGCACGTATGGGCAAACTTGATGAAAACAGAAACGGATTGCAGTTTAGGTTTTTGAAAATTTATTGGCCTAACATTTTTTTTAAAGTTCCGTTTTTTGTCTATAACAAATGATACAATGCTTGGGGGACAGATTTGTTTGATATGAGGCAGTGATTTTGAATTTGCAAGTTATTTCTTTGCTTACGCTTAGTTCGAAAAAGGATGTGTAATCGAATTGGCAATATTACTGCGCTTTTCAA
The DNA here is from genome assembly GCA_964035525.1 of Porites cylindrica. Taxonomy (NCBI): domain Eukaryota; kingdom Metazoa; phylum Cnidaria; class Anthozoa; order Scleractinia; family Poritidae; genus Porites; species Porites cylindrica. Next base: position 39,879,009 of record OZ037778.1, read on the forward strand.
AAACACGCGAACTCTGAAGTTCAAAGCCAACTGACATTTGCGTTTTTCGCTGCCGTCAATCATCTTAGTGGACCTCTCAGGAAACAGAACTTTACTTCAACGGGTTCAAAGGTCATGGTTTGTGATCTGTGATTGCTGGATTTCGATCCGTTTCGTGTGCCTCTGTGTTTCAAGGTTCGTTGCTTGTGATCGTAATTATGATCGACGGCAGCGAAAAACGCAATTGTGAAGGCGGCTTTTGAGCTTTAGAGTTCGCGTGTTTGTGAAAAGTGCAGTAACAAAATGAACTAGACAGCCGTGACACAGCCCCGTCTACGTTTGACTTTTGTGATTTTGACCAGTGCTTTACTTAGTGTGATTATTCCTTCTCTTCTTATTTCCAGGGTTTGGATAAAAGTGGCTGTGGTACTTGCTCTCTTCTTGAGTTCAGAGAGATGATGAGAAAATTTAAGATCGAGTTAAGCGAGGAAGAGTTCTTCCATCTATTTTCGTTTTACGACAAAAACATGACGGGCAAGATTTCTTACAACGATTTCCTCCGAGCACATTTAGAATAAGCATGCACGATGTTGGGAGTTTGAGATCTCAAGGAAGGTTCGGTAGAAGCGCATCTACTGTCTGTGCTACCTTGCATAAACCAAGGGATTTCACGTAATGATTTCTCTTTGCTATTCCAAATCGTTGTATATGTCGAACTCTTAAATAATAAAATTGTAAAGAGTGATTTCATGTGATCGATCACTATAAAGAGACATGTAAATCTCTCTGATGTATGTGTTTATTAAATAAATGAAACGAATGAAAGGAAAGATGTGTTTGATGTACCTCACTTGCCTTTCTTAGTTCTTTGAAAAATAATTGAATGAGGAATATTTCTTTTCCCGCGGGCTCCCGGCTCTCAAATTCCTTAGAGCTTGAGCCCAGCCCCTGTGGTCATCAGTATATTTTGAACGTCGCATAAATCAATACAGTGGATAAATCTCTATCAGACGGATAGCTGGTGATAACTAGTCTTGTTCAGAGATTTCAGTGGTGCGCTTGGGCAGGAAAAAGAAAGGAGTCAAGGAAAGAGACAAGAAGAAGATGATGATGGTGATGAAGGTGATAATGATGAACAAGAAGAAGTAACAAAAACGAACAAGAAGAACAACGACAAAAGTAACAGCAAAACAAGACGAACAAAACAAGTACAACAGCAGGAAGAACAAGAAGTAGGTAAAGATGGAGAACTGAAGAGCGAGAACGTGAAGCAGTGAATGAAGAAGATGAAGAAATATAAGATGAAGAACATGAGCAAGAAAAAGAAAGAAGAAGAACAACAACGACAAGAAGAAGAAGCAATAACAAGGAAAGGAAGAACAAGAACAATAACGAAAAGGACAGAAAACAAGAAGAACAAGGAAAAGAATACGACAAGAACAACAAGAAGAAGTAGATGAGGATGAAGAAGAACAAGAGCAAGTAAAAGATGATGAAGAAGAAGAACGAGAACGAGAACAGTAACAACAATGAAACAACAAAAACAGCTAGAACAACAAAGAACAAAACAAAAACAACGACGAGGAGGACAGACAAGAAGAAAAAATTAAACAAGAATAAGAAGTAGATGAAGCTGAAGAAGAGCAAGGTCACAAGCAAGAGGACGATAGTGATAAAGGACAAGAACAAGAATAAATCACGGACAACAGCAAGAAGAAGAACGACATTAAGAACAACATGAGCAAGACAAAGAACAAAACAAGAAGAACAACAAGAAAATCGACAAGAAGAACAAGAACAACATTTTAATGGAGGATGACATTTTAGAATATGCTAGGGTCAAGGATGCCTGTTTAATAGCTTATTGAGCCAAGCGTAAACTTCACCTTACATGAAGTACTTATCTTATGTTTATCTTATCTTAAGATGGTAAATCAATATGTAGCCTAAATAATACGGTCCAGAGAATACTCCCATGAGGCACGCCACTTTGGTTAGGGGATTTGACAAAGCATTTCTAATGCTGACCGCCTTGGTTCTATTGTGCAAATATTTTGAAAACCAGTTTAGAGAGTTCGTCTTTATGCTACATCTCTCTGACTTTACAATAAGTGCATAATTTGGCACAGAATCGAAGGACTTTCTTAGGTCGATAAACACAGCTCCCAAGAGCTTTTTAAGGTCAATGCCTCTATTGATAGAATCGCAAAAGAACATCACCGCGGTGAGTGTGGAGTGGTGAAAGGGACTTAATAAATCGCTCTGCTTTAGATAGTGTTGAAGCTGACGTTCACAACCACCTCAGAAATTCTGGACACAACTGGAAGTATTAATCGGTCCATAAGTATCCATGATTGCCTGTCCACCACACTTGTACAGTGGCACCACCATTGCTTTCTTCCACTATCAGGCGCTAAGCCAGTCAACAAAGAGAGATAAACTATGTGCGTAACCGAGGGAACTTAACGCTGGCGCTGTCTTTTCATTTCAAAAGAAAAGCTGGTATGTTGTCCAGACCGCTGGAGACACCGACACTAAAAAAGCGCGCCAACGCGAACTATTCCGCGTCACAGGCGTCCGAAGGGGAATTAAAGAGAGAATTCGGGCGCCCAAAGCCACGTAAGATCTCACAAGCAATGATTCTTTGACGCGACTACAAAAGCCCAGTTGTACAATGAGGTGCAATTCATTTAGTGCAATTCTGATTTTAGAGCTACACTGATCGATTCGTGCAAACTCGCTTCAATTCTTACAAGAACGCGAAAATCTAACATGTTCCGAAAACTCCTTGCTGACTACATATTGTGCAGTTACTCTGTGTGACACTTTCGAAGAACAACTTGAAATTGTTAAGCTTAAAACCTGACAACGTCAAACGTCAACCTGAAACGTAAATGAAAACGATGTTCAGGATCCACTGTGATACAAGCACTGATAATAGCGTAGAACGTTTAACTTTCTGCTTGGCCATGACTTTTTTTTGATGAGCGTGAATGGTTCAGACCTTGAGATTGTGTTATGCTGAATAAACCTGTGATGGGTAAATTTGTCTAAGAAATATGAAGACCTTGTTTTTCCGGCATGCTAAAATGGTACAGCGTAAAATTCTCGCTCTTATCCGCCTTTTGGAGTCAGTAGTATAGCTGGAACCGTTTACTTCCTTGAAGGCGTCGGTTTGCTGTGCGCATTGTACAATGTGGCAAGGAGAAATCTCCTTTTTGATCTAAAATTAATAATAGCAAAGTAATCAGAAATGTTTTTGTAAACGAGTCAACCAAGGCAAACTCGAATTCACAGTTCAATTCAAACTCAAACTCAATCAAACAGGTACGCAAACACACATCTGATATGGAGCTTCAAATCGACTCGAAATTGAAGTAGGATCCAAACTGAAACACAAACTTGAACTGGGACTGCAAGGCCAAGCCCGGAAAATACGATTGAGACTTGGAGTAATCAATTTAATCGCTATCTCTAACATACCATTCGTGTTATTTTGAGCAACGTCCATTCTTTTTTAAAATGACATGAAATGATGCATTTTACAGAGAAAAGTACGACGGATTAACGTGCTTTCAGGTTGAAATGTTTAAATGAAAATAAAGAAAACTACCTTGAGTTGAATGCGAAATGAAGCCGATTCCTTACCTAAAGCAATGTACTTATTTATCTATTGCTTCCCGCGTCAAAATCTTAGTGGCAGAAAATATGTAGATCTCTGTTTGTGTCTCTTGATGGCATTTGGGTTCCTTGAAGTCGACCTCGTGACAATGGCAATTCTCAATCAACACACTGTTTTCCTGTCCTTGAAAACGCACCTCAGCATTACCATTATTTTTTGCTGTGCTGAGAACTTCCTGCAGATCTACATCTTCGTCATGCAGCTCATCACATGGAACGCTCGTTTCAGTCAAATGGTCCAGGTGCATTTCTCCACCCAGATCAGAAAGAGGAAGAAGCATTGCCAGGCAACAAGAAATGGACAGACGGGGATCTCTGATCCACGTTTTAAGGTACTGAAACAGGTGTACGGCATATTGAACTTAAAAAAATAAAAGAAAAAAAGATACTTCTGATTGTAGAAACTTTGAATTGTCAAGTGTGTGATTTTACAGTAATTAAATTTGCACTCTCTACGTAGAGAGCATGAAAAATGATGAAATCTAATATCTTGGATATTACCTGGTAATCAAGAAACTTTCTTTGTCAGCGATTTTTCAAAATACAATGATTCAAAAAGAAACGTAGCTCAAAAAGCGATTGAGGATGCGTTAAAAAATTTTGACAGTTCTTCAGAAGATTTTTTTAGAGATTCTATTGAAAAAAATTGCTTGAACTCACCACCAACAAGGCCGATTACCAAGGTATTTGCTCCCACTACAAGGATCTTGAATAAAACGGTATCCATATGCGAATCTACCGCGGCTGAAATGTTCTCTGCTGGTATTCTACTCACAGCTCCAATACCCAGGTTGAGACAAGTAACAGCAAGGGACGTCACCATAAGTATGTTTTCTGTAGAGTCTTGAATGGGACTCGTCCATGCAAATAGAACTCCATACATGCCAGCGACTACCCAAGCTAAGCCAATGTAGGATCTAGTCTGTTTTCCAACGACAATCATGACCGACGTAATAATAACTTTGCGAGACATTTCAACAATTTCCCAATACCAGTTTCGAGGTTTGTAGTTTTCAAAAAGAAAACTGAGTCCTGTTACGATTTCGTTCTTTGGTCTTCTTGAATCCAGGGTTGTTTTACTGTCTCTGGTGGCAAATATGATCGTTTTCAGTCTCCAAAGGGCGATGAATGAAAAGGTAGGGAGACAAAGCACGTAGACAGTAGCAATGTACGCTACAATAACCAAATGGTTGTACCGCGGCTCCTGGCATTTCACGCTGTAATCTGTTTTTAAGTAATTGGAACATTGCTCTTCTTTTTCGTTCAAGCAAATCTTCTGGCAGGCAAGTGGAAACACGCTGGCTGTCTTAACACAAGTGCTTAGGTACGTTACGTACAAAAAGAAAAATAGATTCCTGTAAGCGAACTGCTTCGTCTCGGAAATTGCGTCGGCCTTCTCTTGTTCGCTTAGGATTTGCTTTCTTGCGATGACTGCCTTGCGCAGCCCGTAGCCAACACCGCAGAAACAGATAACTAAGGCATTTATTGTCATAATTGCAATTAAATTGGCAAATGCGTCAACTTGTAGACCATGAAAAAGACAATGTATAGGCGCAACTTGAAGGATATTCAACTGCAGTATTTCAGAATATTTGGCAATAGCTTGCAGGGAATCTGGCCATTCTATAAAGGAGAACGCTTCCAAAAGACCATAGGTCACTTGATAAAATCCTATAATGATCTTAAGTTTGGATAAAAGTTTGTCAATAACGGCAAGCCCCTTGGCCTTCTTTCGGTTCGATTTGCTCGTCCAGAACGACACAGTTAAAATTGCTACCAAAACGACTACAATGATTAAAAACTGTCCTAATAACCACGTCTTTGATGAGCATCTTTCACATGTATGTAATTCCATGTAGTATCCCATACTGCATACTCCACATAATGGACCTTCATATCCAACCTCACACGGAGATTCTAAACCACCTTTGCACGATTCTTGCTTTGGGCATTTATGTGGTGTAGGCATTGGATAGGGGTACTTAGTGGAGAAAGTATCTGAAGCTGGCAAAGACGTTGAGAGATAGTGCGAAAAGTTTCTGTACCGATTCTTATATATCTCACTTTGCCATTCCCACCAGTAACCAGGTTTTAAACTGGCATAATCATCTTTGCACTCGAGTCCCCCGTGCAAGTCACACTTGTGACACTTTTCCAACATATGGGTGCGGTGGAATCCATGCAAACATTTGCAAGCGCGATATCCAGCAAAGTCGTCTGTGTTTGTTCCTGATCAGATGTGAAATAAGATTCGAGAGTATTAAGACAATTTGTAAAACAGACTCACGATTTTCCCTACTTCCTTTCGCCTGGTCAACGACTATTTTAAAAGTCTCCGCATGATCCCGCCATCCACACTAATAACAGGCTTTGCTTTGCAAAGTCTGTCATTTACAAATTAGATAGCGTTTTCTTATTCGTATTAGTGTAGAAGCAAGGTCAAAAGGCATTAAAATATATTCAAAGCACCTCGTGATTTTATTGCGGGCGACAAGAGGAGCCCGCAATCCTAATCTACAGGTTGTTATTACGCATGCGTTGCATGTATGTAGCATTCGTTTGGACTCGTATGAATGGGATGGACAGAACCCGATTTGATCCCGCGCGTTTGGACCGTCTATCACTCGTAATCTGATCACGCGTGTTTTGACTATCTCTCACTTGAAACTCACGCAGAGCACAGCTATGGACCTTCGATCGTTGTCGCCCCCACACCGTAACCTTTGGTTATCGCTAATTGTAATATGATAATTGAATTACCTTGAGGACAAGCCTTGCAGTCTTCAGCTCTTTTGCCTGGCGCCTTCTCGAGCGAAACAAAGGAACCATTAGGACATTTTTTACAACTTGTCGCAACGTACCCAACTTTGTCGGAATAAAATCCTCCTAAAACGACAACAAGGGATGAAAAAATTACTTTCTAACCACAATGGATCTTGTGGTACTTGCAGCTTCACTCAAAAAATCTGACTAATTGAGTGGGTGCTCATGTGTCAATAGGTCATTTTACAGTTGTGTGGTTAGTGCCCTGGCCTTTGAATTGAAGCGAGGCAGGAAGTGGCCTTGTTAAGATACAAGCTGTCTTGCTTTTCATGTACAAATCGTGTTATTCTAGTGTTAACAAAAACTTGAGCAACATCATATACATGTGAAGATCAGGAAGGTTTGCAACAAAGCAAGATCACCTCCAGCCTTGCCTCCTTTTCAAAGGCCGGGGCATGAACATGAACCGAGTCAAATTTAGAAGGATTTGCATGGAGTCATCAGAGTATAACTGGGCTAATATCTTAGAAACAATTTGCCCGGAAATGCTAGTTTTTGGCAAGTAGGCCTTTTGGATGCTGTTCGTTCAGAATATTCCGACAAATTTCAAAAATTTAATCTTTCATGATGTCACACTTTATGTTTCTATTGGGATCCTTTTACTACCTGCAGGACATTTTATACATCCTTGTTCGCCTCTTGAAGAAGAGTTAAAGAATGTTCCCTCTGGACAGGGAAGTAACTTGTAAAAATCGGTGCGGTTTTCAGGATGACGTGCAAATCCTGATGCCAGGAGAGTATAAACGTAGGCTAACGCTTCTCTTTTATATGGCGGCGCATAGACAATGATGGCTTCGGTTTCAGCATTGTGGGGACTTCTAAAAAATGAAACAAGCACAAATGACTATCATTGATGTTCTGGTTTCAGCGTTTCGGTAATTCCTTGAAAGAAAGGACCATGAGAAGAATAAATTAATTTTAGTTAATGCAAACTTAACTTTAGTAATGCTACAAGCGGGCAGTTTTCAATGTCCAGAAGAGTAACTGACTCTCTAGAACCCAAACTCTTTTATTACAGATATAGAGGGATATAGGGATATGGTGTTCCAGATAAAAAAAAATTAAAAATGAAAAATTTTCTCTGTTTCAAATCTCAAAGGATGTCTTAGCCTTTCGACGTCTGGCTCGACATTAGTTAATCAGTTCGTCTGAATGAGTTTAATCGTCCAACACACACTATCCACCTGCTTCAGACGGATAGAACGTCTGAAGATCGTCTGCAGGACAAACGTCGATCTTCGCATGCGATGATCTATACTAATGAACTAAAAATTTGTATAATAATATAACTATATTTAGCCTCTTTCGGGAGAAAATTTGTCATAAAAATTGCTGCGTTTTTGTTCTGATTGGCTCGACGCGTCCTAAATTCGAGGACTGAGTCACTTAGGCTCGTCTGAATGAGTTTGGATCCAGTTCTAACACGTTCTATCCCTCTGAAGTCTGAAGAACGTCTCCGGGACAAACATCGATCGTCGATGAATTAAAAATTTGTCTGATAATGTATATTTAGCTTCCTTCGGGAGAAAATGTCAAACTTTCTTTTTGGTCTGGTTCAGTTGATTGGTTCGGCGCGTCCTAAGTTCGACGTCTGAGCCCAAATTGGAGTTTGGCTCGTCTCATGAAAAGGTTCGAAGTTTGGCCTGGGCCTGAGACACTAGCACAGCTAGCTACAGCTATTTTGTAATTTCAAAATGTCAACTGTATTGGCATGGGCAAACGTCATCTACATTTGGTCAACGCTAGATGGTTATCAAGAATTAGAAGGGAATCTACGCGAATTAGAAAAGGAATAATGTTTTGAATGAATAATAATGTACTTACATATATATGGTGCACCTCTGTTGATTGGCGTAATATCTTAGTGTTCTAAGCACTCTGTTGTCTATCACTCTGGGGGAAAAACATAAATATATATATATATATATTATATTATCATTTCTGTGTTAGCACAACTTCATTTCACTCAAAAAATGCATAGTTACAACATTTCTTTAGAAAAGGAATTCACTAAATTTTTCAATTAGAATGGTGCCATTCAATGTTCGTTATATGTTTGCCAATTACTGCTCTCTGTTATTTCAAATAGACTGAATGACCCTGGCATTTTGCAACCAACTTCATAAATGTTGATACAAGTAAAAGGGCCACATTGAGTCACTATAAAAAGTAAACGAGATTAAGAGAATTGGTTTGGATATACCAGATCCAGTTATTAACGAATTATCATAAACGTTGGCAAAAGTGTTTTTTTCCCAAGAGTTATAGTATGAACGTAGATATCGACCTTTCTGAAACACTCAAAATATATTTTTAATAGGAATCTAAACGTCCTGAATCGCTTCCAAGAGTCTGGATTTCCTAAACAAGCACTCTTTCAAGTGATTACTATACGCAGAATAAACTGTTCTGAAAATATATTAAACGTGATACGTCACAGCTGAGAATAAAACCCATTCAAGCCGATGAAGGATGCAAGACTCAAGATCTTCACTTCCGTCCGCAGCAAATATCTGTAATGTAATTGCATGAGCAAATGTTGGCCTTTAAAAAATGACATGTATACAGAATGGATACAGAACTTTTTTTTTATCGCCGTTGCAGAAAAATACGTCTTCTTCTTACTTCTACCTTTAAAAATAGCAAACTTTGTCTCAGCTTTTGCTAGTCTAACAGCAAACCATCTTAAAAAAGAATGTATCAAAAAGGTTAGGAACCTACTCATCTTTGTATAAAATGTACGCTGAGTTTTGCTAAATACAGTTGGAGCGACCACCTCGACCACCTCGGAAACTCGAAAAAGTGGTCCCAACTAGAAATGGTCATGTTGACCTTGGTGCCTTAGTGCTATACATATCTAATACTGAAGTGTACAAGATCTTTATCAACGAACGATTGGCGCAATGTGCAGTTTCATTAAAGTGTTGATTTATATGAATAAGACTCTGAGTGGTGAGCTTAAAAACAAAGGAAAGTCCAGTTGGTCAATCCCAAAAGTGGTCGCTGTCGCTTGCGAAAGCAATTCATCACAAAGTTTGAGTCATAGTTCAAATCAGGGGTTTCACGAAGGTGGTCGTAAAGCTGGTCGCTTACGAGTGGGTTCGCAAGGACTGCTTTGATTGTATTGCATTACATGTTTTGCTTTCAGCTCGGGGAGGGGCGGGTCGAGTGGGAAACTCCCAGTCAGGTCAGTTTAATAACAATAAGGGTAGTCAGAGTTCATTTTAAACTTACATCGTTAAGTTGTTATTACCAAGCCTGAAGGCCTCTTGTTCGATCATCCTTATCGGATTATCTGAAAGCAAACTGATCCGAGAACAGTGAAAAAAAAAAAAAATTATTCTGAATATGGAAGGGCGTTGTGACGGACAAAAACAACAATAACAATACAGTTACAGTCAGGGCAAGTCAAGAGTACCCTTCAAGATTGCATTAATAAATTTATTATTCCAGGGTTGAATCAACTGGTAGTTATAGATTTCAGTTTCATCTCTGCACTCCTGCATACATAATGAGCAGTGAATTCACATTCGAGCGGATTCATTTTTCAAATAACGATTCATTAATGCAGTCTTGGAGGGTACGCTTGATCTGCCTTGGCTGTAAGAATAATTATTCAAATGGATGAGGGAAGCCGTTATACTAGTACTTTTGTGATCAGAAAAATTGAAAGTGGATAAATAGCTTCTTTTTTAACCCAAGCATAGAGCAATTTTCAATTGAGTGTTGAAAGTAATTCAGGATTGAATTGATTTTGCTTTACTGTGCTGTTTGATTGGTCTAGAAAACTCGCGCCACCGTCTCAGCCAATCAGATGTAAACTAAAACCAATCGCTCCTTGGTCACTCACGTTTTCCCGCGCTACAGGCCGGTTACACGCGTTTACTTCGAGTTGCCATTGGCTCTGATAATTTCCTTTACTCTGATTGGCCGTTGTGATTACTTTGGTTTTGGTTTTCGACACTCAATTGAAAAGCGCTCTATATTGAATGTGTGCATCAGCTAAGAGTGATTGGATTTATGAGACTGACTTCGTACACTTACACTATTTGAAGATCCGTCAAATTGAAGAAAGTTCGATATGGGATGCTCTTCAGTTGGTTAAAGCTAAGGAATCTGAAACGTTTAAACGAAATCCAGGAACTGATAATGCTCTACACAATTTAAAACTAAGTGGAATTTAGGCGGGGAACGACGCTGTTGACACTTAGGTTTTTGTATGTGTTTTTTTCTTACGTTGGAGATAAAAGAAATACGCTGAGGTTTTAGGTCCAGAAAAATGCACAAAACTCCGACGTTGGGTACTTAAATTTGACACAATTTGTATTTTGCATATGAATTCATATTTGACAGAATTGTTTGCGTTACGTTACGGATTAGAACTACAGGAAACTCATTCGCGTGTATTGCTGGACAGAGCAGAGTAGTTATATTGGGCCTTGATTCTAATTCGCGGTGAATCATCGCGACTGGTGACAGCGTCTTGCTATCATGTTGCAAGTCTTCTCTCCTAGAGGCCTCTTTGTGTCGCAGGGAAGCTGGGGAGAGAGAAAAGACAACTCGCGCGGGGGACGATGGGAAGGGAAAAGCTAGGGGGAGCAACTGCGGAGGAGAGATTTGCAAGTCTGGTAATGCCGCCGACAATGGGTTGTCCGGTTGTCTGCTTTCGAAGGTTTTAATCTTCGAAAGAGGAAGCTTTCTGAACGAGCCAGGAGTTGAAGCGCTGTCCCTTCTGTCCAGCGGTCAATGATTATAAAACATAAATAAACTAATAAACAAAAACAAAAATAAACAAGGGACACGATCTTGACAAATGAACTCACTTGGATCACAGACGAAGATTTATGGTTGAATTACTAAGCACAATATTTGATTTGAAGAAAAACGATTTTCGAAGTTGCTATCCACGAACCAAACTCTTTTACTCCCTTTGGCGTTATAGATAGGATATATGAATACTTACAGATATTGAAATTTGGTTGAGGTGACAAAAGTCTTGTTGGAAATCGAGGCAATCATGTTATTCTGCAGAAATCTATAAAAATATTAAATTGCTTAACATAGTTGAAGTTAGATATGCCATCAAATATAACTTTGAGATTAAAGAATCTTCTTACACTAGCAAAAATTTAGGACAATTAATATTCTCGAAATACTCACAAGTACTCTACATCATTTAGCATGAAGTCCTCAGGTAAATTTTGGATTTTGTTGTAAGAAAGGTCCCTTGTGATGAAAGAATAAGAAGAAATACTTAAGTATATCGCCTTGGGGTGGGAAGGTTGTTTCTGAACTAGACACATTAAACAGAAAAGTCATTAGACACAAAAAAATTGATGAATGAACAAACATGAAACAAGAATTATGAAAATCCAATCACTGATAGTTTTAAGTACGAGCCATGACGTCCTAAAGCTATGTAGCGATGATAAACTTCAGAGGCGAATCTAGAAAATTCAGAAAGTTGTGTCTGGAACGCTTGCCAGCTACATGTATAGATACTATTTATTTTACTGTGATTTCTTAAAAAAAATAATAGAAAATATCACAGAAAAAGAGCTGGTCAACGTCCCCTCGGCCCCACCCCTAAATCCATCCAGAATACCTGTATGTCTTTCTTTGTAACCAATCTTTATTACAAACCCAGAAAAAGCCCAAACATGGCTGAATAATTGATACTCTTCAGCAAACCGTAAATCTGTTGCTTATTCTACTCTGCACTCAGGAAACCTATATTATAATAGACTACGAGTAGTAGTGCCTTATTCTTTCTTAGCAATTAGATCAAGCAAAATAAAGTTTTAAGCGCGCGTAGAAAATGGCACCTGCGAGGAAGGTGACACACGAAGGGAAGTGTGAAGCCCCTCAGTTTCTTTCCATTCTACGAGTCTCGCCTCTCCTCGCACGCAGCGATTCTCACTCACGTTCGAGTATTTCACTCGTTCAGTTCAACTATCCCTGAGAAAATGAGGTACCACTCGTAGTCCATTGTCATAAATGAAAGACGGAAAGAAATCGTCATTACCATTTTTTTCTAAAAACAAGCCAGGAAACAATTTATTTATCACTGATATATTGCAAAATTAAAATTTCAAACATACAGATAACTTAAAGATTTAAGACTGACAAATTCCTTCTTGGTGAGGTTTTGAATGTTGTTTGAACTGAGGTCGCTGAAAGAGGACAGTGGAAATACGAAGATCAGTCCATACAAAGGCATAAAACTCTATTTTTGGGTGGTGTCAATAAAACGCCGGGTTGGGGTCTATCTTTTTTCTTAAAGAATGGCTGTTTTAGGGTTAGGGTTAGGGTTAGTGTCATCTCTAACCCTAACCCTAACCCTAAAACAGCATTATTTGAAAAGAGATAGACCCCGACCCTGAACTCACGTTTTTAATACTAACACCCATTTTTTGGCCATGAATTGTATCACGTTTTGCTGTATTAATGAAGATAAAGTGCTTACAGCTCAGACCAGAAGTTACAGAAGTAAGAACCTCGGATTCAGTTAGAATCGAGCGCTGATTATTTATGTATTTATTTACTTCATTAATTGGTTTATTCAGATATTTACAATTTCATTTTCTCACCACCCACAAATAACAAAGGCTGGTCTACAGTAGGTGGGCAGTGTGAGATGAATATAAATATATATATATATCCATAGCAACATAAGATTTCATCCGGCCCAACAACATTTACATGTTGACGTCCGAAGAATAGTTTAATTGAAATTCCCAATGAGTGGATCGATGCCAGCGGTAGGGAAACACGACTGGAGAATAGTAGGTAAATTGGAGGATTCCCCTGTTTAGCACTCACAGTGAGGATTGAATGCATCAATAACCGCCAACCATTGTGATAAAAAAGGGCACTGAGCATTGCCAGAAGAAGATTCGCAGTAAGCAGTGAAAACCTTGCGATCTATATCACAAGTATCTCAGTACATCGAGAATCAAGCAAGAAGTCTGTTAATAATAACGTCTTCGTTACTTTATTCAGACTAAGCGTCAACTTACAGAAGAAACATTTCTTCGTAAGTGAAAAACTTGGAGGGTAACCTTTTTAGTCCATTCGACGAAATATCCCTACACAAATCAAAAGGCATACATCATTAACTAAGTAAATTAATTAGTAAAAACTTATATACCCTGCAGAATGAATCAGCTATACAGTAAGCAATACTGGTATAACTTCATGTGCAGCCAATATTGCTGCATCTAATTACTATATGTCTAGCCGATTTTTTGAAAACGAACGTAAAGGAATTTGCCCTCATTTTTAGTGAAAAGGCGTCAAAAGGCAGGTTTCTTAATCACGGTAACGAAGGAAAAAGCAAAGGAGAAAAAGAAAGAGCGAGGAGAAGGAAAGGAGGAGTAAATTAAAAAGCAATGGTTGAATTCTTAGTTGTTATAATGGCTACTTTGGAGATAGTTTTTGCCCGAAAAAAAAGCTGTTGGACATAAAAGGTCCATTTGGCGGTAATGTTTTCAAAAATCCGTCTAGATCTAAAACATGTTAAAATCTAAAGTTAAGAAAATACACTTCTAGAATTTACAACCTATATTAGATTCGAGCTAAAATGACATTATGATAATAAAATGGATATGCAGTTTAGTCAACCAGTAAAGCTTTCGACCGAACACGGATGGTCAATTTTGTCTGCTTTAAAAAGGAAAGTACATAAATCTTGGACTTAAATGTGATTAAGTTATCTATTGATCTTTGCCTTTTCGGTAAAAGGTTCCAGTCATTGGTAGTGGAATATTGAAAAGGTTTTGACCCATTGTGGATTTCGTGCGAGCAAGATTTAAAAAATACAGTAACTCGTCCCCTAAGGATCTTTCAGAATGTAAACTATATATGACAAGAAGGAGATACGAGATAAGATGGTCGGGACAGTTATAATCATGTACAATCTTGAAGACCAGTTGTCTTGCGACTCTTTAGCGAGAGTAGACCACCCTTTTTGTGCCTCCGTTTTGAGCACTTTTTTCGATCTGCTTCGGAGTGCGCAAAGCTTTATTCTGAAATCTTTCAAGCTTTTCGGACATAACCTTGGGACAATCAAGCCAAACAATTGAACCATGGTACAGAACTGGCAGTATAGTTTGCTTGAATCTTTCAATAGCACATCTCTCGGTACAAAACAAGATAGCCTAGCTTTTCACACATATAGAGAAAAGCTGATTGCTTTATGTCAGTGCACTAAACTCCAAGGTACTTTCAACATCTACCTCATCAAGTTTGCAATTATTGAGGCAGATGAGCTAATGCTGGGGAGATATAATAACGGAAGACTGCATTTTTTAAAATTTCATTTTTTACATAAGTTTCGTTTATATTTCATTTTTTCCTTAACCTAAAATCTTAAAAGATCACTTTACTAAACTTCTCAACGTACAGCGTCGTTAGTTTTGTGAGATTTGAGAAGACATCTGTTTTAATTTCTCTGATATCGTTTGAAGACAGATTTCTGAGACGGAAAAAAATATATGTGATAGTTAGTCAGTGAATGTTACCTTAAACCCATTCACACCTTCCCATCCCGTAACCGCGTGACTCCAAGTCACTTGTACCGCTTGTGACGTCATCAGTTGCGAAGATCAAAGGCAAGTTTGAAATCTAACTTGTACAGCGGAAAGGGATCTTTCAAACCATAAACCCGAATGAGCACGTTTTATTTAAACACTTGAGATAAACGCAAAAAAAAAAAAAATTAAGTTTGACCCAAAAATTTCAATAAAGATCTAGTGCCATTTTCCAGTGCCGTTTTTCAGAAAAACATTTTCCCACCGAAATGACGCTAGCGTGGTAAATGCCCAGCGAAAGAAAAATAAAACGGGGCAAGAAAAAGGAAAGAAGAGGGTAGTAGACAGAGAAAGCGAAAGGAAAAAGTCGAGCGGGACTGTCTCAAAATTTTGCCTTTCGCGCATGCTCGGACTTCGAAAGCTGGTATCTTGCAGCAAGAACAGAACAAGTCGTAGCGCTAGACTTGCAAACTGTGTTTTGACTCTTTTTGGCCAAACAGAGACCATAAAACGGTTCGAATAGCTTTAAAAGGCGTTTTTCGGCAAACATTTCAGGAACTGAGGGAATGAGTTAACCGTGAGCCTATAATTATTCATCAATACTCACAAGGTGCTATCATAGATCATTTTTTATTTGTAAGGCTACTTATAATAACTTTCAGTGGGCAAATTTATAACTGCTTTAACCGTTCAGGCACTTGCTAAAAGTGTCTAAAGTCAACATTCGTCAAAATGACCACATTTTGCATTGCAAATATGCATAAAAACAAATGGTTTCATTTAAATGGGCACACCACAAAATTTCGTTCACAGTCGACTCGAAAGTTAAAAGTACAAACTAAATAAAAGGTGATGTGAAAAGTTCTGCCCCGAGGGCCCGGTTTCATTTGAATGGTCACACCTCAGGATTTCCTTCACAGAATTGAAACTGATAGCCACTTTTTTTTAACTCTGACACTAGAGGGGTTATTTAATGCAAAATGAGAAGAGATGGCTCACTGCTACTTACAGAACTCTGAGTTCAGTCACTGCGTTAAAAACTCGATCGGGTAAGAATTTTATAAAGTTGGAAGAAAACTCTCTGTTGAGTAAAACGAAAGTTAAAATGAAGTAGAAGATTTCTTTCCCGTTTTCGTTTGGTATATAAAGCAAAGTAGTGCCTATGATAATAAATACTGGGGAGAAAATGCTATAAATGATAGCCAATCGCGGACAGGGCATAGAGACAGAATCGTAATTGAAGAAAATCATTAACACCCTGAAATGTCCAGATGTAGCCTCTATGATAATAACTTTTCGAAGTAGTGTTACGGACTTATATACGAATCATGATCAGGACTGTGGAGGTTCCGTGTTCGGATGATGTCTATTAACCTTGTCAATTAGCAATTCAAGACAGCGTGGTTGGCTCAATATACTCTTCATAGTCCTCTATTTTTTCATCGTCGAGATCAAGCGATTACCGTAACGTACAGCCATCTTGCCTTCACTGTACCAAGGGGGTGGGCCCAGGGTTTATAGCCCTAGGGGGAGGGAGGAAAGAATTAGTGATATTCATCACCAGGTTTGACTCGGTACATTTAAAACCAAAATTTCCGTCCGTGAGAATAAGCGTTTGATCTCGACGATCTGAATGACTTGTACTGTGAAGAGTCCATTGGTTCAAGGGCTACACCAGGCAAAACTTGCTCGACCTGTTGAGACCTGGGCCAGATTTTTAAGCATTTCTTTAACATTGATCGAATTTTTTTCCTCTATATATTTTTATTGTATCAGTGGTAATGGTCATGGTGATCCACATTTCATATGCTGTATGCCATATATTGTGCCATTGTGGGTAATCGTTTCGTTAGTGCTAGAGTACTGCAACAATTTTTATTTTGTCAGAAAATAATGCCAGCCTCATCCAATTATTACTAAGTAAAGACTAGCTCGTACTTACAATTGTCTAAGGTTTGGGGTCGTGTCAAAAATGCGATCGGGTAGAATCGTCATCAGGTTTGAAGACAAATCCCTAAGAGGACGTTTACACAACAACTGAACAACAAACAAGCATTTGGTGGACATATATTCTGGCTTTCTGTAAAATTAATACGATTTTGTGAAACAATCATTTCTAGGAGGCGAGGAAGCATAGGATTATGGTGTCAAAAGGAGCAGTTAATTAAAGAGGGCATGCCTCTTCAAGAATATATAGAGGAATTCAGTGTCGCAAAACAGTTGTTTGTCAGCTACTGTCACGAGGCCAAAAAACATGCATACGCTTCTTCCAAGGAGGTGATGGCACTGTGATTTAAAGCAAAAAACTATAAAAAGGAAAAAATACCACCGAACTGAACAAAGAACTTATATTATTAAATTTTCACAAAATTACTGCCAGCCAACACCAGCCGAAAATTGTGGGAATTTCACAGTACATCACTGATCAACTCAAACATCTTTCGCGTAATGTAAATAACCATTGCTCTTTGTTAGTTCCGGGAATTGGTTGCATGTTTTAGAATAGTCTATTTTAGGGGTCAAATATGTAACCTAAATCACATCCGGAACGGTCTCTTTCCAGAATTTAAAGAAGCTGTGTGACGAAATTTATCAAAAGTCAAACAGTGAGAACTGTCACCAAACTGAGTGAAAAATACAACTAACTGATTTAACCGTCGATTTAACCGGTAAATAACACAGTAAATACAAAAGGAAGCACGGATGGACAGAACTTGAACAAAAACTTCACTTTTATTGTTTGTAATGTTTGATATAATGCATCGGGAGATATCTTCCTTTGACACGAATATCAGATATGGTCATTCACAAGTAATTTCTCAAGGTCCAAAACGAAAAAGAACGCTTAATTGACATTGTTAACAAAATGAGAAAGATATAGCCGTAACACAGCCCCTTAAAATCTAATTTTCCCATGAGCACCCCCTTAGTTTTCATACGGGATTGTTCGGAGTAATTATGTTTCAATTATATAACACTGTGGTGGTTCAATGACATTGTCATCTTTGTTATTTAGGGCAGGCAGATGAAGATGAGGCACACTTACAAGTAAAAGAGTTCAGTTTGCGTGGCAAATATTCCTTCAGGGAGAAACTTGATTTTATTTGAATTTAACTTCCTGTAAATAAAGGGATATTCCTCTGAGCCAAAAAAGAAGCAATGTCAAATTATTCTACATTTTATATAGGACTATGCCTAAGCTCCAAATATTACAAATATTATTATCTTTATTCATTTCTTTAAATACGTACTAAATACATGAGATTAATTTCATCGAATAGACAAGATTAATGTCGTTTGATAAAACAAGAAAAGATATAATGGAACATCGAAAGATTAACTTAAAGTAATTATTATCTCTTTTAGACTTCTCACTTGTAATTAACTTACGCTAATAATGTAAATTGTAAGCAATGATATTGTAAATTAGTATTACGTATGTTGATGTAAGTAATTTTCATTTATTTTTTGTTCTCTTTCCCTTTTAGTGTGTTTCTGTATTTTTGTATTTCAATGCCATTATTGTAAATAAAAAAAAAGTTCCAAAAAAAAAGGGAACGGGTCGAAAAATATCTCTAGACGAATTACCCATGGAAAAAGCATGAATGGGGGATGCCCTTTCCTCCTCTTTATACTCTAATGACTAAAGAGCTTAGGGTAGAAATTTGTCATACTGCTAAATTGTATTTCAAACTAAGCCTATCTTAAATCTTTCATTCTTTATTTTACGTACTTTAATCACTTTACTTTGATGCACAAGATTTCAACCGTGTAGGAGACTGCATGCCGCATAATTTACTTACAGAGAATACAACTCAGTTAGATTAGAAAACAGTGTCTCTTGTAAAATGGAAATCTTATTTGACGTCAGGTACCTGTGTGAAAGGTATAAGATAAATCATTGGGTCAATCATATGCTCGTTGGTTTTGGTAGAATTCCAACTCATTTTTTGAGCTACGCAAAGAACAACTCACAATAACGATTAATAGCAACGAAGCTGCGCCTGCGTGCGGTACCCCTTTTCATAGAAGATGGTCAGTGTATCTTTCTTTCTTTTTTTTCTGTGGAGTCCAGGCAAGCATTGTCTTTATCTTGTTGTTCCATATTAAGTTCAGTTGACAAATTTAAGAACAGAGTATCCGCTAACCAGTATCATATGACCACATCGTGGGCTCAAGACTCTGGGGACGATGGAGGGGTCCCGAGACAACGTGTCTTTTGTGAGAAAGCTCTTAACTGGTGATATAGGATGTTCATATTAAGGTCAATTGACAACATTCTGCTCTTATTGTTCAATAATTAGTGCGCAATAAAACATCGATCCTATTGGTTTTTTACTTCACTTACAAGTAAGAAAGGTCTTTTAAGGTGGCAAAAACTCCTAGTGGTAGAGTTGTTAAAGCATTTGAAGATAAATCTCTGTGGAAACATAATACGTTGTGAACTTCGAGTTATTATTGGAATAGATATCAAGACATTTGGTATTTCAAGGAAAAATGCCAAGACATTATCTTTTCCATTACTCTTGTGGTAACCATTTTTGTGCAGTCCCTTTTCTTCCTCGTCACCGACGACGTTCGTCTTTTTCGTCGTCGTCGTGAAAATGGGAAGCGAAGGAAACAAAGTTATTTAATGAGCATTCTGCCTCCGGGGACAGAATGTTTGGAATATTTTCGACTTATTCTTGGGAATTGGAATAGAGGAAATAGCGGGTGAATCTAATGGATATTGGAGAGTCTTCCATTTATTCCTTCTGGTTCCAAAAGAGAAAAAATAGATACCGTACATATCTAAAGGTTTGATTTATCTACGAGAACACTGCAGGCAAATATTAAAATTTACAAAAATACTGAATAGGAACCAGTGCAGATAAAGAATGACCAAAATGAGAATATGTTTCCCACTTACAAGTAACTAAGAGAGGGATTTCCAGCAAATACGTCTTCGCGTAGTGAGTTAATGGAGTTAGAAGATAAATACCTGTGAAAACCAACCATTAATAAACTGAAAATATTTCTTCATGATAAAGCCAGTTTATGGGGTGGTTGTTCTTTTAAAGAGGAAAAAAGGGTCAGTTTGTTTTTCCTATTATTTCGAGGCGATTTTCCAATATTTACGCAGTGATTGTTGGCGCAACTGACGCCAAAACTTTATCTCCGAGGTATGTTTTTCGTAACTTGGGCGCATTAAATTGCAAAAAAATTCATGTTTACGCATTCGATTTGAATCGCCATTTGCTTTTTCAATGGCTCTTAAAATAGAAGCAAAATCATCACTGAAAACCACCAGTGAAAGTGTGATGCAACAAGAGGAAAATGAGCCACGTTAATGACTGAACTGGTCATTTTTTTCTCGTTATTTGAGCTGCAAGTCAAAAGGAAACAGTACAAATGGCTAAAAAATTGTACTCACAGAGTGTACAGATCTCTTTGAGAGGCAAACATTCCGTCTGGCAAAGATGTAATGAAGTTTTGAGACAGATCCCTGCAGAGTAGATTTTAAAAGCACCATCAAAAACATAACCACATTCACATCATTTATTAACTTGGATTATTTAAGTTTCTGGGAAACTGCCCACCTACCCCTCCTCGAGGCTAACATTAACACTTACTTCTCACTTAGGGCAAAATGATGGCTTACCGGAAGGGTAAGTGGGCAGTTTCCCTGAAATCTAAATTGATCCATTAACGTAATAGGACTAGCCGCATTGGAAAGGTTACAAGGACACCTATTTGAGTTGCTTTGGAAGGTTAGGTGTGTTGTGTGCCTCCCACGCAGGACAAATTAAAGGCTTCTTCACGCGTATCTCACAGCGCCCCCCGGGCATGAAACTCGCTTTACGAAGCCCTAAGAGAACGTCTGCATGGGAGGGTAGAAACGTCAGGTCTTTTATGTTCTGTTTGGTACCTTAGCATTGACCTGAGCATGGACCTTAGCATATAGGGCTCAAGACTATCTCCGATTCCTTTTCTTAAGAAAACTTGAGATACCAAATAGAAATATTATAAGACAACCTGGTCGTCGAGAACAACTAGTTTTGCCCTAATGCCCTGAAAATTGCTGAACAATCTGTTTCTTTATTTGACGGTTGGTGCTGGGACTGATCCAGTCTGGATAGTAGTACCTTTGCAATGCTCATCATGAAATTATCTTTATTTTCAGATGCAACACCGCAGGGATCACATCTAACATTAAAACGAGCCGAATGTATCATTGCCAAGCCTACTTACAGAAACGTCAGCTTTTCTTGTTTCACAAACAGTCTTTTGGGGAGAAATGTTATGACATTGTCGCGTAGGAACCTGTTAAGTAAAGTAAACCGCCGCCCGGTTAGCTCAATTGGATAAGCGACGGTCTGCCGAGCGGGAGGCTGCTAATTCAAATCCGAATTCAAACCCCGGCTGGACCAACAAGCAGGGTAATTAAAAAACTGAGGAGAAAGTGCTGCCTTTGTAAATGCATCTGCAAAAGGGCAGACTTTCTAGTCTTCTCGATAAGCAAAAGGCCCGGTCCCACAACACCTTTGCTCATATAAATCCTGTGGGACGTTAAAGAACCCACACACACTGTTCGTAAACATTATGGGGCGTAGTACCCAGTGTGGTGCTCTGTCTCTCATGGGTGAGGGATGGTTACACGGCCAGCAGATGTACGCGCCTTTTTCGTGCAAATATGATGAAGCGTGTTACAATGCTTTAAATGTTAAAAAAAAGCTCAAATGTACATATAGTAATTAAAGCTAAAAAGTAAACAAAGCTTAAAATTTAAATGAAACACTAGATACATTACATAACAGGTTAAAAACTTTCCATATCGGAAGCAAGTCTAAAAAGATGCGTTTTAAGTAAAGATTTGAAACGTTCAAAATTGCCCTCACTACGGATGATGTGAAGAGGCAGATCGTTCCATAAGTTAAACTAGGTATGTGAAAAGGGTATCATTTGTCAATAGAAGGTATATGATAGGGGCACCTTTTCTTTCAAAAATGGTATATAAATGGGTTAAGGGTTGGACCTCAGGGCGTAGACTGCCCCTACAAATCTTTGTTTTGTACCCCCCGGGGGGGGGGGGGGGTTGCAGGCGAAACCCATTATCGGGTTGAACCACGACTTCCTTTATCCGCGATAAACAATTGGGGCTGAAAAGCAACAATTCAATTCAAACTAGTAAGTGGAATACTGATTTAAAAATTTTACCAATAACATCTACACACATCGATCTGTTAATCCAAGAACATTACTTCATGATCATACCAAGTACAGTCGGACCTCTTGTGAGCGAGCACCCAAATTGGGAAGAATATTCATGGTCGCTTAAGAGATGTGCCCGTTTACAAGAATCCAAGAAGAGGTCTTGACATATCTACTTGATGGTAGATAATCCCTTGAATTCAATATCTAGGTTACCGTGTGCGTAGTTCTATGATGTCATTAAAAGTTCTTTGTCTTTTTTAAGTACAGAGTGCGTAGAGTGAACATAAAGATCAGACAATGCTTGAAGTGGTCGCTTACAAGAGGTGAAAAGACAATGGAAATTCATTAAACCTTCAGCCCCGAAAAGTGGTCGCGGTCGCTTAAAGGAGGTGGTCGTTCAAGAGAGGTTCCAACTATTGTATTCATGCATCTTTATGTAATCAGAAAAACAAATCTTGAATTGAAATGTTCGAATCCGGAAAGCTCTCCTCTATTATAAACCTAGAATTTGAAGACACTTACAGCCTTTCCAGACTTGACAAGTTGACAAACACCTCTTCATCTAGAGATTTTATACCGTTTGAAAACAAAAGCCTAATAACGCAACATTCCAAAATCAAATCTAGTAATTAAATACCATAATTTTTTTAGCAAAGTTTTGAACATTCTTCCGTCATTTCAAAGGTCTATAATTACGTGCCCGTGTATAGAATGAATAATTGTTGTGTGCAGTTTGCTTTTTTACAATGACATATAAAGTTATTGATTGAATGACATTATGTACAGAATTTTCATCATGCTCGGTTTGTACTACCGTTACTTCTTAAACATTTATTTACAGTTTTTTTAAGTTTTTCAGCGTAGCGAAGATTCCGTGAGGAAGAAAAGTAATATTGTTCACCGACAAATCTCTGAGGAAGTAAAGAAAAGCGCAAAAATGGTCAATTTACCACTGTAAAAAATTGAAAAGCTAATATTTCGAGTTCTTTATCCCTTTCGTTAGAGCGAATCAAGAGATTGTGGGTTGTATGTGGTTTGTATATTGTATGGTAATACATCGCTATTAGTGGAGCGTTCACTCTAAGTTAAACATAAACGCTATGCCACTGCATGAGCCCACCTCTGTCATGTTTTCATGTTAAAGTCTCCTCCTATTCCTCCATCACGCCTGAGCGCATGCGCATGGACAAATGTACAGTGAGAAACGATATAATAACATTTGAAAGTTATTATTGGCGAAAATCACCCCGCAAGAGCTAATAGGTTCGTTGGATTTTATGGGAAATATGTACTGTGTGGAAAAAATTTTCGCTTACGATAAATTACTTACAGTTCTTTTAATTTCGTTAAATTCGTAAACTGTTGGGAATATAATTTTTGGAGGTTACATGATCTCAGATATCTACAAAGAAGATAAAAAAGTTAAAATACGTTGGAAATATTGTTTATTTCGTCTAATGACGCTCTATATTGGTTATGGAACGAAAAATGTAGTAGTGATAAAAGAGTGGAAATTGAGCATTGATTTATTATGTGGAGCAACCTCTAAGGAGCAAGGGTGGCGCACTGTGGTGAGAGCACTCGCCTCCCATCAATCGCAGTGGCCCAAGTTCAAATCCTGGCGTCGACGCCATATGTGGTTTGAGTTTGTTTTTGGTTTTCTCTCTTGCTCCAAGAGGTTTTTCTCCGGGTACTCCAGTTTTCCCTTCTTCTCAAAACCCAACGAAGCTCTTGCAAATTCCAATTCGGAAACTGGAATTCTGGAACGCATGGACACGTTTCAACTTGTCAACATATTACAATTTACCATCGCAATTATGGGTTGCTATTAAACTTACAGCTGCTTCAGATTTGCCATGTATGAAAACATCCAAGGTGGAAACTGCAAAAGATTGCTTTTTTCCACAAATCTGGAAAATTTGAGAAATTTGTTTGTGACAAAATCCCTGTAAGTTATTTTATGTAATTTAGGATTAGGGATCATATTATATTATGAGCACATAACTTACTAACTGCACAACAATCAGTAAAGCTGGTCCTGTCCCATTTGTTGCCTGATCTCTTTTTGTTAAGATTCTTGTCAAAATAAACAATTTTATCTGAAAGGCTGGCAGGGCACATTATTAAGGACAATATTTCAACTTATTTTACAATTTATACATAGGCAGGACTCTAATTACAAGAAAACTGTGTTTGTGCATGTATGGCCATCTTTATTATTACTGGTTTCATACATTGTTTCGGCGATCGTTGGAACGCAACTAATAATGTCTTCTGCTGACATCAAATTGCTGCATGCAAAAGTATTTCCACTATAATACCACTTGTCTTCTCCCTCTTGGCATTTAGGCCCACAATCTATAAAGGGCAAATCAACAAATAAGTAAAAAATTATAAGCACCGAATAGCTCATATTAAATACTGAGAAGAGAGAGAGAGAAAAAAACACCGACGCGACGAGGAGAAGATTTGTCAGTCGATCGTCGAGGTGTTTCATAGCCACTTTACTCTATGTAATATCTTCTCAGCGTAAAAGGTCTATCCTGATGATTTCACAATTCTAAGGGAATTTATCTTAAAGGGTGATTTATCTTAAAGGGTGCTCGAGGAGGGGCACCCCCTTATTTATCGTGGACGGGTATGTGCCGCTGATGGTTTTGGTATGGTTTTAAGGGTATTTTGTCTTAAAAAGAGTCATATACAATTTCAGTATTTAGCGCCATGGAGTCTTTTTGGGTGTATACTGAATGCTGAATGTCATATAATCGTCCGCTCCTTGTTACTTAATTCTGGAAATAATAAAATATGATCTCTTGTGTTAAATAGGGTAGCGAAATAAGCAATTTCCGGGCCAGGATTTGAAGGTCTAGGCGGCACACCTATACCCAAATTTCCCTTGAGTACACCCCTCCTCCCCTGGGGGTGATGAAATACTTAACCGGATAAGACGACCGAGAACTGCTTCACGTCTGTCCCATACTCGCTTGTGGCCACGCAGGTGAAGTTCCCTTCCTCGTGTAGTGGCACTGTCATGCTGCCTGATGTATTTGCCAGTAATGTAGTATTCCTTATCAGTGCAGTGTATATAGGGGGACTTCCTGTAGCAGACCATGTCATTCGGAAGCCTGGTAATACTCGAATAACAGGAGCTGATGCCGGTAGAATTATTTTCGGCGGTGCTGATGATAAACACAAAAAACAAAATAAAATAAGAATAAGAGTGCAAGTTTGTATGAGTGACTCGACTCACCCAGACTTAAAAGAACACATCTGAAAGGACTGAAAAAGGATGAACTTATAAATTAAGCCAAGATTTAAGCTTTAAAACTTTCAGTGCTGGACAAAACCGGCGTGAAATTATTTCCTAATTTCACTCGTCACCATTTGATTACCCATACTTCTCAGTAACCATTCTACCTAGTCTTCTGGCGGTACCGTTTTCAAAAATTCGGCTAGACTTATATTAATGTAAAGTAAATTTTATCAGGCAATAAAGTTGAAGTTGAAGCATGTATTCATCAGATCTTACTCTTCGCTGAAATCTCTAATTATACATATTGACAAAAGATAGTTATTTCATCTCTATTATCGATCTTTTTCAACGTTAAGGCTGTACTGCAAACACCCTCTAAAAATTTATCGACTAAAACTCTTTCTTACAAAGGAGAGACTTTTCAACTTGACTAAGCAAAGATTAGTAATTGAGGTACAGTGGAACCGCTCTTCACGGACACTCGCTTAATACAGACTCCTGTATATAACGGTCAGTTTCGTTTTTCACGGCGGAAAAAAAAACTCATATACTTTCTCTAAAATTAATCCGCTTAATGCAGACACTGCGGCATGTCCCATCGGTGTCTGTATTAACGGGGTTCCATTTTTTTATTATAGAGAATGTGATTTCACTCAAAAATGCTGACATATAAACATGACCTATGCTATATTGTGACTGAATTATAAACAGTAGAAGCAACAAGATATCCGTAGCGTCCAGAAATGTCTTCACAGTTTGGTGAGGCAGAGCCTGGAACAGGCTCTCAGATAGTAGGGATGACGCGCAATTGAAAGGCAGGCGAAAAAAGAGCCCGTGATCTGGGAAAAGAGGGGCCAGTGGCGGGCCGCCCTTCCTCTCTCCAGTTTCCTACCATTTCATTTTCGTCTTTGCTCTTTCTCAGTTTCGCGGACCTGACCAACTCGGAGCCCGGAACATGTTAGGGTACTGGACCGTAGACTGAATCTGATACTAGCATCCCTGCAGGATTAAATGGGATTTGATCCTGTTACTCTATTATTTTATACATACCGTGTGGAGTAATGCTAAATAGAAGGAGGAATCCCCTCTCTTCAACAGCGTTGTCTGAGTAGAAATATATCACTGCCAAGCGTCCAGTGATAAGAACAGTTTGCCCCGTCCGCTGACCACAGTATACATACTCGCCGAACGTGAAGTCTTTCTCATTTGTAATTATCACATAATCATAGCTAAAGGAAAGGATAAGTCAGAAATGTTACACACTGGGTTAGACAAAGCGATCTTTACAGGAGGGAGGGGCCATTTCATGTGTTTGTCTGTGATCGATTCATCACTGCCAGTGAGACGTCACTTACCAAAGTACTGGTGAGGGCTACGGGTCGCTTGTGCGAATTTGCAAGGGACACCATAGTTATTCGAACAAGAGAGGTCGGGGAAAAGATTAAAAGCTAGGCAAATATTCCTATACTACTGGAGATTAGACGTTGCCTATTCTAGAGAATGAAATGAACTAATTTTTTATTCCCATGCTGGCCCCGTAAAGAAGATGGCGATCCCGCAACACGGGCCACGACACAATTTAACAAAATTGGCTGGGCTGATATCGGAGGATAATGCCCGAGGCTGAGAAGTCACTTGATTGGCGGACGTGTAGCTGGTTTGCAGCTGACGTCAGGGTGACCATATTTGTTGAAAAAATAAATTTAAGTCGATTCCCTTCGTTGGAACTAAACTCTTTTTTCATGTTAATTCTACGAAAAAAAAATTGTTTTTTCAACCAATATGGCGGCCTCGTAACGCGGTTGTACACCAAGTGCTAAGTATAAACTTCTGGGCCCAGTTGTTCAAAGGCCGATGATTTGCGCTAACCTAGCGTTATTTTAATCCCGGTTTCTTTTTTTTTTGTTCAAAGGCATTGCCGGGAATAATTTTTTCTATCTTTTTAGAGAATCCAATGACAAAATTGTAGACAATTAAACAAACTTTGCTTGTCTAGATCAGTTTCATATCCGAAATCAAAGTTCACACTAACCCTGGGTAATCTTAACCTAGGACTTAGGCTAGGCCAAACGTCGAAGTTTTCATGAGACGAACCAAACTCTAACTTGGGTCGACCTAAATTAAGTTAAGATCGTCTGTTGGGTCAGACGTCGAACTTAGGACGCGTCGAACCAATCAACTGAATCAGACCAAAAAGTAATTTTAATAAATTTTCTCCCCAACGAGGCTGAATATACATTATCATACAAATTTTTTATTTATTAGTTTAGTTCGTCGCATGTGAAGATCGACGTTTGTCCCTGGGACGATCGTCAGTCGTTCTATCCGTCTAAAGCAGACGGATGGAACGTGTTGGACGATCCAATCTCATTTAAATGAACTTAACTGAGCCAGATGCCGAACTTTTCACGAACTTAACTCGCTAATGAGTTTGGCGTAGGCCCTAGCTTTGACCAACCCTGCCGGCCCTACACAACATGAAAGGTTAACCGAAAATAAAAACATCAACAGCTTGAAATACTGTTTAATACTATTTAGAACGTTTTATTTGAAATGCAAATTCAGCCGCTTAACCGACGCTTAAACTGAAAATGCATTGCAATTATGAGTGGCTCTTATGAGCTTTGACATTCAACAATCTCTTTTACACTTTCCAACATTCGCTTCCAGTTAATCATTCCATATACATATATATTGTGACCAAAAATATTAGATTACTAATGTTTTGATTTACGATCCATTCTCTCTTACCCGCAGAAGCGATCATATTCCACATCAAAGTCAGCAAAATAAACATTCATGGTCATCCCTGCTGGAATAGGAACGGAATAGATGCAGTCCATATGACTGGGGTATTCGTCTGGATACCCCGGACTTTTTAGTGAATTGTTTACCACCGAGCCGCATTCTGTTAAACAAGAGATAGAGCCAGATATGCTTCAACTTTTACATTGTATAAGTAAATAATAACTACAAGTCCATCTCCCGAGTCGTATCAAAATGATTTCATGCTAAAGAGATTATCCGATACTCATACTCAGATCTAATGGCTGGGAGACCCAATGAGTTGCCTTGGGGCAATGGGATAGAACAAACTCTTCATACACTGGCCTGGTTTTCATCTGATCGTCCAGGTGGTCCCCGTCAGGAACTAAGTGACCGAGACAAAATCAAGGCTATCGAGGCCATTTTGACGATTGTATAGAGAACAGTACATATTGGCGTAGTTTTCCGGGTAGGAGCATCAGATGCCAAATAAACGACTAAATATAAACGGTAAATAGACTTTGCGACTTAATTAAAGTGAGGGACTGAATGAGCTGGAAAATTATTTTAAGTATGAAAGAAATTATTGGGACTTCCTAACTTCTGATGTTGTTACATTATAATTCTGCGAAAACTGACGTTTGAGGTGTTGTTATGCTATACACCTCCATTGAAATTGCAAACTTTAACGTGACTTTAACTTCCCGATGAGTCACATCACTGCTCAAATTGACCTCGGTTTTATGAGAATGTTTGTTAGTCACTTTGTTATCTTTGCCAGTCTTACCTAGCGAGGCATTGGCGCAGTTTGTTTTACTCATTGCTATAACAAAGAGTAAGTAAAGCATCGTCACTCGTGATGGGCAGAGCGCGTGTTTGTTTTCCTTGGTACCTTTAGGCAAACACCGCCGTAACTTGGGAAATGTTGATTAAAATCAAATCCAGGGCCAGTCTTATATGCAACATGCTTTAACTTGTAGCAGCAAACATTCTAGTCTTCTCGTCCACTTTAGCTTTGAGTTCAATAAATCCAATTATGCAGACCAGATGTTTTCAAAATACTTTAAAGCCAGTGAGCTAAATATTTTAACGCCAATTGAGCTGCCATTCACGTTAGTGCACAATGCGGAATAACCTTGAAGGAAAGGTCAACAGACTGCTAATTGAACAATCAAATCCTCTTATTGGATTCATTGGCTCATTCTGTTGAATGTTGTGCAATAACCAGCAGTTATCATACGATATCTAAACAGCTGTTAGCAGCTTTACTAATGTTTTAAGTTGGGTGTGTTTTGGAAGCAATGCGAATGAAGATTTTTTACTTTATTGCATTGTACTAAAATTTGTGCAATCCTTTCAAAAAGGAATTAGACCAAATGAATCGATGTCATCAAGTGGGTCCTAATTTTTAGAACCTTGAAGTCCCAGTCAGGTAGGAGGGAACTTATGATCCGAACACAAGGACGGCAACGAGAACGTCAAAAAAGCATTAGGTTTAATGAATAAAACAACAACGTTGTTCGTGCATCACACTTTTTTTGTACATTTCTTTACCGACACTGCACGACTACGACGTGAAAGTGCCTATGTTTTTTTGTAGCACGTAATTCAACAAGCAACGACGAATTTTTCTTTCTCCTGCTGAAGTTGTATAAAGCTCTTAGGAATCATTTCAAATCCAGGAAAGTTCGCATACATTTGACAAAATGAGCGATTTGGAATAATCGCGATGATGATTGAAAAAACCGCGAATTCACTTTTTAAAGCGCGTCTTAGGCCCCCGCTGATTTAACATAACTCTGTTGGTCCAAAATCGCCAGGACCAAAATAGCTTTAAATTACTAAGTCAACCACACATGGCGACAAACCTCCATTTCTTTTAGCCATTTATTTACAGCGGTACCATCCTGGGCCCAGTTGTTCGAAGGCCGATTAGCGTTTAACCCGGGGTTAAATTTAACCCAGGTTTCTTTTTCTTATGCTGAAAAGCATTTTCTCGGATAATTCTTTCTGTTATTTTTAGAGCTTCCAGTCATCAACTTGTAGACAAAAATAATTAAAACTGAAATGCTTTTTAAGCTTTCAAATCTGAATCCAAATCTCGCACTAACCCTGGGTTATCTTAACCCAGCTTTGAAGAACTCGACCCTGAAGTTCTTTTTTTTCCGGCGGCCCTTTCACAGTCCTTGCAATTGGTTACTAACTGGGTGAAATTAACTTAACTTAAGCTGACGATGCGCTAGTTGTACGTGGACTGGTTAGGTTTTTAGGTGTCAAAGTGGGAAGGGAGTGGGGGTGGGGGGTCATAGCAGGTTCCCTAGTCCCCCTCTGTAGCTACATTGTACTATTATTAAAATTTACAGCTGTACAGCTGTAGAGTAGCTGATCATGGATAAAAAAAAGAGACTAGGTAAATCTATTCCTCCAGATTTTTTCAAGAGCCTTTGCTTGAGTGTCCATGTTTTTTCCCTTTGATTAGACACTGATTTTCGGCCGCTCGGTCGATGACAACACGAGGCAGTACATGTCATTTCCAAAAAAGTCGATTTAGCTTCCTTAACCCCGCCTGACTACAATTGTGTATTATTCAGTAGCCAGACTTGCTTGAGATTAGTTGCCACAGCTTGTTTTTAACAAAAACTTTGTTCCAAGTTTTGTTTCGAAAAAATTTTTTAAGAAAAACCTCAGCCTGTAAGCAAGTGACGCCTATACAGAGTAACTCTGGTAACACGGAAAAAAGGAGGGATATAAGGTTTACCGGCCTGCGCTGATATATATGCTATTTTCTTTATTTCCTTTATAGCAACAGGCAGACTGGAAACTGCCCACCCACCCTTCTCTTAACCCAATATATATTTTCCCCAATTTGATCAAAAACTTTGCTTGTTTAGTATCCACCATGCACATAATACACCATGTTTAAAAAAAATTATAAAGTATTGTATAGGAAAAAAAGGATATGCAATGTTTTTTATTGGGGGGAAGGGGGGGGGGGGGGGGGAAGGGTGAGGGCGATGCCGGTGTAAAATGGTGATCAGAATATTTCAGCACTTTTCTTTTAACCCTCTCCGAGATTTCGGCAAACGACAGAAAATACCTCAATTGTTTGGAAGTCCTTAGCACAATTAATGGCTGGAAACTGATAGATAATTTTTACAAGTGGTTCTAATGAAGAGGAATGAAGGAAGGGAGCATCCAGGGAGATGCCTAAAGAGAAACTATAGTAGATCTGACGAGAAATCAGAACTTGAAGTGAATAATAATTAGCTAACAAAGACCAGATACACAGTTACATTCTGCCACCCGCCCTCCCTCCCCTTCCCCCTTTAGCTGCTACCACAATGAGGTGCCCAGAAACCCATTTTTGTCTACAAGTGTCCGTATTAAAGGGACAGTGTCCCGATTATGCGCACGCGCGAGCGTCATCTGTTTTTTCTTCAAAAGACAGTACAACTGTCAAATTGACTCGACAAGATTTCCTTCCGGACCGCACCGCCGACAGAGATTTGTTGTTTATATTCTCAAGTAATATTTTAGACTTTCGAAGACGTCTTTCGTCTTATATAAAAATTTGGCTCGCGGTTCGAAGACTCATCGCGATTTTATCGCTAGCTGGGCCGCCTCGCGACCCGAAAATCTCGTTCCGCTCGCTTTAAAAACATATTTTCTAATTTGAAACTCGTGTCAGAGGTCAATCGCTCCAAGTCCAGTAATATCTGCCTGATTTGCTCGCGTTCTAGCCTCAAACGTTTGAAAGACATAAATAAAAATGCAATCTCAACGCTATGAATCATCACAAAGGTTAGTCAAGAACGATATTATGATTCATGTCACCAGTTTTTCAAAACGTATAGCGCCTGTTTGGTCGATTTTGTCGGCCGTACGGAGATCCATTTAAAAGTTTACTAACGCGTCGTTGCAAAACATTCTGCTTCACGAAGCTCCCCTCCACAAGATCTCCTCAGTCACATCAATGTCTCAACGGTTTCTTTCTTACAGTCTTTATTGTTGCTGTTTCATTTCTGCGTATTCCTTTCACAATTATCTGAGCTTGTATGGAAGCTAGCAGAAGAAATAAGCCTTCAATCGGCATCAAAGTGCTTCCAATCTTTTGGTCCTCCGGCAAACGGCAATGAAAGTAACGCCAAAAAATCCAGATTTTGCCCAAATCGAAACTTAACAGGAACAATATATCATTGATCTATAATCCTGAGAAGTTTTAGTGTCGTATTGATCCCGACCAAGCGCGATGCAAACGGATTTTTCAAGATTATCTTACTCTCCTCGCATTTTTTGATTTCGCGACATCCTGTCCAAAAATCAAAGTTTGGTGCATGCGCAGTAACGGGATACTGTTCCTTTAAGCGGGTTGAATTTAAAGGAAATGTAAGGGCTTCCTTTCCCCAGCGACAAAGCAAACTGTCCGTGAATGAGGTGTCCGTATTGACGGGGTGTCTGTATTAAGCGGGTTGAATTTAGAGTAAATGTAAGGGGTTTCTTTTCCCAGGGGCAAAGCAAACTGTCCGTAATAATGAGGTGTCCGTATTAACGGGGTGTCTGTATTAAGCGGGTTGAATTTAGAGTAAATGTAAGGGTTTTCTTTTCCCAGGGGCAAAGCAAACTGTCCGTAATAATGAGGTGTCCGTATTAACAGGGTGTCTGTATTAAGCGGGTTGAATTTAGAGTAAATGTAAGAGGTTTCTTTTCCCAGGGGCAAAGCAAACTGTCCGTAATAATGAGGTGTCCGTATTAACGGGGTGTCTGTATTAAGCGGGTTGAATTTAGAGTAAATGTAAGGGTTTTCTTTTCCCAGGGGCAAAGCAAACTGTCCGTAATAATGAGGTGTCCGTATTAACAGGGTGTCTGTATTAAGCGGGTTGAATTTAGAGTAAATGTAAGAGGTTTCTTTTCCCAGGGGCAAAGCAAACTGTCCGTAATAATGAGGTGTCCGTATTAACAGGGTGTCTGTATTAAGCGGGTTGAATTTAGAGTAAATGTAAGAGGTTTCTTTTCCCAGGGGCAAAGTAAACTGTCCGTAATAATGAGGTGTCCGTATTAACGGGGTGTCTGCATTAAGCGGGTCATGAATTTAGAGTAAATTTAAGGGTTGTCTTTTCCCAGGGATAAAGCAAACTGTCCGTAATACTGAGGTGTCTGTATTAACGGGATGTCTGTATTTAGCGGGTTGAATTTAGAGTAAATGTAAGGGTTTTCTTTTCCCAGGGGCAAAGCAAACTGTCCGTAATAATGAGGTGTCCGTATTAACAGGGTGTCTGTATTAAGCGGGTTGAATTTAGAGTAAATGTAAGAGGTTTCTTTTCCCAGGGGCAAAGCAAACTGTCCGTAATAATGAGGTGTCCGTATTAATGGGGTGTCTGCATTAAGCGGGTCATGAATTTAGAGTAAATTTAAGGGTTGTCTTTTCCCAGGGATAAAGCAAACTGTCCGTAATACTGAGGTGTCTGTATTAACGGGATGTCTGTATTTAGCGGGTTGAATTTAGAGTAAATGTAAGGGTTTTCTTTTCCCAGGGATAAAGCAAACTGTCCATAATACTGAGGTGTCCGTATCAACGGGGTGTCTGTATTAAGCAGGTTGAATTTAGAGTAAATGTACGGGCTTTATTTTCCCAGGGATACAGCAAACTGTCCGTAATACTGATGTGTCTGTATTAAGCAGGTTGATGTTAGAGAAAATGTAAGCCGGGCTTTCTTTTCCAGTGACAAAGAAACGGTTCGTAATAATGAGGTGTCCATACTAAGTAGGCGTCTATAAAGTGGGGTTTAACTAGACTATTTTCTCCCCTTATTTCTTTCATCCTCAATTAACCCAGGAGTAACTTCACTCCCTTCAAAAAATTCAAAACCAAAACAGTTAAATTCTCCCTTAAAAAAAAAGGTAGTGAATAATTTAAAATTGTTCCTGATTATGTCAATTTTATTTGAAAAGCACACGACTGAAAGTTTGTTTATAGTAAATACGATAAATTACACATGTTGTGGAAAAGGTTAAGGAATTTTAAGAAATGATGAGAAGTAACTCTTGAAAAGTTTGCATCACTCGTTGAATATATCCGGCACACAGAGGGGACCATAGCAGGACGCCAACTTAGTACAATGAGGGAGTTCGCATTCGTCTTCATCCTTGTTGTAGTTTTCTCTATTTGTACATGCAAGAATATACGATATTCCTTTATATCCCGCACAAAATTCGTCGGGTTTACACTTCTTCACCTTGATATTCTCCAGACAAGCTTTCTTGGACCATTCGAAACACGTAGGACATTCGACTAAGAAAAAAGGAAAAGACAAGCAAATCAGTTTGTAAGTTATTTTTTCAGTTAGTGCCTGACCGAAATCTACCGGCTAGTTATTCATAAGCAGCTATGCTGTCTAAATTTGGAAGAATTGGTATAATTTTCTATCATTAAATTCTACGACTGAAGTCGATCATAAAATAAAGAAAAAGTTATTGGACGACTGACCACATGCAAAGAAAGCGGCTCTCATCCTTTTTGGCTATAAAGAATAGCCCATGTTCGATATACTGAAATTTTAGCATGACTCCAAGGCTTTCGGGTCATTTTCTTGTTTTGTTTGGTTTTCTTTGTGCTCAAGTCTCTTCTGGGAATTGCGAGGCAATCGAGTGGTGAAAAATTTGCAATTTTCTCCCTAAAGTTTCGGAGTCATGTTAGAATTTTGATAAATCGAATGTGGGCTATTGAGAAAAAAAAAAAGCCGAAGATTTCGGAACAAGCAAAGACTAGTTGACTACTCAAAATGATAGTAAGAGATACAACTTGACAGATGCCAACTGCTTTTTCAAAAAAATCTGGAAAATAAACGATTTGTTCATTTCCTGGTTTCTGTAAAATGGTTTATTTTTTCAAGAATCAAATACCTTCTGGTAAAAACTATAGTTTTTATGGAACGTTTAGCTTTTGTTTGATAGAGGTTTTTATCATTTGAACACCAATTGGCCTTCCATCCAGGGCCACACGCAAGCAGTGAATTTGATCACGGACACCGCATTGTTTGAAACCGCTCTCCAGATTTTTTTTTTTTGGATCTGACGGACTTGTGAAACTTCTTGTAGACGAGTGAACCCAGATATTTTCGAATTCTATCAAGTTTGTGATTTCAGCCTTCCTGGATTCGCTAGGACGTTGACTAAAGGCAGCGTTCAAACTTTGTGCCCGAGCACGGTGCCCGCTGGGCACTAATGCGAACACACCCAGGTACCCGCTGGGCACTAGTGTGAACACAACCTATATTCAAGTACCCACTCTAGAATTCGGGCACAGTGACGGTGACCGGTTACAAGGTCAAGTACAGTGCCGGGGCCCGAGACTACTCGGACACAAAAGTGAGCACCGGGTACGTCCCTGTGTGCACGACATTTTTTCTAGTTCTGGGGGGGGGGGGGGGGGGTCCGGATCCACCGCTTTATGCACGATGTTAACTTCATGTTTCAAAATGGCGTCTGACAGGGCGAAATGGAGTAACAATGTACACATTCAGTTACATACCAGGGACGGGTTGTTCAAAGCTGGGTTAAGATAACCCGGGGTTAGTGCGAAGTTTAAATTCAGATTTGAAAGCTTAAAAAGTAAATTCAGTTTAATTCTTTCTCTCAGCAAGTTGATGATTGGATGCTCTTAAAAATAACGGAGAAAATTATCCGAGAAAATGCTTTTGAATAAAAGAAAAAGAAATCCGGGTTAAATTTAACCCTAGGTTAAGCGCTAATCGGCCTTCGAACAACTGGGCCCAGGAGAACACAACGCTTATTTTGTGCCGGTACCTAGCTAGGCACTTAATCCTGGATACAAAATGTGGATAACCTCTGAGAGCCTGATGTCGCAAAAGTGTTGACGTTAATAGCTTTTAAGCAATAAATACGGGGAACGTCTAATGTTATCCAGCAACTAAAATTACCCGGAACTGTTAAAAAATACCTTGAGGTTGTGAAGGTTTTTCAGCTTTAAGAATAGAAGTAAAAACCAAGATCAGGAAGCAAGCTGTTTTGAAATACATTCTTGACGAAGAATGGCAGTCTGTGAAATGAAAATTATGAAGAATAAAATATCATCTTAACAAAAAGGTGGAACAATGTAAGTAGAAAAAAGTTCAAACAAAACGAAACAAAATGAAACGACAACTATTGAAAACAAAAACAAACAAAGAAAGAGACCATATTTGAATAAGGAATTAAGTCAATATAACAGTGAAGAATTCGGGTGATAAAAGCTGGTTAGTAGATGATACTAAGCAACGACGACTTTTAGCTCAACACAGCGTTGCAACATTGTTGCGTCATTGTTTCCAATGGTTACAACATTGCTCCAACATTGCAGCGCTGTGTTGTGCCAAAAATCGTCGTTGCGAATCTTCCCGCGTAACATCACCTTAAAAGCGACGTTTAAAAATAGAAATAAAATTTTCAAGACACGAAAATACAAAATTAAAAGTTATTATAAAGCTAATATGATGACATGGTTTGTGAGGCAAAAACTCACTAATGCTTAAAAAATGTGCCAGGCCAGGGTAAGATTTTTAGGGAAAACGAAGAGTGCAACGTGGAACAACAGCAATAACAACGATCACCCCGGGGCTACTCCCTTTAATGACCTATGCGGGGAGGCTCCGCCCGAAAGGGGTATCTGTTTCAGGCTTCAGGTTATATGAAAGAGTAGGAATTTCATTCCTTGAAGTATATGAAATGATAGGGAAATCTTTCATTTTGGTTTGTAAAAAGTGAAATAGTTGAGAAAACGTTTTGGCTTAGTACATTTCAGTGGCGGATCCAGACCGTGAGATAAGGGGATGGGGTTGTGGGGGGGGGGGGGGGGGGGGGGGAGGGGAGGGGATGGGGGGGTTGGTGGGGGTGGGGCGTGGGTCTAGAAATAAGGGTCTTTGGTCTAGAAATAAGGGGGACCCCCGGGCCCCTGCCGGCCTGGATCCGCCTTTGCATTTGCAGCAGTTGAAAGGGATGTAAAGTTCTAAACTGGGTGTGTTAAAGTCTCTACCATTTAGTCAATAGAAGGTGTTCAAAAGAGGTATAAAACTTTGTTTAGTAGCCCCTTGCGACGACTAAAACAAAGAGTCCAAATTTTTCATTTTAGTACAAGGTTGCTATTCTAACTGCAGACTTAATTATAGAATGTTAAATTATGCAGTCATTTCCCGCCATAAATGAAGTTAAGTACTCTCTGAAAAGAGGGGCCCCAATATTTAGGTTTTTCGGGATGCGGGATTTGCCTTATTTCGATGCCGACAAAACCATCGGGATTAAGGGACTGCGAAATTAAACGTTGGGTTGGAATAACGGGATTGAAGAACCCTATTAAAACCCTGAGAAAACAGTTTAATCCTGGCTACGGCCGCCTCTTTAACGATCACACTCTTTTTTAGAAAATGCTCATTTTTCTCAAACGTAACATTGATCCTTAAACAAAGTCGGAACCTCAGAAATTTTCAACTTAGTAATTAAGCAACAGCCTTTCGCCCGGTTGGTTCCCTAGGGTTTGGAAATAAATTAGGATACAATAATGGAGCAATTTGTACAACGGTCCAAAATTTACAATTTGTACAACGGTCTAAAAGAGAATAGGATATTTGAGTAAATCTATTTCTGTTATTTTTTCAAGAGCTCTGGGCTAACTTTGGCTATTCAAATTGTCAGAATGAACGCTCTTAAGATCTTGTCCGCGTCGATACGTTGGCGGCAAAGCAATTATTCCGCGCAATTTTTAACCGTTTCTAAATTATTTTTATTATCTTTGTTATCTTGGGAAACTAATTATAGCAGGAAAGAAGACGTGAAAAGCGACAATAAAGGAAAAGTAAAATCTCGTAGAAGAAACATGGACCTACGGAAAATGACAGCTGCTATTAATCGATTCAGCCTGTAAAATAAACACTTTCTTAAAGAAAAAGCTGCCTTTCTTGCCCGAAAATAGGCCAACGTCGATAAAGGGGAAGGAACTATGATTCCGTTGAAATTTTTGCCGTCCGAGTTTGAAACAGATTATGAATATTTGGCTTGAAGTGATCACTTTGATCTTTGAGTAACTGCAACTACAAGAAGGACTCCATTTGAAACACTTCAAGCAGTGGAAACCGCTGCAGTCACTGCATCTGCATGTTTGTACTTAATACGCTAAGGGATTCATTCATTTAAGGACGTAAATCTCACCACTAACTGATTTTGGCGTTCAACTCATATGCGGCCATAGTCTACTTTCCTTAACTAAATAAATCTTTTTTGCTAGTTTACTGGCAATCACAAAGGAAGGAACTGCTTACCTTTGATGATCAGTCAGAACGCCTCTGAAATGCAGCTCGTAGAATGGCTAAGCTGAAATAGTTAAGTTATTCGAGTGCTTTGCTTAATTATTTGTGGCGCTTTCAATAAAGAGGCATCTTTGGCTTTTGCTGGTGAAAGCACTCTTTTGAAATATACAATAAGGATGGAAATACAAGAAGGCAGTGTATATATTTTAATGTAAGCCTTTGTTTAGGATTATACAGTTAGAATAGAAATAGTAAATACAGACTATGTTATTGTTATTTTGTATCCAAACGAATGAATAACTTCACAGATTTAGTTGTCATTCAAAAGGATATCGTTTTCCATTTATTCAGATGTTTCTTTTAATTTGTGATTTGTTTTCGTCGGAAACCTCCAATCGATAGCTTAACTCTCAACTCTTGCACAACTGATAAGGATTTCTAAGAATACAATGGGTGGAAAGAAAATGGTATTGAGGTATTAGGTTATTACACCTGAGTAGAAAGGTGATGCTCCCATGGGAGGCAATAAAATTCAGAATGACATTTCCCGCCATAAATGATTTTATCTTCAACCATAGTAACGATAGCGGATTGTCAATGAAATCCGGCCATAGTCAGTGGTGTCGCAGTTTATGTTGAAAGCTCCCGGGCGCGTATACAGTAAACCGTCGCTTATATCGCCCCCGTTGTAGGCCCATCTACCTGTAAACAAAAAATGCATCCTATTACGAACGCCTCGGAATGTAAGAACCCCCACCCCCTATGTACTGTTCCAAGTATACTGAAATGAATTCTATTTGTTGTGACGTTTTGAAGCTCAATTAATAACGAGTATACACAAAACGCACTTTTATGAGCACTGATAGAGCTTGTTTCGAAGCACTTTTTCTATTCCGCTTATAAGGCTCCTCGAGTATAACAAGCCCTTCCTTTGATAAGCCCGTCTAAGACCCCTAACGAGAAGGGCTACAAAGCGGTACTTTACATGCCACAGTTACTGGATTATTACTGAATAAAGTAATAGCGCACGTTTTTCTTATAGTTAAATACCGTAACCTTCCGAAAATAAGCCCCAAGGCTTTCAAAGACCCTTTTTGAGGGGCCTATATTTGGAGGGGCTTATATTCTTAGGTTAGGAGGTTCAATACGGAAAACTTTGACTTTGAAGATTAGAATAGCTTTTGTGTGATATTTTAATAAGGTCACTGATTCCACAGTTTTACCAATCACTTCATATTACAACCACCTGTTTTTACAACGATAAGACCGATAAACACTGGTAAAAAAAATAGTATATGTAACATGTGCATATTATTTGAAGTTCAGTAAGGAAAACTCTAGGAGAGACCTTACAAGCAGCTGCCTCACTACCCGGGTCAGGGTACTGCCTACCTACCCCTCCCCAAAGCTAACATTAACACTCACTTCCGGTTCCTGCCTCTATGTTAATCTTTGTCAATTATCATAATTATCCTATAATGTATTTGCAACCTTAAGAGTGGATCAGTCAATTACGGAGTTAAAAAGGGAATTACTGTCTTCTCTTAGTTGTCTTTGTTTGTAAAAATACACACTCGAGTTCTAACAAGAACAACTGCGAAAGCGAAGAAATAATAGTGGACAGTAAACTTAGTTTCATAGGTTATGGCGGAAAATACTGTCAGTTGCATACATTCTGCACGAGCCCCATGGGAGCCTTGAACAAAAAGCAATACGTTTGCGAACTTTCGTTATGCGCCGATCAGTTGATCTGAACTCGTGGGTCTATATAACTGCCATGCCATAAACTAAGGTAGTCAAACTTACCGAAACAGCCTCAAATTCGAGGCTTATAATAATCAAAACACTCCAAATCTATTGAATTTAAAACGTAAACTGACGCCCGAGCGGCTAGTTTAGCGCAATTATTGCACCAATGGATCACGGAAAGCTTGCCTGCAGGACTGCTAACCTGTGATAAGCCGAAATAGGTAACATCAGTGGGTCTTATATAACCTTAATGTTTCATCTAATTTAAACAAAATGATCGTGCTTCACATTGGAACTGATGCAGTATCACGAACCTTGTTTAAAACTAAAACTAAGTCTTTTATCCCAAGACTAATTTGGATGCATTGTTAGGCCCCTATAGAAACGCTCCTCAGTTCATTAATAGTCAATGCAATTGGCTAGGGATTAATCATGTAGACTTTTGATAAAAGGTCCTTTGTACTACAGTAATATTTTTGCACAACATGTCAGTGAAGTTTACCTGCATATTGAAGACCGTAAAGAGAAACTGCAAATCTCGATCCCAGGTCTGACAGTTAATCATTCTAAATCGTTGGGGCGTCATTTTTTAGGACGGTTGTTTCTGAAAATTAGCGAGGTTTGAAACGGAACCAGCTTACAGCAAATGAGGTTAGTTCTGGTCATAGATCACGAATTACTAATATTTAATACACTGGGTTCGAAAAATACCGATAGATAGAGCTTTATAGGTTTATCAAATGGGGTAGGTGTACTTACTGATTACCTAGAGGGGTGGCTTCAACGGACGCTACCCTATTGTGGAGGATCGAGGGATAATTTCGCAGGCGAGACTTGAAATAAAGTAAATATAAGTGAAGTAAAGTAATTCACATGCAAATTGTAACTGAAGAGAGATTCAGGTAAAGTACAGAACCCAATGTTCCGACAGTCGTTCAGTAGGTTCTGAAAATAGGTAGACGGTGGGAAAGTCATTGTAGTACCATCAGTAGTCTCGGATGGGAAGCACAACGTTTTTTTCAAACATGAAACGTATCATGAACATCGTTTAAAAACCATTGCTCAACTAATACAGCAAAGTGTGTTGGAACTTGTTAAATCATAAGAAAACCATTTTAATTTGAATTTAAATTGTATATTTCGTTCGATCCGTGAGCCAAGGTAGACTAACCTCACGAGTGATAATCATGTTAAGATCTTAGCTTGTAAATGAATATCAGCGACTGCTACACAGGAGGCAATAGCCTGCATAGCTGGCGGTTGTCGCTGTTTTTTTTTTGGTTCGGTTTTACATTTTCGGCTCGTAAAATAATATATACAACCGACGACAAACGAAGGGGAAGGGTGAGGTGTTCATGATTCCCGCCGCTCTGACTCTTAGGGCCTGTTTACGTAAAGGTGTGGGACCTCAGGTAGGTGAGGTAACTCGGTTAAGTGAGGTAACCTGCCTGTCCATATAAGCTTTCATAAGAGCACCACCACCCACCCCCCCCCCCCCCCCCATGTAAACGTGATCAAGTTAAAATGATAGATTATATGGACAGGCGAGTTGCCCCACCAAAGGGGGTTAAAGGAGGTTATCTCGCCTACCTGGGGTCCCCCACTTCCACGTAAACAGGCTTTTACAAGAAAATCAAGAAGAACATCAAAAACATCGTTAGCTACGCAGGCTAAGGAGACAAAAATAAACTGAAGTGAACATTCCAATTCGGCTGCAACAGTCATTCGATCAACCACGGGTAGACCAACCTCAAGGGTAAAAAATCAACCTAGGACCCAAATGATCAAATGATTTTCTATTAAAGAAAAGTAACTGCAGTTGGAATCAGAACAGGAGACCATTGGTCTTGGTCAATACTCTGTGAGAAAGTGGCTTCCTGCATGCCGGGTACGGTCAAGTTTCGCTTTGAAGAATCGATTGTGTAATATTACAACAGGCCAAAAAACTACTGAAAACATTATGGGCCTTTTTACGACCCACGGTTCTGACCTTCTCCAACTTTCTTTTAGTTCCTCTCTTTATGACGGATATAAAACTGTGTGTGACAGGTATGAGAACTTTATCTCCACTTTAAAACAGGAGGCTATTGAAAATTTCGATGCATTTGGAGTTCTCTTAAACAGTTATATTGGCTTTAAAACATGGAAGAGTATTACGCTTGGTTGGAACTTCAAGTTGTAACTGATGAAGAAAAGCGAAAAAGAAAAGGTACGATAGCTAGGACTAGAAATTTCCAGTAAGACTGGGTAGAGAGTTATAATTAGTTTGCTTGCCTTGTTTGTTTGTGAAAGTTCTTTTCGTAAAGACTGCTCAAATAGAACAACCTCGTCCCCAGGGCGATTTTCCCTGGAGGTGGGGGGCCACCTCCAAAGCCAGGGTAAAGAGCCCTGGGGACGAGGTTGCAAGTACATAAGGTCTGGTTCTAAAAGGTTTTCCTTTTTTATTGGTTAAAACTTCGGCAAAGATCATGGAGCTGAATCAAAATTTTCCACACATAATAAACTCATCGTTCTTATTAAATATAGTATATATATTGTGTTGACAAGTCACGTTATCTGTCACGTGACCTTTTCGTTAAAAAATTTAATAATTGACAAATTGATGGCGAGTTTAAAAAAAAAAGCAAGCATAACATTTTTCTCATTCATGTTAATTAACTCTAAAACTTCACGTTTGAAATGGCTGTACATTGCAATTCAATGAAAACCTATGAGAGTAAATATCATTTTAAAAGCCCAAATTTAATCTTGAATTATTCAAAATTTTCATTTTAAACTTAGCTCACATTCATTGCAAACGTAGAAAGTTGGGTATAATTTATTTATCCAAACAAAAGAAATTCACCACCAATTCGCAAATTTCCTTAAATTTCAATTTTTAGTCACGTGACATGTTATGTGACTATAACTAGTAATGGCCATTATAACTGTTCTCCTTATGACTTGTTGGCTTTCAATCTAAGTGAAATTATCGTCTGAAATCAAGCAGGTTGAAGGGAACG
Source organism: Porites cylindrica (assembly GCA_964035525.1). Classification (NCBI taxonomy): domain Eukaryota; kingdom Metazoa; phylum Cnidaria; class Anthozoa; order Scleractinia; family Poritidae; genus Porites; species Porites cylindrica. Next base: position 39,922,282 of record OZ037778.1, read on the forward strand.
AGTTAACCAATCAATCGAGCGGCGACGATTGTTGCGTCAAGTTTATTCTTTTGCCTCTGCGTCCTCTGGGCCTTACACTTGATAAATAGTTTCGGAGTCACGAGTCGAGTCAGAAAAAATAGGAACCTTTCTGATAAGTTCTTCCAGCTTATAAGTTCGTCTACGATACCAATTTTTGTGCTGTTTTTTAACTCAAACTCCACAGCTAGTGAAAGCCACCCTTTGAAGTCTCTTAAAGTGTGACTACACTATATTTTGCTAACTGCACAATATTTAACCTACTAGCTGCTAGGTTATGAGATCTACTTTCTTGTATTGCTTGGTATATGAAATACTTTAGCTGTTCAAATATTCAAGTCATAATACTACTTTATACTTTGTCGAGTTTATCTTAAACCAGTTCTGATCATTAGCTATGTATTTTTGACCAGCCTTTGAAGATTCCTTGAGGAAGACAATAAAGAATGGCGACATTGATGAAATAATTTCCCAACTTTCCCCAAGATCCTTGTCAAAGTGTTCCAAAAATGCTTTGTTGATGGCAATGGAGGTAATAATTTACTTACTGCATTATTGAAACTGACAACTAGCTGATTTAATTTACAAAAGGAGAATTTTGATCATGCATTCTTTCCTATTTGTCTGTCTGTAAAACATAGGCACATTCAAATTAGTGTTTAGTGCTAGAGAGAAACAGCAAAAAGGTATCGCTGCCAGATTTTGACTCAAAGTTCTGATTGTTATTCTACACATTGATTGACTATATTTTTTTCGGAACCTAATAAATGTCCTCAAAGAATTGTAAAAAAATATATTTACAGTAAGTCTGTATAACGGTAGCAGAATCATCACTGAGAAAGGCCAGTGGAAAGACAGCTCAAATCTTTAGTGTCTGATTTGTTACTCTTCAGACACGCCCCTTCTAGGCGCCGGTTGTTCAAAAGTTGGATAGGCTATCCATCATCATTATCCAGCGGAAAAGCGTAGAGATCAGAGACACCATTGCGGATAGCGTTTTCCACCCTATAAATAACTGAGGATTTTAAAACATTTTTTGATACGACACTTCAGTGCGAAGTCTTCCAACTTGGGATTGCGCCACAATCCGTAAAATATCAGTAATTGTTTCTGAGACCAGCTGGCCCCAGTGTTTCTAAAGGGTAATAACGATATCCACCGGATACTGAGTCTCGATCCCCAGCTCTAGATACCGCAATTGATTTCCCTGTATACTTATCTGCTGGAAAGTTGTTTATCCGGTGGATAGCGCTACTCAGCTTTTGCACAACTGGCCCTGGTGAATACTGACCTTTCTTTTTGCCATCATGTTACAGATGAACTTCGAACTTCGTAGATTAGCTGGAAAAAAAGGACCGGACGAAGAAGACTTGACGAAAATGGCCAGTACCTTGGATGAGTTCATTTTCCGCCTTTTCGATCCTCTAAGATCAGGTGGACGAATTCGAGACGTTTTCTTGAAATCAGCTATTAATGACGTCCTGGAAGCTGCTATTGAATTCGAACAGAAAAACGTAAGTGATTCTAAACGCGAGTCTCAGTTCTCATTAAGATTGTTTTTAGGTCGAATCTCGTCTGGGTCTTGCCTTATAGTTTTGCAATCTAAAAGCATAGTTTAATGCGAACTTTGTCAGTCTATATTGTGTATGTAGTGCCTACATACACAATATAGTCCTATAGAATTATGAAGATACTGTAACAGTAGTTAAAGGATTCGGTGTTGGTTTTCCATGACCAGAAATGCTAAACATGTAAACTTTTAACCCAAGACTACCAAAAGACTGAGTAACGTTTTGAAGTCAATCCTCCCACAAGCGACCATACCTTCCAAAATGCTGATTCGCTAAAAGTAATAACAATCGTTATTTATTTAGCTTTCAATTGGTCGCCAGATGTACGATTCAAATAATCGAGAGGTCAGGATTCATATTGAGGATCCACTGAATACATTATACGTTATAAGGAATTTCATATTGCAAATTACTCTGGTTAATATGCTTTATTTCCAGTTTTTTGCTCATCCTGTTATAAATACCCTGATGACAGAGAAATGGCACAGTGAATTAGGAATGAAGAGAAAACAATCCTGGTTAACCAGGGAACGCTGGACATGGGGATTTCTCAATATCTGGTGTTTGTTCGATATAGTGCTCTTTCCTTTCCTCTTCTTGGCTTTTGGAACTTACCATTTTGTGCGAAAAAAGATTAGAAACAGAAAAGGTAAGACCAATTGGTAATAAGCCTTTTTCATTTGATTCTGATTTTGATCAGTGAAACTGGTCGAAAGGTTTTCAGTGAATGTCACAGAAAAGCTCGACTTGACCCGGACGATCTTACTTGTAATCCAACTAATTTTTATACTTACCCTCTTACAGTCTTAAAGTCGTGAAATTACCGTATTACATGTAGATGTTGACTTGTGTGAATCCGCTACCTAATTACCATCTTGGTGCCTTTGGCCAGTTGAATAAGTAATTTGGTTCGGACAAAAAGACAAAGAAACAAGCAAACAAAAAAAAACAAACATTACTAAACGTTCATACAATAATGCGAACATTTCATTCATTTAAAATTTTCTGGGCTTGACAGTTCTCGCCAGCACAACACGTAGTACGCAACCAACAAAATCGTATGTTTCAGTCTTGTCCCTTTTAATTTTGCAGGTGCGTACATAAACAAAAGCGACATATATGGTGAGTTAAAGTCCGGTTTTCACTAGCGCATAAGCATAAGCATAAGCACAAGCACAAACACATGTGTAAGCAAATGAAAACTGGGTCGACGTAAGCATAAGCATAAGCACAAGTCAAATGTGCCATTCTGCGCGTGCGTATATCCTTATGCTTATGCGTTAGTGAAAACCAGGCTCTGATGAACATTAACGTGCTATTTAAATCCGCAGTGTAATTGTACTTTTAATATAATTGCACGTGATTTTGTAATAATAATATTAAAATATAGATTTAGCCAGGGCTAAAAGCGAAGCTCTGGTTAATAATACTTATAAAGAAAAAAATAAATTGTGTAATGCTAAACGGGGACGGCAATGAAAATGGCATCAATATCAATAGATCTAATTAGCAAAAAAAATTGCACGTGCAGCACGCTTTTTGTCTTTCTTTGTTGTTGTTTTGCACAACTACAACGCTGTTTTATAGGACTAAAGGATCAAACTTCTTAGTTACACATTATTTTTATGGAGTGTCGTATGTGCTTACCCAATATTTTGTCTCCTGTGCTCATGTTCGCTTTTATTTTTCACTGCCGCTCATTTTCACCTTGCTGGCCGCTAGCATTTCTCATTGTCTCTCCGCCGCTTTGAATTTTCATGTTTTTTTTTCTCCTACAAAATTCGTTTCTTTTGTTTTCAATCACTCGCTCTAGCTCCTTCTCTGTTAAACACGTGAGTGTAAACATCAAAAATAACGTTGAAAAAGACACGACTTTGTTGCTGTTTTTCTTTCTAAAAGTCCGGGTGGCCATGCGATTTCTTTCCAAATAAAACCTTGAGTTGCATTTAGGTTGCCATGCCTATGGTTCCGACGGACTCTAGGGAGGTTGGTCGGTCGGGCGGTGTACGGTCACGTGATTACCAAATTTTCTCGATGGCTAGTTTACCACATTTTTTAAAAGTAACAACAATAATGATGTAAAATGTTAAAAGAGCCGTCTCTGTTTTACCCTAGGTAAGGTCCGCTAATTACAGTTACTGAAAACAGAAACATTTATAAATTTGAAACAAGAAAGATAAATTATTCTCTCTAAAGTGATTCAAAATTAGAAACACTCGAAGATTGGAAATTTTGTTTCAGAGAAACAACCCCCACCCACTATGAGGTGCGATATTCATCATTTATCGAGCATAAACCAAATAAAATATATTTTAAGTCCTCGTAGCCTGTTAAACTTAGCCGACATTCCATCATTGTAATGCATGCCTAGACGCGGTAGCTAGTCATTGAGAATTTCGGGACAATGAAAGCGAGATGGTATTTTTTTTACCGAGTATTGACCATACTGCTCATTTGTTGAATGATATGACGAGAACGCACCTAAGATATCAGCCCAGTACTGACATTATACCATCCAATTTCTGTTTATCGTTATAGTAACTATATAGCAGTCACGACACTTTTGATCACTTTCCCAATGCGAGGATTTCCTTTCTGTTTTATTTCCATAGATTGGTACCTCCAGTACTTCAATACTCCTTATTTCATCTTCCTTCGCGATACAATGAGTTACCTGATCCATCTTGGCCTCCACTTTGCTGTTTGCCTAGCCCCATCAAGTATTTCGTTTAGCAGGTTAGAGTGGGCCATTTGGGTTTTCTATATGGGAAGAATAGTCATGGAAAGCAAGCAGTTTGGTGATATAAAAGTTCATCGCGTTAAAGAGGAAGGGATTCCACTTGACGGTTCGATGGATTTAATTGAAGTATCATTTGAACCGCAAGGAAGCAGCTCCAAAACAAGTCCGACGCCACTAACGACAAAGAAGTTTGCGAAGTATTTAAGGTATATAACCTCTGATAATATTTTAGCTATTTACGCAGTGTTCAAAGAAATGATATAGTAATCATAATAGTATGTATGTGATCACGTGAACGGACGTGAATCTTGGTGCTCCGTAGTTTTCTTTATTTCTCTTCGATTCTTGCTTATTTCTTCACTGTAAATATAATTGTAAACTATAATTGATCCGCCTGGAATAGAATTTTTGGTAATTGTGTGGACAAAACAACTGTAATTTGTTCTATGAAATTCGTTAAAAATTGTTATTGTTTAATAATAATATCTATAAAGTAAACATTATAATTGAATAAGGCCAGTTGCTTGCCGTATAAGATGCTGGTCTTTCGTTTTTTATTCTAGATTCTATTTCTTGTTTTTTTCTTTCAATATAAAGGTAAATATACAGTAGAAACCCGGTAATTCTAACTCTGAAGCTTAAGGAAAACGAAAAACAGTGACGGTTAACGCAAGCGAGGGTTCCAAAAAAGGAGCTAAGGGATGGCATCCAAATAGAGTTACAAGAATCACGGAATTCGAGTTATCGGGATAAATTTCAGTGAGTTTTGGAACATGGCCATGTGGCAATGTTCCAATCAGTTAAGGTACCTAGACGCGTGTGTACAAGAACAAAAAGCTTCCGCGAAACAGTGTACAAGTTACCGCGTCCATTTTTAGACGGAAGTGTTGATTTGTCGGCTTTCTGTGAGGGGTTTAGAATTTATCTTTACTAAAATAGTCTATTTTTTCCCTTGCAGTGATCAGTGGAACGTTTTAGATCTCACAACACTTATCATCTACCTTGTTATCTTTGTATTGAGAATGGTGACGTGGGGCTTATCCAATTCCGTGGAAAACGACCGAGTCCTTCTGATTACTGGGTACCTTTATGGTCTCAGCACCCTGATTCTAACGTTCAGAGCATTCGGTCACATGATGGAAAACACGAGAGAAGTTGGCTCTATTCAGATTGCATTGTTTCGTATCGTCAGCGATGTTGTTGCTATATTTTGGCAGTTCATAGCGGCTATCCTAGCATTCTCCATTGCCATTACTAAAGTTTATATGGCAGAAAAATCGTATCTTGAAAAAGACAACAGAGACAAGAATACGTAAGTAAACGAACCTTTTTAGCTTTTAAGAGTGGCTAATCAAGCGACATATGTGCATGTTCAACCGTTGTCGCTAACGTTTAGCAGAGTTGAGAACTTTCTTTCTTACATTTCAGGGCTTGCAATGCAATTGGTTATTCTTGGTAGGTTTATCCAGTTTTTCATTTATCATAATAAATAACTTTGCTTTGAGGCTACAAGAGTCTTTTGAGACAAACAAACAAAAAATCTCTTAAGTTTTTGTGCGGTAACTTCAGTTTTAGACCATTAATAGCTATGCTAATCTATCGGAACAAATCCATTGGCCTTCTAAATACAGGTCTTTTTAGGAAGTCAGAGAAAAGTGAAATTTAAAAGGTACATTGGTACATTTTTACGGACATGAATCATGTTGTATTTGTAGAATATTGCTCATTTCAATTGAACAACATGCTAATGTTGTGTTTTCAAAAAGTCAATCTTGTTTACACATTATATTATGGAACTACCTTTTCATGTACATTACATGTGTCCTGCTAAAACCATTGTTTATTTGTTTATTGTTTATTGTTTTGTTTGCCAAAAATTGTACAACTCAAATAAAATCTAATTACTTAAACTCTCATGGCGAGGAAGCCCAAGAGAAGCCACCTGGCTTATAAGGAATGGGCTCCCTCAGTTAGATAATTAAAACAAAATATTATCATAATTACACATGGGAAAATCAATGGCAGAGCTACAGTAAATCTTAAAATAAGTATAAATAAATGGTGGAGGGGATCAGACTGTGAGTGGTGGGTTGAGTCCATTGTCAGGAATAATTTGTGAAATGTTGAATCAGTTGGTCAGGGAAATTTAACATTTTCCGGAAAAAGTCAGGGAAAAGCCAGGGAGTTTTAAAAACCGTGGCAACCATGCATGAATTAGACTTTTAAGAGAATTCTCAATGCACTTACAATAGTACATTAAATGTAAATGAACTTTGTAAAGTAATTGTTTCTAATAAGAAACGTTTTCAATTATTGCATAAAAGTGGAAACAGATTCATAGTATTCGATATGATTAGGTAAACTGTTCCAGATGTTCGGTGCATAATATGAAAATGAGCGGTAGCCATAAGTCACGGTATTAAGAGAAGGAACTTTATATTGTAATCTATTAGATGAGGGGAGAAAACAAGCCGGCTAGTATTTGAGAAGGCGTGAAGACAAATAGTAAGGTGCTCAGCTAAATCATTTAAATTTTGAATGTTGACGATAGCTGTTATAACTGGACCTGTGACATCGAGGTGATTCTTTTGAAGATGAGTCGGTACTGGGTCGAGTGAATAAGGCATACTCAAAAGTACATTTGACGCATTGGGTCTAAAATACGCTTCTCATTTGACAAGCCACTTTTAAAGATTTTTTTCTGGCGCGTTTTTTTCTTAATTGAAGTTTTAAGCGCTACTAAGTTGTCAAGATAACCGATATAAAACTTTTCAAACGGTTTTTATCATCAATTTATAAATGACTTAAAATTCCGTAAAAACGAAGCTATAGTGTTCAATTCGAAGGTACTTTCATATTCATAGTTGGTGGGCAATAGTCAAGCATCTTTGTTGGTCTTTGCTTGGTATCGTGGAACTTGATCCTTTGGATTCAGCTGACGCTGCGACAGTGACCGTGGTCCGCATCCTGTATAGTGTTTACCTCATCATGGGAGTTATCTTGCTTGTCAACATGATGATAGCACTTCTGTCCAGCACTTACCAGCGAGTTCAAGTAAGTTGAAATAATTGAAGTATAGCGGAGCGCCATGGATAATATTTAAAATTTTGCTATCTATGCATCCAGTTGAAGTATGTTCTAGTTTGGATTCGAGTTGGAATTCGAGTTTGAGCTCGAGTTGAAGTTCGAGTCAAAGTTCGAATTCAAAACGAAATTATTCATTTTAAATTGTCGTGGGAAATGCGATATGTGAGTCTTACTCCGTTCCTTTTGGGGGGAGGGGAGGGAGGGAGGGGGGGGGAGGGGGGCTAAAAAATGTTTATCCGGGAGGCTCCCACCTGAGGTCCAACCCCGTACCCTGTTATATACCATTTCTCACAACAAAGGTACCCCTTTCGTATACCTTCTATTGACAAATGGTACCCCTTTCACATACCTTGTTTAGAACTTCGCATCCCCTTCTACTGCTACAAATGTAATCTTTCGAATAGGAATTAATCACATAACAGGACGTTTTAAAAGACTTTTTAACGCCATAAAATTCATGTGTTAGCCCTTTTGGTAGGGATGTTTGAGTTTGCAATCGAGTTCGAGTTCGAGTTCGATTTGGACTTCCCCGAGTTAGACTTCGAGTTGGACTTCAAAAGTTCGAATTATTTTAAATCATTATTAAATAAACTCTGAAAACCCAATTAACGGTAGTGTGGAAGCCGAAAGCGTTTTGCCTTGGTTCAGTTGCCATCTTCTCAAAAGGTGTTATAAAGTATAAACTGCTTGCGGTCCGCCTTTTCTTCTTAAAATAAGTCTAGTAATTATCTCAGCCAGCGCAATCGCAAAAAACGCCGTGCTTGAGTTTGGCGTGCAGTAACTTTGCAAAGAAAAATAAGAGACTGCTCGCAGCTAATATAGTACCGTGAGTGTTCATAAGGCGTTCGTGAACCGCGAATCCACATATTCTAGTCGATTTTCCTTAGCTGGAAGCCCAAGCCATTTTGAAGGGAAAACCAAAATAGAAAAGTTGATATTAACGTTTCCATGAACAATTTTTCCCCTCTACTAACTAAGCCCCATGTACCGAACACTTAAGTTCCCTAATGAGCCTTTCCGGAGCGTTACCAATCCAAGCACGCGTTTCCTCGCGTGCCCGTTCGTAAAATGCATCCAAGCGGCTTAAACACAGTAAACAAACATCTGTTAACCGAAAGAAAATTTCAGAGGAAATTCAGGGAAACTTCTGACTGCCGTGCATGTCGCGATATGACCAGAGCGAATATACAGTAATTAGACCCTAATTACACATTGTCGGAAACCTCATTCTGTCTTGGTCCTCTTGTCGAGAGACATTAGCTAAAGGGCCATTTATACGAGGAAAAATAAGACGCGTCTTACATTTATGTAAGACGGAAAGTTCGCGTCTTATAAGACGCGAACTTTCGTATAAACGGCCCAGGAGGGGTACTCTGGAATTCAAGTGACGGGGATGATCGAATGGAGCCTAAAGTCAAGACTCAAAAAAATCCCTAGGGCTTCCAGCAAAACCTAAAAAAATCCCTGGACCAAAAATGCAGACTATTGTATAACACGTGCGATGTAAAGCGACACCATAGTTAACTATTAAACAACAGCAAAACACGTTTGTTTGTACTTTCGCAGAACTACGCAGCCCGGGCACTACCGATTCTTGTTAATACGCCCCAAAAATCCCTACTCAAATCAAGCTACCCAAAAAATACTTGCCAAATTTCCGTACCCAAAAAAATCCCGGAATCGAAAATTTCAAACCCAAAAAAACCCTTCGATCATCCCCGCCACTTGAAATCCCGAGTACCCCCCCTGGCATAAACGGCACATTTCGTCTAAAATAAGACGCGGCTTAGCTAAGACGCGTCTTATTAGGTAAGACATGCTCGTATAAATGGTACAGTTCGCGTCTTATTTTTCCTCGTATAAATGGCCTTATTGTAATCAGTTCGGGGAAATCTGATAGAAATCTGAGGTATGACCTTCAGTAGCTTTTTATACTGCGCCATCCATTCGGTAAAATAAGCATGATGAGTGGGAATTACTGCGATTCACAAACGTCATTTATTTATTTTTTGATATTAATTTTCGATTGCTATCCATATTTGTACCATTATTTGACCCGACCATGGCGTAAATTGGAGAAACTGAGCAACCCTGCTTTGACAATAATCCCTTAATGCTCCCGAAAAGTCTTCATTTTCTGCTGTTTTGTCATGTAGAAATGCAAAGATTTAGACTGCAGGTACCACGCTTTGTAATGAGTCCATCGGTGTGATACCTTTTTAGTTTCATAAACACAACGTATTAACTGCCTTGAGCGCTTTACCCTCTTGATTGTTCGCAAGGTTATAGTCCATGGGCCAAGTGGCTAAAAATGGCGGATCGTTACCACTTGGGGGGACGAAGGCCACCATATATCAAATTAAAGCTTATCGTGTGTAGATTTAAAAAATATATGATGGAAATGTTGTAAGAGTAGCTTAAAGGAGTCACGTGACCTTGAATTTTGCATAATTAGCATAAATTGATGATATACTAAAATGCGGCTGTAGCAAGTAATTCTGTAGATTCTGCATAAAATAAAGCAGGCATAGATAAGATATAATGTCTGTAAAGTATTTTGTCACTTTTAAGGATAAAAAGTCACGTGACAGTGATGTCACTTCCGGTCGCGGTAAAAAACCCTCCATTTTTTGTATATTTTTCCTATTTTTTTTTTCTTTTTTGCTTCTTCCTGTTATGTGATTCAAAAGTACATTTTATAACATATGAAAAGCAGTAAAAGATAATATAAGTAGTGGTATTTCAGATGCATGATTAATCATCGAGCGATTTTTCACCGGTATGGTGACCCTGTGGCGTTACTCTTGCAAAAGACTGGGCACAAATGTACAAGGAAGCCATCTTGTTTTTGTGGTAATTACAGTCCTCAAAGATGTGAACAAATATGGATTCAAGCATACCTCGTAAAAGACAAAGAACTGAGCCTTATTGCATAATACATTGTACTGATGACAACACAACGTTAATCAGTCCAAATTCTCTTGACTCATGGAAAACGTTGCAAAAAGCTGGTCAAATCCGAGATCACGAAGGCATTCTTAGTGTACAGGTTGCCGATGACCAAATCCCGAATGCAGTATTTTACCATCGCAAATGTCGAAGCACGTTTACACACAAACATGACTTAGATCGAATTACAAAGAGTAAGAATGATGAAAAAGAGAAGGCGGTGGAGGTGGAGACGAGTCATCTAGAGAGGGGATCATCTATAAGACAAGGTAGGATGCTTGTTCGACTAAATAAAAAGAAAGAATCTTAAAGAAATAAGATAATCATAGAGTAGTTGTGTATGGAAAGAAACGTTTCAGTATTGCAGAATTTAAGTTATAGTTATAGTTATCTATATCAATATCTTGTTTGTATTCTGCTATGAAAAGTAAAATTCTTAATAAAATTATCAAAACATCAATTTATTTAAGGAAAGCCAAGTACTTCCAGCTCCCGGGTGTACGAGAAACAGTGCATCTTTTGTGAAAAGAAAGAGAAGTTTGTTAAAGGTTCAAAATCAAGGGAGGGCTTAACACAAGCCAGACAACTCAGAGTCGACGATACAGTGAGAAAAGCTGCAGAAATAAAGCATGACAAGAGAATCCTGGCCCTGGCAAGCCGAGAGCTGGTTGCAGCCGAAGCTCACTGGCACCATTCCTGCTACAAGAATTATACAAGGACAAACAGCAAATCTGTTAATACAACAGATACTGAAGAACTTCCTGAGCGTTATACTGAGGCGGAATTCAACGCATTTTCTAGATTATGCGATTATATACGGAATGAATTATTTCAGAGCAATAATATAATAGAGCTTGCACAATTAAGTGATATGCTTAGAGGGTGGATGTTGGAATCTGGGGTAATAGAAATCAAGCCATCAACAATAACTCACTTAAGAAGAAAACTTAGTGTTGAATTTGGAGATTCCTTACACTTGATTCAAAATGAATCTAACAAAGTTATCGTCTACCCAGATAGCCTCACACGGGATCAGCTAGTCTTATCAAACCATCGCCTACAAAAGGAAGTAAACGTTTTAAGGGCCTCTCGTTCACACATTGGCGAAAGTTTAAAAGATGTAGCTAGTGAGATTAGGCAGTCTGTAAAGCAACACTGCGCTAAACAAGAGTGGCCCCCAGATCCCTCCAATATCACCCAGGAAAACAGTGACGCTCCAACTCTAGTGACAACCTTTCTTCGGTACGTTCTGGGTGGCGATGATCGAGAGCTCGGTGAACGCATGTCCTGGCTTAGCAGTTCTGTTGGTCAAGACCTTATGTTTGGTATAACCCGTGGTCGATACAAGCCTGCAAAACACATTCTGTTACCCTCAGCAGTCAAATCGCTAACAGGTATTGCATTATTATAAAATTTATTATAAATGTTTTTACAAGTGGCTGCAATTTATTCAGGATTAAACTTTCAATCTATTTCAGGTAATGTTGAGCTTATACAAATTCTAAACCGTCTTGGGCACGGTATATCATATTCTCAACTCGAAGAGGTTGATACAGCCCTGTGCCTACAAAAACTTGCCATGACACCTGAAGATGGCGTCCCTCTCCCAAGCAACATATACCCAGGTACAAATACTGTCCTCGCCTTTGACAACATTGATAGGCTCGAAGGAACCCTGTCCGGAGGTGGGACATCGCATCGTGTTAATGGTATCGCCGTTCAGCCTGTTACTTACGGCCCTAATCAGAAAATAGTGGTCCCCAAGGTGGACAAGACAAAGAAAAGATCATTCTCTGCCCCAGAAGAGCCTCTCCCCATCTACAATGTCGGCAAGCGAGTTGGGCCCCCACCAAGAAAAGTGAGGGAGGTTGATGGCGAAACAATTCTTAAAGAATTTACAAAGAAGAATCTGCTGTTCATCCTTGCTCGTCTACATTATGCAGCCCACCAACAAAAAGGTCAGCAGCTGGACTGGGTTTAACATCATGGTTCACGACAAAGACACCATCATTCCCAATAATGTAGGCTATTTGCCGACCATTAATGCACCAGCCACTGATGTTTCCACCGTCAACGAAGCCCTCAACCGATCACTCACTATCATGCGCTCGCTCCATCTCACAAGCATCATATGTGTTTTCGATCAGGCCATCTATGCCAAGGCGTTTGAGGTGAAGTGCAAGGAGTATGAGAAGTTCAAGCCCATAGTTCTACGTCTTGGAACATTTCATTCCCTGGGTACATTGATCTCTATCATCGGTAAAAGGTTTCTGCATGCTGGTCTAAAGGACTTATTTATTGAAGCTGGGGTAGTGGCTGAGGGATCCGTGTCTGCAGTTCTGGAGGGCCGAAACTATAACAGGGGTGTTCGTGTGCACAAACTGGCTTACGAAGCATTCATGAGGGTGGCATTGGAAGGATTTTATCCTTGGCTTGACGAGTCACACCCAGCGGACAGTCGTCAAGTACAAACATGTCTTGATGAAATTGGTACCCTGGCTGATGAACTGTCTAAAGAAAGACACGATGAGGTTTTCAAGAGCCGAGTTTTCCAGCGTTTTTCTGACCTTTTTGCTGAATACACTCTTCATCTTCGGAATACCAATGGCCCCCTTTCAGAATTCTGGATGTCCTATATAGACATGATCGAGCTACTACTTCACATGATCCGTGCTTCTAGAGAAGGGAATTGGGAACTCCATCTCTCCTGTGTCCGCCAGATGCTCCCATGGTGCTTTTCCTACGATGCTATCAACTACGCAAGATACATGTCAGCTTATTATAGCGATATGACAAGTCTACCAGATGAGCACCCTGAGGTACACGAGTTCATGAGAAGTGGTGGATTTTCAGTTCAGTTGAGCAACGACAATACATCTGGAAGAATTCCCGTTGACCAGACTCTTGAAGAAACCGTAAATAGAGATACCCAAACACCTGGGGGTACTAAGGGCTTTAGTTTGAAACCTGGAGCCGTACAAAGGTACTACTTGACGGCAGAATTCAGAACTTTGTTCCTGCGCAGTTTGCGCGAAATGGTTGGCTATGCCAAAGGGAAGCACGGCCATGCTGACCTTCACTCGTCTCGCATTGCCCAAGATGAGAAAGATGTTGCCGCAATGGTTGATTTAATCAAGAACTGGACAGATCCATTTGCAGGTCATATGCAACTGTCCAGCATCTCAACAGGGGCTGTTGCCACTACTGCTATAGCAGAAGACCTTGCGACCGCCTATAAAGTTGGAGAGGCAGCCTACGCTGATTTCAAGAAGACCCGTCTCGAATCACAGCCCCCAACGGTAAGGTTCAATGCCAAATTGAAGAAGCAAAAGCTGAAAACCTTCAGTGCTTTATCGAAGACAAAGACAGTGGCAAAGGGCAAAGACACAGAAACTGTTCTGCGCGCTGATCGAAATTTGTTTGCGCGGATGATCATAATTGCTGAAAGCCGCAATCTGCAAATGCAAGATGTGTTAAAGCACCCATTAGGCCCTCTTCCTGCTTCCCTGGCCTGCAACAATGGCTTTCCCCGCAAGACCAATAAGGCACAACTTGGCAAAGAATTAGAGAAACTGGTACAGCCAACGGTAGAAGTAACAAGACCTTCAGCTTACCTAATAGATGGGATGGCTCTGGTCCAAAAGCTGAAGGTAGATTATCTCACATTTGGTGAGATCGCAGACAATATTTTATCTAGAGTGTTGCGTGAGGCGGAGGGTAGCGATAGAGTGGATGTCGTATTTGACGTGTACAGAGACATTTCCATTAAATCAGCAGAAAGGGAACTCAGAGGTGAAAGTGATGCAATAACTTTCAAGAACCTTGCGGCTGGCCAGAAGGTCAAGCAATTCAAGAATTTTTTACGCAATGGTGACAACAAAACAAGTCTTATCAGATTTGTTGTGGAACACTGGCAAAAAACACCGGGTCGCAAGAGACTGGAAGACAAGGAGCTGTATGTAACATGTGGAAACCGATGCTACAAGATCACTGCCGAGAGAGTAGAGGAAGAAGAAGAGCTAAGATCCGAACAAGAGGAGGCTGATACACGACTTCTCCTACATGTGCAACATGCAGCAAATGAGCAGCGATATAGGTCAATCATTGTATCCTCGGAAGACACAGACGTTAGAATCCTGTGCTTAGCGTTTTCCTTTTCCATTGATGTACCGATTTATCAGCGTTGTGTTTCTCAACTGAACGCTCGGTATGTGGACATTGGAAAAATAGCCCACGTCATTGGCCAGGATGCATGCAAAGCACTACCAGGTTTGCACGCATTTATGGGTAGTGATGCAGTGAGTGCCTTTGCAGGGATTGGGAAAGTGAAGCCCCTGAAGAGGTTACTGAGGAAAAAGGAATACCAACGCACGTTCCAGCAACTTGGAGAAAACTGGTTGATGTCTGAAGATCTTCTGATGCAGTTAGAAGCATTTGTCTGTGATATGTATGGCTCAAAGAACGGTATCTCAGACGTGAATCTATGCAGATATTCGGTCTTCTGTGCAAAGAAAGGTAATAATAATAATAATTATAATAATAATAAACTTTATTAAAGTGTAATGTGAAGTTCGCTAATTGGAGACACCTAGCTATCTGCATAATATTAAGAAATTAGATCACAATAACAAAGAAATAAATTCAGCGATAAATGTAAATGTAAATGTTTTCCCGCCCCGTACCTATGATATATATTCATATATTCATTCAGGTGAAGCGGAATCCCATCAGCTGCCTCCATGCCAAGACAGCTTGTACAAGCATTGTCGGCGAGCCAACTATCAAGCGGCAATATGGAAAAATTCTCTACGAAACAACGACATTCCATCCCCAGTTGGTCATGGCTGGTCTCTTGTAAATGACGGAGCTCAAGAGAGATTGGTGATAGATTGGATGAGTGGACTCCCGGCACCAACAGCTGTAATAGAGCTTATGTCATGTATGTGCAAGAAGGCCTGTAATGATGATTCATGTGACTGCATTCGAAATGGCTTAAAGTGCTCCGACCTTTGCCGCCTAATAACTTGTTCTAACCAGCCAGATGAAGAGGAGGACATCCAGGTAGACCTGGATGAAGAGCACGTTGACTTTGACTGAAGTCTCTTGAGTGTGGGTGTAACATTTTCAACATATCACCTACCCATGAGAAACACTTGTCATGCTAAGAATACAGGGTACCCAGTTTAATTCTTATTTGAACATACATTTAGAATAATGCTAATTGCTATATCTTTTAGTGCTTTTTATGGTAAAAATACTCTGAATTGTATTTTTGAATCACATAAAAGAAAAAAGGGGAAAAAGTAAAAATATAGACAAAAATTGAGTTTTTTTTACCGTGACCGGAAGTGACGTCACTGCCACGTGACTATTTATCCTTAAAAGTGACAAAATACTTTACAGACATTATATCTTGTCTATGCCTGCTTTATTTTATGCAGAATCTACAGCCTTACTTGCTAAAAGCCGCATTTTAGTATATTATCAATTTATGCTAATTATGCAAAATTCAAGGTCACGTGACTCCCTTAAGCTACTCTTACAACATTTCCATCATATATTTTTGAAATCTACACATGATAAGCTTTAATTTGATATATGGTAGCCTTTGTCCCTCTGAGTGGTAATGAAAAGCCACTTGGCCCATGGACTATTACAACCAGTTTGCGTTTCACAAATACCTGGTATTTACACTGACATCACAATGGAACAGATGAATAGCTTTACTTGTTTACACTTATATTCAGCTGCCCTGAGTGTACGAGGCTGGGAAGCTTCATTGAAATTCAAGGGTCCAAGGGAAAATGATTGAATATAATGGAGAAGTGTGTGTGGTGTACTGTGCAGTGGTTTACGGATCCGCCCAAACCATCCGGGTGGTATCGCAAATATATAGAGAAAGAACAATAGAGGAATTGTAAACCAATCAGGAAGACTAACGTCACCAAATCAGATCAAACTGATTGGATAGTTCTTTTTCTTTGTTTGAGAATTGTTTATTCAGTAATTTGCAATTGAATGAGATGAAAAGGGTCTACGTAAGAATTATCAAGGAATACAAAATAACCTTCTTGCTAGCCTATCTCTTACTTGAAACAATTTATAAGATGTTCTCGCACGGGAAAAGATACCTTCTGATAAAGACTCATTCTTGATTTAGGATCGCTGCGATCGATGATCAAAAAAGTTCAACGATCGCAACGATTAACTGAAAAACAGCGCTCCAACGAATCGTAGCGGTCGCTACCAAAGTATAAAAGTTCAGATTACTAGACTTTGTGGGCTGTTTGTTCGGCGATCAACGATCATGATGAAACTAGGTTTCCTTGAGCAGCTACGTAAGACAATCTGATTGTTCAGTTAAAAGCGGAGTTTATTATTTCACTTTTAATTTCTTTTAAATCCGATCTCTGCTTTAGGAAAGCAAATTGCGTTAATAAATGGATTGATAAAACACCTTCTATTTTAATCTTAATACAGCAAACTGCGAGTTCATATGTAATAAGAGAACGATTAACGAATGTGTAAACAGACTACGGTTCACTTCACGATCAAGTTAGCATTTTATACAGGCTTTGGAAAGGCAAAAACCTTACTGTGTTTGAGAATTTTTGTTTTCGGGGCCTATAAACACAAACCAATCGATCAAAGTCCCTCTGATCTTAAACTGCTCAACAAATAGGCGAGAGAAATAAAGATTAAGTTTTAAATACTACCGATTCAGTACTCGTCAAATCATTTATTCATATGTATTCGTTGTCCCGGTTAAAATTGTTTCAGAAATTCTTAAAAGCAAACACAATATATGCCTTTCAGTTACAATGCCTTTTGTTTCAGCAGACAATAACCATGCAAATAAGCAAACAACCTGGCTGTTAAGTCTCCGATTTAATACACGTAATTTGAATATAGAATTATGTACTTTCCCTTAACCAAAAATTATTCTTGTGGTCCAAACATAGTGGAATCGCTTTCGCCCATCCATGCTATCTGGTACCCCATAAAAAAGGGCCAGAATCTCTCATCCTGACTGGTTAAAGGTGATGTTTATTATTTGCAAGTTTTCGTTATAAATCTGATAAATCCATAATCTGATTCATTATGGCAAATGAACTGAGTGGAGTACAATTCAGTCTGAAATCATACGCGCGATTTCAAAATAGCGAGATCGATTTTACAACATGAAGTTCAATTCCCACCTTATTACGGCCATTATGAAATCGCATAATTCAGTTCGCAGTACCAATATATATATATATATTCGCAGTACCTAAAGGCTTTTACATCTCTTTTTGTATTTAAAACAAAAATTATGCGATACAGACCAAAAATGGTGCGATTTAAAGCACAGGGGCACCCAACGACGGTTTCCTCCTAAATGCAATGGAAACATCTTCAAGACTATCCAGACTACTTTTAGATCCCTTGAAATGCATTCTAAGTCGGATTCTAAGCGGCGCTATAAAAATTTGTATCTGTTCTGTCATTCTGTGGGAAATTCCATCGCATTTTTGAATCGGAAATTTTAGGTTTCGTTTTTTTAAAGAAAAATAACCTAATCTGGGGAGTGAAATGTGACTGAAATTAAACTTCAGAAATTCTTGGGGAATTTTTTTACATGAGCTTCAAAAATTGTACCTGAATGGAACGGTCATCTAGAACGTTAAATCCTGCCTCGAGTAATAGAAAATTCTAGGCCAAAACATTGAAGGTAAGGCTGATCGGACAGTTAAGGGTTATGCATATATTTGCCCAATATTTCGACTAGACAAAACTAGTCTTCATCACGGGCTAGAAAAGCTAAGGAAACCGTCTAGTGGAATCTACTTTTTTATAACGAATATTAGATTTATATCTGTCTCATGTTAAACTGAGTTGGGGTGCAACTTACTATCTCTATTTATTTCTCAGGAAAATTCTTTGAAGGAGTGGTCTTTCAAGAAAGCTATTAGAATTCAGACCTACAGTTCTTATCACCCTATTCCTGTTCCGTTTAATATCATCTCAAATCTTATATTGGGTTTGCTTTGGGTTTGGAGAGTATGCAGTCGTGGTCGAACAGTAAGTCCAACGATTTAACAACTAAATTTGGCTGTAGCCGTCGCATACACTTGTCGATGTGTGCTAGGGTTACCCTAGCAAGAGGGTTACACTACCTGCCTTGTAAACGCTCAGCTGAGGATAACTCGCCTACCCGGGTCAACCTTCCGCCGTCATGCGTGACCAGTAATTGTGCTAATTTGAACGGTATTATCCAATTTTTGAGCTTAATCATAAACATCTGAAAAATAAAAAGGTTTTTCCTGTCTACGGTGACACTTTTTTTCCTTTTTTTGGAATTTGACGTGTTTTCCATAAAGAACTTCAAGATTATTCTCGCGGATCGGGTTTTATAATTTTGTAGCACGCGCAGTGCGCTTATCGCGCGAGGATCGCAAGCGGAGTGCGATTTCGCCTTGGTCATAAATCTTTCTATCGGTTTGGTATCCGCAGTTGCCTAGCAACAAACCATAAAGAAACTCTAGAAGACGCCATTTGGCATGACGTCATCGTGCATTTTTGTATTCCAGGCAAAACAACTGGTTAGCCACCGACCAGATTTTTCATCCTCTGTTTGCTGCACGTTCGTTGGCGAATCGCTAAGTATTTTTGCTCAAATAACAGCAGGCTGCAAACACAACATTGCCTGATTCTACAAGGGGCTGGAAATCCTTGCTGTGGACTATTTTTAAACACCGACAGAAAGGCAACCTAAACTTCAGCGAGAGCAACAAAGAAGACGAGTACGTTCATCGAGCGGCCGTTATAAAGCCTGAGAGTGAATGAACAAGGAAATAATGCGAAGTGGCTTTGAAATAGTTGTTTAAGCTATTTTTCCTCAAATGTATATTAGAATTCATGATAAAACACCTCCATAAAGTTCAATCAATGTGAATGGCAGAGAAAAAATATTTTAATGCCTCAAGGCTATTACCGTAAAAACTCGTGTATAAGCCGCACCTTTTTGCCGAAATTTTGAGTCAAAAATCGCGGGTGCGGCTTATACACGAGACCATTGCTCTCAAAGGGAGTAAACTGGCTTGTAGGGGTCACAAATTGAACTGAAAACCTTCAGTAAATAAAGATTAAACATATTGAAACCTGTCGTTGATCATTGCTTTCAGTAGAAGTGGTGGCTCCTAAAGGAGCCGTTTGTTTGCATCTGCAGGTTCTATACCTGAATCTTGCTCGCCAGTGGTTCTTTTAAGCGTTTCATCTGCGCTTTGTTTGAGCAGTTAAACTCTAACTGGCACGGAATCTCCATTCCTCCGCACAGCTGCTTACAGTGTCGTCTGCGACCGATCACTTCAACGCTGATTTCCCTGATTTTCGCTGATTTTCCTTCTCTGGTGTCCAGACTTCCCTCGTCAAATAAACGCGTGGTTACTAAGCAATCGTTTTGTAGCATTCTCCAGCGCTTTATTTTCGCTCCATCGTTCCATTTTCATTTCAACTGTGGGCTTTAGCAATGAAGAGAACTGTTGTCTTTCGCAGGAAATTGGGAAATTGATTAAAGAGAACCTTTTAAAAGGTATTTTCAGAGTTGATTAACTTATTTAAAATGTCACTGCAAATACACAACATTAAATTTCCTCAAGTTTATTTGTGAACATTTTGATGCGCGAACAAACGATCACCTTTTTTACAAAAGCGCATTTTTGTTTTTTGTTTTTTTTTCAAAATCATGCTTGAAAGTTGGGGGTGCGGCTTATACACGAGTGCGGCTTATACACGAGTTTTTACGATAATTTTAAACGGTCTTTGCGTAGTGGTCGCATAGCCCAGTTGCATGCAGGCTTACTTTTTGCGCTGGAGGAGGTTGGGGTGCAGGTTCAAATCTCGGCGTGGCTACTCGCAGGTTTTTTTTCTTTTTTTTTTTTTGAACATCGTATTTTTACTTTTTGGCTTATTCTCATTGCCGACCCATTTTAGCTTCGCGAGACTTTTGCGATAAGGTATTTCTAGTTTCAAATTTTGGACCGTTGCAAAGAATGTCACGCATGACGAAACACGTCAGTAAAGCTGGCAAAGTTGACCCGGGTGTTAGGGTAACCCTACCTGTGAAATTTGCTTGTAAACCAGAATTAACTTTAACCGGCTTACTAGAGTAACCCTAGCACAGGGTAACTCTCTCTCCTTGTAAA
>OZ037778.1:39947830-39957830 GCA_964035525.1 Porites cylindrica
CCATGGCGTGGAATCCAGAGATTCCAAGACTGTCTTGGACACCCTTACATGGGGCGATAGCAAAGTAAAATGATAAATATTTTACTTTATTCTCGTCTCATTCGTATCATCCCTTTCAGATGCTATGGCTGATCGCGGAGACTTAATTGGGTGTACAGTAATGTTTCAGATGGCTGAAAAAGGAATTGTCCCAATCACATTCACAATTAATGGAAGACCGATCACCAATGTGCTTTTTTGTATTGCGTTTGATGAGGAGGACTTGAAACTCTTTCCATTTGTCAGCATGGGTCACGAGGGAGTCGTTGTCGCTGCCAGGGTATGTAATTTGCAAAATACATTCACCTAGTCATTAGATGAAATAAAATAAATATCATTAATTTTTTAATGATATTTTTTCTTAGACGAGGCATCGTGACAATATAGATGGCATCCCCTATCTCCCTCCAAATGAAGTGACAAATAACAATAATATCACATCATTTGATTCAAAGTTCGGTCATCAAACTTCATCAACAGCAGGAAGTGATGTCAGAGTTGTTTATCGGGAACTACAGTACGCCAGTGCAAGATTCAGAAGAATCAGAGATGATATTCTTGACAACTTAAAAATGAATTTTCGACGATTGGAAGACGTCTTCAATGACTGGAATAAAGAATGCTTCGAAATGAGGGAGAATGATTTAAAGGCCAAGTATAATAACCCCATTCTGCGAAAAAAGATTAAAAAATTTCTTGATGGCCTTAGAGAGATTGAAGAACTAGGGAGAAAGGCGAACATTAAGTTGAGTACAATCGTATAAACTTATGATTGAGTGTGAATCAGTTAGTTCAATGCTGAAGAAACTAATCCAATGAGTGCAATCCAAGAGCGCAAAGAGTGCAATCCGGAATACAAGTACCAAGTGACTGACAAAGATTCAGTATTCAGTACCTGGAATTAGAAATGTATGGCGTGGAATCCAGAATCCAAAAGTATCTTGGACTCCTTTGCATGGGGTGATAGCTAAATAAAACGATAAATATTTTAGTTTATTCTCGTCTTATTCGTATTCATCAGAAACAACAGCGAAATTTTCGCCTGCCGGGGTCAAGCGAGGGGCTTGATTGTTACTCTGTTTGGCGACCCTATTAAGGAAGTAGTGTCAGTAGGTAACCTTTATGATTAATTTTATTTAATTTTTGCAATGTGCGAGCGCGCGGAAAAGGGGATATGGTGAGTGACCCACTGAAAATTGTGAAAATTTAGAAGATCTTGAACTTTATTTTTCATGAGGTATTTCTTCAACAAAATCATTTTCTTAGAAGCAAGTGCTTGCTCAGTCAGCATAACAACGCAAAACCATTCATGGAATTGCGAAATTTTTGATGATGATGTATATGATGATGATGAGAAGATTAACGCTTTTAAAACAGTTATGTAATGGACTGAGTTCATCCTATGGGGAGGGAATCACGAGCCAATAAATTCTACATATGGCGGAGGCCTTATCACGATACCCGAAGAAGAATTGAGGTTCTGATTTTTATCAGAATTTGTCTCGTAATTATTACAGTAAGAAAATGCGCAAATAAAGGGTCACTCGCCTACGACGAAGGACGGATATGTTTCTTACCAAGTGATAAGTATTGAACACATGGGAAGACTGGGAAGCAATGGCGGTGTGAAGACGTGCCGAAAGACCGTCCGCCTAATAACACTACTCTTTTGCCGTAGATGATTTAATGGAAGAATTTTTTAAGCTATTGCTAAGTAAAAGAAGAACAAGACAGCTATCCTCCGATAGCTCTCTAGATACCTCGCCAGAACCAAAGAAACTTAAAGAGTGTGATAGTTCTAATTCTTCCGAAGGCGAACGCGAAGAAGAAGGTGACGATATTATTCTATCTGCTCTGAACATTGCTGAAGGCCTTCAAAAACCACTGCAAGATATTCTTAAGAAGCTTGAAAAGCTGGATGCCATCGAAGAAGCAGTGAATAACCTCGGGAAGTCTTTCGGGAAGTTAGAAGGAAGAATACATACTCTCGAAGATGCGTACGCTACCACCAAGCGTGATGTTGAAGATCTTAAGGAAAGTTTAAACGCAAACGAAACAGATAAAAAGACGACATCCGAGAGAATACAAAAACTCGAAGACAGCACAAAATCGAGCCTAGCGGCCCTACAGAAAGCGAATGATGAACTCCGTGCCAATTTTAAACTGATCGAGGATAAGAACTCGTATCTGGAAGCATATTCTAGGCGCGAAAACGTTGAGTTTGAAAACATTCCAGAACAAGAAACGAACAAAGAGGACACGGAGATGGCGCTGCGCACCTTTCTGGAAACGGAATTGGGTTTTGGCGACGCTGCCAATGCTGAAATACAGCGAGTTCATCGTCTAGGAAAAAAGAGAGGAGAAAGTTCCAGACCCATACTTGCTAGATTCTTACGATATAAGGATTGTGAAAAGCTTCTTTCGCTGGGACATCGTCTACGAGGAACAAACTACAAAATGTACCAAGATCTTCCGTTTGAGATCGTCGAACGTAGGAGAGCGCAAATGGAAACCTTCAAAAAGGCAAGACGCAACAACATTCCCGCAGCTTTCAGCAAAGCCCAGCCTGACAAACTGTTCATAAGAGGGAAATTGTGGCCTTTTGGAATGCCATTAGAACTGTGAGTTTAATAACACAAGTCTTAAACATTAACGCTTTAACTTTAACTTTTTTTTTCTTTAACAAATTAATTCCGTTATTTCACCTGAAGATTTTTGTTTTTACTCGAAATTATGATAGGTGGACGGGACGGAAAACACGCTTCTGTTCGGAATACATCTCTTTTCTTAAACTTTGCTTGCCTTCTCGACTCTCGAAACGAAGCAAGCTAGTTTTTCCATACAAATGCCGCGCTCAGTCAGTGATCTTTTTTATTTCTTTTGGTGTGTACATTTACATGTATGTTTTCCTTTTCTTTTTGTAGCGTATGTAATCCGTAATGTAAGTAGTGCAAGTAGCTGTTTTATATATGTAAAGCGTGGAGTATGACTTTTAGTAGTGTAAGCATCTCATTGTAAGTAAGTATTGCAAGTTTTGTATTGTAAGTAGAGTATAGTATTGTTACTAGCGTAAGTATCTCACATTGTAAATAAGTTTTTTTTTTTGTAAGTAGAGTATAGTTCTGTTAGTAGCGTAAGTATCATACATTGTTTGTAAGTAAGTATTGTAAGTAAGTACCTTGCAATTGAAAATAAAAATTAAAAAAAAAAAAAAAAAAAAAAAAGGATTGAACACATCAATCACATAATTATTTGAAAACGTATTTTAATTTACTACTAAATTAAAAATGGAAATTGCTTGAATAAAAATGAAACCCGCCTTTACAAAGCAGAAAAATGATAATAATGGTAACTGTGCCTCTATCCAGAGATGGATAGCTAAATGGTGTCGATATAATGGCGTATTATGGAAGTGCAGGAATGTCGATCTTTATTTCACACTAAATCTAAAATTCAAAGACGTGACGCAAAACTGAATTTAACGCATTGTCTCTTCGTTCAGTACGGCCGTGCATTTTCCGTGGATAGAAAATCTTGAAAAGTACAATTCAGCATGACATGACAGATAACATTTACCACTTGGCCAGTTGATACGCCTGTGATATTAAACTACCAATTCACGTTCAAAATTTACCCGGCTGGGGTCTACACTCAAACATGAACTTAAATTCTATATTACTGACTGTTTAAAAATATAGCTAATAACATTATGGTTAATAGTTCAAGTCTATACTTTTCACACTAACCATTTTCACTTTCTCCCAATACAACTTGTTTATTCTCCAAAATTGTGCATATTAAGCAGTCTTCAATAGGCCATTTCCGAGTTAAAAAAAACTCTCACTTTCAAGACGAGGCTAAATCTTCCTTGAAAAAAAAAAAGATTTCTATTTGCATGGGAATAATAATAATAATAATAATAATAATAATAATAATAATAATAATAATAATAATAAAAACAGTTTCTTATCAATCGCTTTGCCCTCTGCCTCACTTTGAAACAGAGGTTTGGGCAATAAGGAAATTTCCTTAAAATTTCATTCTTGGAAAGAATGCCAATACCAAGGAGAAATTGGAAACAATTCTCATGCAAAAGTTTGGGGAGTAGACAAGGTGTATTATTGGTAAATGTAAAAATGGTCAATGTTTTGTGATACCGTGCATTTAAAATTCTACAAGTTATGTTTTTACTATGAGTGAAAGGAATAATTATCGCAAATATACTTCCTACATCTAAATTCTAAACTGAATAGCATTCCAGTTGCACCCTCTAAACCTCCTTCAGGTTGTGGAATTAAAAATAGTTTGGTTTGTTTGTTTCACGTATTAACATTAGCCCTGTGTGTTCGTGACGTAAGTGTCACTATCTCTTCCTTAACTTTTTCTTTTGTGGGTTCCCTGTTGCGGTTTCACTGGTCTTGGTGTCTGTGGGCGAGCAGTTGCAAGCGCTGCATACGAACCAGCTTCTGGTTTCTCTGGCGACAGAGACATGTAGCTGCTTGGCTCAGGGGAAAATGACCTGGTAATATTCTCGTATTTAGTTGTCAATCCCATATAATGTCTTTCAGCTTGTCCTGGTTTGGTCCCATTGTCATAATGACTTTCGGTTGTTTGCCTCGCAGAGGAGCACGGTGGTCCTGCCTTTGTGTTGCTGGTTTGAGGAACTGGTGGAAGAGGGCGAGAAGGGTTGTCGTAGATGGGAGGTTTAGGATCCGGAATCCCCGGACTTGGTCCCACGCCCAGGTCGACTTCGTTTATTGACGCTTCGTCATCAGGTTTTCTTTCCGAGTCAGCGCGATATGCCCTGTTACTAAAAACTGCCCTTGAGTGGTTTGACTGATTGTTCGTCAGCCGACGGATTTTAAAGATCAGACAGCCAGTCGCAGCAGCAAAGACAAACACAAGTACAACGACAACTGACAGGCCCGCGATGCTGGATGAGGTAGATTGAGCTATACGAAACATACGAACAACACCCGTGAATCCGTTTTCCTCTTAAGGTTCCTCATATTCAATTAATTTAATGTGTAGCATTATACATTTGCAGTATTTTTACTTGGTATTTTTATTAACACTTCACTATTTTCCATAATGTATTTCAGTGGGGGATGTAGGGGACGGGCCAAGCTCAGGTTTGCAGGACAAATATGAAATACTTTTGGTGTTTTAGAGAGTTTTGTTCACCTTCGCGATGTAAGACGTGAGTAAATGTCGCAATTCAAAGGATTCAAGGACAGTAAACAATACCCGTACTACAGCATATATAATGGCTGATCAACACCAGGAAAATTGAAAAATCACCATACTGGAGAAAATCTCACCATTCTTTCTGTTGCTGTCCTCTTGTGCATGTGATACGCAGGTAAAGTGAGTGTCGTTGTGATAACAAGAACTGTCCTCAGGACATCGGTAGCTCTGACACGGGTTGCTGGCTGTGATGATACAAGATAGAAAAAAAAGGGAAACGCCTTGATCTTTTTGTACAAAGTGTTACTTATTAGGTAAGTGTTAAGCTGCCAACTATGAAGAAGGCTTGATAGACTCGTCAGTGGCATAGCCGTGACATGGGGATTGTGGTGCTGGCATTTAAAACTCCAGCTGAATAAAGCCAACAATGTTCATCTAAAGATTTGGTTTTTGGCCGAAATTGGGACCGTTACAATAAATACAAGTTTAGTTTTAGCTTGATTATCAAAATTAGGGCAAAACCACTCTCATGTTTTCCAAGGGATAATACTAACTACATAGGCTTAAGAACGTCCACACATGGTTATTTTCCACTGAAAATCATAATGATTTGAATGTTTGTCTGAAATCTTGACACAAATCTCAAACTTACAACTTACCCACAACTAGTCTTTCTTTGCAGTGTTTTCCTGTGAGTCCTTTTGGGCATGTGCAAAGATACGAAAAGCCATCGCTAAAACACCGACCGTCATTTTGACACGGAGAAGACTTGCACTGGCTTAGTGTTCCTGAAACATTTGATAGACACTAGTGAAATTCTTTCTGGATACCGTTTGCTTTTCTTTTTTCTAAGGCAAAGCCTGGCTGTTATTGTCTTTCTCATGTCGTAATCCAGTGCCATTCTAATTCTGAACAGGAATGATGTTCGTGTGTCTCTCTGCAACACACTTTCTAGGCTTGCCACAATTGACAAAAAGTCAGGGCCCCATCCGATTCACATCAGTTCTTAGACTACCACTGTTCTTAGTTGGTAGTACTTTGATAACACCATCATTTTTCGAAGTGTTAGGGACAGTGATTCGGGACAAACAACGAAGTAACAAAATACTGGTTGTGTTTTCACTAGGACAATTTTAACTGGATAAAGCCTGAAAAGTCCGGAAATACAGTGAAAAAAACACCTCTTATTGGTTTGAGCTAGTTAAAATGCAAGCTGTTTTCACAAGCAAAAACAAGGGATTTTCTCGCTTTTACGAGCGGAAATTCACTCAGAGTTATACTACCTTGCGAGATGGTATAACTTGTCCTGATAAACGCCGTAGCCAATCGGGTCGCGCGTAGTGACAGACGCCTGCCAAATAATCTGGTTATATTATTTTCCAGACTATTGCCTCTTGCGCTTATCCCAGTTATGGTACTGAATGTTGTTTCGTTGTTGGATTGACAGAATTAAAAGATTTCGTGGCATCTTCCTCATTTGTAACGACATAAGCCTCATTTGCTGAATAAAACTCCTTCTCCTTCGCAAAAATACAGCGAAAATAATAACAAGAGAAGTCATTACAAGCACTTCGTCCCCTGTCATTTTTTATTATGGCGGGCTTTTGCAATTTGAATCCGCTGAGTTAGTGGCTTAGATTGCCGGTTAAATTTCACAGTGAAAACAGTGGTCACGTTTAACTAGTAAAAGTCGGTTTGTAAACAAATCCTAGAAAGAATGTTCAGCTAGTTAATCGCCCTAGTGAAAACTCAACCACAATAAGAAAAAAATGTTGTTACTGATTGGTGGTTTTCACCGTCACGCCATCGAAAACTAAAATCAAAACCGTAGAATGTCTGAAGCTAAGAATTTCAGATATTATAGAATATCGATAAATGAACAACCTAACCAAGTCTCACGTCTGTCTAGTTTTCCGCTGTTGAGTTGTTCTTCAAAATATGTAACAGAAATTTATAGGGCACACTATATGGGGACGCCATATTTGTGCTCCTCCGAGGAGCACAAATATGGCGGCCGGAAATAACTCAAACATCTGGTTTCAGTATCGCCACAAATTTAATCAGTTGTTCACGGCGAACGAGCAAATTATTCCCCTTAACACATTTTCTGATACTTTCACCATTCAAAGGGCATAATATCATGCGATAAAATTATTTTTTAGCATGTGTGACGGCCTTCTCGGTCGCCATATTAATGTCACTCGGAGGAAACTTGGGAAATTAGAAAGTGCAGTGGCGGGATATTTTAAACACAGAAAACGCAATCACGTTGAAAACTTGCACAGAAGTTTATTTTTAAGAGATCTGTTGCTAGATGGAGATAAAACCTTAACAGTCCTTGCGATTTTGGAGTGCGGATTTCTTTTTTAAGTCGCTTGAAATCCAAGAATAAAAACGGATGACATGATTTTTGACTTTGCACGGGCTGAAAGGATTAAAGACGTGTCGTACAAAAGATTGCCAAGTTAAGCCTTGTAAACCAGCAAAGCAAACTTAAATTAAAACTGTAATTTACCCTTGTTTTTACCTACTTATTTCACAACTTGGACCTGTGAATCCTTCTGAACAGTTGCACATAGGACCAAATGAGGTGTTTATGCATGTCCCATTGCTTGAACACTTCATAGTAGAACAATTTTCAGATGACCCTTTGTGTAAGTGCATAAATATGTTAATTAACGAAAAAACAATCTGAGAAAAGTGACAAAATAACCACCAGCGCATAAATGCTCAGAAATTTAGGCTTAAATTAACTTAAAAATTCCGAGTTCTCCTAATGAGAGTAGGAAAGTTTTTCTCGCTCGGAAATATCCATACAAAACAATCAGTTAACAAATAAAGAAGCCTTGACTGTGCTCTGTTCTGTTGTAAAGCACTTAAGAAGCGGCTAGAGCACGAAAGAAGCCGTAGGGAAACACGAGACGTAGGTCGAGTGTTTCTCGCTGAGTTCTCTAGCCGCTTCGTGAGTGCTTTACAACAGACGGAACAAAAAGGCTTCTTCTTTCTTTGTTTTATGATAAAGAAGCCGTTAAATTCCTCACGCATTACTTTTTAATTCTCAAACAAAACTATTGGTAGATAGCGTGACAGCTTTAGTTCCGTGTTAATTTTATTTTATACTCTAAACTGATGTACACCTTTTCAACCTGTCAGAGGGCGCCTTCTATATGAACTTTATTAAATTATAAATAGATTTAATT
This sequence comes from Porites cylindrica, assembly GCA_964035525.1. Lineage (NCBI taxonomy): Eukaryota > Metazoa > Cnidaria > Anthozoa > Scleractinia > Poritidae > Porites > Porites cylindrica. Next base: position 39,956,257 of record OZ037778.1, read on the forward strand.
TAGCGAAGCTTGAAAGTGAAACTCCTAGCTGTTGACAATTAAACTTAAAACCCTGACAAAAAAACTTAAAAAAATTGCATGAAATGACTCATAAATCCACTTTTACAGCATTGATTATAAAAAATTACAAACTTTGCGGCAATTGACTATAAGAACAGACTGTCTATGGCCACTTTGCATGTAGTTAAGCACGGTGTATGAAGGCTGATGGAAACGGAAGCAAGTATAGCGGATAATTTGAGACGTCGGCCTTTCAAAAAGACGGACATAACATAAGCGTCAATTAAATTTAGAAAACGCCGTGACTATACGCCCGGCAGCCGGGAAGGGTCTTAAACAAGCTAAATACCCACAGTCAGAAAATTTTGTAGAATTTCAAGGAGTAGCCATAACACAAGGATCAGTTGAGGAAACCAAGAATGGCTTTGCTGCTGAGCAGTTGCACATCTCTCATAATACACCTCGTTTACCCCCCAAAATATTGCATAACCTAAAGTTTTTCATTCTCTGGGATTACAATCGTTCCAGGAAAATTGAAGACAATGCTGGCTAATGCTTTTGCAATCTGTTTTTTTTGGAGGGGGGAGGGGGAGGGGGAGGGGGCAAGAAAGGTGCATTATGGGATAATGCGCACATGGCGAATAGAGTGAAGTCGACGCTGTTTTGACCCTTGGAAAAATTTCGTGTGTCAGCCCGTTGGCTAAACACCAAACACCCTGCAAACTAAGTTAAATAACGGCTAGGAATTCTACGCCAGCAAAATGACCTAGAAAACTACAAAGTCGGCCAATTTGATCGTAATAACAGGAATAGCATGAGATTCTTCGCAGTAAATGGTTAAAAAATTCGGACTTCCGGGCATTTAGCAGTAACTGAGAATCTGTGCTCGCGAGCCGTCAAAATAGCTGTTTTATACAATCTCTCCGAATTGGTTGGCAGCTTTATCACATGTAAACAGTTTATTGAACCCTTTTGAACCGGTAATTGGCAGCTCTGAAGGACTATAGAATAATCCAGGTTAGAGAATGTGGTAAGGGAAAGGGATTTTGTGGCCTTTTTTTCTAAATTTTCTGACTTTCGGGCAATCAGTCTACCCCTCCTAGCTGCCACAGTGTTTTGAACGTGCTCATCTGAGGATAACTTTCAATCAGCGTTATCGAACATAGAAAATATTATTCACTTATTCACTTCTATACTAAGCTCACCTGGATGGGGTTTGGAATTACACAGCACCGTTGCCACTGACGAGTAGCCGCCATTCGGATACCCCAGGATATCTTTTGAACATTCTTCGAAACTGGATTCATTCCCCAGACATCTCACGTTTTCAAACCACGATGGTCCATTTCCTATCCCAAACTGATTGCTGCTTCCAAATAATATAGCTCCAGAGTATCCCAGCTGGCGACACACCACGTGAGCACCATTGATATCCCAATTCCAGCCAGGAATCGTTCCCCACAGACCAGCATATAATACTTCTACTCGCCCAGCATTGGAGATCGGTGCACCAACAAGCCTCAAATTTAAAACTTTCAAAACCAAGAAAAATGTGAGTTAATCATTGGAGAAAA
>OZ037778.1:39962830-39995330 GCA_964035525.1 Porites cylindrica
GTAAGCAAATCATTTCAACAGAAGTTGTGTCTTTCAATATAATTTACTATTTTCATACTTGTTGTGCCATCTTTTGACTCGAATATTCGATTTGTGTACTACGGTGCTAAAGGTGAGCGTGCGCAAGTATATTTTTTAGCCACATATTTTTTGTATTTCATAGCCCGAACTGCTCGAACTCCTTCCTTGTTTTTTGTGAATATCACGAAAGATAAACCGCATTAACACAAAAACGTTCAGCTGCGTGAGACCATAAGCCTCTATACTTCGATTTACTGGTTTATCTGTTGTAGAAATTGGTAAAAAACCGGAAAAATCCGAATGTTGGGTGGTAGAATGATCATGGAGAAATGAAGGTTATGAAGGCAAGAAACTAAGGAGAAGACAAAAAGCCCTGAATAAGGCAGCTAAAATAGTTTTAAAGAAGGCTAGATACAAAATAGGAGACTCGACAAGGAAGCTCAGTCTCACATAGTTAGCAAGCCAAATAAAAGGGTCATGAAAAGCTGTTTAAAATGTTTAAACTTAGGAGCCCCTGAGATGGCAAAGAAACCTCTGCTTAGTCTGCCAATTAACGCCCAGCTCGTTTCAAATTTGTAAAGAAGTACAAAAGCCTTGCTGTGGAAGGGGGGTCGGGATGATTATCTTTTTTGAATGAATGCCCAATATATATTTTTTTAGCTGCCTAAACTAAACAATTTTTGTTTGGGGGTTGAACTGGATCCTGCGCACCAGGTGATAAAAAAGCTCAAAATGGATCATTTGTGTGTTAACAAGCTGTATCCCACTTCATGCCGCAACGGCTACAGAATGTGATAAAAAAACAAAAAGGGCATGCCAGTTACTGACATTCTGAATACATGTGCTTGACAGAGAAATAAACATGTCCTAGAATTTCATGTAAAAATATAGTTTTGATCAAAAGTTATAGTGCATGAAATTAGAGGAACGAACTTTTGGGACACCCTGTAATCACAATTTTGCAGTCTACACAAACCGCCCTTAGCGCGCTGTTTATTTCTTGCGGCTAAATGTGCGATAGACGTAAACTACAGAAAAGTCACGAGTCTGTCGGTAGAATAATCGACATATGTACTTTCTTTTCGGCGAGACTGATGGAACAATATGTTAGTTAATGTGTAACCACAGGCACAAATCACACTCCATACTTAAACCATTTCCAGACATTTCATTCACGCGTCATTCTGACTCGGCAGTCCTCGAAAGGAAAAAAAACTGCATAAAACCTTGCAAAATTATTACTGACAATCAAAACATGAATAAAACTACAATGAAAGATGTACAACTACAACACTTTTTATTCAAGACAGCAAGTAGAATGTCTGAAATGTTTCCGAAAACCTTGTTTTTCTTTGTGTTTGTTTGTTCGTTTTTTTTTTTACTTTTTACCGGCAACTACTACAACTGGGTTTCCTGTAAGACCTTTCTCTTTCCATTTGCAACCAGAAAATTAATTTAAGCTTGTGCATATTTTTAAAAGCTTTACGCGAGGCCATTGACATCGTCTTTCTGTCTCAAATCTGTAGTAGTCATGTCATGACATGAAATAATTACGCTTGACTTTACGACAAAACTAAAACGAGACAAAAACTGTAACAATTACCATATACTGAGTATTTTTACCTCTACTCCCAGAGTCTGTACGACAGTCGGGAGTTCGGACGTGACGTCATAGCTAAATTTTCTGAGATCGATAGGTTACCATTTTCTATACGTATAGGGTTCCGCTGCGCGCGCTTCAATATAATTAGACTGTAGTAAAAGATGCACACCAAGTGGGAGAAGAAAATACTGAAAATCTAGCGTTTAAGTTTTTGTTTTTAAGTTATAGCCATCAACTGGCTGCAACCTTGCAATTGCTATTGCTTTAAAACATCACATAATGTTAATTTTCACAGCATTGAATTTTGTGATTATATTGTTCTTGAAATTGCGAAAAAATAGTGTGTTACTCAGTAAAAAGAGGAACGGGGAAGGGCAAAATGAAAACTGGGAAAAAACCGAAAATGGATAACAGGGCTAAGGTTCAAGTTTGCTTTTATTTGTGGTCGACGTACGTGCTTGTTTCCCGAACATCCAGGATTATCTTATACTTTTCTCACCTTCTTCAGTCATTTTGTCTGTGCATACAACATTTGCACAATATGTAGACGACGAATACTGGTAGAAATCCCGAGCACATTGTTCCAAGGATGTTTCACTACCAAAACAGGTGAAGTAAGTGAACCATATTGGGATATCAGAGGAACAAAAAATTCTGTATCCTGAAAGCGAGGCTGAATGATATCCCAGCTGTCTGCACGCGACTGTGGCGTCTTTAATGTCCCATCCTGATGCATAACCCCTGGCATAAACTGAACCCCACGTTCCAGCGTAATGAACCTCTATTCGTCCCATATTTGATGAGTGTGACCCGCGTAGCCTAATCCGCATTACTGAAATATTTTGTGGATAGAAGAGGCTTGAATTAGAGCAATAACACATGGAATGTTTACATGGGCTGTTCACGTCAGGAGTACAATAACCGGCACTTGCAATGGATTAAAATAGGCCATTTCCGAGTTTTCCCGGGCCTCTCTATCAAAACGAGGTTTAGTGCTTAGTCTTTGATATGGAAATAATTTTTTATTCTCATGCAAATAAAACTCATTTTCACAAGAAAGGTTGTGCACTTGGCCTCCTTTTGAAAATGAATGTTCTTGGAACTCAGGGTAACGCTTTTAAAAAGCCTCGTTGGATCAAATTTAGTGACATTCATTAAACGTTAATAAACTCCTTTTGAATTTATAAAATTATTTAAAAACTAATGATTATATAATGCAATGTAACGATTAGAAAGTGAGACGTCGGCAGAACTGTGTGTGACTATACATTAAGTGAAACTTTGTATTACCGTTATGGGATGACGAGTCCTTACAAATGACACTGGCGGTGTAGGCTCTATACAGAAATTCAGTTTTATTTCCAAGCCCATCATGAACACATTCCATAACATTTGACTCACTTCCAGTGCATCGAAGATTTGTTACCCACACTGGACCGGTGACCAGACCATAAACACCGTTCTTTAAAGCCACTTCCGCTCCAGCTGAGTAACCAAGCTGACGACAAACTACTGTGGCGTCATTTATATCCCAGTTGCTGCTACTGATTGTTCCCCAGACTCCTGCATAAAACACTTCAACTCGGCCAGCGTAAGGTAAGGTGGATCCTTGAAGGCGAATCAGATTATCTACGAAAATGGGATTAAATTTTTTTTGGTGTGTTGTCCATACCCATATCACACCGGTAATGAACGAACAAACTTTGTTTAAGGGTTAGAGCTTAGAAGTCTCTAACTGTTTTAATATTAAACCGAGTGCTCTAGAGGAAAAGTTTCCTTTTTTGATTTATTTTTTTTCTGATCGTCAACGAAAAAGGAAAAGAGCTGAAAAAGACCGACCGCCTTATTGCGTTAAGGGGGCGTGTTGTTTGTTTGTCTGTTTGTTTTTTCGGGTGAAATGATGTTGATATGAGAAGGAAAGAAATTAGGGTAGATAAGGTATACACATACTGACCAATTACCGGTAGTCAGCTTAAATGAGCTTAGTGGCACCTTGTTTTGGTGGTGGACGCCTATCTGGTATTTAGCGTTGGTTTCTCATTTGAAGTTTACAGCTTATCTCTTTGGACATGGGGCGACAAAACATAAACTTTAGTCATTAAATGTTCGCGGAATTCGCTCTTTTGGTAGAAGGAAGTCTATTTTTAATTGGCTGCTTAAATCTCCTGCCGATATATGTTTCGTTCAGGAAACGTATAGCACCCCAGAGGTGGGAATTTCAATGCAGAATTTTAAATTGTATAATCTTTAGAAACGAAAAACTTAATTTAATTGGTGTAGTAGAATCGCCAAACTGCGCTTTCTGTCAAGAAGAAGCGGAATCCGTCGAGCATTTACTTTTCTCCTGCAGGATATCTTCTAACTTTTTGAAACATGTCTTGTCCTGGCTAAGACATTATGGTCCTCATGTTGGGACAATTAATGAGTCAGATGTGATATTTGGAAAGTTTGATATTGTAGAAGACTATATTCTAATTAATCATATTTTGTGAATTGGGAAATATTATATCTACTATAGGAAATGTCAAAATAGCGTACCTTCAATTAGAGGTTTTATTACTAGGGCAAGACGTGTCTTCAATATCGAGCTCCATATTGCCGGGGAGAAAAATATACTTCTTTTCCATTTTCAAAAGTGGGAGAAGCTAACTAATGCACTAAATAGTAGTTATAATTCATTCAAAATATTTCCCCGATTCTGATTGGCTAAAAGCACGCGCATAATTCACCATAACCAGTTCCTTATGACCAAATTTGGAATTTTGTGTTTAGCGAGGAAATGACGTCAAAAATGCAGCGTTTTTGCAGGTTAATGCACCGTTAACCCAGAAGACCTGGGGAGGAGGTTGAGTTGTTTTGGTTGTGGAAACAAAAATGGCGGACATTTCACTCGTTTCAAGAGTAAGAACCAGGCGAAATAATAGCTAAAAACATGGCAAGAACAGCAAGAAGACAACTCGAATCGCGACATCTGCTATTTGGAGAACATTTGCGGAGCTGAACAACCTTAAACGTGCACTATCGAAGGTGAACTTAACATCGATGGAGGTAAGCATGTTTTAGCTTTATAATAAAACAATGATTGAATTCGGCTTTCGTATCATATGAAGAATTATGGAGATCTCGTGGGGTGTTATCCGCACCCTCCTCGATTCTCCATAATTCTTCATAAGATACTCAGCCTTATTCATTAATTGTTAATTAATGCACAGTGGTTCGTAAAAATGCCAATTTCTTCCTTAGCAGTTTGGTATCTTTATTGTTGTTGTTGTAATTTTTTGCCCTTTTTTCGTTGCTATTGTTATAATTTTTCTTTTTTCTCTTAGGTTAGTATTTATTTAAGTGGAATTGTATAATTTATTTAATTAATGATTATTCTTAAATAACATTGTAAAACTTGTCTTTAATTCAATAAAAAATGTTAAAAAAAACTTCAAAAGGGGAAAAATAAAGCTTTTCCTTCCCCATCCCCTCCATGCAATGTTGTGCCGCTGATCGAGCTACTTATAGAAAACAACAAACACCCCAACTTTGAACAATGGGGAGGGGGAAGGGGTGTGGATTCTTTTGTTTCTGGAAGTTACCCTATTTGAGTACAATGTCTCAACAATTTTGTCGCCGATTGTAGATTTGGATGAAAAAGGGCAGAAATAAACGGAAAACAAGGCTTTTGACTAGAATCCCTCCTTTACTTTTTAGAACAAAGTGGAGTGTTTTCCTGGCCCCGATTTTGCCACTAGGGACGTCACGTCAAGGCAGAACACTCTTCTATGACCAGGATAAGATTGACTCGCCAGGAAATATATTCCGGCAATCACTGGCAAAGAAAAATCAATTTGGGAGATGGGTTAGGGTGGATTTGAAAACTGAGCAAGATTTTTGTTGTTGTTGTTGTCATTTACAGCAATCAGCCTTTGAGCTTTCAGAAATTCGCAGGGGGCAGGAAATTTGAATTTTAAAGGACAGTAATGTAGAAAATCGAAATTATCAATGACCAGATAACTTAAATAAGTCCTGTGTTTATAAAAATTGCTTACCATTGTTATCAGGTTGTAAATTAAAAGTCTTGCAAATCACTCCCACTTCATAACCTGGCGAAAGATCGCTGTCGACCCAGTCTTGGTATGAACATCGTTGTAAAGTTTTCTCTGTACCCAGACACCGCACACCTGACATCAAAACCGGTCCTGAACCCTCTCCAAAAGCTGAGTACCTCACAGCGGTAATGGCTTCTGGGAAACCGAGCTGCCTGCACACAATGTCAGCCTCCTTTTTACGCCAGTAATAAGGATAATGATCTATGACACGTCCCCAGACTCCATGTGAAAACACTTCGACGCGACCAGCAAAGGTTGAGTTATGGCCAGTCAGTCGAACGTACGTTTCTAAACATCAAAATCACTTCATATCACTTAAAAACGGTTACGATCGCTATAAGCATAATGATCGCATCAAATGTTAATAGTAGGGTATGGATGTTTTACTTTTTTTTTGAGGTAGAATCTCTGACGTCATAGCCTTAAGTCTTAATGTTATAAATAAAATGCGCTGGAATCTCAATAAAATAAGGTCATGTGCTATATCATGGTGGTTAAACCAGTTTCACAGGTTAACTTGAGCGATGATGTAACATGTCCTTATTTGGCGCGCAAATCGTAGGATGAGGAGGAAGGAAAGAATAGAAATGCAGTGACGGTGGTGAAGGGAAAATAAAGCTTTGAGGGAGGGCGTAATAATTAAATTGTGGGTAAGCAGGAAGGTGGAGGGGTATTTAAAAAATTGTGTTTTGTGCTAGAAAGATCTATTTTGCCTTCGCCCTCGTTAATATGTATAATTACCTCGTGTAAACAGGAACATTTTGTTGTCTGCAATGGATAATAAGGCGGCAGGACATAGATCTTGAAAATAGCCCACTTTCAATATATTAAAATTCTAACGTGACTCCGAGGCTTTCTAGTCATTTTTCTATATTGGTTAGGTTTTCTTTGTGCTCAAGTCTCTGCTGTGTATTGCGTGACAATGGGTTGTAAAAAAATTGCAATTTTGTCCCTAAAGCCTAGGAGTCATGTTAGAGTTTTAAGGTGGCTCGACTGGATTTTTTGGGGTTGATACCTCCCATCTTTGAGCATTAACTACGTCTGCATGAGTAAAGATATGGAAAAAAGGTTACCACAACTGTATTATATAAAGATGAAAATTTCTTATGATCTGGGTTTTATTGCAATCGGAGTCGCCATGGCAACGTAATGACGCCATTACGTTTTTCATTTATCTTTGTGTTTCTCTCTTCCAGGAGTTTTTTGAAGAAATCACTTAAGGGAGTATGTACCTGCTATAATTTCCTCCATTATGGCGTAGTTTGAACTAATTCTATGAGAGCGTTTTCGAAATATTTTGAAATGTAGTTTTAAGAATGATAAAAACAGTGAAATAGCATGCTAGCCACACAATTCGCTAATATTTTAAGAAAATGGTAAGCTTTGGGAACGAGGCTTCATCTCATAGTGATTTGATTCCATTGAAAACTGCATACAAAAAAAGAGGGGAATTGCTCCGGGCGATCGCGAGTAAGAAGAATTTTATTAACTTGCATTCAGCTGCTTTTGATAGAGTTTTTGGACGTAATTTGGTCCATGCCTAAAAATTTCGCATTTTTTCAAAAACCGCTCGATAAATTTTTTTAGAAATTTGACAATGCCGCGATCAATCGTCAAGAAATATTCCCTGCAAGTTTCAAGAACATTGAAAATAGGGAAGGCTTTTAAATAGGGCCTCAAATATAACCAATTTTCCCCCCAGATTTTGTGTTGACAACTGAGCGTCCTCATTATTCACTGGCATTGTTTTCAAGTTTCATATGCACGTGCACAACTAGCAAAAGATATAAATTTGCATCAAAAAGAACTCTCGATTACTTTTCGAAGAAATATCCTGAATATGCTAACAATTGGCTCGTCGTCACAGATAGCAGTGAGAGCCGAAACAGTGAAAGTCACGGCTCATCGTGTAGGATGGAATACTTAATTATCTTACTCGGGTTATAACATCACAGAAACTCTCACAAAGAGTTGCTCTGATGTTTTAATGTATCATTAATCTCTTTACCCGGTAATTAGCATATCCCGGAGATTTAACCGAGGGTCCTTTTTGATGCAAATTTATATCTTTTGCTAGTTGTGCATGTGCATATAAAACTTGAAAACAATGCCAGTGAATAATGAGGACGCTCAGTTGTAAACACAAAATCTGGGGGGAAAATTGGTTATATTTGAGGCCCTATTTAAAAGCCTTCCCTATTTTCAATGTTCTTGAAACTTGCAGGGAATATTTCTTGACGATTGATCGCGGCATTGTCGAATTTCTAAAAAAATTTATCGAGCGGTTTTTGAAAAAATGTGAAATTTTTAGGCATGGACCAAATTACGTCCAAAAACTCTATCAAAAGCAGCTGAATACAAGTTAATAAAATTCTTCTTACTCGCGATCGCCCAGAGCAATTCCCCTCTTTTTTTGTATGCAGTTTTCAATGGAATCAAATCACTATGAGATGAAGCCTCGTTCCCAAAGCTTACCATTTTCTTAAAATATTAGCGAATTGTGTAGATAGCATGCTATTTCACTGTTTTGATTATTCTTAAAACTACATTTCGAAATATTTCGAAAACGCTCTCATAGAATTTGTTCAAACTTTGCCATAATGGAGGAAATTATAGCAGGTACATACTCCCTTAAGCGATTTCTTCAAAAAACTCCTGGAAGAGAGAAACACAAAGATAAATGAAAAACGTAATGGCGTCATTTCGTTGCCATGGCGACTCCGATTGCAATAAAACCCAGATCATAAGAAATTTTCATCTTTATATAATACAGTTATGGTAACCTTTTTTCCATATCTTTACTCACGCAGACGTAGTTAATGCTCAAAGTTGGGAGGTATCAACCCCAAAAAATCCAGTCGAGCCACCTTAATATATCGAAAGTGGACTATTACGTTACGGCTCGGTGATTTAAGTGAAATAAGTACAAGATCCCTTAACCACCTAAAAATAGCCTATCTTAGACCTTAGCTTACTGAGATTCCACCTCTTTTTATTTGTAAGATCATTACAACTTCACGCCGATTTAAGTGTGTACCCCAAATTTTGGGGTTATCAAGTATTCATATATTCAGACTATTGTTCTTGCCACTGTCGATTACCTTCCGAAGAATCCACGAGCGGAATTCCTTTGATTTAGGTGCGATATGTCTCTTTTGTTTCGAATTTTGTTGCTTGATTGACTTTTTGATCCCCATTGTTACCTGATGAGTATTAAATTTATCCATTAAAATACTCGGACTTGCCTGTTAAATTTGCTGCGGTCTCTGGGAACGCTTACAAGTCTTTTAAGTGTGGCGGACAACTCTGGTTGCATAACATATTTTCGGTCACGCACCGTATTACAAACGAAACAAGCCTGATAAATTTGAAGTTGATTAAAGCTTATAAATACCTGGTCTCCTATGGTGTTTTTTTTATTAAATACTCCCTTGCCTTGAAAATAATTTGGCGTTTAAAGAATTGCTGCGGAAGGTATTTATTAGAACGTTTTATTCATTCAGTATTATCAAAACCTACGCTCTGCAATCAAGAGCGAACAACTCTCTTCAAAATGTAAACAACGCAAGCGGTGAATGCATTTAACGGGATGACACAGATTTATCAGCGTGTAATTTCACTTTTTTGGACGTTTTCGCTTGCCTTTCAGTTTTTTTGTTAAAAAAACCTTGCGTTTCAGTTACGTGACTGCAGGGCCCGAAATAACCGCGTATTGTCAGTTCACCGATTTGCATGACAACTTGATTCGCGGAGCTAATCGAGTGAGACAGGAAATATCTAAAACTGTAATCGACAGATTGAAACTTGCGGAATTCATAATTCCCTGAAATAATTTCGTAGAAACGCTTGTATAGTTTGATTGCTCTGGAGAAATGAATAACTGTTATGATTGAATGAATGGATAACTCTCGGCCGGCCAGATTTTATTAAGCGATAGGCGAGAAAAAATGCTTCAGCGGCTTGCTTTGTACTTTGAAACCTCGGCAAGAAAAAAAATCCAATCTCGGTCCACAGTGGTCGAAATTTCTCGTTCAAGATCTCTTTTTGAAGCTCTCAAAACTCTCCTTTCTGTAAAATATGTACCCAAGTCGAAGAAGTTTTCCGAAAGACTTAAATCCATAAACTTCTACCGCGATATGTGCGATAATTCTCTGCAGTTTTATTGACACATTTAGAACAAAAGGATACCTTTAAAACTTCGTGGCCCTGGGCAGCTTAATTAAGCCATTGTTCAATTCCTTTGAATTCTCTTCTGAGTCTTCCGCCATAAAATCTCACCTTCTTTGAACCGAGTCAAAACGAGCACTCTCGAAGGGAAAGTCCGGAGGAATAAACGGAGCCTTCAGGGTACAAAATCCAGCGGTTATGCCCATTTCTGAAATACACACTTAAATGGGCGTGAAGTTGTAATGTAAAGAAAAAAGCATGACGTCATTGGCATTTATATATTCTATCGCAAGTTAATGAAAATCCACCGCAATAAAGGCATAAAACACCCTACTATACCACTACAAGAGAGAATATCATTTTGTCTTGAAAGGGTCTTCAAAGAGTCATTAACCATTGACAACTGTAAATACGTATAATTAACAATTATTCCACGAGGGCGCGTTGGATATCCAACAAGCGCGAGTGGAATAATTGTCTTATTAAAAACGCCCACAACATCTCGTTGAATCTCCCCGACTAGAACAAACCGGAAAAGACAAGGGACTTCCGCTATTCACATGTCACACGTCTATCAAAACTGTCAACGCACGAACAAACTCTCCTGGACTGCATGAATGAAAAATCAAAACATTGTAGCGATGAACATTAGTTTTTTAAAAACTCATCGGGATTCTAGGATTTTACACAGCAGAACAGCTAAAAAAACCTGACAGATAATGTGAAGGAAAAGAATTTTTAAGTGACAGCCGTGGAAATTACTGTGAATTTGGATTTTCGGTGCAGTTATAAAACCAAGAACAACGGAGAAAAACTATTACCTCAGTCGCTTGTTATGAAGTTGTTTGAAGCCACAAGCTGGTTTTGCTGAACGAGAAAAGAAGCTATACTGCCGCCTCTATTGCTCTAGTGAATGGCTGCTTAGCCTGTATTTGTAGCTGGTTACTTGTGATTTATATTCTTGATGTAGGATTAACAAGCCGCAGTTATCTATCGGCGAGTGACTCGATCGGCGAATGGCTTCGCGATGAAGAAACAACACTTGTCTTCTTTCGTAGCTGGTCAAGATACTTTAGTTCCATGTGTTTTCATGTATTTTTCGACAAACTTTCAAACAAGCTCTTGTGGCTTTTTTGTTTGTTTTTGTCTTTTTTCTTTCGATGAAATTGCATTTCTAGTATTCTAAGAAATGAACTAAAACGATTTGCTTCGGGCGCCGTTCTATCCTCCGCGAAAAAATATCTCAGCTAGCTTCAAAACTGAAGCGTACACCAACCATATATGGAGAGCATGGTATAATAGCTCATATACCATAACGGCTAAGCCAATCAAAATGCTAGAATTGCATTATCCAATGATTCAGTTTTTAATAATATATAATATCTGAACCTTATAAAAAAGTTAATTCTACTACGATCAAGTTATCAGGCTGCTCAAACTGGCCAAGGTCTAAAGGTTGATTTCCACTGATGCGGTTTTGGCTACGCTCGTTAACGCACGTAAATTTTAATCACGCAAATAAAACAGAGGCAGGATATAAAGTGTTGAGATCAATCGTGAAGTTGAGCGAGGATCTACTTTTACGCTTACGTGCGACCTCTTGTACACTGCCTCTATTTTTATATTATATTATTATCTTCCAAGACCAGAGACAAATTTTATCAGGAACTCCGTATTCTTTAGAGGAGCAATTGCATGGAATACTTTAACGAACGAGGAAACAAGGGCTAAAACCTTGAAAGAATTTAAACGCTGTCTTGTAAAATTTGATACTAATAAAATGAATTTCGAACCTATTTTAGCTACAATTGAAAATAGAGATATCGGTTACGAATACTTTTAACAGTTTTAATTTTCAATTGTACATTTTCACAACCTATTTAACTGCAACTGGAAACTGAGATATCGGTTACTGACGTTTTTGACAGTTTTTGATTTTTAATTGTACAATTTGCTTTCGGTACTTCTTATTTTTCTTGTAATTGTTGTATGCAATGCTGTTCTTTCTATCGTGCTAAAATAAAGTTCTTATCTTATCTTATCTTATCTTATCTTAGCCATGATCAGCAGTCTTCCTGTGCGCTGAGATTCACGTGCCCTGAAGTTCACCCGACACTCCCTTTCGGTTGAAAATGTCTTTACATTTAATGGTAATTCCTGTAGAGGGGACACTCCTCTATTAGTTACTTTTGTCTTTTAAAGGGACACCCTACTCTTGAGATCGTGGATACACCCCTGTTTTGCTTAGTAGAAGTAAACTAAAATATCATGTGACCAGAATTGTTCACGGCTTTGGTACAAACTACCGTTAAACCTCCAATAACGGCTACATTTTTTTTGTCCCGGCGGACAGTCCATACATTGACTCTTAATTAAACCTCTCTACAACGGCAACGGCCACTGAGCTGCGTCCCTAACTGCCAAAATAACCTCTCGACAACGGCCAGTTTTTTCAGCGACTGACAAAAAAGTCAGGAATGGTCGCGAAATTTGGTCCTTATGGCGCGTTGGTAGTTAATCTCGGCAATCTTATTTTGATTGTGTTCCATTTATTCTGATGTAGAAAGCATATATTGTCTACAATACTTAAAGCGAATGTAAACATTTTGATTCAAAACATTATTTAAGTTTTTTCTTTTGTGTGTGTTTGTTTTATCTCTATATACCATTTATGATTGGATTACCATTATTGTATAAAGTAGGCATGCACTTCGCGGAATAAACTTCTTCTACTCCCCTAAAAAAATTGTCATATTACACCCCTACCTCCCCATAACGGCCACCTCTCCACATCGGCCACTTCCTTCTGTCCCCGGGGTAGTCGTTGTGGAGATGTCCGACTGTACTGCTCGTTCTTTGTTATGCAATTTGATTACAGATAAATCATGAGGGGAGGGGGGGGGAGTGGATGGAACCCCTCCCCGCAGTTTTGATATGTTGCAGTATTTTGAAACGCTTTTACCTTTAGTGGAAAACCTTTGATCTTCTTAACAAGATGAGGTATATTTAAGGGGTGGTGGCTCTGCTGGAGGCCTGTGACATCACCAACAATGGTCGCCATCTTGGATTTTACCAAGAATAAGAGATCAGGTTAAAACCGCGAGAAATGGTAATTTTTTTGTGCTTTACATGAAAAATAACACGTAAATAAGCACTTTGCATGGTTTTAGCCACAAGATTTACTTTTATTGTTGAAAGAAATTGAAAAAAATGTATTTTCGACCAAAATTGGCTTGACCACTTGCAACTTATGACGTCATATCTCGTAACCATAGCAACTCACCATCACTAAACATGTCTCAAAATGTGCGCGAGGTATGAACGAACGGTACTGAAACGTCAGCTACTGATGTTTTATCCTCTAAGAAAAAACTCACAACAGCCGTATGGGGCGGGGGTGGGGGTGGGGGGAATCCAACCCCCACCCTTGTACGTCCGAGGGTTAAATGATCCTCGAAAGAAACCAGCACTGATTATTGTTGGTAAAACAGATTGCCAAAAAGAAAACTAGATACCACTACCCTCCTTTAAGAGGAACTTACATGTTCCGGGCCCTCCTTTAGGCTAGTACGATTTTACGAGGTGCCTCCCCCTCTGGTTTTACAGCCCCGGCTCCTTATAATCATTGCACAATCCTGCCGTAACTAAAAAGCTGTGAAGTCCAAAGTAACATTCAAAACTAGAGTATTAAAAATACATATCAATATGATGCTGAAAAAATACAAAAGCCAACAATGATATTAGTAACGTTACAATTACATTCGTATTATGAACTCAGTCCAGCATAGCACCAATATGAAAGAGAATGCTTTCTGAGCGACTTTGAACAAAGTCAGAAGAATACTAACTCGTACTTGTTCAACAACTTGCTACAACTTTCTTACCAGAGTAGAATTGTATGAGCCTTAACAAGGTCAAAGCCTTGAAGGAAATCATTTTGTTCCACCAATGAGTCAAGCGTTGAATTCTAGACTTGCAATTCTTCTGTCAAATATAAGAGATACGTGTATATAATCTATAATACATTTATTTATTTTTCACGGGATCAGGAGCTTCAATGGATGTTTTCTTTTTTCAAGTCTAGAAAACTAGCTAAGCGTGTTCAGAAAATTTGCAGATATAACCCCGGACTCTTACTCCGAATACACGGGTGAATACAGCCTATAAACGAAGCGAACGTTGGGTGGAATATTTTATGATTTCTTGTTTATCTAGAAAATGAATGAGAAGGCAAATTTGCATAGGTCTGAGTGTCTCAATCTATGTTAACGCACTGCATGTTTATCAATATTTTCATATCCAAAGGAGAGCAAAAAGGCGAAGCATATGACATGAACAGTGATTTTTCAAGGACAGATTCTAAACATCATAAAGGGCCAGTCAACTGTTATATTTTTACTCAAATTTATCCAATTTACCTCCTCTCTTCCGGGCTTTATATTGTCGCTGATAGTATACATTCACTGATACATTAGCATTGTTGTTTCTAAACGGCAAACTCTGTTTCTTAACTTGAGGTGGTTACAACCGTTGTCTCAGCCTTTCCAAGGTTGACAGTGACAAATTTATTGCAAATAATAGTAAGAACACTGTGACACTGATCAGCCATCGCTATTAAAACACTGAAAAGCGCTCCTAAATGGCCACTTAGCAAGTAATAACTACGTTGAAAGCTTCTCCTGGTGCGCCTGACCACTCAGCTGACAGTTTTTGTGTTTAATGGTGATTGACTTGACAGGCGGTCGACAGGTTTCCCCCTTGCTCTTAATAAGCTTCTTTGAGTTTCAAACAAACATAACTTTGCATGATTTAGTTCCTATTAACTGACCAGATAGCCCGGATCTTCTTCAAGTGGTCCGCACAGTTGCAGTGTCCATGCATGGCTTCAGGCCAATGCCTATTATATTCCCGTAAGTAAGTAATAAAGGCCAGTTCATTTTAAACAAAAAGAAATTAAGAAATTACTTACTGTGCGATAAAATTTTAAAGTGCTGTTGTCATCTGCCCAGTATCAGTATCTCAGAAAATCATCGCAACTCTCTCAGGGAAACTGGCCTGCCATGTCAGAGGGAGCAGATCAAACTTTAAAACAGCGCAGAAATACCATATGCAAATTAGATCACGGCGACAGCGCCTTTTTTCTTGAGTTAGATGCAACGAAACGGATAAGAGGGTGCTAATGGGGTACCCAATAGGCCAATTGCACAATGGCGTCATTTTACTATTACGACCAGAACCCTTTTCGTTTTTCTTTTCATATTTAAATTTTGTAATCCCAGCGAGATTTAAATGACAAAAGCCGTAATTTGCACAACAAAGGAAAACCCTGAAGGATTCTGGTCGTAGTAGTAAATGATGTCATCGGGCAAATGGCTAAATATCAGTTAACTACTATTTTTTTGGCCAATTCTCAGTTAACTGCTAATTTTGGTTAGCTGTTAACTTTCACTTTCTTACAACGAATATTGCTCCGTCAGAACCCGAATTTTCTATTCTTTCCTATAACTTTTTCTTTGGGGGGGGGGGGGGGGGGGGGGTCCTACTAAAATCAAGGAGTAAATTGCATTCATATAGACTCCACCCGACTAATACAATTTATAAGTAACTGAAAATATAGAACATAACATAACTTAATTTAATTGTTGATGTGTTTAGCTAATACATAAGCTAATTGGAGACACTAAGTTAATAGAAAAATGTTTTAGAAAGTTTACAGTACTACACAAAAAAAAGAGGACACCGGCCTCATAGATCGAGACGCACCAGTCACGTACTGATCATGCATGGCCTGCTATAAAATTACTTCAAAGTCATCTTCTTCGTCACTTTCAGTATCCGACTCCAGTCTCGCAATCATCTGGTTGCTGCATGTCATGTATCTTGTTGTTGGCCTAAGTTTCAATCCATTTTTAATCCTTGCAATCCATTGCAACAGACGACGGGAAACAATATCAATATCAAATTATGGTCTGAAATAACAAAACTGGACTATTATTTTTGGAATTCAACGGATGGCTTTTTTAAAAAGATAGCAAATAGCATGACATAGTCCCATAACTCTGGTGGTAAAGATCCCTCTTTATCTTGAGTTGGTTCGCTGTCAAATAGGTCGAAAGTTAACTAACCATTCCCTAATCACAACTTAATATTCTTTTGTTGCTGTTTGCAGCGATAAGACAGACCGTATAGTTGAGAGTGCTCACAAAGGCTGGCCGAAATTAAAGTGTTAGACACAGGAAAATTCGACTTTCCTGACTGTAGCCCACTTTGAAAGTCCAAAAAAAAAGGTTCCAAAGTCTTGGGCGTAGTTCAAAGCGCTCAAATTTGTTTTTGTGTTGAAATAAGGAACAGCGGGTAGTTTTCCAACTGCATTGTCAAAAGTTCTTTGTACCTTGCTACAGACTTTTTCAGCCTCCTCTTCCGTGTCTCTCAATGTTACCTTCAGACGTACGTTTTTCGCGTATTCCAAAAGATAGCCAAGGATAGCCGATGATCTGTGAAACTACTGTAACCCCTATAGCCATAAAACGTCCAAAAGGTTTAGCGAAAAACTGAAACATTTTAACCTTTGCTCGTTAGAGCTTTTTACTACTTTAAATGGCCAGTCTCATAAGAAACATTAAGCTGATGTAGCAACAGAACGGGAACGTCATTTGACGACGGGAAAGCGCGCGGAAAGGACTAAACACGACTTCCCGTGCCCAATTTGTCGCTCAGCGATTGGTCAAGCCAATTATTTGATTTGCGCGCGCCGTCATCAACTGACGTTCCCCTACTGCTGCTAAATCAGCCTATTATATAGAGTCAGCGACAGGGTTGGGTCTGACGACATTTAGGGGTAGCCTACCAGGCAGGTTGACTTGTCCCTAGGCCTCCGAAATACATTGACCAAAAAAAAAAAAAAAAAAAAAGAACGTATGGAAAAACGCGTCGCACAGGGACTGGGCAACGAGGCAGGCTCAAAAAGGGGGAAGAGGAGGAAGGGAAACAGGAAAGGGAGGGGAGAGACAAAAGACTGAGGGGAAGGGGGAGGGGAAGAAAAGAGCACAAAGTCCCTTTCTCTCCCTCCCTTTTTATGGACGCTTCCCTCGAAGGCTTACATGAAAGCGAGGCTGAATGATACCCCAGCTGTCTACACGCGACTGTGGCGTCTTTAATGTCCCATCCTGATGCCTGAACTGAACCTCACGTTCCAGCGCAATGAACCTCTGTTCGTCCCATATTTGGTGAGTGTGACCCGCGTAGCCTAACCTGCATTACTGAAATATTTTGTGGATAGAAGAGGCTAAAGAGGTAAAAAATAATTTGCAATTTGATTGGCTTAGAACAGTGGTATTTCAGCTTAATTTGAAATACCTACATGTGAAAATTACAATCCTTTTGCGGGTATTAGTATAAACAAGTAATAGCATGATTTGTACTTGATATTTTGCATAAATACCACTCGTGATATTTCAAAATTCTTAAAATTAATTAAGTAGAACAATTTCGAAATATCACTCGTGATATTTATGCCAGATATCACTACAAATTATGCGGTTACCTATACTAATAGAACAGTGTAATAGAACGGTAGGCGTCATGCCCAAGTAATTGGACAGTAAGCTCCATCGTAGGCGGGCACTTGAATTGGTATTGAATCGGAATATCCCGTGTTTTAATTTTGTTAGAGGAGCTCAAAATATCATAAATTTTGTTATAGTTATTTAGTTTTTGTTATAGTCTGTATTTATACTCGAGTTACACAAATCAAACTCCCGCTACGCGGTCGTCCGATTTGTTAATCACTCGTATATGATTACAGACCGAACTGGACTCCACTCATTGGTATTACCATTACATTAGCTTGAAGCGGAATAATCTTAATCTAATTAACGGAGCTTATGCTTAGAAATTTATGACAAATTCAACCAGTTGGAATTGCCTGGAAATTGGCTGAAACATAACAATAACCGCTCAAAGCATTCAAAAGAGGGTATGAATAACACAGAAAAAACATACAAAGAAGGCGCGAATGGAAAAACTTAGAGAAAATTAAGGCGGATTGCGATGGTGTTTTTCAAAAAAGTCTGACAGTTTTTCAAATCTTTTTCTTTTTTTGTTGTAACGTTTAATATAATAACGTTTAGACATTAATATCAGTTATATCTGTTTTACACGAAGCTGTGTTTGTGTCAGAAATTTCTAAGGTGAGGTTCCATAGCGAATGACCACACGTAATGAGCTAAAATGAGTAACGTAGACCCTTTAACCAGGAAAAAAGTAATGATAATGATAATTTTTTAAAGATATTTTTTCTTAGATGAAGCATCGTGACAATATATATTGCATCCCCTATCTCCCTGCAAATGAAGTAACAAATAACAATAATATCACATCATTTGATTCAAAGTTTGGTCAATCAAACTTCATCAACAGCAGGAAGTAATGTCAGAGTTGTTTATCGGGAACTACAGTACGCCAGTGCAAGATTCAGAAGAATCAGAGATGATACTCTTGACAACTTAAAAATTAATTTTAGACGATTGGAAGACATCTTCAATGACTGGAATAAAGAATGCTTCAAAATGAGGGAGAATGATTTAAAGGCTAAGTGTAGTAACTCCATCCTGCGAAGGAAAATTAAAGAATCTCTTGATGGCCTTAGAGAGATTGAAGAGCTAGCGAGAAAGGCGAACATAAAGTTGAGTACAATCGTATAAACTTATGATTGAGTGTGAATCAGCTAGTTCAATGCTGAAGAAACTAATCCAAAGAGTGCAATCCAAGAGCGCAAAGAGTGCAATCCGTAATCCAAGTACCTGTGATAAAGATTCAGTATCCAGTACCTTGAATTAGAAATCCATGCCGTAGAATCCAGAATCCAAGAGTGTCTTGGACTCTCTTGTATGGGGCTATAGTTAAGTAAAACGATAAATATTTTAGTCGATTCTCATCTCATTCGTATTCATCAGAAACAAAAGCGAAATTTGCGGCTGCTAGGGTAAAGCGAGGGGCTTGATTGTTACTCTGTTTGGCAAGGCTTGGCGACCCTATTAAGGAAGTAGTGTATTTAACCTTTATGATTAATTTCAATTAATTTTTGCAATGTGCGAGCGCACAGAAAAGGGGATATGGTGAGTGACCCACCGAAAATTGTGAAAATTTAGAAGATCTAAAAATTTATTTTTAGCATTTTTCATGAGGTATTTCTTCAAGAAAATCATTTGTTTAGAAGCGAGTGCTTGCCCAGTCAGCATAGTAACGCAAAACCATTCATGGAATTGCGACATTTTTGATGACGATGTATATGATGATGATGAGAAGACTAACGCTTTGAAAACAGTTGTGTAATAGACTGAGTCCATCCTGTGGGGAGCGGATCACGAGCCAATAAATTCTACATATGGCGGAGGCCTTATCACGATACCCGAAGAAGCATTAAGGTTCTGATTTTTATCAGAATTTGTCTCGTACTTTGTACAGTTAGAAAATGCGCAAAAAGGGTCACTCGCCTACGACGAAGGACGGTATGTTTCTTAGCAAGTGATAATAAGTATTGAACACATCAATCACATAATTATTTGAAAACGTATTTTAATCTACTTCTAAATTAAAAATGGAAAATGCTTGAATAAAAATGAAACCCGCCTTTACAAAGCACAAAAATGATAATAATGGTAACTATGCCTCTATCCCGAGATGGATGGTTAAATGGTATCGATATAATGGCGGATTATGGAAGTGCAGGAATGTCGATCTTTATTTCACACTAAATCTAAAATTCAAAGACGTGAAGCAAAACTGAATTTTTTTTTTAACGCATTGTCTCTTAGTTCAGTACGGCCGTGCATTTTCCGTGGATAGAAAATCTTGAAAAGTACAATTCAGTATGACATGACAGATAACATTTACCACTTAGCCAATTGATACGCATGTGATATTAAAGTACCAATTCACGTTCGAAATTTAGCCGGCTGGGGTCTACATTCAAACATGAACTTAAATTCTCTATTACTGACTGTTTAAAAATGTAGCTAATAACATTATGGTTAATAGTTCAAGTCTCTACTTTTCACACTAAACATTTTCACTTTCTCCGAATACAACTTGTTTCTCCTCGAAAATTGTGCATGTTAAACAGTCTTCAATAGGCCATTACCGAGTTCAAAACAACTCTCACTTTATAGACGATGTTAAACCTTTCTTGGAAAAAAAATCTATTTGCATGGGAATAAAAAAAAACAGTTTTTTATCAATGGCTTTACACTTTGCCTCACTTTGAAACAGAGGTTTTGGGCAATTAGGAAATTACCTTAAAATTCCATTCTTGGAACGAATGCCAATACCAAAGAGAAATTGGAAACAATTCTCACACAAAATTTTGGGGAGTAGACAGGGTGTTCTATTGGTAAGGTAAAAATGGTCAATGTTTTGTGATACCGTGCGTTTAGAATTCTACACTTTATGTTTTTATTATGAGTGAAAGGAATAATTATCGCAAATAGACTTCCTACATCTAAAAAATGCTAAACTGAATAGCATTTCAGTTGCACCCTCTATGTAAACCTCCTTCAGGTTGTGGAATTAAAAATAGTTTGGTTTGTTTGTT
Source organism: Porites cylindrica (assembly GCA_964035525.1). Taxonomy (NCBI): domain Eukaryota; kingdom Metazoa; phylum Cnidaria; class Anthozoa; order Scleractinia; family Poritidae; genus Porites; species Porites cylindrica. The sequence continues at coordinate 39,983,310 of OZ037778.1, forward strand.
TCACGTATTAACATTATTAGCCCTGTGTGTTCGTGTAAGTGTCACTATCTCTTCCTTAACTTTTTCTTTTGTGGGTTCCCTGTTGAGGTTTCACTGGTCTTGGCGTCTGCGGGCGAGCAGTTGCAAGCGCTGCATACGAACCAGCTTCTGGTCTCTCTGTCGACAAAGACATGTAATTGCTTGGTTCAGGGAAAAATGGTCTGATATTGTTCTCGTTTTTAGTTGTCAATCCCATATAATGTCTTTCAGCTTGTCCTGGTTTGGTCCCATTATCATAATGACTTCCGGTTGTTTGCCTCGCAGAGGAAGATGGTGGTCCTGCCTTTGTGTTGCTGGTTTGAGGAACTCGTGGAAGAGGGCGAGAAGGGTTCTCGTAGATGAAAGATTTTGGACCCGGACCAGCCGGACTTGGTACCACGCCTAGGTCGACTTCGTTTATTGACGCGTCGTCATCAGGTTTTCTGTCCGAGTCAGCGCAATACGCCCTGTTACTAAAAACAGCCCTTGAATGGTTTGACTGATTGTTCGTCAGCCGACGGATTTTAAAGATCAGACAGCCAGTCACAGCAGCAAAGACAAACACAAGTACAACGGCAACTGACAGGCCCACGATGAGGTAAGTTTCAGGGACTGTTTTTTTGCTGGTTGAGGTAGATTGAGCTACGAAACATACGGACAACACCCGTGAATCCATTTTGCTCATTAGGTCAGTCCTCAAATTAAGTTAATTTAATGTGTAGAATTAAACATTTGCTGTCTTTTTACTTTTTATTATTATTATCAACACTTCATTATTTTCTGTAATGCATTTCAGTGGGGGATCTAGGGGAGGGGAGAGGCTGAGGCCTGCAGAGCAAATATAATATACTTTTGGTGTTTTAGAGAGTTTTGTTCACCTTCGAGGTGTAAGACTTGAGTAAATGTCGCAAAACAAAGGATTCAAGGACAGTAAACAATACCCGTATCACAGCATAATGGCTGACCAACACCACGAAAATTGAAAAATCACCGTACTGGAGAAAATCTCACCATTCTTTCTGTTGCTGCCCTCTTGTGCATATGATACGCAGGTAAAGTGAGTGTCGTTGTGATAACAAGAACTGTCCTCAGGGCATCGGTGGCTCTGACACGGGTTGCTGACTTTGATGATACAAGATAGAAAAAGAAAAAAAAAAGGAAAAAAAGGAACACGCCATGATCTTTGTACAAAGTGTTACTCATCACATAGGCAAAACAAAGGATTCAAGGACAGTAAACAATACCCGTATCACAGCATAATGGCTAACCAACACCAGGAAAACTGAAAAATCACTGTTCTGGAGAAAATCTCACCATTCTTTCTGTTGCTGTCCTCTTGTGCATGTGATACGCAGGTAAAGTGAGTGTCGTTGTGATAACAAGAACTGTCCTCAGGGCATCGGTGGCTCTGACACGGGTTGCTGGCTGTGATACAAGATAGAAAAAGAAAAAAAGAAAAAGAAAAAAAGGAACACGCCATGATCTTTGTACAAAGTGTTACTCATTACATATAGGTAAGTGTTAAGATCTCAACTATGAAGAGGGATTGATAGACTCGTCAGCGCATAGCCGTGACAGGCGGATTGTGGTGATGGCTTTTTAAAACTCTAGCTGAATAAAGCCTACAATGTTTATCTAAATATCTGGTTTTTGCCCGAAATTGGGGCCGTTACAGTGAAGTACAAGTTTAGTTTTAGCAAGTTTATTAAAATTGGGGCAAAAAATTCTCATGTTTTTCAAGGGATAATACATTTGTCAAACTACATACTTAGGCTAAAGAAAGGCCACACATGCATGGTTATCTTTTCCACTGAAAATCATAATGATTTGAATGTTTGTCTGAATTCTCGACACAAATCTCAAACTTACAACTTACCCACAACTAGTCTTTCTTTGCAGTGTTGTCCTGTGAGTCCTTTTGGGCATGTGCAAAGATACGAAAAGCCATCGCTAAAACACCGACCGCCATTTTGACACGGTGAAGACTTGCACTGGCTTAGTGTTACTGAAACATTTGATAGATACTAGTGAAATTTTTTCTTCGTACCGTTTGCTTTTCTTTCTAAGGCAAAGCCTAGCTACTGTTGTCTTTCTCATGTCGTAATCTAGTACCATTCTGAACAAGAATGATGTGCGTGTGTCTCTCTGTAACACACTTTGCAGGCTTGCCACAAATGACAAAAAGTCAGGGGCCCATCCGATACACACCGGTTCTTAGACTACCGGTGTTCTTAGTTGTTGGTAATAGTACTTTGATAACACCATGTAAAACTAGCATCTAAGACATATCAAAATGATATAAATTTGACGCTAATGACTCCATGTTGCCTACAAGGCGAGGGTTATGTTTTTTTTTTTTATCTGATGTAGCTGTCAAACTGTTTTTTATTTTTTATAATAGCGACCAGTGTTTTTTGTCCATTTTTTTTGGCGGGATAGTCAATATTTCGGAACATTATTTTTCGAAGTGCTAGGGACGTGATTCGGGACAAACAACGAAGGAACAAAATGTAATTAGAAAAAAATGTTGTTAGTTTGGTAGTTTTCACTGTCACGCCATCAAAAACTAACATCAAAACCGTGGAATGTCTGAAGCTAAGAATTTCAGATAAATTAACAACCTGGCTAAGTCTCACGTGTGTGCAGTTTTCTGCTGCTGAGTTGTTCTTCAAAAATATGTAACAGAAATTTATAGGGCTCACTATGGGGGCGCAATATTGTGCTCCTCCGAGGAGAACAAATATGGCGGCCGGAAATAATGCAAATATCCGGTTTCAGTATCGCCACAAATTTGATCAGTTGTTCACTGGGAAAGAGCAAATTATTCCCCTTAACACATTTTCTAATACTTTCACCATTCAAAGGGCAAAATATCATGTGATAAAATATTTTTTTAGCATGTGTGACGGCCTTAATTCTCGGTCGCCATATTAGGGACCATACGAGACTACGACGGTGACCGGCAAAGGGAATCTATAAAGAGAAATAGTTTAAGTAATGGTCCGTGTAAGAGGTAGGCAGGCGAACGGCAAAAGTGATTAAAAGGTGCTAACTTTTAATCATTAATTTCAATTAAATCAAGCGTTCTGATTGGCCGAAATCCAAAAATCGCCAAAAAAACAGTCAGAAACGTGACAAAAACAACTTTTTTTAGCTTTATTTTCTCCATTCCCCTGTCTTATACCTCACGGCCAAGTTTCAGCATTGTTCTATGCGCCAATCAAAAGTTAGAGCAGAAAACGTGCAACACACGCGCGACCCTGTTGTGACCCCATCTTAGTGTGACACTTGAGATGTTAGGAAATTTGTCTTTTACCCGAAGAAATCTCGTCAATTTCTTCGTGAAAAATCTGCATTTTTTCTTTATTGAATATTTATCTCAAATTTACTGTATTTTATCATCGGAGTGATCGTCAAAATGCTCTTAAACATGGTTTGCTGCCGTCCTCGACATGCCGAGTCGCCATGTGGAAATTTGGGCCCGGCGTAGTTGTTTTCGTTGTCAGGCCGGATCAGGAGGAGATCGGAATGATTGTGGCATTAGAAATTGGAGTACAGCTGGGCATAAAAGGAGAAAGCGGAAGATTTGTTGTTTTTATAAGGATGAATTTATTTCTCGAAGAGATGTAGAACACTTGAGCTTGAGGTAAGCTGAATTCAATAGATTTTCGCACCTCCGCGCGCATTATGTGTTATATTCATGTGTTTGCCCTTTTCGAAACTTCCATATTCCGTGTAGCTTTACCCATCTCTCATTCGATTTTTTTTCTCTCTAGACTGCTTCATCAAGCGAAATGGAAGTTCGCCGTGGAGCTTAAGTTAAAATGAGCGAATTTAAATTTGTGACACGTTTGCATTTTGTACCTTTGAGTTCTGAGACGGAGAATACCTAGACGGAAGCCGCTTAGGTATCATAAATAGCTGTCACTGTCGTTTGAGTTTCTTTTGGTACGGAAGATCTAGCGAGCATGACTGTAGCTTGCCTTTATTTTTTCCAAGGACGAAAGAGATTGTAAGAAGGATTTTTATAGAGTAATATCATAACCTTGAAAACAGATAAACTGTAGGAGAGCTTTTTCTGAAACCCAATTATCCGAACATGCAGGAATTTTTTCTATCTGGGCAACATCATCTTTTTTTCCAAAAGCAGAACATTTAGATAACATTTAGATTTGATTTTGTGTACGTGTTGTTGTTCTGTATGGTGGCCAAATATGAACGCGGCACATTGGCGCGTTCGCCAGATTCGCCACGTGAGAGTGAATTGCTGCTGTTTACGATCATGATTTTGACATTTCTTTTGTGAGAGCCGACGTAAATGTTGTTCCCAACGTCGCTGATTGATGTAACACTGTGCTCATCTTCGTGTAATTTCATATCAGTTTAACTTCCTCGGGTTTGGCGCATAGAAATCTTTTAAATTTTAGATATGTTATATTTTTCAACATAACAAAGCAATAGACGAAATAAAAAGTTGTTCGAATGAGTCTTAAGCTATCTTAATTCAACTTTAAAATTCAAATTTCGCGCTTTTCGCTGTATTGACCAATCAGAGCATTCAGATTTAATTTGATTAGAGAAATTAGCGCCTGAAAAATAACTGACGCTATTGCCGCGGGCTATTGTTTTTCTGCCTGCTTCTTAGCTGGACCATTACTTAATTAGCAAAACAACAACACTACACGTGCATCACGCTTTTTCTGTACATTTCTTTGCTGTCCCTGCACAACTACGACGTGAAATGACCAAATTTTAAGTTTACTTGAGAACGGGAACGGCAAGGCGATAAATTCTACCATTTCTGTCTGAATTCGGGCGCGGTCCCCTCTCTTCAGCTCCAATCAAAATTCACTTCTTTTTAATAACAAGGCGAATTGGGATAATCGCTAAAAAGTTTAAAAGGATGCGAAGTCTATTTTTCAGCGACGTTTTCATGGACGTTGTCGTTGTCGCATCGTAAGGTCGCTATTAATGTCACACGGAGTAAACTTGGGAAATTAGAAAGAGCTATATTTCAAAAACGGAGAACGCTATCACGTTGAAAACTTGCACAGAAATTTATTTTTAAAAGATCTTTTGCTAGATGGAGATGAAACCTTAAAAGTCCTTGCGGTTTGGAGTTCGGATTTCTTTTGACGTCACTTGAAAACCAAAGGGGCGCGATCCATTCAACCAAAGTTCTAACCAGTCCGACAGGGAAAAGTGGTCCAACTCAAAAGGTGGACCCCGTTTTTTCGAAACTTTTTCGGTTGGACCGAACCGATCCATTGAGTTTTGGACCGAAATTTCCAAAAATTTTGCTTGAATAGAGAGGAGAAGTGTGACGTCACGTTACCATGGTAGCACTATTTCTGGATGACAACGAAACCAACGACGACGGCCACGGCGACGGCAAGGAGAACGGCAAAAAATAATATGTTTATATTAACAAACTACAACTTTGCACGTGCATCACGCTATTTTGTACAGACACTGGAAACTTCCTAATGTCACGAGCCCGCTCTATGGAGTCGGTGAACAAAACACAGATAACGATAAACACAGTCCCAAAGAAAATTTTGCCAAATTAAATGATTTTGAATAAGATCGGTGAAGTTTGAAATAGTGCGAATAGACTTTTAAGTGACTTTATCGCTTTGTTGTCATCCAAAAATTTTGCTACCATGGCAACGTGACGTAACGACTTCTCCTCCTTATTGATCGCGTCCCTTAAGAATAAAAATGAATGAGATGATTTTTGATTTTGCACGGGATGGTGCTGGGTGTAAAAGGATTAAAGACGTGTCGTACAAAAAATTGCGATTAAGCCTTGTAAACCAGGGCCGGGTTGTTCAAAGCAGGGTTAACATAACCAAGGGTTCGTGCGAAATTTGATTTCAGATATGAAAGCTTGAGAAGCAAATTCAGTTTCATTTTTTCTGCCAGCAACTTGATGATTGGATGCTCTAAAAAGAAGAGAGGAAAGTACCAGGAAAAATACTTTTGAACAAAAGAAAAAGAAACCGGGTTTAAAATTTAACCCTGGGTTAGCGATAATCGGCCTTTTAACAACTGGGCCCTGCATAGCCTGTGCCAGGCTTTCAGATAGTATAGTGGGAACGTATTAAAACGAGCAAAGCGAAAATAAGCCCCCCGCGCGTTTTTCGCATTTCTTATTACTGAACGACTTTCCACCACCATCTCGGAGCCTGGGTGACGAATCACTCCTTAATTTTGGCGCGAAATTTCAGCGTTAATTTGTAATTTCACCTGTGAAATTACAAAATTGCCATTGCAACCCCTCCGTACGTCTGAGCGTCAAGTTGGCGACGAAGTTTTAAAATGCCGTGAATGAAGATGTCAGGGCACAAAAAGACGCTTTAGAAAACCTGAACACACAAGAGAACATCAAGAAGGATTCTAACAGATATTTTGCCGAAAAATTCTGAAAAAGTCTGAACTTTATAAGCCAAATTTAAGGTCTAAACATTTGAGAGAGTGGAGTTCTCGATCCACGATCCAGGATAAACATGTCAAAAATCCAAGATTGCTAACGTAATTCGTCACCCATGATATTAATAGGTAATCAAATGGTATACTCGTGAAATTAGGGACTAATTTCACTTGCGTTTTGTCCAAATCCTAATAATCCTAATTATTAGGATTTGGACAAAACGCGCGTGAAATTATTCCCTAATTTCACTCGTCACCATTTGATTACACATACTAAATTACCCTTGTTTTTACTCACTTATTTCACAACTTGGACCTGTGAATCCTTCTGAACAGTTGCATGTAGGACCAAATGAGGTGTTTATGCATGTCCCATTGCTTGAACACTTCATAGTAGAGCAATTTTCAGATGACGCTTTGTGTAAATGCATAAATATGTTAATTAAAGAAAAAGCAATCTGAGAAAAGTGACAAAATAACCGCGAGCGCATAAATGCTTAGAAATTTAGAGTTAAATTAACTTAAAAATTCCAAATTCTCCTAATGAGATTAAGGAAGTTTTTCTCGCTGGGAAATATCCATGCAAAACAATCAGTTAACAAATGAAGAAGCCTTGACTGTGCTTTGTTGTGTTGTAAAGTACTTATGCACCTATCAATGGTTTGCCCCAGGATGGGGGAGGGGGGAGGGGAGGGCGTGGTTAACCCACGGGAAATATGACATTTTCAGTTTTCAACTGTCAATTTCTCCACCCTTGGGTCTCCATTTTGAGTCAAATTCCCGAACTAATAGGCACTCACTATTATTTATTGCAGCACTGAGTGTCCCCTGAGAGTAATTACTTGGTGACAAAATAACGGTACCCACAAACTTTCTGCTTTTCCCCAAGTGTAGAAGACATATTCTAGCTGGTTATTTCACGTGGATTAACACCCATGTTATACTCCCTAAAGAACCTTTGAATTGTTTCACACAGTGTTTATACAGGGCAGCATCTGGTGAAAAAATGTAAGTAGAAAGCATATTTTCAAAACGAGACTTTGCTGCAAGTATTGCTTCTCAATGCTGAGAGACAAAATGCTTTTTTGTCATAAAACTTCAAAAACTTAAAAAGCAAGTTTCGTCCTGCCATCCTTCACAAAGAAATGAACACATCAAAATGCGGGAAACTCATCCAAATGACTATGGGGTATTAATGGGTAGGTCTAAGATGGCGGACCTCTTATCAGTCTCATCACCCATTCCCTGGTCCTCCACTTTCCAAGATGGCGGCTGAGTCAAATTTTGCACCCTGGGGACGTTCAGGATGTCAAATTCCCTACCCACGTGCGTTTCCCTGAGTCTAATTTTCCGTGGGTTGCCCGACCCCCCATCCTTGGGCAAACCATTGACTGGTGCATTAGGAAGCCGTTAGAGCACGAAAGAAGTCGTAGGGGAAACACGAGACGTAGTTGGGTGTTTCTCTTGAGTTCTCTAGCCGCTTCGTGAGTGCTTTACAACAGACTGAACAGAAAGGCTTCTTTCTTCGTTTTATGATAAAGAAGCCGTCAAACTCCTCACGCATTACTTTTAATTACATTTTCAAACAAAACTATTGGCAGATGGCGTGACAGCTTTAGCTTCATGTTAATTTTATACTCTAAAATGATGCACACCTTTTCAACCTATCGGAGCCTATCGGGGTGCGAGTTCTATCTGAACTTTATCATAAATAGATTTAGCGAAGCTTGAAAGTAAAACTCCTAAGCTGTTGACAATAAAACTTAAAACTCTGGCAATAAACTTTAAAAACTTGCATGAAATGATTCGCAAATCTACTTTTAATCCAAACTTCGCGGCAAAAGTCCATTTCCGAGTTCCCCCGGGCCTCTGTTTCAAAACGAGGGTAGGTGCTCAGCCTTTGATATGGAAATCACTTTTCATTCTCATGCAAATAAGATTCATTTTCACAAGAAAGGTTGCGCACTTGGCCTCATTTTGAAAGTGAGGGTTTTTTGGAACTCGGAAGTGGCCTATTGACTATAACAACAAACTGTCTGGACCATTTTGCAGGTTGTAAAGCATGATGTACGAAGGCTGATGGAAACGGAAGCATGTATAGCGGATAATTTCAGACGTCGGCCTTTCAAAAAGACGGACATATCATTTAGCGTCAATTGTATTATTCACTAAATTTAGAAAACGCTGTGGTTACGCTGTTATACGCCCGGCAGGCGAAATGCACAAAAATGCCGAAATGCCGAAATGCACAAAGGTGCATTATGGGATAATGTGGAATGACGGATTGTGCTAGCATAATTTTTGGCATAATTGGAGCAAAAAAGCATAATTTTTTAAAAGAGCACTGCCACGGCATAATTAGCAAATTTTAGCACTTTTTGGAGCATAAATTCATAAAATTTAGTATAGTCTAAATTTAGGAGGTTCATCAAAGGATGTAGTACACTATACATTGTGCGTATTTTCAGCTCTTCAGAGCTAGTGAAACCCCGTATCATTCCTCTCAAAGTTCGCTTAGCTGTAGCGTTGAAAGGGGAAGCTAAATTACAGGTATCAAGAGAGAATGATTGTCTCTTGCAGGTATTTTTAAGAGACTGTGAGCATTGAATCCTGTTGCTTTACCCAATACAGTATTAAAATACTGTATTGGACATACACCTGTAATTTTGTAATTAAATCCCGAAAACGAATAAAAGGTTTCGTTTAATTATTTTTTGGGGGCAAACCCAGTGGATCGAAGTGGAGATTTTAGGGTAATAATATTGATGATTAAGAGAATGTACAAAAGGCAAGCTTAACTTTCGCCAGTGGGTCACTGGTGGGTGTTGGGTGTAAATTAGTACAGTTTGTGGTGTACTGTGTGTGTTTGTCATGATGTCAACTAACATCGAAAAAAATTCAGCCGTTTCAGAGGAGGGACATGTCGTGACAGCTTATGGTTTTTATCTGGTGGTAAGCTTGGCCAGTATGCAGATCAAGAGCTTTTGTATCCCTTTTCCAAAATAGAACTCCGGACTTAAGCTTAAAATATATATTGATCCAAGTGCATGACCAGCAGGGTCTGAAGTAAGAATAAAGAAAAAAAGGCCAAGAGAAAAAATAGTGTTAAAAAAAATAGACCAAACAGGACAAAAAAAAAAACGGTACAAAGAAACAGCAAGCAGCGTCGCCGGGAGTCGAACGCGGTTTATCTGCACGTGCAAGAAACTCCTTGACCACTGCACCACAGTTACACGCATGATTTGAAAAAATTAATTTTGTCATGTCAAAACAATTTTTCTCTGCCGTAGACGCTGTTTGAAGCTGGTCTGAGCTGTATTTATCATGAATTCAAATACACATTTGAGGAAAACTAGCTTAAGCGCGCCGGTATTTCAAAGCTATTTCGCATCATTTCCGGTTCAACAGGCCGACTCGATGTAGAATAATCGATCGAACTAGCTTTACCTAATTTGGTGGAGAATTAGGAGATCAACAGAGGCCCGCACTCGAAAGGAGTGATATGAAGTTAGGCCCATTTAAGAGCCAGTTTCTGTAAATATCGAGAATCCGGCGACAGTTTCAAAATTTTCACTTTCTTCAGGGGCACCCAACGAGAATATAGTTCAAAACCACTTAAACATAGCATTGTTAAACGTATTTTAGTATTTAAACGGTCAATATAGGCATATTTTTATCCCCTAAAAATTTTTCATCTGTTCGGATTTCCTAGCTGAAAGTCTAGTGATCCGAAAATTATAGCGATCAAAACTTACCTTTTCGAAAATTTCAGCCAGAAAAGAGGCTCCCGAAAATTCTAGGTGACCTTTTTAGCGTAAAAATCCGTTAAAAATGGGCAATTATACCATTTTTTAGACGTTCGAAAATCCTAGGAAAGGCAGGCAAGCAAGACATTTTACAACAAATGTTTCGAAAATTCTAGATCTCAAATCGTCTTCCGAACAGATATTCTTCCGAAAATTGTCGTTGGGTGCCCCTGAAAAAACTTGTGGACCATCTCAAGTCATACAATTTGCGGGTATCACACCCGATTCAATTAATCAGGAAGCTCGTTTGCCGGAAGATAAGCTTCAAAAATGCCGCCTATTACTTGAATCCTTAGGCAAACGTCGTAAAGTTACTTTGCGAGAATTACAGTCCCTAATAGGTCTATTAAATTTTACGTGTTCTGTAATCGTACCTGGGCGTGCTTTTCTTCGCCGCCTAGTTGATCTCACTATTGGGGGGAGACGCCCACATCATCGCATTAGGCTCACTAAAGAAACCAAACACGATATGGAGGTATGGCTAAAATTTCTGAGGGAATTTAATGGCCGTTCCTTTTTCTTGGGTGATAAGTGGAACATATCTCCTCCTCTGGAATTGTATACCGATGCGGTCGGATCAAAGGGCTATGGTGCTATCTTTGGCCCTCACTGGTTCTTCGGCTCTTTTACAGACCAGTGGCAATCCTTCAAAATTACCTTTCTCGAACTATTTCCTATTGCCCTCTCAGTGCTTGGGGTTCTTAGATGGCTAGCCGATGTATCGTGTTTGTTACTGATAACGCTGCGCTGGTCAGTATTATCAATCAACAGACATCCAGACACAAATTAGTTATGATATTGATCCGTGACTTGGTTCTAACTGCTCTCAATTATAACATTATCTTTCGTGCTCGACATATACCAGGTCTTAATGATACCAGGGCAGATTGTCTTTCACGATTTCAGATAGCAGTACGGTTCAAGGAACTTTCACCCCAAGCAGACGAATTGCCAACAATAGTGCCCGAGATTCTTTTGCCGAAGAGTTGGTCGCTAACTTAGAGAGTCTCTTGAGCTCTGTATTGGCGTCAGGTTCGGGTCAGTCCTACCGTAGAGCGTGGACACTATTTCGTGAATTTCACGAGAAATTTTACAAGACAAAAGCGTTCCATTTACCGTTAACCACCGCGTCTTTGGCGCTTTTTATTTCTTTTCTCGACGGTAGAAATCTTTCGCCTTCGACTATTCTTTCTCATCTATCGGCCATTCGTTACGTCCACAAGATGAAAGGTTTGCATGACCCCACCAAGGCTTTCCTTATTCAAAAACTTTTGACCTCGCTCAGTCGTCAGAAATCGTGTGATGTCAGGTTACCGATATCTAAACCTATCTTGCATGACCTCATAAGCTCTCTCCAGCACACCAACTCTTCGGCAGCACAGCGAATACTTTTTTCAGCTATGTTTCTCACAGCTTTCTATGGTTTCTTTCACATCGATGAACTAGCGGCCAGGAACGCGTGTCACACTACCGTAATTTCGTACGATAACATCCGATTCCTCGCATCCGGTGGGAAAATCTTCTCTATTAAGATCAAAATCACCCATTTCAAACATAATACAAGCAATCGCCCTTTTGACATTGTTTTTCCTGGTGATGAATCTTCACCGTTTTGTCCTGTGAAGTTCATACTCCGGTATTGCAATCTTCGGGGTAACAAGCCCGGTCCCCTCTTCTACCATGCAGACAATACACCCATTACGGTTAATCAATTTAACACTGAACTTAGGCGCTGCTTAAATTTCTGTGGTTTGAATGCTCAGCG